>CM042080.1:22202452-23452452 GCA_023509865.1 Trypoxylus dichotomus
CAAGAGCAACTTTTTCCATGATATTACGACGAGGTGTCGTTTCTTGTCGCGTGTATTTTTTTTTCTTCTTTCTTCAGTGCGAATTTATTTTTAACGTCGTCTTGTCGCCCCTTAATTACCGAAGTCGGCGGCGTTTCATGCAAATGAAATTTAAATTTAATTCATTCCGCGTCGAAATTAGTTACAAATAAATGGATATGAAGCATTTAAATAAATAGCTTGCGGCCACCTTGTAGAAGAGAATGAGTTTTAATAAAGATTAAATGCGATCGGACGATAGCGAGGCGCGATCTTCCGGAACGGCGTCGCTTGAATTAAATTGCTGATCTTTTGAAGTTGTTGTCGTCGCTGTGTTGCACTTACCTGGTATGCAATGCCATGGTATCGTTCTGTCTGACGACAATATCGTCCCGCAAGAGAGGAAAGCAACGATACATGCACTTTGTTGCGCGTGTAATGGATGCGACTGGGTTCTCTTATTAGTGGTTATTAGATGCAGATCGTGTCAATAAAGGGTATCGAATTTCTTATTCGTTCTCTGTCTAGACGCTGAACAATGGAAGTGCTATTTCGGGCCACGCCTGATGATAATAGAAACGATATCTTGCAACAAATCATTACTATAAGTTTCTTAGCTACGTAAGAAAAAGTATACCTTGGAAATTTTGAATACTTTGCAGTATACCAATTACCACCATATACCATTGCAATAAAATATTTTCTAACACTTTTAATTATATCGGAAATACATTGTTATTTTAAACGGAACAACCTACAGTGACTCCCAGCGAAAATGGGTATATAATTTGGGAAAAGTAAACCAAATGTATTCAGCCTTATTCATAGTCAGAAAGTTAGTAGGGTGTTAGTACGCTATTAGTTAGTACCTACTAAGACCCTACTAGTCTGCAATATCTTATCATATTCATAAACGTCTATTTAGTGGCCACTAGTTAATATGATGTTAACAGGTAAAACGATGTGGTAACATCCAAAGGGGCATGCGTAGTGTGTAGAAATGTTTGAATTCAAACGGATTAGGTTAGAATTATCTTTGGCGCGCTTTTTTAAGAAGGAATATGTTATAGGTATAAAATGGAAAAGTCTTTCGACAACCGTAATTTATAAGAAAGAGATATGTTAATTAAAATAATTTTAATGTTATAAATAATAAATTAATTAGGTTATCATGTGATAATAAATAACAGTAATCCATGCTTTTGTATCCTCGAGTGGCTTCCAACGAAGATAGGTTGCATCAGCATGAGATTCATGAAACGACATAAACGACAAAAGATTCAGCACAATTTGGACCTGTAGTGTTGTAATGCATAGCTAAGAAGTTTTGACTAACTTACATCTCTAGTTTCATGTTTTTTGCAGTTTTTGGTGCAGGCTGTATCACATCCAATTGTGATTTGGTCCGAAATATGAATATAAAACTAAAGATAATTGTTTTAATTCACTTTTAACTGTGTACTGCATTGCTATCCAAGCTAAAGGTGTCCTTGACAAATTCTTGAGAAGATTTATTGCTGGTCCTCGACCAGCTTAATTGAAATGTCTTCAACCTTCATTTGCTGCCATTCTTCACTTACAGGTTTGATGTCTTTAAAAGAGCATAAGTCAGTACGAAATTAAAGTGTACGAGTGTTTGCAATTTCTGTATATTCAGTTTAACAAAATTAAAAACTAATTTTACAAAACCAATCACCATTTTTTATCCATAGTCTAAGTTTGTTATTGATGTACTATAATATAAGTGTTTCAAGAATATTCGTATCATTATTGACATCACAATGAAAATTATGCACCTACACTAACAATGAATGAGGTATGTTTAAAAGTTAAAAAAGTAACAATTAGTATTTAGTTGAGTTTTCTTTAGATTTATAATTAATTATAATCTATTTGGAGCAGATTCTATTAACTTATGCGTTTAATCTTGCGAAATACTGTTCCATCCTTATAACAAAGCACTTTTTAGATTATTCCTATTGGATATTCGATGACTACGGACTTTTGTTTCAAAAATAAGTCACAAATTTTCGATAATGTTTATGCTAGGTGCTGTAGCTCTTACCGCACTACGGAAGTTATATAACGAGCATTCCTGGACCACAAGCGAAGAATGTTTTGGGTCGTTGTCCTAGTAAAATTTAAAATCATCTTCTATGTCAACTTTCCTGGCACTAGACACTAAATTCTGTTTAAGGATGTTTAAGTGCATAAACCTATCAATAGTACCTTCAATTAAATGAAGGTTTCCAACACCAGCAGCAGAAATACAATCCTACATCTCCATCTCCATGTTTAACTGTTGGTTTCAAATGTTGCGGTTTTAATTCTTTATTCCTTTTCCTCCATACATTACCCTTCCCATCTCCGCCGAAGAGATTAAATTTACTCTCATAAGAGAATAAAATAATTTTCCAGAAGTCCAAATCTTTATTTTGATCCTGTAATGCAAACTGTAAGCGACTTTTTTTATCGTTCTGGCTTATAAACGGTTTTTTCGTTCGTGCAAATTGGCGTGCCCGAGAGTTCTTCGAACTGTTTCTTCATTTACGGTATTTCCCAGAACACGTTTCGCATCCAGGGTTAATTAACGAGCACTTAACAGCGGATTGGCTAATAATCCATCGCTCGTTATGTTCGTTAAATATTTTTTTGGAGTTATTTTACATTTGTTCTTCACTCGCGATTATATCGTTCAATAATGTGCTGCATCGCGAGTGTACTTCTATTTAACATTTTTGCAATTTCCCGTTGACTTTTAGTTTTCTTATGGTGAAAAATGATTCTCGCTCTTCCAATGTTGTCTGTCGACCAATGCTGAACTACTACTCATTATAAGCTGCTTGTGATAAAATCGCACTTAACAGTTGTAACGAATGGGGAGGTAAAGTGCACGTGCATCTAGGAACTTTCCCTATTCATATAAAAATAGTGTACTGGGTTACTTTGTTTTCACTGTGATGTTGCATATGTAACCGCTATATTGTTATCTGGTTAGAATTCGGAATACCTGTTCGAAGTAGTTTTGTTTTATTTTTGTAATGTATTGCAAAAGTAGTAGGTATAATATAATTAATTTACTTTTCCCGAATAATTACTTTTCATACAATTTCAGCGTCTTAACAAATTAATACCACTGCATCATTTTCATTGTGAATCACTGCATGTATATGTTATTACTTCAACTTTTATCTGAATTCCAAGGTATGCTTGATGAAGTGTGGACATTTTTGAAGTTATCTAAAAAAATATGTATTATAGCACAATTTCCTTGTAAAAAAATACCCAATAGTATGTAATAAAGTGGCGTCAAGTACATGGGCCACCTACCGCCCACTATCAGCAGAAACAAAGGCCATCACCAAACATAGTTAAACGATTATTGGTCAAGAGAAAAATGCAAAAACATTGACGTCGCAAACATAAAATTAACATAGAATACACAGGTATTATCTTTACGTTAGTAAAAAAGATAAACGGCAAAAAACTTTAACATCTGTTTTAACAAATGTTTAAAGTTACGTTCTTCATTTCCAGCTACTTATCTCTCCAAATTAACTCTTCATGAGTAGAATATTCATGATATTACCTTATTGGAGCTACATTTTCCAACCGCATTTGCTGTAAGTTGCTCGCAAGTTATAAATAACAACTATTCCTCTTTTGGTGTTTCCTTTGTTACTGAGGACCAGGTGCTGAAGAATGCTTCAAGATGCAAGAATGATATGATATCGGGTGATGATAATATACCTAGTTCTTTTGTTCGCGAATATGCCTATGTTTTTGCGTATCCACTGTCTATATTAAACAATTTAATTATTAAAAGTTCCACTTTTTCGACAATTTGGAAAACTAGTAAAATAGCGCCAGTGTTTAAGGGAGGTGATCGTACTAATGTTGTGCACTACAGTCCTATAAACATTTTAGTGAACTTTGCAAAAGTATTTGAATCTATTTTATATAACTATATTTACTTTAATGTTAAACCATTTTTGTCAATTCATTAACACGGATTTTGTCGGGCAGATCCACGGTAGCTAACTTGGAAAATATCACCCAATATACACCTGGAGCATCGGACAAGCGAGGACAGCTCAATGTGGCCTATACTCACTTTGCTAGAGCTTTTGATCGCATTGACCACAATTTACCTTGTGTTAAACTAGAGAGTATTGGCTTCTGTCCTTCATTACTGGAAGTTGATATCTTCTTACCTCTTTGGAAGGAATGGTTATGTCTTTTTATCGGCTCGCTTCAGAATATCGTCTCAGGTTCCGCGAGGTTCTAATCTCGGACCACTATTATTAGTATAATTGCTTGAAGTTTCAGACTTACCTTACCCTTATTAATGACTGGTGTATTATGAATGGCATATCTTTAGATATTAGAAAAGGTATAGTGATCTCTTATACCAAACGCTGTAATCGTATCATTTTCAACTACATTATTCTATCTACATTTATTACAAGAACAGAAAAAGTAAGGGATTCGGGAGTATGTACTTTTTATTTCAAAACTAAGCTTCTGTGATCATACACCTATTATATGTCTTTCTTCTTCCCAATTATTGAGTTTCCTAATAAGAACCTGTCGTGCTGTTCGTGAAATCTCGGCGTTAAAGATTCTATACTATGCCCTTGTTCACTCCAGATTGGAATATCTCAAATTAATACGGTATCCTTACTACACGTATCAGGTTGTTTCAGTAGAACATGCCCAAAGAGATTCCTCAAATATCCCACCTACAAGGTTAGTGAGATTCACCCAGATCGTGGTTCGGATTATGTGAGATTGCTGCAGTGACACAACCTTAGTTCACTGGAAGATTATCGTAACAAAAATAATGCAATATTTTTCTTAAATTACTATTTAATGAAGTCAATTCATCAAAATTGCTGGCTTATGTTGATTTCCCATAAAAGGTAGCATATTACACACGATCAGTTAACTTTCTTCTGACCTATAGGTAAAGTACAAATGTTTTGGTCAGTTACCTGTGTTTCATATGGCCATTAACTTTAATAGAATATATTGGTGGAATATTTATTGAGTTTAGAGATTCTATTTACATTTGTGATGTGTATTGTATTGCGTGGAAATGTTTATTAGTTTGATATTCTATTACGTGCGAGGTATGTAACCAATGATGTAATTTTACGAATTGTTTATAATAATAATAATAACAATTTCTAGCTTAAAGTTCATCTATAATTTTCGGACACATCATATGATGTTTACGAAAAATTCATTTGGCTTCTAATATTACCTTATACCGTTAAAAACTCTGCAAAAATTTCGTCTTTGCAACATTTGAATCATAAATAAGAATTCACTTCGAGTCATTCTATGCCATTTACAGGGGGCATCGGACAGAGATTATTATTACGTCTGCGCCTGTGGTGTATTTTAACACATGGGCTGAAAAGTCCCGGGCCTAACAAAGAAAACACGTTTTTTTGGTTCTAAATTAGCTTTACTCGTCAACGTAATCTCCATCAAGAGCAACGTAATCATTCCAGCGCCGTTCTAACATTTCAATACCACTTTTGTAGAACGATTTATCTTTTGCCTCAAAATAGGCCTCAGTTTCAGCGATAACCTCTTCATTCGTGCGAAATTTCTTACCGGCGAGCATATTTTTGAGGTCTGCGAACAGCCAGTAGTCGCTGGGAGCCAAATCTGGCGAATACGGTGGATGTGGGAGCAATTCGAAGTTCAATTCATGTAGTTTTGCATTGTTTTGATTGACTTGTGACACGGTGCGTTGTCTTGATGAAACAACATTTTTTCTTTGCCATATGCGGTCGTTTCTTTGCAATTTCGGTCTTCAAACGCTCCAATAACGCTATATAATATTCACTGTTGATGGTATTTCCTTTCTCAAGATAGTCGATGAATATTACACCACGCACATCCCAAAATACCGAGGCCATAACCTTTCCAGCCAATTGTTGTGCTTTCGGGCGCTTTGGACGAGCTTCACCAGCTGCCCACTCAGATGACGATCGTTTTGGTTCTGGAGTGAAGTGATGGATCCATGTTTCATCCATTGTCACATATCGACGCAAAAATTCCGGTTTGTTACGTTTAAACATGGCCAAACACTGCTCCGAATCATCAACACGTTCTTGGTTTTGGTCAACAGTGAGCAAACGCGGCACCCACTTTGAACAGAGCTTTCTCATAACCAAATGCTCATGCAATATAAAGCCAATACGCTCTTTTGATATCTTTATGATGTTAGCTAACTCATGCAACTTCACTTTTCGATCATTCAAAACGATTTTGTGGATTTTTTTGATGTTTTCTGGTGTTACCGCCTCATTTGGACGTCCACTGCGTTCTGCATCATCGATGTCTCTACGACCACGTTTGAAGTCAGCAAACCAACGTTTTACTGTCGTTTCTGATGGAGCGGAGTCCCCATAACACTTTTCATGCCATTGCTTCGCTTGAACGATATTTTTTCCCATCAAGAAGCAGTGTAAAATGAAAACACGAAATTGTTTTTGATCCATTGTTTTGAAAATAACAAAAGTAGCGTGACTCTTAGCACAATAACTCACAAACTAATGAATAGAATATCATGAAATTTTAACAGCTGTCTTTTGAAGGTTAGTGCTAACTGAGAGAAAGGCGACTGCAATAAAACTAGCGTCATCTATGTGTTAGGCCCGGGACTTTTCAGCCCATGTCTTAAGATATTAGCTAATGATTACCTTTGAGTTTCTGCCAAGTTCCGCGAAAAATGGACAGGCAGATTTTTCTTCCAAAGGGGCCACAGTATTTCTAATAAGAAAAGGGATCATTTAAAAACAAATCGTAAATTACGGTGTGATACTTTGCGACTGTGTGCAATGTAACCTGTCTCACTTGAAATTTTGCAGTCTGTAAGTTCTTTTATTAAAAAGAAACCTGCACTTGTAACTGTTTCATTTGTACATATTGTGGTGGAAAATCTCAGGCTCATTAAAATTTTTAACTGGGTTCTTTGATTTAAAGTTTTGACTTATTTGTTTTGAATTAAATGAAAATGTTTTCTAAATTAAAGTTGAAAAAACAAATATATTGACAAATAAAAAATATATATATACGGCTTTTTTACAAAAGAAAATGTTTTTACAGAAAACCTCAGGCAATCCCTGACTAGCTAAACTTGAAATATTCTAATTAATTTACGAAACGAAATATGAGATCGAAGGATAGAAATAATTTTGAAGAACTTAAGAAGATTCGATGTCTACAACCTTTGAAATCGCACTCACTGGCTCGCCTTTAGGATGGACTGGCCTTCGGCTTCCAACGTGTGTCCGGAACTTCCAAATTTTGTATGTAGTATCAGCTGATACGCTTTATTATTGAATATAATACGAAGATATTTATAATTTTACGGAGTTATATGAGAAAAATAACGACTTATCCTTTCTTAGGAGAAAAAAAAAATGCCAACATCTCTAACTTTTGTTCCCGATCTTCATCTGTATGTTCTTCTTTTGTTTTATATCCATGGCAACGTTCGCCTGTACGCATGTACGCCTGTATGGTAGGCTGGAGTTATATGAGAAAATAACGACTTATTCTTTCTCAGGGGAAAGGATGCCAACATGTCTCACTTTGGACCCGATCTTCATCTGTGTTCTGCTTTAGTTTTATATCCATGGCAACGCATTGGTTTGCCTGTACGCCTGTATGGTAGGCCACTCAGAATACACCCACATACTCGATTTGTGTGACATTATAAAGGAAATTGCTGCCAATCGTGCCATCCTTTCGTCGTACGAATATTATGAGTACAATTTCGGAGTAATGCATATTCATACAATGTAATTGAAATGTGTGAGTACTGTACGTTTTTTAAAGACTAAATTTTGAAATATATTTATTTATATAAGAAATATGTTTACGAAAAGCGATATATATGTGATAAACGATAGTAAAGTTTACGTCTCTGCAAGTGTTGTTGAAGGGACTCCCTTTTTTTTTTTTAACAAGAAAAATTGTGTATAATTAGCTATTAAAGGATACCCAAAGTAGATATCTGTAAAATTTTGGAAAGAAACCTGTACAGATTGAATATCTGTGTTTAAAATTTCATAAAGAGGGAGTACTGATGGTACTTGGCCTCCAACTTCTAACATCAACCAAAATAAAAAATAACGGCGTGCACCAAACAGTGACGAAAAAAATATCTGCAATAGGTGAATTAGTAAAATTTTAGAAGAAATTCATTGGTAAATAAAGGACAACAATTTTATTATTACAATATACATTTCTTTGGTGTTGATAGTCTTAGAATCAATTCAATTGCGGTAACAGATAAGCAAAATTATTTTTGAAAACATGTGCATACTCGAATAACATTGGTCTTCTTGTTCATCGTATTAGATTAAATAATAAAGTTATCCATTTTCAACTGAACTTGACACGGGATTACTTAAGAGCATATTTAGATCACAATAGTAATATTAATGAAATGGTATTTAGGTAATGCGCTGTTAACGTTGCAATATCAATTACGAACGTTACGCGCGCATACGTCCACGTTTAATTGTGCCTGACGTCACCATAATATATCACATACGATACGGGCGGTCACTACAGAAATTACTAATTAATAATTAGATGAATGTGGCGAGATATATTGCTAATAAAGTTCCAAAGCACTGCACTAGGTGCACTTTATTAATGCTGTTACAACCACTTTGAAATGTTTCAACTACCTAGCTTTATATACGGTATTGTTAGTTTATTGTCAGTTGACAGTTTCTATGCGTTTAATGGGTGTTATATAGGACACAGCAATATTCTTGTTTTCACTGTTGAAATTACCTTAGTAACATCTACATAATAATCACATATGTGCATGAAGTGGATTTCCATTACATACGTTCCTACTTTTATTGTAATCATATGCGAGAATCGTCTAAAATATTTCTTTCTGAAACATTCACTACTTGAGAAAAGAAATAAAATTTGTTGTTCTCATATTATAGTTTCTATACATAGGTGAGTGCGACTTGCATCCTTTAGGATACCGCGCGTGAAATATATTAGATGTATCTGAGATCTTTCAAACTAAATAAATAAATAATTTGTCACATCGATATCCTATTAACTTAATTGTTAGTTACTTGAATCAGAATAACAAGGAAGAAATGTAACCTCTAAAAAGATTGGAATCTTGAATTGCAAATTAAAAAAAAGAAAAGTGATTATTTCTTAACAATATTATTTCAGTTACAATTGATCGTAAAAATAGTATTAATTTCAAAAGAAATAGTAGCGCCTCAGATCTGATTTGGACTAATCTTCACACATCATACTTATATTAAAAAAAACTGATATAAAAAAGTTTCCCATTTGATGCGAACTTTATAGCGGTCGCTGCATATTGACTATAACAAAAGTGACGTAGTTTAATAAAACTGTTTCACTAAAAACATAAAATCTACCAAATGCGCACATTAACACTACATTCTACTTAAGTGTGTCAAGATGAGACGAATATATCTTGATATATCTTATATGTAAATTTTATATGCGGCGCAAATATAAATTCAAGTACTTATTCTTCATAATTTGGTTAAACCGGCTCATTTCACATTCATTCACGTCGGTAACTGTGGATTTATAATAAGGCCTTCGAAGCTTTCGTACGGGATTGCGCCGCCAAGGTATGCACGTAACTTCTGAAAAGCATTAAACTAGCGGGATTAGCGCTGGTCGAAGTTGCATATGCGCGTGTTTCTTTTGTCGTAATTTTATGCGCATTACATGTATGTCTTAACCGTGTAAAACGCGGCTCGTTGCCGTACACTCCCCGACTTCTTGTTAATAATACGGTTCTGCTGGGTGAAATATGTTTATGCACGAGTTAAAGTAGTTAGCTGCGAATGTGGAAACTTTTGCAATTTTGCTTGCAGTATGCTGCTAATTAAAATATATGCGTATTCGAGTCGAAAATAAATTATATTTGCATATGGTTAGCGTTAAAATTTAAACGCGGGCGTTGAAACCGTTGCAAATTGCGTACAGTTGAAACGGTGGATTTGATGCAGATTTTATTTGGAAAGGTTGCATAGAACTTATCTGTTTCGATATGAAATAAAGTTAAGAATAACTAATACTTACTACTAGTTGTTATATAATGTGTTAAAATTGTTTTAAATTAAACATAACAAAACTTAAAATTGCTTAAATTGGTCGAGGGTACAGAATGTAAGGCCTATTTCCTTCATTCTATTCATTCTTTGTAAATTTCATGAGTTACATTCTTTCTCTACATTATTTAGAATTATTTTGAAGCCTCTGTTTTCCTTTTAAAAACTTTTTCTTCTCTTCGCATGCTTATGACTACTAACTATACTTTTTTTTACAATGTGTACATTTTCCATTAGATTAAGTTTTTGTCACTATTGCTCTTTTAGTTTCTGGTCGAATTTATATTCCTTTAAATATATGGATGCAGCCAATAATTTTTGACTTAATTCATTTTGAATATCTTCCGCTTTTTTGCGGTCTCTTGTATGCCTTTCAAATTAACCACTAGGATATACCCCTCAATGCGAAGAGTGTTTCAGTATATTCCTTATTCCGTTGTTGTTTTCCTGCTTACCTCTTATACTGCAGTTCCAGATAGTTCATTATATATGATCTTTGTCGCAAATCTTGCATTGTAGTGGATTGTCCCGTTCTGACGCACAGCATATACGAGGTAGGCGCCATAAATTCTCGGACAGATATTGGCAAAAAGAAACTTGGAACAATACAAGAAATTTTATTTTTCAATGTAATCTCTCCTAACTTCTATACATTTACTACAAGGATTAATTAATAATTCGGTATCCTTGTAAAAATAATCTGAAGTTTTTCCATCAAAATGTTCTATAACAGCTGCTTGCAACTCACTGTCGTTCTTAAAACGTCGTTCCCTAAGGTCTCTTTTTAAATTAGAAACCAAATAAAAACCACAAAGAGCCATATTCGGACTATATGGTGAATGTTCCAATTGAAAGTCACATTCGCGGATGGGAGCTTTGGAAACGGCTGCAGTATGGACGGAAGCGTTGTCGTGCAATAATCGCACACCTTTTGTCAATTTTTCACGACATTTTGCACGAATACTGTCCCTTAATTTATGCAATAAAGATGCAGAATATGTGCCGTTCGCAGTTGTATTGCCCTCTTTAAAGTCAATTAGCAAAATGCCCTCACAATTCCAGTATATTGTGGCCATCACCTTCTTCGTTGATTGAACGACTTTCGTCTTTCTGGGACGAGGTTCGTCAGGTCGTCGCCATTCCATGGACTCCCTTTTCAATAGAGGATCGTGAAATGGAACCATTGTTTCATGTTCTGTGACAGTGGACTCCAAAATCGTGTTCAAGTTTTCCTTAGTGTATTCTTTAATGCATTCAATGTTTGTAGTTAGTCGTTTCCGAACGTCAATCTTTGTCGTTTCAGTATTGGAGACGTTACTGCAAACGAAGCCCTTTGTGTCTTAAGGGAACTTAACTATGGTTTGTGGACATGATTCGCCATTTAATTTGTTTATTCGTGATTACGTAGCAGTTTTATCTATAATTTTTAATTTGGTCATTCCCACGTCTTCTTTTCCTTGAAAAGTTTTAAAAAAAGATGACCTACTTAATATTTGCAATTATAGACCAATTGCTATTCTTACTAGTCGTGCTAAGCTTTATCTTTATAACAGATTTCATAACTGCGTGAAGTCTTATTTTTCCGCACGCCAAGATGGATTTGTAAACGATCAACTACTAACAATTTGATTATGCTAACCCGGTATATTAATAGAAACCTTGATAAACGATTGCAAGTAGATTTAATTTATATAGACACGAGAGAGAAGCCTCTGAGACGATTAGTCACACAACGCTAATATCAATAATAAGCTGTATTCGTTTCGTTTTTCTAAATCACTTGGATCTTTGTTTAGAACTTGAAAGAATTTTTCTAGCGATTGCGCGTTGAAGACTGTGCACTACTCTTTTGCTCGTTTCAATATAGAATATACCTATACCACTTCGTATCTTCGGTATTGTCATCATCAGTTACTACTTGAAGAAGTCCAAAAGAGATTTCTTCAGCGCCTCTTATATAAGTCTTATGGTTTTGACCCTTCCCATGGTACTGACTATGGCAGAGGAACAATACCTGCAATGGTGCTTGTTCGCTCTCCATTTAACTATGTGTGCCCTCATTAGAGAATACTTAACTTAATCTAATAAAATTATTATTAATCATGCTACGAAGAATGTTGTAAAACTTCATTCTATCTGAGTCTTCTTCAGTCAATTCGTTTTGGAGCTCATAACAGTATTTCCTGTTTATACTTTATTCTTCCTTTGGTTTAGCGCCAATAGGTTTATGCTGATTAGCATTACTTCTGTCTATTATTCAGCGCATAATTTGATTTTTCCAAGTTAGTTCCCTTAGATTTTATATGGCATATAAACTTATGGAATCCACCTCTTAGTGTTAATGAAGATTTCTTTTGAATGTCTTGAATCATTTCTTTTTTCAGAATTTCTAACCATTTTACCAATTACCAAAATTCGAAAAATGGTTATGTCTGATGGTATAAAAGGTGTTTCAGTAAGAGTGCAAGACTTTAAGATCCAATAAAACACGGTCTTCTGTAGCAAAGCGTAGAAATATTTATTGATTAAAAATGTATACCTTTGGGCATTGTGTATGAAACAAAATATATCGTAAATGATCGTCATGGCTTTGTTGGCACACGCGTACTCTTTTGACAAAACTTGCAATAACATTATTGTATACATGTGGCGGTATTTCATTAATAGAGCGTCTAATTTCGACCTTCAATGCTTCGGTGGTTGCGGACTTGTTGGCATAAACTTGTGACTTCAGATAACCTCACATATAGAAGTCTAAAGGTGGTAAATCGTAAGAACGTGGCGGCCAATTCTGGTCACAAAACCGGGAAAGGACACGACCAGGAGCAAACGGTATGACATGTAGCACCGTCCTGCTGAAGCCACATATCGTTAAGAGAAATATTTTTCAATTGAGTCACAAAAAGCTCCATTATTATAGCACGACAGTGTTTGCACCGTTACTGCACTGCCTTCCACATCCTGAAAGAAATACCGTCCAATTATTCATACAAACAACAATGCACACTAGACAGTGACACGTTTTGGGTGCATTACCTTCTGATGAATCATTCGTGGATTTTCTGAGCTCCAAATGCGGTTTTTGTCGATTAACGAAGCAATCGATGTGAAAATGGGCCTCATCACTGAGAACGATTTTGTCCGCAAAACCGGTTGCTCAAGGATCCAATTGGTGAATTCTTGGCAGAAGTTGTTGAGTCAATTGGACTTCATAGACGTGGAGATGCAAATCCTAAGTTAGAATACACTAAAGAGTGACTGTTGTAACATCCAGTTCTTGTCCACGATGACGATTTGACGTCTCTGGATTTTCGGCTACACTCTCGCGAAATGCCGTGATGTTGTGTTCTGAACGATCTCTACGAGCTCGTGTTGTATGTTTCACGTTATTAACCGAACCAGTACTTTCGAGTTTTTCGATTATTCTTTTCGCAGTAGATGAATTAGGAACATTCTGTCGATCGAATATTGGATCTACTTTACGAATGGTGACAATCAAACTTTCCCCGTTTTGTTAATAATGTTTAACAATCAAGAATGCGTTGTTCTATCCTGTAATACTCCATGTTTACTGACTCGCATCTGTCAATCTTCGATCTGTCACGTCATAATCACGTGTCATTATGACTGTCAAACATGGCGGACAATTCAGATCTTGCGCTCTTATTGAAACCCTCTTTATAACTATAAGTAATTTCAAATTATGCGCGCATTTAGAATACCAAGGACTCAATTCCAGTATAAAAAAGAGTTAGCTCTTAAGTTAGGTGTATGTAATACTTTTGAGGAAATCAGTAGCAAACCGTGCTCATAAACAGAGAGGACTAATAATAAGCAGACTTCATTCTTGCATATTGTTATTGTAATTTCTGTTACGTGTTCCGCGTTATATTAAGCAATAAGATGAACAATCTCCTATGTTAATATTAATAACGGGTCGTAAATACACGTACCTTTCTTTATTAAAGCGGTGGATATAACGAAAACGAAACGACGTTTGAACAAAACCCCCGGGTTCGACCTAAAGTAAATATTAAATGTAGGAGAAATGTTTAACGCGCAGAGAGTGAGTGCCCAAAGCCCGCACGAATTGTAAACTTTTGAGGTATACATACATACCAATTGCAGAATCATCTTTTTTAGAGCTGGCTTTCTTTTCTAACAACAAAATGTTTTTGCTGCTTTTGCGGAATATAATTAATAGCAATATTAAATTCTATATAAATAGATTTTTTGAATAAAAGCTTCTTATAAATAGCTAATTGGGGGAGTTACAACGATAATTAACATAGTAGCTTTATTTATAAAATAAAATGATTTCAACCATTATTATACCAAAATATGACTATTTACAATTTAATAACATTTTCCTTACGTGCCTGTAATCGAAAGTTTTTATATAAATACTAATTTGATGATGAATGATAAGAATACTACATAAAATTATTTCTTACAAGAACCTCTAACAAGAAGCAAATATAAAGGCTTTGAAGAATTTAATGGCAAGGTTTGGCGACAATAGAAAACTTGGACACAAAAAAAAGAACCGGACTAAAAGGATGCTGATCGAAAAAAAACAAGAAGCAATTCTATCGAAGAAATTATCTAAGAGAATGCTGGAAAATGATATTGCAAGTTCTTTGAAACCGTTTTCTAGTCATATACCAGGTACATCATTCTGTGTTTTACTTTTCTCCACTTTTAGGAAATGTTTAATTAACGTTTTTCAATGAATAAAGTGTTTTCCAGAGCATTTTTCAAACACTTCTGAATGAATTAGAGTCTGTCAACATATTTTTAAAAATGTCAAATATTTTGGAAAATAGTCATTTGAAAGGTGCGTAATTAAGTTCTCGCTGTTTTTTTTTGTTTATGAAAATGCAACTTTATTGTGAAAGAATGGTTACAAATGAATCATTCAAAGTATTGGCCATCGCTAGCTACAACTTTTTCCCACTTTTCGGGCAGAGCTCGAGTACCGTTACGATAAAAGTGTTCATCCTTTCGGGCTATCCACGAATCGAGCCATTTTTCGAGGTCTTCGTATGAGCGGAACTGCTGATTAGCCAGACTATGTGCCATCGAATGGAACAAGTGATGATCAGACGGCGCAATATCTGGGGAATATGGTGGGTGGGGTAGGACTTCCCATTTGAGCGTTTCCAGTTAGGTTTTAACGGGTTTGGCAACGTGGAGCCGAGCGTTGTCATGCTGTAGAATCACTTTTTCGTGCCTCTGCTCGTATTGTAGCCATTTTTCGCCTAGTGCTCGGCTCAATCGCATCCATTGAAGTCGATACCGTTCTCCAGTGATGGTTTCGTTCGATTTCAACAGCTCATAATAAATAACACCGACCTGGTCCCACCAAATACACAACAAAACCTACGCAGCGTGAATATTCGGCCGAGTCGACGACGTAGAAGCAGGATCGAGCTCTCGCCATTACTTTCTTTTCTTTGGGTTGCTGTAATGAATCCATTTTTCAACACCCGTCACGATGTGATGAAGAAAACCCTTCCTTTTTTGCCACTGGAGCAGTTGTTCACCGGCAAAAAAACGACGCTTAACGTTCCTTGGTTTCAAATCATAAGGAACCCAAGTTCCTTGCTTTTGAATAATTCTGAATACATGCAATGGCTTGGAAAAGGCTGGGCGGGTAATTCTTAATGCTGATGAAAGCTCTTGTTGCGTTTGGCATGGATCCTCATCGAGCGATGCCTTCAATTCAGAGTCTTCGAAGATTTTGAGCCTTCCTTCATGCGGAGGGTTGTCAACATTGAAATTACTGTCTTTGAAGCGACGGAACCAATCACGGAACATTGTTTCACTTAGAGCAGCATCTCCGTCAACTTTGTGGAGCTCTCGAATGAAAGAAGAAAATCAACACTTCCCGCAAATGACGATTATTTAGCAGAAAGTCTGACATCTTCACACAACCAAAAACGGTTTCTTTACCATATGTCTAAGCTTGGTTCATAACGTTTTGGATATGTCGAAATCGACCAACACTTATTGTCGGCGCAATCTGTTGACGAACAGCGTGGATTAGCTAACGTTTTTCTCAATTTATAGTATATGTATATATATATATGGGTTGGTAGGCCAGTGTCTTGTGTATTTGGCTGCCAGTCTCGGCAGCTCGACTTCGAATGTGGAGGCTGTTTCTCAGAGTTGAGGTTTTCTGTGGTTTTTCCACATTCCATAGCAAATGCTGAGAATAAATATCTTAAGACGCACCACAGGCGCAGGCGTAATAATAACTCATGATTGGCTGATGCCGCCTGTAATTAGCGAAAGTTGTTGGGGGATGCGAAGGCATGGATAATTATTATAATCATATAAAGTCGAACCTAATATAGTAAGCAGAGTATACCCCTTTCATTGTTGATGATTGTAGCATGTTTAACACAATACTCACCTTCACTATTATTCTATGTTGAAACTGCGTTAAAAAATAAGCGCAGAGATTGAAGCAACGTAGTTTTTATGGATTCCTCATTTTGGGCCAGTATTTTAAAAAAATCATGTTTGGTGTTGCTTTAGTATTTCAAGTTTCGGATCTTTACACTAGAAACACAAGCGAAAACTTTAAAAGGAAACGTTTGCGGAGTATTAAGCAATATATTTCCAAATAAGGACAATTAGATCTTTGGATTAAGCAATATGTCCAAAAGTTGATAGAAAGTATTAAAAAACAATTGGATACTTCGCTAACAAGGAAAGGGTGTTAGTTATTGTTAATTAGTAAAATTGCATCAGTTATTATGCTTTGATGTTCATAAGTTATACAAATGTAAACATGGGATTACACATGATAACAAATCCTTAGTATTAATAATAATGAATAAAGTATTTAGTATAGTAGTGAAAGTCGTAAAAAAATCCTTAAAGCACAAATGCTTTCGCATCAAGAACAACGAATGAATGCAAAAGCACCACACTGAAAGCGATGGGGAGGAAATGGAAGGTCTTGGTCTGAAAAGGTAAACTTCATGGGGTGTTCGAATTGCCACGGTCGATTCGCTATATAACCGGACTAGGCATATACAAACAAATTGATATATTTAGAGGACGAAAATTGATTGTGTGTTAATAATTACAATGTTATGACATTATTTCGCAAATGGAGATCAACATGATAATTTCAGATAAGAACTAAGTCAGAAAATTGTCGATTAAATCCCTTTCATATTCAAAATCCATGAGTCTAAAAGTGTAAGACTTTTTGGCCTAATGCTTGATAAGTAAATATTAAGAAACCAATTGTTAAGTAAATCAGTGGTTAACTTACCTGAAGATGAGGCTTGAATAACAACATTTGCAGATCGAAATAGGATTTGTTCTACTTGGGGCCTAAACTTGCCACCAGGTTCTTTTGGTACTATCAATAGTGATAGATATTATTATATTATATTGTATATTATAGGACTGTATTAGGTGCACTTGTAATACCGCCTTTATATACGAGTTGTGCTTGTTTTTGAATTGGTCGAGTAAGTATAGAAATGTCGTATTATAAAGCCGTAACGTTATCTCTATTATATATTTGTTTTTCTATTCCTTACCTCACCTACCAAAAAAACAATTTTATTGTATGTTATCAAAATATCTAAAATCGAACAAATACCGCCGATATCAAAATATGTATATCCTTAAAGTTGGTGTTAAAAGACAATAATACCTTAACTATGAGTTTTCAAGCAATAGGATGTGATTTGTAAATATTTCGTTTTAAAGAAATGTGATATTTTAAAATATTTACGATAACAAGTAACCACACACGGCAATGTGCCATTTTTGTCGAGTTTTTGCTTATATTCAGTTAGACTAACAGTTGTATCTGATACTATATCAATTGGCGATTGATTGTGTACTGCGTACAATGCGAAGGAAATTGAACTACTTAAACTGTATGATGTGGTATTACATAGAGTGACTATATGCATGTGTAGTACGTGCGTAGCATAAGCTATAAGTTTTTATGTTCATATCACTTTTGGAACACAATGTATAATTGAAAATGCTTTAAAACCAATAAAAGATGTTAAAGATGAACAACTTATGTTAATTACTTTTCCACATTACTATAATCAGCTCTAGGATAAGAGGGCGGCGCTTAAATTCAACACGCTGTATATACTACATTCACGTGTCGTGGAAGACCTTTCAATAAGGTACAATATTTGCATTTAAATTTCCGTTTAAAAATTCAATCAATAAAACCTGAAAATCTGTGAATTTTCGAAGGAGTGTTTCATCCCCTCAGAGTGAATTTCAGCACAAACAAAAAAAAAAGTTATTTTCAAGCCTCATCATATCCTACTTACCTACCACGTTTCATTAAGATCTACATTTGATACCCGGGAACCTTTCTTTGTAAGTAAGTAGTGATTAAGATATATTCTGAGAAGTACATAAATAAATTAGTGTAGTGTAAGTGCAAGAACATTTATCTTGCAAACCCTATTTGTGCTCATGCATGTCGTCCATTAATCATTAAAAAGGTCCACGTTTCAATTCGGGCAATATCGCAAACAGAGCTGCAAATACAGGCAAATTAAAAAACACGAAAGGAATATCAATTTCGTTATAAAACCTTTGATGCTACTAGTATATACTTTCCTCGTTCGCTTTGCTTTCTCTCCCCACTTTCAGCAGAACCCACACACCCGCCCGTACAAAGAAGCGAACACACGTACGAAAATAATTAACACGAGTTAATTTTCGAGTCGGGCGGGAATATTAGTTGTGTGTGTACTCGTTAAACACACAATGCGCGCAAGGTGTCAAATAAATACTGTAGTGGAGGAGATACAGAAAATGAAAAGAACTTCGTACGTATGTGCATAACAGCTTCAGAACGAAGGGAAGTAGACTATAACCGTAAGGCAAGGAAAGCGAATTTTCGCATCGTATTTTAACACGACGTAATGCTTTAAGAAGTTCATTACCTGTGTCGCAAGCGATTTTCAGCAGCTTCTTTGTTTCGCTGCCTGGTGTTTCCGGATTTATAACGTTAAGAAGATGTGTGCGAATTATGAAAATAAAACGAAGGTTGAGAGGAAGGTAGGGGAATGTTATGAGAATGATTTTTTAAGATTCTTCTGTGTTATATTTATGTGTATAATCTATTAGCCACAGTATTTACTGTTCTTTAATGCTTTTAACATTTTTTTTTATATTTCTAAGTAATCTCGCAATTTTTATGAGAACGATAGATTGTTTAACTTAAGCGATAACATTCCAATCTCATCTGTTGATTCCAATCTCTTCCGTCTTTTGAATGTATGTACGAGGTTCTGAGAAATATTCAAAAGGAAATAAAGGAAGCTCGGAATATAACAGCAAATTGCGGGACTATTATATTATTTTGCATAAATGTATGGAATTATGTGTACGTATATTATATATGCAGGTATTCACAATTAGACCATTTACATAGGTCCAACGAATTATAAACATAGACGCCTAAAACAGTTTTCAATATTAAAAATAACGTCGCGGAAAGAGCAATGAACATTGGCAATGCAATAGGTTTAAAAACAGTTATTAGCCAAAGTAAACAGTTACCCTACTCAATAGAAAGATACAGTTGCTGTTGTCCATCGGTCTAACCCAATGTCGGTATATAATTTATACAAAACTAATAGTAGCAAAGAACAACATAGACAGGTGGTTTAACAAATACGTACGACTGTGAGAAGGTACCGGCCACATGAGCAGCTGTGAGCTGAATTGCATGTATTAGCAGTGGTGATAAACTATTACGTTACTGTCGCCCGAACTAGGCATTCAGTCTCCGATAAGCAGGGCTTCGCTTTCCTATAGACAAGTTTCGATATACATATAAACTAGGTGCATTTGCATTAACTTCTGGAAATTCTGTAATTATAGATACACAAGGTATCTGATTGGCTTGCATATGAGAATAAACATATTTGTTGTTTTTTTATGCCTTTAACATGTCTACAAACATTGTTCTAGTCTTTCTCAATTACTGGGGAAAATGTATCCTTTGCTAGATGTTTTACACTTATAAGCTTAAAAGTACTTTTCACTGTTCTACGCATCTTCTTCATCGGATTCAGCTGCTGATGATATTTGTTTAATCTGTATAGTTCTACTGTTGTATAGGTAGCATCATGCAAAATGTAATGGCCCATCAAGCCACCTGAATATTTCACACTTTTTAGCTCAGGATGTTGAACGCTTAGCATTACTGACTGTGGAATTAGGATTGGAATCAATGACTTCTCAAGCCATTCTCTATAATCCACCAACTTCAAGACATGACAGTAATTCTTGACTTTTTAATTTCGATTTACACATTAATAAAAAAAATATACATAAAACCTTCTCTGCCAATTAAAACGCAAACAATGAAAAATGTACACATCTATGAATGCTTAGAAAATTACACCAGATAAAAACGCTGTTAAATGCAGCTTCTCATGGTATTGGTGGGTTGGGAAATTGCACGCGCTTGTTTTCGCTCTGTCTGACGAGGCAGACAAGTGTTTCATTCTTTTGGCAATAGTTAGCGCCAAGGAGGACTCCCTTGGGCTGTAACGTTAGATACGGTGATAGTAGCAGAGAAGGAATTACAATGTGTTGAGCAAGAAACCGCTCGAAGCCACGCTAATGTCGCCGAATAGGCAGACTCATGTCCGCGTGTTAGCGTTTTTGTCTCTTCACATTGTCTTTCTCGTGAATAATTTCACCAATACCATGAGAAGTTGTAACAGCGTTTTTATCTTCGGAATGTAAAATGTTGGTTTTCAGATTAATTTTGAATTATCGTTTCATATTCACAATAATAAAACGTTTGTCTTTCGATATAGAGCATTCAATATCAGTGCCCATTCATACGATAACATATGACTGGAATGTTGTCTATTGTTCCTTTCACTTATTTAAAGTGTTACTATTATTTGTAAATACCCCTAAAATACTAAGGCATATCGGAATCCTATGCTAAGTAGCAACGTTCTGAAAGTTGTCATTAAAGTCGATTGTTTAACATCTTTAATTTTCTCATAAATACGAGGGAAAGTCAATAAGTAGATCATAGAAAGCTATTATAAAAGTAATTAAAGAAATAGTTAGCCAAAAACAGGTTTTATATTTCAACAAAGTCTCCATCTGCGTTAATACACTTATCCCATCCCTTTAGCAATACACCAATGCCTGCTGCATAAAAGTGGTTAGGTTGCTGACTGAACCACTTGCGAACCTCTTACTGAACATCGTTATCACCCTCAAAATGTTTGCCGCCAAGACGCTTTTGAGTGGACCAGCTAGATGGTAGTCGCTAGGTCGGGATTGTAAGTCGGATGTACAAGAAGTTCCCATTCACAGGTATAGCAGTAAACTCCACTCACACAAATTAATTAATTATGCGGAACGCAGCGTTTCGAGAGCACGTGGGCTCCCATTGTCAACCGTGTTACCAACTGAGCGTGGTTTCGAGCAGTTTTATGCTAACACATGAAATTCTCTCGCTGCTTCTATCACCATGCTTAACCCTACGATAGAAATGAATATTCCTGGCGCTAACTAGTGCCAAAAGAAAGAAACACTTGTCCGCAAAGTAAAACAGCGAAAAGAAGCGGGTACAGTTTCCCACCCTGCTCTCGAGCAAGAGCAGCTTAAGATTGCTAGACCCGAGAGGGCGTTTTTGCAACAAAGGGCAATGCATAGGGAAACTGCATATGTGAATGATTTCTCAAGGCTTACGATGACGTATTTAAAGCACATCTAAAAGAATACCTAGAAAACGCGCTCTCGGGACTAGCAATCTTAAGTGTTGCTCTAGAGGAATATTCATTTGTATGGTAGTCGAATAACTTTCCATAATTTTCCATTTCAATTATAATTTCCTTATATTTATTTTTATTAACTACTTTTAATATGACATATTTTCATGAGAAGTTAACACATTTTTATTGGCGTGCATCTAATGCTCTGCGTCAAATTGACTACCGTTTTGTCGTTATTTGCGCCCTATAGATTTTATTTTGTGTTAGTTTCTTCCTTGCGGTACTCTAGTTCGAAAAATGTGAGACAAATTCATTTTGTATCCGTATCTTCAGTGTTTTTAATTTCTTTTTAACTTGAGTAGGCAAACATTTTGTGTTCATTTTGAGTTGATTTATTTCTGGCACATTTCGCATTGCCAAGGCCAATTTTCGAAAATTTGATATAGACAGCATCTTTTTGCTTGTATACTCTTGGTTTGTTACTTAAAAATATCGCTTTGTTCTCAGTTCTCTCCACCCGCAGTCGGTAACACGGTTGATAATGGGAGCCCACGTGCTCTCGAAACGCTGCGTTCCTCATAATTAATTAATTTGTGTGAGTGGAGTTTACTGCTATACCTGTGAATTGTACATCCACACAGTCCTTGCAATCGTCAAGAAGTTCCCACCCTAATTCTACAATTCTTGCCTGGGTCAAGTGGGGCGAATGCGGTCTGGCATTATCATGATGCAGTAATATTCGTCTCAGCAGTAGGCCTGGACGTTGTACGAATTGTATCCTGAACTTTTACTTGAGTATCATAAAACTGGATGTTGCTGACACCTAGTGACAAATAGGGAGATAGTTCATTACCGCTTTCAGCATTCCTACAGCAGTTTATGGCTTATTTAATGACTCGTATTTGACGTTTCGATCATTTCGTCGCGATCTTCTGAAACTCACAAGTGCCACAACATTTTTATACGGGGGAGAACCCTGGAACCGAAGAACTGTCATATTTTGTGGTCCAGGACAGTAATTTTTCTGGAGTTATTGAAGATTACATTTTCTTGTAACTTAACTAGTAACATTCGAAGATACAAAAACGTATCATTAGGAAAGATAGTCTAGGTAAAACCAAACATAAGCAGCTTATATTTGTATAGATGCTAAGGTAAGAAAAATTGAAAGTGCTTTTTACATTAGCATAATTACGACGTGAGTTATACTTCTACCGCGCATTGCACGTAGAACGGAAAAGGCGATAACGCAAAGTAGAAGAGACGCTTACCCTTGCACGCTTAAGGCGAAGTATGTATATGGTAATCACGCGATAAGGAATATTAATCCTAACTTTAAACACCGAGGGATGTGTCGTAAATTTACATAAACTACATATATAAATAACTTTCAAGTTCCTCTCGAAGAAGGAATTGCGTTTTAAATCAAACGGTATTTACCGTCTTCGTGCTGGAATCTTTCGAGGTAAGTGCGTTTATGAAGGGAACTCTATTCGATTTAACCAGCGGCAGAAATAACTGGAAGTATAAAATGAAATAACTTCATCTTGTAATTGATGAAATGATAGAAAATGTATTCGCGGTATCCATTATGTTACTTCTCTTAATTCTCATATCAAATAATGGTCTTTTAACGTATCTTGGCGAGTACAAAATGAAATCTTCATATCACAAAACGAACATAAAATTAGCATAAAAACGTTGTGGCTTTCAAATTTTCGAAATTTTACGGATTGATGCGGCGTCTTTAATTTTAGGTGAGAACTGAGAACAAAGCGAAATTTTTAAGTAACAAACCAAGAGTATACAAGCAAAAAGACGCTGTCTATATTAAATTTTCGAAAATTGGCCTTGGCAATGCGAAATGTGCCAGAAATAAATCAACTCAAAATGCACACAAAATGTTTGCCTACTCAGGTTAAAAAGAAATTAAAAACACTGAAGATACGGATACAAAATGAATTTGTCTCACATTTTTCGAACTAGAGTACCGCAAGGAAGAAACTAATACAAAATAAAATCTATAGGGCGCAAATAACGACAAAACGGTAGTCAATTTGACGCAGAGCATTAGATGCACGCCAATAAAAATGTGTTAACTTCCCATGAAAATATGTCATATTAAAAGTAGTTAATAAAAATAAATATAAGGAAATTATAATTGAAATGGAAAATTATGGAAACTTATTCGACTACCATACAAATGAATATTCCTCTCGAGCAACACTTAAGATTGCTAGTCCCGAGAGCGCGTTTTTTAGGTATTCTTTTAGATGTGCTTTAAATACGTCATGGTAAGCCTTGAGAAATCATTCACATGTGCAGTTTCCCTATGCACTGCCCTTTGGTGCAAAAACGCCCTCTCGGGTCTAGCAATGTTAAGCTGCTCTTGCTCGAGAGCAGGGTGGGAAACTGTACCCGCTTCTTTTCGCTGTTTGACTTTGCGGACAAGTGTTTCTTTCTTTTGGCACTAGTTAGCGCCAGGAATATTCATTTGTATCGTAGGGTTAAGCATGGTGATAGAAGCAGCGAGAGAATTTCATGTGTTAGCATAAAACTGCTCGAAATCACGCTGATGACGCCGGGTAGGCAGAAACATGGCCGTGTGTTAAGGTTTTATGTCTCACATGTCTTTCTCGTGAATTGATTTCACTAATACCATGAGGAAGCTGTATTTACAGCGTTTTCTTATCTTGATGTTATTTTGTAGGCATTCTTTTAGATGTATTTTTCCAACATTTTTTAAACACAGCAAAAGTCTTAGATGTAGTATAATTCTCTCGTATACCCTGCATTGATGCCATCTATACCGGTCGCTTTTCGTGTTAGTAGCCTCCAAGGCTTCTGCCAGTCCTGTTAAATGTATATCATTCAAACCTTTTATGTCTACTTATATTGTTGTTACGTAAATATTTTCCTTGTATTAGATCTGTTCATAATATTTTACTCAGTTCTCGACAATGTTGTTTATTTGTATTTCATTATTTTATAAGCCAAGTCTTGTGTTCCATGTATGTCATTTTCGATATTACTTATAAATCTATCCCAGGACTCGCCGTTGATTTTTCTGGATATTTCTTTCGCGGTATTTCTACTATGCTTGTAAATTTCAAAACTTTGTAATATACTGCAGGTATGTTTTTTTTTTCTTTCACTGCTTCTTCCAAACAGGTAAATAATTATATAAAAGGCTACAAAAATATCAACCCAAATTCATTTAACATATACAAGTATAAGTTTCGAACAGACTTCAAGATCCACTTTTATAAACCTTTTTATGGATATCATAAGACTCAAAAACTGAACGTCTTCTTAATTTTTTGAAATTAAAGGATGTGAACAAAATCATAATTTATAAAAATGAACAATCAAAACTTTTTGGTAACCCACTTTTACTTAGTCCACTCTTTTGACGTGCGTGTACGAGGTAGCATATATAATGGATACTGCATCAGCTATTACAATTTCATTACTAAAAATTGGTCAGTCGTTTTATTATTATTTTTTTTTTGATTACTTTCTTGTGTAGAACTTTTATAGGGATGAAACTTAAATTGAGAAAATTAATATAAATGACGTTGTTAAATACAAGAGCAATTATAAAGACACAAAAGGGAAAGACGGAAGAATTCTAAATAAATAAAAGGGCAAAGCAAGAGTGGAATATGTGTTAAAAAAATAGATAGACACAATAACAACAACAGTAAGCCAGCTAATAGCGTACGCTGATGATGTTGTAGTTATTTTAAAAAAGCGGGAGATAACCAAAAGTATTCTAGAAGAAATAGTGAGGAAGGGTGACAGAATGGAACTGAAAATAAATCCAGAAAAAACAAAAATGATGAGTCTAAATGGAAAACAGAAACATGGCAGTGACACAATTGAAACAGAAAACTACCTTTTTGAACTGGTGGATATATTTAAAGACTAGGGGTAACTATTACAAGTGATGGCAGGGGGGGTGCAAAGGTAAGGGAAAAAGTGTTAAATATAAACAAAGTCTACCAGACAAATAGACCACTTTTAAAAGGTAAAATATTAGAGAAAAAGGAAAATTTGTAAAACAATAATTCAACCAACAATCTTGTACGCGGCAGAAACAAGAAGCAAGAGGAAGATTTGAGAATACAACAACGAAGAATATTAAGAACAATACTAGGACCGATAGATAACGAATACAGACGTAGAACAAATTGTGAGGTAGCAACTGAGTTGAGAGGTATAGACGCGGTCAGAAAAATTAAACAACAGAGAGCAAGATGGTTGGGACATGTCTGGAGAGCTGGGAACAAAACTACAATCTGTAATATCCTGGAGTGACAACCGGAAGAAAGAAAAAGACAAGATCAAAGACAGAAACAAGTGGAGAGACATATGCGGGAGGATATAAACCGAAGAGAATGGGGATTGATCTACCCCGCAGATTCTTTTTAGATCTAGAAAGTTCTAAAGCGGCCATATCCCGATGGAGTAACTAGTCATTATATAAGTATATATATATAATGACTATATATATATATATAATTGTATATATATATACATATACATATACACAATGGAAAATACTTTTTAATGAAAAAGAATATTTTAAAATTTTGCGGACAGAGTACGGTTCTGGATATGAATGTGGTAATAAACTTTTCGCAGATCTGATTTGTGATAGTGCCATATTAGAGTGTATAGTCATATTGAGGAAAATATTTTGCTGATCTTAATGCATCCATCCGTAAACTGTATAGAATAATTAAGATTTCTTGCAAAACATAGTAGAATAATAAAAGTAGATGTGCGCAGTGTTCAAAACAGTGAAAGAATTGAATATGTATAGTTTCCGCATGGTTATTGTTTACATTTCTACGTACCCAATTTAACCAATTTTTGTTTTGCTTTATTAATTTAGAACGAAGAGAAACTGCGAGAGAAGGGATTTGCGTTCGTTTGCACGCGTGGAAGAAGCGGCAAGACAAAATAATTATCGCGAGTCATAGCCGCCTGAATCATAAATTGCCCGCTCCACTGAATGAAGAACTAATCGTGACAGTTCGGCGGCGCTAATTTTGATAAGCCTGAGGTTAATTAGGTTCTAGCGGGATAGAGAAGGGCTTTAGTTCATTTTCCGTGCTTATTACCGGATAACTTCGTGTAATGTCTTCATTCATATTGTGAATAAAGCTAGCGTATTCGGCGTACTATCATTATATGCATAGGATAAGTTTATATGATTGGTATTAAACTGTGGGCGGAGCCGTGTTTCGGATTTTATTCCGCGGTGAAAATCCACGCTTAAGATAATAAGTAGTTCGGGAGCATTAGGAAGCTTAGCGAAGGATATCTTGAATTCGTTTAAGATTACATCTTATACAATAAGAGGGGTTATGTTAAAAGTTCATATTTTGTGTGTTCTATTATGCAGGTTAGTATTTTGTTTTAAAAATATTTTTTAATAATAATCTGTAGGCACTACTCCACTAATTAATTAATATTAAACTACTACGTCTTTGGTCCCCTTTTATTATACATTATGTAAGGTATATAATCAATTATTGCTTATATAGTAGTGAGGTTCCTAGTAGCTGGAAACAATCATTAATAATTTTTATTCCAAAGACAGATGTGCCACAAAACATAAGAGATCTGCGTCCAATTAGCATACTGCTTGCTCTATCCAAAATTCTAAAATGGATTATAGCTGATCAACTGCAAGAGGACCTCACAAAATACAGTATGCTACCAAAATATCAGAAAATATAGTTGTGAAACAGCTTTTACTTATATTATAGATGATTTTTTCAGAGAGTTTGACCAAAGTCAAATTACGATCTTAGTCTCACTGGATTTTTCCAAGGCGTTCGACAACATTAATCATCAATTATTATGCGCAATACTTCATTATATTGGTTTATCTAATAATGTAGTTGTGCTTTTTGAAAAGTTCTTGTCTGATAGAACGCAGAAAGTTAGAGTGGGTGGTGTTATCACTGAAGCTAAACTCATCAGTGCGGGAGTCCCACAGGTCTCGGTCCTATTCTCTATTCTATCTACAGATCCTTCTTCCCACCCATACTAAAGACTTGTCAATACCATATGTATGCTGATGATACTCAGATCTACCATTGCCCTATAGTGATGTGATTGATGTTGTTGCCTTAATCAATGAGGGACCAGAAGCATTGCGCTCCATTTCTTAAAGATCAATCATGCTTTGCAGACGCTTGGTGCGCTCAAAATTACTATTAAAGGCCTAGCTTTGCCAGTAGTTGATGGGACCAAAATATTGGGGTTGACGATTGATTCCAGTTTACGCTTCGCATATCATATTAACCAGTTACTAAGATCTTCTTACTCTAAGTAGAGGGTTTTGTTTAATAACAGGTACCTTTTAATCAGAAAATGAAGTTACTCTTATTCGATTCTCTAGTGTTACCGTTATTTAATCATTGTTGCTCTATTTGTGGTTCTTGTTTGACAAGGCTTGATTCTAATCGAGCGGAAAGGGTGCAGAAGTCGTGTTTACTCTTTGTGTATAGAATTGGAAGAAGGGAAAGAAGTATGGCGGAGCGCAGAGCATAGCATGCATCCTGTCTTTATTTCAAGGTATTGATCACTATGACTCCGCCTTATCTTTTTAACAGAGTTACTTATAGGACTGATATACACAACATTAATATTCGTCGTAGAGACTTATTGGAAGTTCCTCGAGATGCTTCTGTTAACAAATTGACCATATTATGAATTCTGCTCCTTTCGCTCATTCAAGCCTAAATATAGACAGATGCTAAGCTCTAAACGGACTTTTAATGCTTCATATTATAATGGTCAAGTTATATGTAATTTAAACCCTATTTCTTATTGTTGCAGCTTCTTTAGATTAACTAATATTAGTTTTATTTCCTCCGGCAACATGTGTACTGTTTCCTCTTTATTTCACTATGCATAGGGAAACTCTAAAACCAGACTTTGTCTGAAGTGTTTCCTTTGATGTTGGTAGCATGTCATGTAACAGTTTGTAGTAATCTGAAAAAATTCCTTTCTTATAATGTATATTTTGCTGTAACCACAATATCAATAAATTGATTTATTATTCTTATTAGTACAAAGGCAAACTACAGACACAAGGGCTAATGCATACTGATACATCTAGTAGTATATCAAGGGCGATCGTAAATTTAGATATCTTGGGTGGCAGCCTTGTTGAGTTTGTTTTCTTTTTTTAACATTTGTGCTTCTTTGTGTCTACAATTTCGTTATGAAACGATAAACGTTCAACAACGTTTACATATTATTCAGATGTTTTATTAATTTAGTCGCCGCATTTAAGTCCAATTGTTGGAAGACGTAGCCGTTTAAGTTGAAGAATAACTGAATGTCTCGTGCAAAAATTCGAATCAAAATATTCACATCATAAAGTGGATTATTTTCATACTTCAAATAATAAATTAAAATTTCACTGTTTGTTACAAGGGGACATTTGGTATAATATCTAGAAGGATATTCTTTTCAATAATAACATAACTAATTTTATGAGTAGTCTATGATGTCGCTACAATTACACCTTTTCGAATATATTGACTTAAAATCAATATATGGTATTTCTGTTATTACGGGCACCCAAATATTGACAGAAATGTCTCACTTCAATGTTTCATTCCACTAGGCAACACTAGATACCACCCAATATAACAAAAGAGAAGAAAATCTGGTCCAACACCTATTCAATGCAAAAATTTCTGCTAAAATTCTCAGAGATCGCAATGAATTTGAAAAACGCAATTACTTATTTGATTAATTTATTTTTCTCTTGGGCATATTTGACAAGTAGTTTAAAATATCCGTAATATACCGCAGTACATAAAAAAGGAAAATAAAGCTAGCATTGAAAATTATAGACCAATGTTGGGATTAGGTGCAATGTGAATTAGGTTTAATGCCACAAGCTCTTAACGTGTGTTAGTGGTTGATATGTCACCTTAAGGCGCATATTCCGAAATTTAATAGCCCAATGACCAACAACCGGACCACTTTTACTCATTTTATATACACAGTATGTCGGAAAAATAACGAAACTTTTCAAATAAACTTGAAACCTGTTATTTCGCCAAAATTATTTATTTTTATTCAAAATAATTCTCTTCTGCGTTGATACAGCTCTGGGCACGTTCAACCAATGACAGCATAGATTTTTTGTCATTTCTCGGAATCTCCTCACAGATCCTCATCACGGCTACTTGGACTTGTACAACAGTCTCGTAAAACGTTCCTTTCGTAGTTAGTTTCAGTTTCGGGAAGAGAAAATAGTCACATGGTGACAAGTCTGGCGAATACGGAGGGTGATGTAACACACAAACTTATTATTTTGCCAAAAAAATAACAGCAACAGTCCTGTGTAGTGGTGCATTAATGTGCAGCAAAAACCAACTTACCGACGTTTGATATTCGGACGTTACTCGAACGATTCTATTTCACAAACGCTCAATAACCTCCACATGAATGAATTACCGATGTAGAGTGCCTTTAGAGTCCTAAAACAAATCAACATTGCCTTCCTTCGTTACTTTTGGAAACGCAATCTTGCCGATTTAGGAGAACCTGAGGACTTCCACGTAGCACTGTGACGTTTTGTTTTGAGATCTTACTTGAAGCACCAAGTCTCATCATCAGTTACAATCGATTCTAAAAATGTGCCACTTCGTCTGGTTGTTTTGATAAGATCCTTGCGATGTTTAACGCGAACAATTTTTTGGTTCAGTTTAGGCATGATTAACAAATCAAGCACAGATTTTCCGTTTGTTCAAATCTTTTGTCAAAATATCGTGAATCATGTCTTTGGTCGTATTTAATTCCTTTCTTATCCATCTCACAGTCGAATTCGCATCATATGCGATATTCTCACGCACTTTTTCGACCAGCTCCTAGAGATTTTTGTCTATTGGACGACCTGGTCTTGGGTTGTTTTCCAAAGCATCACGACCATCCTGATATCGCTTATATCATTCGAACATACGCGTGCGGGATAAAGAGTCATCACCATAAACTTTTTTCATTAATTCAAATGTTTTTCTAAAATATTTATCGAGCTTGAAACAAATTTTGTTCCATCATACGTTTGTAACGAACCGATAAAAGTAGAAAAAGAAGAAAGAACTATAACTTAACTACCACTTGATCGATTTTCGCGGTCTAGTTTTGTAGAGGGGATATACATCTTCCAGATTATATAATGTTTCAAGGGATGGCGTTAGATATTTATAGTATTGACTCCCATGCATCGCTATACATGTACGCAGCTGGTACCACTCTTCCGATACTCAGGGTGGAATTGAAAAGATGAGCACACATAGGAAGAACATTTATAAAACAACTCACTTAAGTCTTTGGGATAAACGGTACAGAAAAGTATGTTGTGGGATGCGCACTGTAGTAAATTATTTCGTGGCAAAGCGTAGCCCTTTAGAGCTTTAAAACAAAGATTAAGCCATTGTATTGTGATAAATGTCTGTTATGCTAAAATTTACGAAAGACTGACGTATAGTACTCTATTCTACTTCAGCCGAAATGGTTGTTCCCGCTTAAAAGGAGATCATAAGAGTCATAATATTTCATAATATCGATTGAGTCGGCCGATACTTGTTGGAAATCCATATTGAACAATGGTCGGAGAAGTAAAACTCAATTTGACAAAATTTCCCATATATTAATTATGACATGTTTCACTATCTGATGAAGCTACAGTGATAGCGAAACATGTCATATTAATATTGTGATAAATATATTGAAAAATTTTGTAAAATTGAGCTTTACTTTTCCGACCATTGTTCATAATATTTCATTCACAGTCACGTGAACCGCTATTTGTATCATTAAAGGTTCTATTACTATTATGCACTGATCAAAGTTTACAATAAATTTTCAGCAGAACTTAATATATTTCGTAAATTTAAAAGCGCTCTAAAAGAATTCTGGAGTAGTTTCATTATTATAAGACATGTATGCGGTGATGCTACTGGTGACTATGACAAAGTTTTCTTATTACATTATTTATTTTTGTATGTTTTTCTTTGCATTGACAACAAAAAGAAGTAATAAAAAGATTGAAACACGGGAGAGGTTCAGGAGACGATAAATTAAACACCGAAATGGTCAAAAATATGGGGTACCACGCAAAGCAGCTATTGTTGGTCATTTATAATAACATATGGGAGGAAGGGAGATTCCCAAAAGGCTGGGGTGTGAGCCTAATAGTACCAATATACAAAGAGGGTGACAACAAAGACTGCAACAACTACCGAGGAATTATTCTGCTAAACACAATAGTGAAGCTTAACGAACAATTGTTAGAAAAGAAGCTGAGACAAATAGTAGAACCGACATTATTAGAAGAACAAAGTGGATCTAGAAAAAAACAGAAGTGTACAAGATCATATGTTTACACTAAAAGAGATAATATACAAGAAAATGGCTGCAGGAGAAAGTACTTGGCATTTTTGGACGTGGAGAAAGCATTTGACGGGGTACCCCGAAGTAAAGTATGGGAATGTTTACACAAGCGAGGAACAAATTACAAATTAATATTAGCTGTCAAAAGCTTACATGAAGAAACAGCAAACTGCAATTAGCAAAAATATGAAATCCGAGATATTCTATACAAAGGAAGGTGTTAGATAAACAGGTGGACTTGGCCCTCTACTATTTATAATATTTATGGATGAAATTATCAAAGAAACAAGGAGTAGAACAAGAGTTTTTTATGTAGGACATCGCAATTTAGAAAATACAGAGACTGCAGTATGTATTCGCAGATGATGTGGATTGATAGCCAGAAGTGAAAAAAACACAACATAAATGTTTGGAACAACACACTCACTCATTATGCAACGGAAATTAATAAAAATGAAACAAAGGTAATGGTTATATCAAAAGAGGAACAAGATATGCAACTTAGAGAAACAGAAATACAATAAGCTAGAGATTTCCATTACTTAGGAATTACAATACACGAGAAAGGAAGAACTTAGTAACGGAATACAGAAAGCCAACGAGGTATACTTTGTGTTTCATTGTTCTAAGCCATATATATGATTATGACACTGAAATTTTTGTTATTGTTTTTGTATCTTTTTCTTTGCACTGACTGATTCTATCACCTATAACGGTACACAGAATTAATAAATATGATTATTGTTATAATAATAATAATTATTACAATTTTAATTATACTTTCTATTTCGCTGCTTGATCGAAATAAAAAAAAAATAAATCAGAAAAATGCTTTGAGAGAATATTTTATACCAACGTTGAGGGCTCGATAAAATATTTAGTACAACCCTGTTTCCATATATACCGTACACAGTACATAAAACCAAGAGTAGGACACGAAATATATGATGTGAAGATATTTTATAGCGTTCCCGCGGATATATTTCTTCCTTTCTCGGGCTATATTTTATTCAAATCAGATATTCATATGTAACATCAGATCGGCTTACCTACCATTCCTATACGTGATAAACTGGAAAAGCCAAAAGGAAATGCCGTATACCATGGGAGAGCGAGTTTTCGTAGGATCCGGCGGCTTTTTCTTTTCCTTTTCTTCCGTTTTCCTTTTCTATTTCTTCGCCTATTTTACACCTTTCTCCGCGCATAGTTGCCTAGACGTACATAGGCAAGTACAGGTACATAGGCAAGTACGGTTACATCTACGAATGCTTATTATTCCAGCCTTGCCCTCGTAAGAGTTTGGCGCTTGTTGTTAGACTTACACAGCGTGTATAACCTAATTTAAGATGCTCGCATTATTTATATGTTAGTGTTGATATTACAGGGAGATTGGGTAGCGACAAATTTCGCAACGGAAATACATATCTTTTTTTAGATAGAATTAGATTCGGCGTAGATAAGATTTTGAGGACGGATTTCATGACGGCGAGCTTAATATTTGAGAAGACATATCGGACGGGAGAAGTCGTAGATGTGAGGGGCTTTTCACGTAGTGAGGGGTTTTTGGTCCATATTGCATCGGCAACTAAGTTAAAGTAGTGCTAATGTTTATTATTAAATAAGCAGAACGTTTTGTGTTTGTACAGAGCACCACGTAGCTATTTTCCCAAGCATTTCTTGGAAAATTAATACAGGTAAAAAGTTGTAGTAAAATGGAGAAGACATACACCACCGTTCATAATAGAATGGTTATTTTAAATTTTAACAAAATGTTTTAAAAATAAGTACTTTTATTCATGTAATAATTCTGTAAGCATGGTCACAATTTGCTAATTAAAGAACTAGGTTGATGAAAAACCAAACTGGAATATTACTTTACTAAATCGTAAAATAATTAGGTACAGTACAAACAATACCAGGTATACATATTTCCTTATCCTATGTAATATGTTGAAATACTTTCACAAATTACTACAGAAAAATTTGTAAAATGGTTTATTAAAAATTATTTAAAAACATTTGTTTTATTTAGAAACATAAGAAGTAATCGTTCCCGTTCGGTTCGGTATTTTATGCATTTCAGATAATGTTTTAACTCCGTTGCTGTGTTCGGATTTATTTGGGCAGAAAGAAACATTTTGATTGAAATTATGTTTTTATTTTACTGTGCATTAGTGACCATCAGTATTCGGTATAACGAAAAAGATATATGTATATATATATACACTACCGCTCAAAAGTGTTTAGGCACTCTCACTGACAGCAAAAATGTATAAAAACTCAGCAAAAAAGTTAATAATATCTATTTTTTATGTACAGATACACGTACATGAATAAAAATATATTAAATAAATGTGTAAATTAAAACGTTTAATTTAAATTTTGCTTTCATCTATGTGACCTCCTCTTGATTTAATAATTGCAGCACACAATCGAGGCATTCTCGCATTAAGTTTTGCCAGAGTTTCTTGTGTTATTGAGGTCCAACTCGATTGCAATTTGTTCCACACATCAGTAGCTGATGTCCGTACTTTCCGATCTAGTTCTTCCCATAGTAACTCGATTGGATTCAAGTGGCGATTCCATAATTTTGAGAGTTCCTTCCTCTTCTAAATGGCGTAAATAGTGTTTACATAATTTAGAGGAATGTTTTGGGTCATTATCTTGCCGGAAGATAAAATTTTGACCCAAAAGTCGAATTCTGCGTGGTTCTCCAAAATTTCGCGGTAGCCTTCTTTTTTTAATATACCGTCAATTTTGTCCCTTACACTAGTGCCAGCAAAACAGCCCCAAATGATGATAGAATCTCCACCATGCTTCACGGTAGCAGCAATACACTCTCCTCTGGCACGCTCACCCACAGATCTTCTTACGAATATGCATCTTCGGGTTCCGAACAGCTCAAATTTGGACTCATCCATCCATAGGACGTTGTTTCACTCTTCTATGGTCCAGTGTTGGTGTTCACGAGCCCATTTAAGTCGCTTTTGCTTGTTTTGTTTGCGTAGTAATGGCTTTTTTCATTGTAATACGTCCATGGAGCCCGGCTCTCTGTAGGCGACGTTTGACTGTAGAAACATTGACTAGTTTTTGGCGACCAACATTTAATTCTGCAGTGATTTTCGGGGCTGTTTTGAGTCTATTTAACTTGCTGGTAACCACTATTCTGCGATCATCTGCAGATGTTGCCGCTTTTGGCCTTCCACTCCGTCTTTTATTAAGAAAACTGCCAGTTTCCCGATATTTTTTTACGTTATAGTCAACCGTAGCGTGGTGTATTTTCATTTTTTTGGCAATTTGTCGATTACTTATGCTACTTTTATGGTAAGCTATTATAAGCGCACGTGTTTCGGTACTAATTTCTCTTCGCAGAGGCATTTTAAAAAATTTTCACACGATATTTCGCTCACGACGTGAATAGAGTAAATACCACACTGCAACTGACCATAGGTTACAGATTTCACTATAATCTTCTAGGAAGGTAATATAAAAACATTATTACCTAACAGATGACTAAATTTACCCAGTAAATTCAGAGGGATTGTTATTGTAATTGCACCGCAATAAACAGTTTATGGTATTCCGACCAAGTGCAGGTAAATGATAGTAAACCTTATGCGATATAATGGGTGTTCATCTTACTGAACTACATTTTAAATACGTATTTCATTTTATTATAATGTTTTTTTGGGAAACATAATACTATATGAATAATCCATGAAAACAGGGGTGCCTAAACACTTTTGAGCGGTAGTGTATATATATATAACTTCACTAACAGGGTCTTGAATCCGGAAATTTAAAAAATTTGAAATGAAACTTTGGGAGCATGTATATCACACACAGGTATATACTAGGCAAATTATCTTGTGTGTGAAAAAAGCACTGAGTGAGTGAAGTGAATTTTTGAAATTTGGAAATTTTCCATTCAGTTTATGCGCATAACTTGTTAATGGTAAGAGGTGGAAAACAACACTCTTATCATATTCAGCGTGTAGAAGAATTGACTGAAAATGACACACCTGGTTTTATAAACATGTCGTAGAAGATGTTAACTTCTGTACTAGTATTATTCACCAATGTTTCGCGCGAAATGGTATTATGAGCTATCACAAGATGCCAATCCACATGTGGCAAGACAACATCACTTGGGTTTTCTGTGAACGAATAGGCAGTTAGTTTTGGATATACGCTTCTAGGACCTTATGTACTTCCAGAGGGCCTAAATGGGGCAACTTATTTGAAATTATTGCAAAACATGACAATCTGGACGATGCGCCACGATGGCCTACACTTGACTTCTTTGTTTGGGTCTATATGAAAACCCATGTTTACAGCGGTAGAGAGATTGAAAACGTAGAACATTTATGGCAACGAATTTTTAACGCAGCAGAGCGCATTGGTCACGTGACACTTTTCCGGTGAGTTCGTGACAATTTTTCATTCTGTCTTGAGGCATGCTTCCATGCTGAAGATGAGCTCTTCGAACATTTTCTTTGAGCATTTCACTTGCTTCATCTGTTTACACACGGGTTCTCAATAAGAGAAAGTAAAATATGAACACACGAACTGTAACAAATACATCTTTATTTTATATGATAATTCTATCTTTATTGCAATGAAACCATTTACGATATTAGTTTTGAATAATTCATTTGCGCACCTTTCAAATAAAAATGCGATTACTATTCACATTATTATATTACAGTATTATTTTGTAGGTGTTATAACCGTGTTATCGGAGTGTATGCAGTTTGCGAGTGTGTATGCGTTTTCGGTAGGATAGACGTACTATGTATAATACATTTTGCATCCAAGGGCGACATATATTACAATTTTCTGTTTTCTTTTTTCTAAATTCTGACTTTCGCGCCGAAATTGGGTTAGCTTTTTGGATTTTATATAATTACACCTTTTCCTTTCATGTACGTTTTTATTTTATTGCAAAGACACTCTGTATATTGGTATTGCGATGTCCTGTCGGTAATTAGAGAACTACCTGAGCGCCTTTGCAACATTCTAGATAATTAACGATAATATCATAATCGTATTTAGAAACCCCAACAATAATACCTTAAATGAGAATGAGGTATTTACTAATGAATACCAAGATAACATAAATAGGGACATTGTCGGGGTTTCCACTAACTCCAAGATTTAAACATACCTAATCATACTAATCCTACGAATATTTGTATGACAACAGACTATTTGTCTACAATAATACTAAACACCTTAAATATACATGAGTATGGAATCCGATTAAATAGGAATACAATAATGGTTTTGTTTTGCCCGAACACCTACTGACGAGAAGAACATTGCTGCATCACGATAATCACTTGATCCAGGCGTGAATAGTAGAGTTAGGGTGGGAGCTTATTGAACATCCGCCTTACAGCGCCGACCTAGTCTTAAGCGACTATCATCTGTCTGGTCCACTCAAAAAGCATCTTGGCGGCAAACATTTCGAGGGTGATAACGATGTTCAACAAGAGGTACGCACATGGTTCAGCATGGCAACACTTTTATGCAGCATGTATCTTTAGGCATTGATAAAACGGTGGGATAAGTGCATTAATATAGATGGAGACTGTTGAAAAATAAAACTTGTTTTTGACTAACTATTTCTCTAGTTATTTTTATAATAGATTTTTGTGACTTACTGACTTTCCCTCGTACCTTTTAGTGCGTATTTTGCCAATAGCACCAAGGTATTGATACTACGATCATGGCCTCAGCACATTAATCGATTATTATATTTCAGTAGTGCAATATGAGGTATCAGATGGACATTCTCTATCCAATTTCTATGTCACTGAGGATATTATTTCATTCCTTTGTTCCTGTTGCGTAAATCTACGTATACTTTGTGAAAATTATTATTTTTAGTTGCAGAGACTAAATATAGGCAAATTTCATTCTAGTTCCATTAGCTTCACATTATGAAGTTAATTAATTTAGTATACAATACGTAAGGCAGATTTAGCAATAAAGATACAATAGTGTCATCTATAATAATTTGTAGCTGCATTGACATTCAAATTATTTAACCGTTCATTTAACTGATTTCAGTCACTTGATACAATTAAGTTACTCAACTTCGTCTGAGGGCGCTTTTAAATTGGTGTTGTATTTGCGAAAAGTCGACTAGTAACTGTAACTTTGCGTACTCGAGAAAAGACCAACAAAAAAGGTTATTAGTTTAACGGTCTTCGACCCTTTAAGGAATCCATATTTCTCCTGTTTCCTACCTTCATAACTACCACCTCTTTTTACCATAGCTGATTCTCGTCCGGCGAGCGCGTACAGAAACAAGCTTTCAGACTATGGTAAATGCATTTTTAAAGGTAAGACGCCGGTGAAGAAAATAATTGAGTTATACGACAGAATATGGAATGCATTTTTCGTGTTGGATAGAGACGGTTGCCTTGGTGTTCGCTCAGTTCTTTTCACGTTGATCTCATCTACTTCTTGCGCTTCCCTTTTTATTTTCGTTTAAGTCATTTTTCTGTTTAAGTTTATTTTTCTTTCGTCGTGCAAAATAACTTGAATAATTCAACGTGTGAATTGGATAAATGCAGATAGGACATGAAAATGCAACTTGTACGTTGCTTGAATTCGTAACGAACTTGTTGCAGTATGCGTTGCGGAAATTTTTTTTATTCAGAACTGCTAGTTTGTTTGAGCAATATCGCTTTAATGTATTTATATACTGTACCCTTACTGAATTTTTCTTTCTTGTTGACGAGTTTTAAGGACGCATTAGGAAGAAAAGTTTAATTAATAAACAGAGTATTTATGAATAAGTTATAAGGGAAAGCGGTTAAAGCAGCGAGTTTTATATTTCAAACTTTTTACCATTTTGGTGGAAACTTAACGAAAACTTTTGAAATATTACTTACCTTGCACTGAAGGAAAGCAACGGAATTCTGTAGTCTATAGCCTCTAAATTCTAAATCCAAGAATTCCAATTCAGTGTTAGAATGACAATTTGAATGAAGAGGTTAAGCATTAGTCAAATTTTTTAATAATATATTATCGTTCCAGTGCATCTTTATTCGTTGACGACATTGACTCTTATGTACGAATTAAATCGATATTTTCAAATTAAATTAGCTACCTCGACATACGCATTGTATTGTATTTATTTAGAGCAATAAATCAAATAAATTTTAGAGAAATTAAAGAAAAACTTTGGCTTGGTGATGAATTGATTGAATGGCTTTGCCTATCAAATATCAGGAAATATGAGAACGCAGTAATAATAAAGTTGAAATACTTGGTAGTTTACACCACCGCTCATAATAGAATGGACATATTAAATTTTAACAGAATATCTTAAAAAGGAGTACTTTTATTCATATAATAACGAAACTGAAATATTACTTTTCAAAATAGTGAAATTATTAGGTACAGTACAAATAATACTAGGCATAGATATTTTAAGTAATACACGGGGCGAGATTTTATGACACTATAAATGAAACGTGAATTCTAAGAAATGACTGGGTTCTTGTGAGTTTGGTTTATCATTAGATATCGTTACGTACAGCTCGATATTGGTATTTCTTTGTGCCAGCAGATAATGTAATACCTGTGTAAAAATGCCTCGTGGAAAATCGCTTAATGCTGAAAAATGATCAGCATTATTAATGCTACATCTAGAAGGATATTCTGTACGGAATATTTCACGGCGACTTAACGTATTATGGACCGATGAGTCCAAATATGAAGTGTTTGACCAAAACCGCAAAATATTTGTCTGGCGCTCAAAAGACAAGAAGATGCTTCCTGAGTGCATTACACCAACAATAAAGAAAAGTGGTGGTTCCATTCTTATATGGAGTTGTTTTTCATTAAGTGGAACAGGGAACCTTCTGAAAGTTGATGAAATAACGAGGAAGGAGAATTATCGCGATATAACGCGTCGTTATTACGCAAAAACTACCTCGCCGATGCAGAGAATGAAGGAATATTAATAACGATTTGGCCTCCCCAGAGTCAGGATCTTAATCCCATAGAACTTCTGTGGGACAGACAAAGTAGAAGAGAACCTCCAACGTCCAAAACCCATCTTTCGACAATATTGCAGAGGGAATGCGGCAATATTCCCCAAGATATACTGGGGAAATTGGTGGAAAGAATGCTACGAATTGTGCGAACAGTTATTAAATCAGTAGGTGGATATTTCGATGAGAAGAAAGTATAACTAACTTTATGTTTTCTAATGTTTACTATAACTTTTTATTTTGTGTACACATGTACAATAAGTTGTGAGCGAATAAAAGTTTTTTTATAATTGCTTTGTCTAAAGTTTTGAAGGAAACGTCAAATGCCGCGTGAAACATTAAGTGTCCATACTATTATGAACAGTAGTGTACATCGAAACCTATACCGCAGAATTCTAAAAGCAGATAAAAGTGTAGATGCACTTGCGACAAGCTGTGGGAAGCAAGTGGGATTAGTGATGATGATCTTATATATCATCACTACCTCACTGGTAAGGCTGCAAAAATGCAAGATGCGTGCGAGTCGGTTATAATCAATATTAAGAATAGTGAATATAATTGCTACTTTAATTTGATTGTGCTGTTGATGTAGATTCTACATACAAAGGATGAGAGGCCACTTTACTCGCCAAAAGTTACTGTTTGGGCTGCAATGGCGCGTAAGGAATTATCCCACTTCGCCATATGTTTAGCAGAGTGCCAGCAGAATAACGGAATATATCTATGTATATATTTTTCTAGAAATAAATTCTTAAAGTTTATATTTTATTAAAGAATATTAAAGAATGCTTTTTATTTTGAAAAAGACACTCTCTATATCTGCCGATGATATGTATGTATGTGTACCATAATGCTTAGCATAGGAAATGTATATTTAGCCTAAACAAATTTTTTGTAAATTACATAATGAATTTATTTTCACTTACGTGTGGAGAATACTGAATAAAATTGACATGTTCCATCTAAAATGGCTGTCTTATTTGGTATATAGGGAAAAACGAACATTGCGTATATTTGATAGAAAAGGACTGAAGATTTGCTCCTGTTCCCGTAATATTCCGTAACAAAGCTTCACCAATACTGGACGTATGTTGCGATGGGCGAATATTCTTTATTTATAGTTACAGTTACATAGATGGATACTGCCGATTATGGATTGTGTTATTTCTATTGGTTATCTTAACATGATCATTAATTATCTTTTGAAACAAACTTGACATTGGTACTATACGCATAGTTTTAGTGCTGAACGAGAAACTTCAGAAATGTATCTCAATTAAGGGGGAAAAGCTTTTTGTTGCCATTTGGGAAATCTGTAAAAAGCATTAGCACCGTAAACCGACAGGAAATTCAGCGCAATAAATGGTGTATTGTATCGTAGTGTATACTCGACAGAAGCGTTGCTATTAATGGTAGGCATTTATCATTCGTCCAAGTGGCTCACTACGTACGATTATTTTGATTTTGAACGCGATAAAATATACTGACCGTTTATATTTGAATCTTTCTTTTAGCGATTGTAAAAGTTTCTAATTGAAATTGTACTGCAATTGTTTAAATAATAAATGTTAAACTCAAGTTGTTCCGAAATATCGGATTTTATTTGCAAAATATTATACGTGTACAGTTCGCATACACTTAGTTTACATTTACGTATTTGGTATCTTATTTTTGAAGTAGCCTGATGTCCTGGGTGGCATCTTGGAGGACATATATATAGCAAAGTTGCAACTGATTTAGTCAAATATAAATTATAGAAAGGTCGGCAGTTTTTGAGATATTTTAATTTTTGTTTTTGTGGAAGCCAACTATACAGTGACGAATATTGGAAATAATAGAAAATAAAAAAATGTCCTTTAATATTTCGGTTTAATATATAATACATTATATATTAAAAGTTATGGTCAATAGTTCGATGAAATGAAAATAAGATGTCTAAAGCCTTCTTATTATACTTTATACTGCCACTCTTTCATTGCAATACCTTATAGCATCATTTCTCAACCTCGAGGTTGCGTTGGTATTAAAGGGAAATTGCAAAAATAGCCTAAACAATAATGAAATCATTTTATGGCAAATATTATTTATTACAAACGTTTTACTTTACAATAAATACACATGTCAAGAAAAGAAAAAAGTTAATGTGATGGTTGCATTTGTTCTTCATTTAAAATTCTCTCCATACGTCGATCTAGATTAGAAACACACAAAAGCAAATGGTTTTTGAGTGATGAAAGACGATTCCTGTATTTAATTTTCAGCGCAACCACGGATGAAAAACCCTTTTCACAGAGATAAGACGTAGCGAAAGGGATTAATATTTTCAATGCTTCTGTGACTAAATTTCCATATTCATGTCGACGAGTAAGCCAAAACGTATTTAAGTCTTCAGATGTAAATTACAGTTGTAGCGTTTTGTAGGCAGATATTTCGATGAACTGGTCGTGAATCTCCACTGACAACATACCAGTAACAATAATTGTTAAGGACTTAACATTGTTCTTGTATTTATGAGAAAATGTATTTTATTTTATGTATGCGGTAGTATTATTACTTCATTTTCATTTTTATGATGTATTTATTTTGCTCTCTGTAAAATATATTCATTTTAATATGTATGTGCATTACGCATTGTATATGTAAGCATTCGGCCATTCATAATACTCTTGCTAAAAGTGCCTAATTTAAGAGTCACTAAGTGCAACGTCGTCGGACAAATAATGAGAGTTTTCAATATTTAATATATTCAAATACAGGCAGTCCGCTCCCGCGTGACGGTGGAGATATTAGCGATCGTTCACTCTCGGTCACCTTTTGTACCTCGTCGTAACGGTAACAGTAACGTCATCAGACGGATATTGGAAGTTTTTAATAGTTTCAAGTTTTGGCGGGAATCGTCGAGGCTACTGTGTCCGTTGTCGTCTATACATGTATTTAGTTTTCTGTTGAATTTTGGCGGCAATAATTTTTGTAAGGTCGTCGGAGCGCATGTATAGATTTCTTTAATAAGTACGTTTCCTCGGCTTTCTATTATCGTTCGTCGAGGCAACTGTGCCCGTTGTCGCGTATACATATATTTAGACATCTTCTACAAGTACGACCACTCCGCTTCTTGTTGACGGTCGTCGCGGCTGCAGCGTCATCTGTACGTTTGTTCGGTTCTCTGTCGTAACCGGAAATTTTTTCATTTAGTTGTTCGACGTAGCGGACGAGTTTCACGGAGCAATTTTCTATATGTTATCTCGGCGTCAGCGCTCCATTTTCCTTGTCAGTGCGCACTTCGCACATTTGTCGGCTACTGGCTTTTTCCCTTCTTCGGGGCGCAGTAGTAAAGAGCTAGATTGCACATAGCGTATTAGTTCTTACGAGAACGCCTGGGTAGCTGTGACATTACATACTTTTGTTTTGAGATCGGCTATTATCGCTACTGCCGCCCTCAACCAGGCGTTCAGGCTCTAAGAGATAGGGTGGGTTCCCCTATAAAAGTGTAATTAACGAAAGTGTTTGGTTCAAGCACAAACACAAGCTAATGAAACACAGCCAAGTCCCTTGGGCAAATTCAAAGCAAGAAAAAAGTATTAGGCTCTCGGAATGGGACATATAAATAAGTACAGCACCGAGATGCGTTTATAAAATTAACAAGTAAATAGATTTGGCTCCCCTATAGAAAGGTAGTGGTGCATGCATACATATAGAGGCATTAGTACATGCCTATAACAAAACTTCTGCGGAAGCATATAAGAATTTAAACATAGGTTGGCAACGTACATGCTGAGGCGGTACCTTATACTGCTAAACCAAAGGAAAACATCTTGCATACATCGTAACTACTTTTTTTTTTATTTTATTTAAATTAAAGCAACTAGTTACTAAGTTTTCTAATTTGACATACTTTAATTTTATGTTATTTATATTTGCATGTGTACATTATTTAACATTGCCTTGTAATTGGATATTTGTATCTGTTGGGCATTAAATATTATTATTATTATAACTGTACATAGACTAGAGTGAAAACCGTATACATATTTTATTTTTTAAATATATTTTTTGCGCATGCGCATTGTGTTTCACTGTACAACCTTCAACCTAGTAAATAAGCGGACATACTCTGCAAGTATTGGTCAAGTAATTCCGGAATTTACGAGCAGGCTACAGCGGCACTGTTCTTCAAACCAGGAGAACGTAACAATAATGTCTTTATTAAACGGATGCAGTACCCATGTCTTCGCGAAATCACTTTTATCTTCTAGAAGGACTTTGTCAACCTAATTCTTAGCTCACGCAAATGTATTTTCATGCAATCCTAACTGTGGTGAATGAATTTTTTCTGAATATAATTCTAAATGAGTGGAAACGTATCCAAATTTTTGATTTGATGGTGAATAACCCAGATATCAAGCTTCCATCTCTCAATAACTATGACTATGATGTACAACATTCAGCATGTCTTTTGGGCCTTGTTGTGGAAGTGGGATAGTCGTATAGATCTAGTTTGTAAGAAAGTAAATACTTTTGTTAGTGTATACGAATATTACGTGATGTGCTTAGCGCTGCTATCCGCATTTAAAGTTTGAGGTCTTTTTTTGGGAAAGCAGTAGAGAACTCCATCGTATTTTCGTTAGTTAAAATAAAAATCTGCGTTTAATGTTGGGACTCAATTACAATCAATCTTGTAGAGGGTACTTTAGACCTAACATGTTTTTGACCATGTTTGCAGTCTATATTTTCGAATGTTTAGTGTTTTTATTCAAATATGAAAAATGTTAGAGTATAATACTTTCTTTCACACACACCATACTAGAAACAAAATAAATTACTTCTACCCCAAATACAGGCTACAGTTGCCTGAAAGGAGTCTTATGTGAGTTTAAAATTTTTCAATAGTTTGCCCCATGCAATACAAGCAGCGTTCATGTACTTAAAAAATCAATTCATCAATTGCTATAAAATATTGAAATTTCTACATGCCCGATTACTACACGGATGAATATTTTTTATTTATTTTTCTGTAACTTTTTTTTGGTTAAATTTGTATAATGTATATTTCCTTTGACGTTTTGGTTTGTACTTGACTACTAAGAAGCAATAAAACATTATTATTATAAATATATAGTTTGGACTTCGCCGACGATCAGATTATATTAGCTGAGAACGTAGGTGACATCGATTAAATGTTCAGAAAACTGAGGGAAGAATACGCAAGATTATTACCCGGTAATTCGTTCATAAGGAAAACAGTTAGTGATGGAAAAGCAAGCGTTAAAAACGGCAAATGGATATAAATATCTAGTTACGTTAACTTTTGATGTTAGAGATGGAATATACATACATAATAAAATAATAAAGAGAAAAATTATAATTAGTCAAATACACCCTTTGGTGTGGAATGACGATATTTCAAAGAAACAAAAACCTGGATGATCCACTCTTTTGTTGAAAGCTGTGTTACCTATTGGAAGTGAAGTGTGGGCGCTAAGTAAGATGGAAAACAAAATAACATTAACGGAGATTATACTGGAGACGCTGCTGTAAGAGGACATTATTGGATTATGAAAGAAATGAAAGAATAAGAGAAATAATGCACATCATTCATATATGAAATAAAACGGAAACTACTATTGTGGTGTGGCCGCATGAGTAGAATTAACCGGAACAGACTACCACAAAAAGTTTGGAAATGGAAGCCTGCCAATAGAAGGGAAAAAAGGAAGACCAAGAAGGAGTTAGAAAAAGGAATTAAAGAAGCTATGCAAAAGAGAGGACTGTGGAAAGATGGTTTTAAGGAGGGATAGAGCTTCTTGGAGATTGGGAGCCGGAAGATGGCAAAATTAGCTGTTTACAAACCGCCACAATAAAAAAAGTACATGTACACATATTTCTGTACTGATAGTGTGTTTTAATTTTTGATCTATTACATGAGGCATGTACCATTATGTTGTTAGTACACTCATCGCTTGTGTGCGCCTTTCGACTGATATCTTTCTTCGCTCCCGTTCTCCTTTCTTATTCTGCACCTCTTACGAGAATACCGGCACTCTCGGTGTCACATTAAAAGCGGGCGCTTGCGCCTGTCGCGTCCCGACGCTCTTACAGGGTGTCGTCGCGTCCGCCGACGCCAGTTGCAGGGGTAACTCCGACGCTGAAACGCTCTCGTCGCGCGTTACGGTTCGTTGTTTCGCCTCGCGAATTCTCGCGCGTGCCTGATACAGATATATGTACCTACGGAATCGCTAATATCAGATCTCGCGCAACATGCACCCGGTAAATGCGGGTATAAGGTGCAAGGGTAGAACTTAATGTGAACTTGTGTTGCTGTTGTTGTTGGTTCTTTTTACTTTCGATGCTTGGCTGTTAAGCTTCTATTAAACTTAAAAACTCTTCTGTAGAGTATAACAAAAAAACTCTTTCCGAAGAAGGGTTCCCTTTCGATTTTCTCTTTCTATGTTATTGTCATATTTGTTCGAGAAGTGTTTTTATTGTCAGTGAGAGAGCTGATAAGAAGATAATTTAAGAACGTTAAAAGTTTAATTGTTACTCTTGACAAAACAAATGTTGACTGTTGACTAATGTTATCGAAACTTATTAACCTTTTCATTATTTTAGTCTGTTTTTCTCTGAGTGATGTTTCAGTTTATTTAACCATTTTGTGAAAATTCGGGAAGAAGACTTGGCGCTTTTCTCACTGCATTTCTCAAAGAAGGTAAGTAATTTGGCTCTGCATGGCATTTTACGTGTGCAACTACATAAAGGTTAAATTATGCGAGTCTTAAATTAAATCGTTTAAGCCATTAGCACAAATAAAATTAAATTGGAACAGAATTAAAAGGGAATAGCATTCCAATGTTTATGTTGTGTCTTCGACGGATCATTAATTTACTTTTAATTAAAGTTTGTCCGGGTATTGAGGATTTGAAATCAAGTTTTGTAATTTTAGTACAATCCACGTTCGGTACGATGATGGTCGATTAATTACTTTTAGAAACACAATTATATAACAATAAATTTAAGGAATACAAAGAATATCTTCAACTATATAGTTAAACGGAATTCCGATAATCATATTAAGGATATTGATCTATCTATTCAGGCGAAGCACAACATACTCTGGCCTTATGTTAATTCTAAACCAAATTCTTCACGTACAGCAGGTGTTAAGGCAGATAACAACAATACCTTTTCGTCCTCTGAACAAATTACTAACGCCTTTCCTTCGCATTTCTCAGCGGACGTTACTATTAACCATCGCAATAACGATACCTTGGCTTTCGATTCATTTTTTCTTAAAGAATATAATGAGGAAGATGTTTTGCAAGCTCTGTGTCAATTGAAGGGAAAGATAACACTTGGTCCTGATAATGTTCTAGATTTTGTTGTTACGAACTGTAGATTTGTTCTTTGTGGGTCGCTCTTTCACATTTACAATCTAATACTGAAACAGGAAGTTGGAAAGTGTTGAAAAGTTTCTTGTGTTACTCCCATTTTTTAGTCCGGTTCGAGAAATAACACTCGGGATTATCGCCCGATATCTATATTAAACTTATCTATATTAACTTTTCTAAATTTTGCAGACTGACCTATTCATCGTTATTGTGTAGGGAACCATTTATTGCTAAATATAGCTAAGTGGAAAGCGGTGACGTTTGCCTGTAGAACTGATAGAGTGGGATATGCGTACAATGTTGGCGATGAACCTTTAACGCGTTGTGAGGAGTACAGAGATCTTGGCATATTTTTTTGATACTAAGTTAACTTTTAATAAGCATGTTGTAAGTATATGTCAACAGTGTCTTAAAACATTGAGCTTTGTGTTTCGTAATATTAAACACTTGTGTGGTAATGCCCCTGTTGATGCACATAATGCGTTTGTTAGATCGATATTAGAATATGGTTCTATTGTGTAGAATCCGGGATATTATGAATATATGAATTTAGTTGAGATGTTATACCATAAATTTTTGAAAACCTTATATTTCCATAAACACGACGTTTTCTTAGAACATAGCTATCTATATACTAATCTTCCAAAAGAATTATTTATTTTCTTGGCCGATCGTCGTGTTGCGTCACAAACAAATTTTGCACACAAGATTTTAAATGGTGATCTACAAGTTCCTTGACGTCCCTTTTGAATTTTTACATACCGAGGTTTAACAGTAAGAATAGATTAACTTTTTATCTTCCTCAAGCTAACGCGCGCCACCATTCTCAGTCACCAATTACGTCAATCTGTAACAGTATTAATGTATATGCATCTAGATTTGATTTGTTTAACATTGCTATAAATGCTTTGCGGTAACTCTTGTTTGAGTAATTTTCTGTAGCTAAAGAAATTTTTACATTTTCGTTTGCTAGTACCAAAAGAAAACATTTGGTACTACACATTTGCTCTTGTTTTATAATAGTTATCACGGTACGATTATCCTGTAGTAAGCTGTATGCTGTTGGGCAATAAATTACATTTATATATGGAACCGTTCTCGGGTGTAACGTGGATTACAATAACATTACTCTTGTTTGATCTACATTATCAATACAATTCTATTATGTAATTAGTAGCAGAAGCTTTGACTGTTACTGTCCCCATTATAGGGATACGGATTATGGAATTACTTAATGGCTTTGAACTAGAGGTATATCTATTACGATGGTGCAAGCAATATAGTTCACTCATAAAAGGAGCGAAAATGATATCACTTAATATACGATGTAGAACCAGTAGGGATTGCAGTTTAAGCACAAGTTGTTGAAACGTTTACAATACATCTTCCAAATTACATGTCATTTGTTGAAAGTATAATACTTCTAACGATAGTAGCCCAGGGGTAATTTTTGACACTAATAAAAGCAAAGAGAAGTAAAGGAAACTTATTTTGAGACGCCATTAAAAAGACACGTATTCTTGCTTCTCACAGAATTTTAAAATTCGCTCTATTTGGTTTTGAACTCTCTTAAAGATTGGACTCGCATTTCTCATTATCGGGTCTGGTTTTATTGCAATCTACTTCGATTACGATTTTGTATAATCGCTAGTTGTCATGTTAGAAGCTCTAAATTCTATCATCTTCCAGATGCAGTACCGCTTAAAAATATTATTCCAGATCAGTGGAATGTTTAAGGTACGCAAACAAAAAACATTGTTCCTAAACTTTTTTGATTAATTGGAAATATTTGATTGGTATTATCCTTATCTCTATATCCATACTACCACACAAATTTGTAAGTGCAATCTTTGTTATGTAATTTCTCAGTAAACATAAATTGAATCCAGAAACCATTTCATTCGTCTCGACAAGACGAAGGTTCTACCATTGTTAAATATTTTTCGGGTAGATTTTTAAAAACCAAGAGAGATGTTTTTCTAAATTTTTCTTATATTTTTGCTTTGGATATTTTCTCGTCAGTGTATGGTTCACGCCCTTATTTTTGTTATTGTTGATGTTGTTGTTGGAGGCAAAGTACCGTTAGGACTCCCCTTCATTCATTGAATTTACTTGAAATATTCATTCCGTATAGTTTTCTTTCTGGATATTAAATATTACGGATATCTACTTTAGTTGTTCATTACTGACGTATAATCATCCCAAAATTATATTACACTATCTTCAAAATTTCTCGTACGTCGGATGGATGGCACGCCTGGCAGCATTACTTGTAAGTAATTTCATTCCATCAAGAGTGCGTTTACTGTGTGGCCTAACATTAGGCAAACAAATTATATATAATGTGTGTATCCCCGGTAACGAGCTGAATATAAATAAGAATTGTGTTAAAGTCACACACGTCGAAGTCATCTCTCCAAAGAAATTTGTTATTTTTCGAATTAACCATAATATTTGAAATTCTTCGAATTTATTTAAGTAGTGTATCAGCTGATATTATCATAACAATTTGGAGTTCCTGACGGATTGGTGGAAGACGAAGACCAGGATACCTAAAATACGAGACATTACGTGTGAGTGTGAGTACGATTACAAAATTTTTTTTTTTAATCCTATGTCCTTTATACCTTGCGGTGTCGGACTATTTATTTCTTATTTTTATCTTCCACAGGTTCCTGTTCTGAGCCAGTTGTTTGGCTTCAATCCATCCCATACTTCTATTTTCCAATGTTCTATACACCTGCTCCTTCCAGGTGTTTCGGGGTCTACCTATTCTGTTTTTGCCCTCTGTTTTGGCTTCAAATATCCTCTTTGTGATTCGATCTTCTTCCATTCTGTGTAGATGTCCAAGCCATCCCAGTTGTCTCTCTTCTATGACCACTTCTACTGGTTTGATACCCAGACTATTTGTGATTGTCGTGTTTCTGATTCTATCTCTTCTAGTTACTCCTTCTATTCTTCTTAGGAATCTCATTTCCATGGCCGTAACTCTGCTTTTGATTCTATTTGTGGTTATCCATGATTCACTACCATATGTTAATGTTGGTCTGACCACTCTTTTATACACCTCTGTCTTTATTTTTTTGGTATTTCTTTTTTATCCAGAAACGAATTTCTCAATATGTTATATATTTTTGCGGATTTCCCTATCCTCTCATTTACCTCTTTCTCTATTCTCCCATTGTCTTCAATGATTGTTCCTAAGTAGTTGTAACTTTTAACTTGTTCCAATGCTTTTTCCCCGATTTTGATGCTATGTTTTCTTTCTTCTGCTGCTATTATCATTGTGTTTGTTTTCCTCGTGTTTATCTCCATGTTTATCTTTGTTAGTTCTTCTTGGTATATCTTCAAGCTTTTGCTGTCTCTTCCGAGTGTGCTACCAGTACCATATCATCTGTAAACATTAGTTCCTATACGTTAATTACATTCATTTTCCAGTTTCCTACTTTCATATTTTTCGTTTTTGTTTAGCTTTTTAACAGCGTCGTCTATTAATATAGAGAATAACAATGGGCCCAATACGCATCCCTGTTTTAATCCAATTTGCGATTCGAATTCAGCTGATTCTGCATTGGAAGTTCTCACCTTATTCTTATTGCTTTTATACAATGCCTTAATCATCTCTATCATTCCTTTCTCTAAACCTCTCCTTTCCAAGCTCTGCCATACATCTTTTCTTCTTACCCTATCAAAAGCTTTTTTAAGATCTATAAAACATATATGTATTTCCTTTCCTTTCCCTATTAGTTTTTCTCCTACTTGTCTGATCACAAATATTAAGTCCTGGGTGCTTCTTCCTTTTCTAAATCCATGTTGAGTATCTTCTAGTGTTGTTTCCAGTTTCTCTCGGAGTTTTGTCTAGTATTCTTGTCAATACTTTTCCTGGGATGCTAGTTAATGTTATTCCTCTATAGTTTGAGCATTCCTTAGAGTCTCCCTTTTTGTATATGGGCATAATTATTCCCATATTCCATTCCTTAGGTATTTCTTTTTATTGTTTAAGAGGTCAAGTAGTTCTTCGTTATCTTTGTCTCCCATATATTTTATCATTTCAGCTGTGATTCCATCCTCCCCGGCCGCCTTTCCTAGTTTTAGTTTGCTAACTGCTTCTCTGACTTCTTCGTCGCTTATTGGTGCGATACGTTCATCGTCGTTTTTTGTTTTATGTTCTTCAAAGTATTGTTTCCATCTTTCCATTATCTCTTTTTCCTCAGTTAGTATATTTCCTTTGTCATCCTTTATATTTTTCAATATCGGCGCCTTCTTCTGTCTCAATTGTTTTATTGTTCCGTAGAATAATTTTTGGTTTTCTATATAGTTATCTCTCAGTTTTATTCCAAACTCTCTCCAAGAATTTTCTTTGGCCTTCTTGATACTCTCTTTAGCTTCTTTTCTTGCCATTTTGTACATATTGTAATCCTCCTCTTTCCTGGTATGCATATATCTGATCCATTTATTTTTCTTATCTTTCACTTTGAGTTGTATTTTTGCTGTCCACCATTTACTTCTTTTTGTGTACGATTACAAAATTAAAGACTTCAAATTATAATAAACTTTCAAAATTTACTGTTCTTTTGCTCTCATTTCATTTTGTATTTCATTTATAATTTATATATTGGCCGAATGGTTGGGAATAATCGTAATGGTGCACTAAAAAACTCGTGGTGTAGAGGAATGTGAAAATAAAGACGCAACCAGACACAGTTTCCCAAATCTCGTAAAGGACAAAGAACTCTTTAATTTATGGGTTAAAGCATGTCAAAGTAAGGATTTGGAAAATTTAAGCCCAGCAGAAGTATATAGCCTTCGGAAGGTGTATCATTTATTTCAGTCCCGAAACTAAAGTTTCAAATATGTACTTAAAGAAAGGTACATTATCAAGTCTATATCTTTTGGGCCATACTAATTCAGGTAATGTTTCATTATTACACATTTGACATTGTAAAAGAAGTACATAATTTAAAGGCAATACTTTAACTGTATATATTGAAAAAGCAAATTAGCAAAGAAAGATTTCAACGATTGCAAAGTTTGTGTAGTCGTATAATTCACAGGTAGCGCAATAACCTTCACCCCACAGAAATTATTAATTTACGCATTCTCAATAAATTAACAATAATTTGTGTGGGGTGGAGTTTACTGCGATACCAGAGAAAAAACGATTTACTTACATTCTAAAATATGATTTAATTTGGTGTAATATTTTGAACTTTTTGTAGTAATATTTCATTTCTTACAGTATTTAATTTAGTAATAATAATTGTTTACTTTCAATTCCATTTTACTTATATTCCTAGAGTAAATAGGGCATTCTACTTCACAGAATTCAGGGGAAATATTTTTAATAAGTTCTGAATTATCAATTGAAATAGAAGCGAAAAACCGTTCCAAGAAGAGACATGATCTATTTTCAAACAATAGATTGCGTGAAAGGAAAATAGTTAACACATTTTAATATTCTTGTTTTAGACTAGGCTGTTTCAGATCATTGTTGTTTTTTTTTAATATACCTCTATGTGAGGGACTAATTTATATTTGTATTCTAACCAATTAATTGTTTGTTGTGATAATTTCTTTTTGGCATAATCTCTCTCATTACAGAATTTGCACGGCATTATGTCTTTTATTTTGAAAGTGATAAAAGTGCATTTCTTTTAATTTATTATTCAATAAATTAAAGTTGTTTTGCTTATTTCTTCGGCATTGCCTTTGGTATTGTAGAAGCTACAGCTTCAAAAGTAAAATCTCCCTAGGTGACACAAATCCTACGTGAAGATAGCCTTCCCTATTTATTGTGTTTTCTATGGCCAGGATTGAGCGTTGAAGACAGCTCGCTGGAGTGGGGACTGACAGGAAAAGAACCAAGGTACACGCCAGTGTTGCTGAATCTCGCGAAACAACGTTCCCAGCAACTACAGCTCCTTGGGAACCTTATTTTACGAACAACCTTTGTATTTTTGACGAGTACTTCCATCTGTATATTGACGGTTGAAATTCTTTTAGGATGTTCTAGTATATAATTTTTACTACATCTTATTAATTTTTCTCTATCATCAAAATTTAGTTCGTGCGTCCTAGTGAATTTAAATTCACATATAAATTTGTACATATGTCTACACATGAATTATCATGGAAAAGGGTAAAGTTCCATTTTGTTTGCCTCACATTCTCCGTTTAATTTTCGTAATTGCCTCGTATCAGTAATGAAATACCTATTGAATGCAATTGCAAAAGCGAGAATAATTTTATTTACTGGAAAGTTCGTAGTATTTCCAATTACATTTAGGGCTAATTACATCACACAAACCGCTTGAATCTAGTATGCGTTGTAATTTCATTTTAACAATTCACGCTCGTTAAATTTCTATGAAGAAAAGTAGGTGTTTTATTTTAATATAAACAGCGCAATATTGCTTCCTAAATACTCGATGCGCCCGTAAAAGGTATAAAATACGACAGGGTAAGGAAAACGAAAATTTTCGACGCAACAAGACAAACAGCGAATATTAAATTCCCCATTAAGTGTCTATTTAATTACGTGCTCGTGAACTTTCTCCATTTTGCGTATTTCACCGACGATAATTCCGAATTTCGTTGTATATCTTGCCTCGCCTCCCGCATATATGACATCTATGCCATCTCGCTACCCGTATGCGAGTACACTGAAAAGCTATTAATTACAGTTTGCTTTGGGGCATGTCCGCAGGGAACGGAGTTTTCAGCACTATTCGCCAGTTTTGGCTTTGTGTTTATAGATTTCATGCATGTTCGTGTACAGAGTCTCGTTTGTTGGGGTTTAGATACGGTTTCAAACACTGAATTTCGGAGGAAATATGAAGAATACTGTATCCAAATGACTATAGATGTCAAAACAACAGATTTTATAGGAAATATAAAGGACGTATGCATTTTAGCTGCCAATGCCAATTTAATGTAAGTAGTAATACATTATGAGATGCCTGGTAGTTTAACATGTTTATAGAAATTCAAAATATTTATAGTCGACTGCGTATTTTCAAGTATCACTAAATTAATTTAATATAAGTAGGAAGCTTTCGGAATGGTCGGAAACTATAGATATGTGAACACATTTTAAATCAATTACTTCCACAGATATTAGTGATTGTTCATATTCTTAGATTTCTCTAATTTACGCTATTCTAGGGAGTTCCTGATGCAATACTTTATAGCAGTATATGGACTTAATAAAATCTTATGCATTGGGTTAATATTTTAAATTCACATATACTGAACACATCACTAAAAACTGAGTGAAGGGATTTATTTTGCTGCGGTAGTAAAGTACAACATACAGTTAGGTACTCAGACCTCATGTAACATAAAGTATGTATGATACAAATTTAGTATTGTAAAGTATTTTAAATATTAAACGAGGGCCATTCGGAAAGTAAAGAACGTTGTTTTCTATAGAAATCTTTATTAAATATAATTAAATGAAACTGTCTTTTACATAAACGTGGCGGTATTATTTTAGTCTTTAAGTCGTTCTTAACCTTTAATAAAATAGATTTTACACATGTGAAGGACGCGTCTTTAGTTTTTGATATTGTCGTAGTTGTCATTACTTCATCCCATCATAAGTTTGCTGTTTATGTGGTTTATGTGCCATCTGATATTTCAGTTCTTGATTTTGAGAATTTACTAAGTAGTTTCGATACTATAAATTAAATAAATAATAATATAATCATAAATAAATAAAAAAACACAAGTTTCACAGAAACTGTCATTCCCGGTGATTTCAATATTACCCACTACAGCAGTACCGAAATAATAAAAATAGAATAATGAATGAGTTCTTACGTTTTGTTAATTTGTCACACGCAATTCACTAACTAATGCTAGGCGAAGAATATTAGATTTAGTTGCTACCAATGTTCACTGTTGCTATTGGCGGGGAGATGTTTCCAGTAGTACTGTACCTATCAATTCCATTATTTAAGCTTGGATGGTAATAAAGACAAAGGAGTGTATAGTTTTAAGCGTGGAGACTTTATTAATTTGTATAATTCTTCATTAACTACAATTACACCAGTATAGATGATGCTTGTTCTGCGTTCTATACTGAAATTTATAAATATTTAGATATTATTGGTATAGTAAAAACCAGTGCGCATCCATTAGTAACATTAAACATAAACATTATTATCGATTGATGTGTAAAAGAACAGGTTGCTTAAGTGGTTTAAATGCTTTCAAAAGTATGGGAAGGAAACTGAAAGTAGATTCCGGGCGGTTAAACAAGAATTTTATTCAAAACACTGAATTCTTTATTTCAACCAATTCTAGACATCTTTCCGGTTATTCCCCTAAATCACATTTATCCACATAATAGAAATGCATTGTTAAAGAAGGATTGTCTTAAACTGGCCTCGAAAAATTGAAAGAAGATTGGACAAATTCTGATGGTATATTGGATTCAACCGATAAAATTATATGGGGACCAGTGAGAATTGCACTTGTAACAAAATCTTTGTATACTAGCGTAATTGTAACACACGGTATAATAACATTTATGAAATGTATATGTATGTCGAACAAATTTCAAAAGACTTATGAAAATTTCATGACATGTTTACAAAAAATTAGCTATCTTTTGAACGTACGAGGGTGACCTGAAATGTTTCCGGAATCGACAATGAAAACACTGTATTGGTGTGGCTTTTTATTTTTCGATGTTGTCTCCTTAAAGATCAATACACTTTTTCAAACGGTGCTTCAGTCTCTTTAAGCCGTTGGAAGAGTAGGATGTTTCGAGGTCTGCCATTTATAGCGGCGATGACCTTTTCATTTGAGGCAAATCTCTTTCCTCCCAGTGACTTTTTCAGGCTTGGGAATAGGAAAAGGTCGTTGGGGGCTGGGTTCGATAAATATGGAAGATGAGAGACTAATTCGTAGCGCAACTCATTCAAATTGGACCCGACGATGGGATGGGACGCGGAATGAATGAGCCGGTGCATTGTCGTGATGGCAAGCACTTTTTTCCGTAGCAAACAAGGCCGTTTCTCCTTCAATACTGCGTCGAATCAATATGTCGCTGTAGTATAGCTTCTGCAGGTAGTCGATGAGGATCGCACCTTGGGAGTAACAAAATATGGTCATCACCTTTTCGGCCGATGGAACGGTCTTTGCTTTCTTCGGAACAGATTCGCTCAGAGAAGTCCACTGCTTCTACTGTTCCTTGGTCTTCAGTATGCAGTGGTGGATCCAAGTCTCATCCACAGTTACGAAATGCATGAAGAAATTCCTTGTATTGGGTTGGATCCTGACCAGATACTCCTCCGAAACGGTTACCCGATTTCATTTTTGTTCCAGTACCCATCGAAAGCTTTTTCATACCCAAACTTTCGTGTAGGATATGACCAATGCATTCTTCTGAGATGCCTGTTGCCTCTGCTATCTCTTTCAGCTTCAATCGGAGATAGACTAATACGACATCATGAATCGTGTCGACCATCTCATCGCTGGCAGCGGTTTTTGGGTGTCCACTGCGTGGTTCGTCACTTGTGCTTGTGCGGTCACGTTTGAACTCTCTTATCCAGAAGCTGATGGTCGAAAATGATGGAGTACATTCGCAATGAATCTCTAGCAAAATATTTCGAATTTCCGTGGCCGTTTTTCCAGCCATCCAGAAGTGTTTTATCGCTGCAGGAAATTCGATTTTATCCACTTTTGCGAAACCGCCCGACTTGCTACACAAAACACACTCTTAAACAACAACTATTGACAGTAAACTTCTGAAATTTTGACAGTTGCCATAAAGTAGGTTGTCCTTATCGACCAATGAATCCACTTCAACCTTCGCTCGCTATCTCTTGCTGATTCCGGAAACATTTCAGGTCGCCCTCGTATCTACATTGTTACTTACCTGAGTGCTGATTCGAATGCGTTTATAACACAGTCTTTACTTCATTTCATGATCTCAATCAATTTAAGGATTCCGCGATATGCTAAATAAAACTCGTAATTGTTGATTTTTGTTTTGCGGGCAGTTACACCATAATTTCAGTCTAGCAGCGGTGAATTTTGCGAACAACAATTAATCTAGCAGCTACAGCTTTTAACGTCTAGATGCATCGAAGATGAGGAGAGGAGCTAATACACAACGCCGCGTAGTAGCGAATTTCCACTAAAAAGTTTTGAGTTCGTGCACACAGGAACAGGAACAACAGCAGTGCGAAACATCGAACCGGTAAGCCGTCCGACTCTGATTGTATAATTATGGAATATTGCTGTAGTTTTCGGCTATTACTGTTCCGCCGCTAGAGCGTCTGTTTGCCGCAAAACTCCGCGCGTTGTATTATGGTCGTCGGAAATCGGGGCCAATTTATCAAATAACTTTCGCGAAAATAGTATCGCTCCTAGAGTTGCCGTAAATTATTATTAGTTTTATACCGCAGCGGGTGTCTGCCGTATTCCAGCCATATTTATCCGTTTTAATTATTTTAAAAGCCAAGTTTTATTGCCGATAATGGGCAAAAGGGACGTAAGGGGGAAATGGAGTGGACCGGACAGAAACAAATGCCGTCGTTTTGTTTTAAGCAGTAATGGAGCGCCATTAAAGCTATTTATATTTATCGTCGCATTTTAGCGTTTATTGACCTAATATCTTTAGATAAGTATGTTTAGGAGTATATTTAGCGAAATAGAAATAGATTAAAACATACGTTGCGGACTACAAATTTGAACTCCATTTCGATAAATTCGTGAAATGTGGAAGATTTTGAAGGCTTCAATCTAATTCACGAGGGTACCATTCCCATTATACCATCCTGTTCCTATATATTTTAGTTTCTTCCAGTATAACAGATGACAGTATAGTTTCAATTTAAAGAATCCGTTAAAAATGATTCCTCAGAAGCTAAACAGAGTACGCGCATCGTGAGTGCGAAAATGTGCAAATGTAGAACGTAACTGTTTTGTTTGGCTTTATATAACTGTTACCTGACATAAAAAAACATTGTGTGCGTTGTTATAATTCTGTTAACTATAGTGAGAAGGTGTTATTTACTTTATCACTATACCAGGTGTATTCATAAGTTCTTTCCGGTTTAACTAAGAGATGGCCCCAGCGAAAAGCTCGCAGTGCATTAATTTGGCACATACGCCATTTTGTTCGTTTCTCATTTAAACCACAAACACCCACAAGTAGAGTCCACCAAAAACTAACGTCTTTGCTTTATCGTTTAAGTGATCATGTCGAGTTTTGTGCCTGAAAAAGAACATTTGCGGCACGCATTACTTTTCTTACTTAATTAAAAGAAAAAGGCTGTTCAAAGTAATTGTTTGCTGGTGGAAACATATGACGAATACGTCTCCATTGATTAGAACATGTGAGACATCGTTTCGATAATTTAAAAGTGGTGAGTTTAGTATGAAAGACAGTGAGCGCTTTGGTAGACCACAGAAATGCGAGGCCGAGTAAATGCAGGAGTTACTGGGTGGCCCAACTCCAACTCCGCGGCAATTAGCAGAAGGATTACGTGTGCCACAAAAACAATCGGGAGACGTTTATGAGTAATAGGGAAGATCAATAAACTCGGTAAATGGGTACCACACGATTTGAATGAACGTCAAATAGAAAATCGTGAAGTCATCTGTGAAATGCTGCTTCAACGCCACGAAAGAAAATCATTTTTGTATCGAATTGTCAATGGTGACGAAAAATGGATTTATTTTGAAAACCCGAAGCGGAAGAAATTGTGGCTTTTACCTGGTGAAACTGATCCTTCAAGACTAGGGCCAAATCGATTCGGCAGGAAGACCATGTTCTGTGTCTGGTGGGACCAGAACAGTATTGTGTATTATGAACTCTTAAAGCCCAGCGAAACCGTTAATACACAACGCTATCGCTAACAAATAATTAATTTAAACCACGCATTAATCAAAAGTGGACCGGAATGGATAAGAAGACATGGCAAAGTGATGTTGTTACACGACAATGTGCCGTCTCACAGAACAAAACCAGTGAAAGACACCTTGAAATCGCTTGGATGGGACATACTTCCGCATCCGCCATACTTCCCAGACCTGGCGCCATCTGACTATCACCTCTTTGCATCAATGGAGCATTTGAGCAATTAGAAGGAAGTTGGAAAATTGCTCGACTAATGGTTTGCTGCAAAAGGCAAGCAGTTTTAAAGAAATAGATTACCTGAAAGATGGCTGAAATTTGTAGAAGCCGTTGGCCAATATTTTGAACAAGAAAAAATAATTTCCCTTGAAAATTACGTGTTTTTTCCTGGCAAAGAACAAGAAAGAGAACTTATACATACACCTGGTAGAGTGGCGTAAATAGAGAAGTAAATATTGGACCAAATACATCATATTTTGTTGACACACTCCATTAATGGCAATAATAGCGAACTATATAGAAATAGGAATTTTGTAATAATAAAAAGAACGCTGTATGCAGTTTATTACATACAGATTATGGCGGAGAAGTTGTATTTTCTATATGGTTTCTAAGAATACACAAGTCCTTCACGTTTTTTCACAAAACTCTGGATAAAACAAATATTAATCATTTATTGGTAGGTGTAAGTATGGTAGAAGAAAATACACAATAAGATGGTAGTTTGTGGAAAGCTCTTTACAGCGGAAAGTATTTGAAGAAATATTGTATTATTAGTATTTCTCTAAACTATGTTTATCTGCTATAATCGGCAAATTCGCATTCTGTTATGTTCTAAACTTATCCAAAACGGACGCAGAAAATGTGAAAAATCAGGAGAGAAATATATTGCCTGAATTGGACTGATTGTGAGTCTACTATTTTTGCTTGTAAGTATCTTCTAACTTTGATAGAAATATACCTAAAACCTCGAATTAAGTAGCATTATTTTTTTATCCCTCCTAAATATTTTATGTAAATATGTTTTGTAAGTATGTGTGCAGTCAAAATCATTTTATATGAATTATTATATTATTGTGTTAAGCACACAATAATATAATAATTCATTTGTTATGTTGTAAACGAAGATTGTACGTAACATAGCAAAATTTTATGTAACATTGACTTAAAATTTGGTATATAACGTATAGCTTGCTCTTTAAGCGTTATTCGATTTAAGTATGTATTTATATATATATGAGAGCGACCTGAAATGTTCTCGGAATCGGCAAGAGATGGCTCACGAAGGTTGATGTGGATTCATTGGTTGGCAAGGGCAATCTTTTTATGACAACTGTCAAAATTTCAGATGTCTACTGTCAATAGTTGTTGTTTAAGAGTGTGTTTTGTGTAGCAAGTCAGGCGGTTTCCCAAAAATGGATAAAATCGAATTTCGTGTAGTGATAAAATCTTCTGAATGGCTGGGAAAACGGCCACGGAAATTGGAAATATTTTCGATTATCAGTTTCTGAGTGAGTAAGTTCTAGCATGGCCCCACAAGCACAAGTGGCGAACCACGGAATGGACGCCCGAAAGCCCTACCAACGATGAAATGGTCGACAAGATTCGTAATGTCGTGTTAGTCGATCGCTGATTGAAGCTGAAAGAGATACCAGACACAACAAGCATCTCATAAGAACGCGTTGGCCACACGAAATTTTGGGTTTGAAAAAGCTTTCGGCGCGATAGGTACCGCGTTTCCTCACACTAGAGCAAAAACGAAATCGGGTGAATGTTTCGGAGGAGTGTTTAGTCAGTATCCGGCGCAATCCAAGGGATTTCTTCATGCGTTTTTTAACCATGGATGAGACTTTGATCCACTACTACATACCGGAGACCGAAGAACAGTCGAAGCAGCGGACCTTTCCAGGCAAATCGGCTCCGAAGAAAGCAAGGACCGTTCCATCGGCCGGAAAGGTCATGGCGACCATTTTTTTCGATTCCCAAGGTGTGATTCCCATCGACTATCTGCAAAAGGGAAGGACAATCACGGGGCAATACTAAAGCGATTTATTGATCCGATTCGAGGCAGTATTGAAGAAGAAGCGGCCTCGTCTTATGCGTAAAAATGCTATTCCAGCACCACAATGCACCGACTCAAATGCAGACCTCGAACCATCTTTTCCGACAGCTTGAAGTGACTGGGGCACGGTTTGAGAAAGTGTATTGATCTTCGAGGAGACTACATCGAAAAATAAAAGTAAGAGGCCACACCAATAGCGTGTTTTTCTTGTCGATTCCGGAAACATTTTAGGTCGCCCCCGTACATCCCGAGGAAATCCACTGCCGAGTGTCAAATTCAGATTTGAATGGAACTTGGAGGAAAGGTAGAACTAACTAAAATATGCTCATAGGAATTTTTGATCTAAAAACTGAGAGAAATTAACTTTAGGCGGTCGCTAATAACAGCAGCAGCAGCACTGTTGGAATTTTGAGATTTAAATGGCACCCATAGGTGTTAGGAATGGATTCTCAATCCTAGATAAAAAATTAATAGCAGAAACACTAGATTTGAAGGAGGTAATATTTATTGTAACTAGATCCTTTCAGAAGATTCGCTCAGTCACTCTTTGAAATTTAAATAAGGCAAAATAAAGGTTTCGAAAGGGTCTGTACAAGATTAAACGCAGAACTACTTATCCTGTAGGAATGCCCAAGACGGTAACGGAAACAAAAAAAATAAGGGAGTACGTAGATACGAACGACTTCTTATCTTGCGCGCAGGGCCTAACTTTCTTTTTTTTTCTTCAACAAATCTGTTCTATTCTGCTCTTTGCATTTTAAGCGGAAGACAGGGAGAATATTTTATCAAAGTTTGTTCTCTGTTGTGCCGTAGCGCCTGGCCCCGTCGTCGCTACTGATGACAACACAGAGCCAATGACTTCAACTAACTTTTCCCCCTTTCCCGATGCTGTTTTCCTGCGCCTGTAAGCGTTTTGCTTCGCCAGTCAGCCCGTTCCAGCCTTAAACAAGGCGAAATAAGGAATCTTAACCTACGACCCTGCACACGGTCTGTCTGCTTTGCATAATAAAATTTCGTCGGAGCGTGTGGCGGCGATGCGAAGACTTCGAAGAAAGGAAAAAGTAATGAGAATAACGCGAAGAGAAAGGGCTTCGGCGTGAAAGAGGAAACGGCAGAACTAAATGGAGGAACTCGGCGATTCTCGTCAGTTAACGGTAGATTGTCGGCTCGTCGAAGTTTTATTAGAGTTGTTAATGGGAATTTGTAACATACCTGTGTGAAGAATTTTAAAATATCTACCTTCGTATTGCTTGTCGGTGTTTTCCGTTTGCTTTATTTCGTTTAATGCAGAAATTTTTGTACTAATGGAAAACTAAATTGAGGATACTTTTCTGAGGTGCTTGTGCTTTAATTTTTTGTATGGTTGGATTTAGATTTCCCTTCGTTTATTATGCTTTTCTCCCAGAGAATTACCAATAAACCAGCGAGAGTAAAATAGATAAAACAATAATAGTTTTAAATCACTTAGAATAATTTTCCGTTGGTTTTTTCAATGATAATTGAAATTTCCTTGTTACTCCAATGTTAAATGTAATTAATTACTGCTGCAATTTAATACGCATCTTTAGAAATAAGAGAATATAGGTGTGTAAATTTCATCTCGCTACTTTAAGTAATAATAATATTTTTTTTTTATCCTCCACACACTACCTTAGTCCAGAAAATATACACGTTTGACAGTACGGACATTTAATTTCTAAAGCAGTAACAATTAAGTAACATAAGTTCCATTAATACTCAAGATTAACCCCAATAACAAATTGATTATTGGTTAAGAGCCACAGCGCTAAGATACACTTATTATAATAATATAGGTAATACAATTCTTGTTTGCAAATGTATTGACTTTATAGGCTGTAAATGTGTCTTTAATAGCTCTTTTGTTATACACGTATATAGTGTTTATATAGTACCTAATATATCAACAGTAACTCAACTAAATATTAACAACTCCAACACACTTATTGTGGGCGATTTTAATATCATCAGCTTTAGTAATAGCAACGTGCACGATATCCGTAGTAATTTGATGAATAATTTTATAGAGTTTAGTAACCTGTCTCAGTTCAATGATGTATTAAATAGCAATAACCCATTGTTAGATTTAGCTTTTAGCAATTCAAGATTACATATGGTTAGGGATGAGTTCCCATTGTTACATTAGGATTTTCAGCAACCCACCCTTAAAATTAACCTGCAATATACTCATAATTTACTTGCTTTTGATTAAGATCCTGTTTCAAAAATATATAACTTTAAAAGAGCTAATTTTGTAGACTTATATAGTACGCTGGCTGAAGTCGACTGGTTTTTCTTGAGTAATATAAGATAATATAATAATATAACAGTTCTACAACAGGCTTCATTCTTTGTTTGATTGTTTAATGTTTGAACGATATTAAACTGAAAAGGTATTATTGCAATCGACACACGAAAACTAGTAGTATGCACTTACTTAACGAGTTCAGACACCTAAGAGCTTCAGTAAAAAACAAATTAAGACCTGCCGTAATCAGGATGGAAGCATCTTTTACTGAAAGCCCTCAGAAATCTTGGTCTTCTTTTGGAAACAAGTGAGGATCTACACGCATTCCTGGGTTGGTGCAACATGGCGATGTCTGTCTCAATTGTCGGTACAATATCGTTAATGCAGTCGCTAATTATTTCAGCAGAGGCTTTGTGGGAAACACATCGTTGGCAAATCTCCCCAGTGTAACGGAATCGGAAGTTCATATAAAAAAGTTGAAGAATAAAATAACATCTGAACCTGATGGTCTTCCTAGTTTTCTAGTTCGAGGTTGTGCCCCTGTGTTCGTGCATCCATTGAAGACAATTTTCAATTTGATATTAAGCACAACCGTATGTCCCAGCTTACGGAAGAGGTCGAAGGTATGTCCTATATTTAAATTCGGTTCGTCGGCGGATATTACAACCTATCGCCCAATATCGTTACCGAATAATTTTGCCAAATTACTCGAGCTAGTGATATACTCACATACACTAGGGTGACAGAATAAAATTAAATTAAAAAAAAGATTCCATTCTCGTTATATATACAAAATATTTTAAAATTTTTAAATTAGACTAATATTTTGTCGATCCACCTTTACTTGCGTGAAGTGCTGCGAGTCGTCGTGGCATAGAATCTATTAAATGATTAATGGTGTCTTCTGGAATATTTAACCACTCTTCTGTAACAGCTGCCACGAGTTCTTCCTTATTGCTGGGTTTTCGGGGTCGTTTCGCCATATTTGTCTGGATTATGTGCCAAACATTCTCTATCGGATTCGTGTCTGGTGATTGGCCTTGCCATGGTAAAATCCGAATCCCCTGTTCCTCTTTCCATGTGGTTGTTGTTCTTGCTTTGTGGCAAGGTGCTCCATCCTCCATAAAAGTGGCGTCTTCTTTAGATAAAATGGCGTTGTCGAATATCGGTAGTAGTCCTTCTGTTAATATTTGGATATATTTTGCCGCATTTATATTTCCGTCTCAGATTACTAATTGCGATCTTCCACCATACCATATCGCGCCCCACACCATGATGTTCACACCGCCGTACTTCACCGTCTGATGCAAAAATTTGTTTGCCAGTTGCTGTGACGAACGTCTCTATACCCACGTACGACCACTATCACTGAATTGGCAGTATCTGCTTTCGTCTGAAAAAATGACAGACCACCAAAACTCTTCGGGCTTCGTTCGCATTTCGATTGCCCAAGCCATTCGGCACCGTTTTTGAAACGCCGTAAGGAGAGGTTTGTTCTTTGCCACCCTTTTATACATACCCACACTGTAGAGGTATCGCAGAACGGTGCGCTGACTTTTCTGTGAAGTTGCCGCAAGCTCAGCTGTAGTTTTTCGCGGTTCTCTTAACACTTCGCGCACAAGCACCCTTTTACTTCTTTCAGAAGGTCCGGCACGACCTGGTCTCGGCTCCACTGTTGTTTTTTCCTTGCATTTTAAATTGTGTAATCATACGGTTAACTATGGACAACGGAATATTTAAAAATTTACTTATTTCACGTTGCGAAGCGCCACGTTCACTCTGGCCAACGATGCGACCCCGGGTGAAGTCGCTAATATCACTCGAACCTTGTAAGAGAGGCATAGTTGTAACGATACTAAACTATGACGAATTCCTTCCGATACATCTACCTCTACCCTAATGACAAGAGAAAGTTCTTAATTCGTTCTTGGAATTTAGCTGTTTACATATTTATACCGCATTACCTGGTGTCTATTTTATTCTGTCACTGTATATATTAAGAGCTACATCACATCAGCATGAATTCATGAATAAGAGATCGGCAGTCGGCAACTTAACATACTTTACGCAAATACTATCGAATGTTCTGACTGTGCATGGTCAAATAGATACTGTGTACACTGACTTTTCGAAAGCATTCGATCTGATTATCTATGCTGTACTAAAAGCAACATTAGGTAAGTTTGTTATTGTTTAGTAATAGATTGGGACTGCTTTTCTCTTCAGACCTCCATTACAGAACACAGTATGTGTTACAATGGGTTCATGTCAAAGATGTTCACAGTAACGTATGGAGTACCGCAAGGTTCAAATCTGGGGCCGCTTCTCTTTAATTTATTTATTAACAATCTGTTGGACCATGTTGAATGTGGGAAGTGGTTTTTTTTGCTCACAACCTAAAGATATTTATTGAGATAGCCACAGCCAACGATTACGCTTACTTGCAGAAGCAGATTGATCAGATCTCGTTATGGTGTGATAGAAATAAGCTCGAGTTAAATGTGTCTAAGTGTTATGTAGTGACCTACACTAAGAAAAAGAAACTATTGCAAAATAGGTATTTGCTTAACGGAAAGATAATCGAACGATGTACTGCCATCAAAGATATCGGTGAGCGTTTTGACTCCATACATATGATACATTTATATCGCAATTAAATTTTCAAATACAGGGATTGTCGAGTCGACAATCCTTCACGTTGTATGTACTTAGACCCACCATGAATACGACCTTTAGTTTCTCATTATCAGTTATTTCCCTCAACTTAAATGCAATATTCCATACCTGTGATATACATTATGATAGCCTTTTAAAAATATTCGGCTTTGCCAGCATGTGCTCGTGCTAGTCTTTTGTTAAACAATATTAAAAAGGGAAGAATTTGTATATTTTGTTATGTGTGTTGTAGCTTATTCTTATTATTAGATTAGCACTATAGCATAATCTGCAATTATATTTTCTCCTTAATTTTGATTTTTAATCTGTTGGACAAAAATTAAATAAATAAGTAAGCATAAGTTTGTCAGTGGCAATTATTTGCGCAGTGTACAAATCACAGTATCAGAGCTATTTCCTATTAGAGAGATAGTCTTCTAATACCGATATTGTGAAATTCATGAAATAGTATATCATAATCCAGGCAGTCAAACGTTATTGAACTGTTCACAATTATACAGACAGTAAAAACACCTCTATCCAAATTAGAGTTCGTCATCAGTAGACTATTAGTGCCTCTTCCCTCTTGATAAAAAAATTGCTTCTGATCCAATATGTTAAAGTCGGTGTGGCACTTTCTAATCCTCTCCGCCGCACAGCAGTCCAAATTTTTTTCTATTGATAGTAAGATTAAGATCGGACGGTAGTTTCTGTAGTTGTCGTGTTCACAGTTTGCAGTTTGTACCACTTACTAACGTATCACCAGTGAGGAGATTCTACAATTATTAGTTATTATGAATAATATCATTAATGCATACAAGAAACAGTAGAGACCTTTAGATTGAGCCTTGTGGAATTCCTCATATAACTTTTTATGTTCTAGACTTTTGATTTCTGCACTGAGTTGTTTGCAACATTTCGTTGAAGTAACTTTTCAGTTATTTAAATGCATTACCGCTTATTTCACTATTGTTTTCGTAGAAATCGATTGCAATTTAGCAATTAGTACTTTCATACTATTGATTTTTTTTAATATGATAGTCAATAACACTGCATAACAATGAAAATGAAAGTAACCAATACCGACGAAGAAACCTTGAAATACAAATGTCATCTTGGAAAAAGATTATTGGCTCTTGCTGCGGAGATATTAATATTTTGCCCGTTATCGTGTAATATAATGCAATCTAGTAAGATAAATGGATGGTTACGAAATCATACATCAGCCCTTTATGCATCGCATGCACAAAGTTTTTATTGAAGGTTTGCGCAATATCAAGCTATAGTCTATTTAAACTTGGTAAAAACTATAGATTCCAACGAATCGCCAATATCAGCATGGGAAATTTGCTCGCCCTAGCGAATTAAACAGTTCTTGAGACACCAAGTTTCAGAAACTTGTTCAAAGTAAAGCAAAATTGGTTTCGGGTGAATTCTGCCAAGTGGCAGCCAACTTCCTGGGGAGTGACATGGTCAACAATTACAAGGAATTGCTCGAAGATACCTTGACTTCGTTTCATGAATACTGTTGCGTAAAGATTTCATGGCTCATATGATTTTCTCCCCTGATAACTGCGGACAGGTCAGTGATAACCATGATGAACGTTTTTATCAGCACAGAAAACGAAAATCTGAAGTTAAGTGAAGTATTCCTAACATGCATTGTAATACTTACACACGCATTTGCTTTCCAATAATATTAGATTCATTAAGAAGTTACTATTTTCATCGTGGAACAATGAACTCTTTTGAAATTTTGGACCCTAATGTAATATTCAGCGGTTGTCGCAATAGAAAAATATTTTAATTGATTATTACTGATCAAAATTTTAATTTTTAGAAATTGGGTTCTGTCTGTTAGAAATGGCAAGTCCGAAATAAAATGATCTTTTTGTAAAAAACCGCAATATGTCGTAGAAAATTATTTAACTATTCCAGTTCACTAGCAGAAGAGAAATAGTTAATGCCTTCTAAAAATTTATTAAACAGTATATATTTATTGCAGGACGAAGCGGGTCAAAATAGCCGCACGTGGAAAGGACCGAGTTATAATCGAACTAAATTATCGTCTAGATCGCAGACAAAATATTTCTAATATTGTATGGATATGATTCTCGGAATCATGAATTAGAGGATGTACACAGAATTCAATTATGGCCGCCAAATTATTCCGTCTGAATGCGCATTTTCCTTTGAATCATTGCGAGGATTCAATTTAGTAGCTGACCTTCAACGTCGATGGTTGTAACGTTGTTTGTTAACGCCGTTGTCCTTTTGATATATACATAGTGTTGTGTATATGACAGTTACTATCAGAGATAGATGATGTATTGCCCAGTCCTGTACAATACGACTCGATGCTATTTACAATTAAAAATTAAAATTTAAATTAAAAATGTAATAAACCTTATGACCTATTTCTTACCTAGGCTTTTTATACGCTACACCTACGTATATCGGAAAGTAATCTACTCCAAGTTACCTGCTTTATTACACAACTCCACGTTTTTCTTCACGTAGTTTCCATTGTTGAATTACTATAAAAACTATTATGTGGTGCTACCTTCACCAGTGTTTATCGCTTAGTAGATCTTGCTTCTTACACCCTCAAATTTGGACAAACTATCACATGCTTCTTCTAAAGCAGTTCAAAAATACTTCTCTTAAAGATCCTTAATAGCACTAAGTAAAAACATTCCAGTATCTTTTATTTATAAACACTCTTACCAGTTTTATCGCCTAGTACTCTTGTAGTAAATGATTTTATGGAAAACAATTGTACGGAAGTCCGTCCTACGAGACATTCCCAGCCATGTGAGATAGTCCATCATATTTATGATGGTTTGCATCTGCAGAATTCTAGTTCTAACAACGCTATTCAAATAATGATAATAGATACTCATACAGAAGTTAAATTTAAAACACTAAAGAATCACAAACACATTTTGACATCCGAACAGACTCTGCTTCCATATAATATCTTCAAATCACTACATTATGTTCTAGTAAGATGAGAAACATTTTGCTTAACAAGACGTCTACACTTTACCGCTTCGAGACTTACAAAGTGGGAGCTGAAATTTGAAGCTGAGCGTTCGTTATTGCATCCTTGGCTTTCAAAGCACCATAATTACTCTCAAAGGTCCTTGACAGGACTAAGATCCAGTTAACTTTTCGTTCTAACTAATCTTACCAATTTTATCATATAGTATTTGTTCTTCAAATTCTATCCGAACTTCTAACTACCAAATGTATATTTAATTGTGCAGATGTATAACACATTGGAGTTTTGCCATATCCAACTCACCATAGTTTTGTCGTCAAAATTACGACCTCACTAAGAAAAACATATTTCTTTTCTCGAGTTTATACACCCCTATTTTTATATTTTCTATAACGTGTAGAATTCCCAATTTATTTAATATATCGTTAGAGTTTAATTTCTTGCAGACATACCCTTAACAAGTTGCACCTTAGATAATTTAGGCTTCTGGGTTGAAACCACGTTGTAATTGCATAAGTCTGCCGACGTTTCGCTCTCAGTTGCAAAGTCCTTCTTCTCGGCAGCTGCATGTTGCAGCGCTGCTGTGAGAAGACATCATTTATTATAAAAATGTTTGGCGTGCACACACACACTCACGGCAATCACCTACAATCAATTTCAAAATCAACATCTGCATCTTTGGAAATACATGAGAAATGTTGTCGTTGTCATGACGACATAACGAAGGCATTTGTTACGTGACATCAGGATCTAATGATGATATCCGCACTTGTTTGTAGAGCGGTACGACGAACAAAAGAGAATCAAGTTGTGTTGTTGAGAGAAAGTACAACACAGTTGGTAAGCTCCAAAATTTTGTTCTTTTCAAATAAAATTAGAGGAAATGCCTCTCAAATTTTTATAAAACCTATTGTATCCACAGTCTGGAACCGAGGAAAACACATTTAATCCTACTGAATAACATCCAATTGTAGCCTGGGGTCTACCATTGGCGTCGTTTTTGGATTTAGTAGACCTGATCTACAATTTTTAGGGTGATTGGCCCCATGTTGGGCACTAAATTGATGTCCATTAGGGTGCTTGGTGCTACGTTGGACACCAAATTGTTACCAATCGGGTTTTTTGAAATGCTGATTTAATGCAAATTACGTTTAATTAATATCTAATAAATAAAAACAAAATAATAATAAAGAAAGTACCCAGAGGTGTTCTTACTTAAGTTTCTTTAAAATAAAACAGAAACAAGTAATAACGGAAAAAAATATGAGAATAATACATTACTAAACTAAAGTCTTTAATAAAACGATAAATAATAGAGCAGTGGTGCTGGTAAATAACAGAGTGATAGATAAAAGGTTTACCTCTAGGGTCGCCCGATAATTAAATATGGTAAATACGTAAGCGAATTAATGAACGAAAGTAAAAGGATGCGGATGTTTAGCTTTGCATGTATCGTCCATATATTGGTTGCTGGTTCTCCGGGGAAGATGCTGGATGCCAAGACTTAAATACAGGACACGAAACTACTTTTACGTGTGTGACTAGGCTAGTTGATGGTGTCAAGCGTACTGTTGTACCTTATCGAAAAATATTCTTGAGTCTACTTAAAAGGGTGCCATAAATATGATCTGAGTAGTGGTCTGTCCAGTAGAAAAGATTGCATCTGTTAGTAGAAAAAAGCTCTGTTAAATTGTATTTATTTTACAAATTCTAAAATTAGCTAGGCTTTTGTCGAAAATTTGCGCCCATTGTAAGCGATAAAACCTTTTATTTTGTATTCATATATTATTTTTGGCTTCAAGATTTATATCTTCTTATTAAAAAAAAAGATAAAGTATTTACAAGCAAAACCTTAAATCAAAGAATCCACACTACAAGGTAAAATCTTCTCCTGAAAATATATATCATATATAATTTTTCCGAATGTTGAACCGTATAGACAGCTGGTTGTCAGATAAATTTGAAATAGTTCGACGTTTCGGTAAAGTTTCTTTCATCTTCTTCTGTCACTATTCGCCCCAGAACAAAATGAAATGGAGTTTATCAGAAACAGTAACATGCGGTGAGAAATTGGAAATAATGCCATCACACATAGTACCCGTGAAGACGTCGGACAACAAATATCCGATGAATGATGCATATACATATATTGATGAAATTATAACAATTTGGATGATTGTGTAATCTCCCAGCATCTTTATCTGGTTCAGAAATGTATGAGATAAACACAGCTTACTTTTTTATTTCTAAAAAAATACTTAAATATGATTAAAAGATCTTATGCTTATTTGCTTTGAAAGCATCGACTTTGATACGCGACTAATGAAAAGAATACAAGGTATAGCAGAAAACTGGTAGGCAGACTACTTGGTAATATAGTTAAGCAAGTACAAACCTCTATCAAATATTATTGTATTGAAATTTCAGCAAGAAAAAAATTGCGCCCCTGAAGTAGTTCACTTTATAGTTTCTACTTATAAAAGTGCATAGTTAAAACATAAACTTTAAAATCTATTAACACCCATTGTCATATTTACAGCAGCAACAAACCAAAATAATTACATTTGCTTAGCGATATTAAAAAAACCTTTTCAGAAAAACGCAATTATTCTGAATATTGCGGGATCTCAAGTAATGTTTCTTACACGAGTATTAATCTAGAGATGAAGTGTTCCGATATCCTCTACCTATCTCACAAAGTTTTCGGCACAAGCGAATAATATGACAAACTACGTTTGCCACAGGACTTTGGGATCTGTAACCAACACATTTACCTACTGCCTATCAGAACAAAGCCAACCCTCGTTTACAACTTACGGCCCTCTCGCAAAAAGAGAAATCTCAAACTAGGAGACAACGTTTACATGACTGTCGAACATAATGGGGCCTAACGCAGCGTCATTGTGGAAACTTTTCCTTTACCCGGTTGTCGTTTTGCGCGTATACAAAACGAGCAAGAAAGAAAAGCCGAATACGCCTAGCGAAGAAACGAAGGAGATGCACGTTCGGAAAGAGAAAGAGCTAACCACGAACCGCAAAAATTTTTATCGCGAACGGTGAATTTCAATAAGATTGGGGGTCGCAGAACGCCGACTTTGAAGTTCACATGTTATTGCCGATGAGAGAGGGTGTACCGGCAGTGAAACTTCTACAAGTGTAGTTAGTATTTAGGCGAAGTTTTTCGACTTTTAGGTGTTAGACATTATGGAAAATATGCTCCAATATAGAAATTTTCTCCCTGAAAACTCGCACCTAAAGGAACCAATAACGAAACTAGAAACATTTTCACCATTCTGTTCTTGTATTCTTGGAAGTTTTACACTTCTTAGGAGCGATGGGGAAAGGATCCCGGACAAAAAGAAGATTATATTAAGAGGAAAGTTTTTAAAGCAAGAAAGAAGCGTTTTTGTTTTCTTCAACAATCGTTTTATGTAATGTCGTTTTCTTTCCTACACACCTATGTACAGAATTTTAATACCTTTTGGGAGTTAACTTATAAGTATAAATACCTACAAGTGGGATTCTTGACGTGACCTGCTATTATTAAGAATATGCTTCAAAATGTTTTACTCCATTTTATTTTTGTACCTATATTAGGTTCCTTTATTTACCGTAGATTATAGTTTTCTTCAAATGTCTGCTGTATTTCATATTCCTTTTGAAGAACAGTTTCACTTTTAGAATTTGTGTGACATGTATGCACGCACACACTGCAATTAATAAATACTAAATTCAAACTAGCTGTTGTCATGTTAAATATGGGATGTACACTACCGTCCATATTAGTTCAGACACCCAGTAAAACGTTGTAAACCCTACAAAAAGATAACACAGTTGCGTTTATATATAAATAACATATATTAGGTCCTTTATGAAGTTTATTGTTTATTAATTGTACACGCAAACTATAGTATTATTAAAAACCTACCCTTTTTTTTGACCCAATATAGTAATTTTCAGAATAATTCTCATCGCCACAAATAGGATTATTTTTGGGACAATATTGCAGACACTAAATTCACAATACTCTTTAGGGCGGGAGCAGGCGACGCGAAAGTGTATTGTGTATTGTTAGATGCGATAATTTCCAAATAAACCTGCTTGTGCGTGCGTTAGCGTGTATTTTTTTGTGTGAACCTGTCTTTAAAGTAATTAAAATGCCTAGAAAATTGTTCTGTAAATGTTGTTTTTTATCAAGAAGGTGATTTGTGCCTTAGATTTACGAAGAAATACATGTTAATAAATCGACTGTTGGTGATATCATTCGGAGACATCAACGCATGGGCAGTTCAAGAGATCGTGCACGCTTCGAGCAAGCGAAATGGGAGACTGACAGCACCAAAAATCTCCGCCGAAATAAATCGCCACCGTGCAAGAAAAATTTCTGTTATTATAGTGAAAAGAAGATTAAAAGCTACAGGTCGTCACTGCCGTATTGCAACAAAGAGCGCCTATTTCGACCGGGAAACAGGCAAAAACGGCTAGTGGGCAGAAACATATAGAATAGACTGAGTTAATGTTTGAGGTGTTCGGACAGTCAAGGCGTAAGAAGAGCGAAAGGCCAAATAATGTTGCAGGATTGTCTGGTACCAGCAAGGAAGAAGTTCTGTGCTTGTTTGGGGTTGTTTTCCTACGCCGGTACAGGAGACTTGAAGCGAATCGAAGGTATTTTGCGAAAAGAGGGTTATTGAGAAATACCAGAAGAAAATGCAATATCATCGGGGCAACGTCTACTCGCCGAAAATTTTGTATTCATGAAAAACAACAACCACACACAGAAATTATATGTAAAAATTTCTTAGATGAAGACCAAGATAATGTCACTTTACAAATAATGGCCGCAGAGCCCCGACCTAAACCCTGTCGAGCTATTATGGAATGAATTGGGCAGGAGGGTCCGAAAAGTATGCCGTACATCAGTAGGCCACCTGTTGAACGTTCTAGAAGAGGAATGGGCTAATATGCCGAATAGAGTCCTTGAATAACTAGTGGAGCGGATGTCTCGGATTGTGAAAGCTGTTCTTCGCACCAAATGGAGTTTCTTTGATGAACGGAATGTTTAGGAAGTTCATGTTTATTTTTCGTTACTTTTATGCTTTAATTTTAATCGCTATTACTAAAGTACAATAAAAATGTTAAGTTTAGGGAAAATGAGTTTGAATATTTTCTGTTTTTTTAAAATTTATTTGCGTGTCCGAACTGATATGGTCGGTTCTACATTATACTGTCTAGCAAGCGCATAGCGACTAATATGAAGTTGGCTTTGGTTGTTGGTATTTTGAGATAGCGTTTTGCAGATTGATAGTTCAGAAAAAAACATAATTGATCAGCATTCTAAATTAAATACAATCATTTCCAAAAGTCATTGTTTTGCTGATAATTCATATAATATCCTGAGATAGAAGAAGATATTATTCATCCTTCAGAGGAGCACTCAACCGTAGTCTGGGGCATACAGTCAGCATACTTTTGGAATCTACAAAATCATAAAATTGCGTGTGTAAGGTTAGGTAGTAGTAAAAGAAATAATTCTAAATCATCGTCAGTCGCAGATTTTGTGATTGTAGAATATTATTTGGGAGACTGCTAAGATAAAAGTATATAACTATTAATATAGGAAAATTCGGGGTAGATTATATGAACAATAAAGGATATTCTGTTACACCAACATAATAAAGTGAATATAAAAAAATGCGCTTCATTCCGGCGCATCCACCAAAAATTAGTTGTCATTGTTTGATGTTGGTTTCAGAATTTTTGTGACAGTTACAAAGAAGAGCAGAGAGCTCACTAGCTACTATAGGAAGAACCAACTGTAACAGTTACAGTACTTTATTTATCTTACAAAGTCAACTGCTTAGCGTAGAATAAAATATGCTGTCTATATTATCTAAATCAGGTTTAATATTGTTCTCAATTATCTAATAATAAAAATTCGTTACTATTGGAAATTGTACAATTTTACAGTGTTCCAATGAAGTGAAGACGTACACGATTTTTTCAATTTCTTTAATGTCAAGTTTAAGGGATTTAGGAAAAGACGCTAATACCTTTATGATGGAACTAACGTTAATGCGAATTGGGTAATGGCTATATTATAAGAAGATAATCAGAACTGTGCTGAAGTGTCACGTGTAGTCTCGGCAAAGAGGGGCAAGTTTCAGTGTCGTGTGGAGAACAACATGGAGGGGTGAAGCGTGCGGCACGAAGAGTCGAATCCCGTATCAAAGCACGCTTCTTTAGTATTATTCGACGGGTCTTTGTGGGTGCTTGTCAATACACACATACTTAGAAAATGTCGTATTTAGCTACGTCTCGGAAACGGCGTATTTCGAATAAACTAGAAAACGTTATAGAATGCGAAGGCGATAGACTTAAATGTGTAAAGTGCGACAACTATTTGATATGTGCCAACAGGTGGATGTGTGAACACCACCTAAAAAGTATAAAACACTGTTCTGCAATTCGTGGCAAACGATACAGCGGGCAATTCATATTTGATGTAGGTGTTTTATTCTATGAAATGTACCGTTCACTTTACTAGACCAACAAGCATTTGAAGGAATTCTGGAGCAAGTATTCGGATTAGAGATTACCAAGTCGGACATAGTTAAGAAACTTTATGCCATCTGTTCGTAACTATATTGAATAAAGAATTGAAAGATAAAAAATTGTGATTATATGACGACGAAACAACTGATCGGCAAAAACATTCTATGGTGAAGATGGTGATACGTACAATGATAGAGTTTGAACTGTCATCCCCTATCTTGCTTCCGAAAGAGTTGCAAAATGTATTAGCAATAAAACCTTGAAAGTGGTGTTGAGGGCATTGAACAAATTTCAAGTTTCGGCAACCCAACTTTTAATGTTGGTGAGTGACGGTGCCGCTAACATGCTTTCCTTATGCCGATCTCTTAAAAAAGAGTGAAGCAATCTGTTACATGCATCGTGTAAAGTCTATGGTTTAGACCTTGTGGTGCAATTAATTCCTAAATGTTATCCACGAGCAAATGCTCTAATAGCGCATACGAAAGTAGTACTTCTAAAGCCCCCAAAACGTACAAAAAGACTTCACGAACTCTGTCTCAAAGTGCCGGAACCACGGCAGCCGATTACTACGCGTTGGGGAACATGGCTTAAGGCTACATTTTACAGCTGCGAACATTTTGATGACAATTGAATCTGAGATACGTCAAAGCTATCTAGAAAAGCTAGACAGTGTTTCACGATAGTCAGCTAAAATGTGATTTAGATAGTATTCGCAAGAACTACTATAGACTAGCAGAGGGAATTGAAAAATTACAAAATGATTCGATGTCGTTTGTGGTTTCTGTTCAAATTGTGTATGATGTTCACTCACACCTATGTACGGCGGGAGGCGAAAAAAAATGAAAGTGTAATACGAAAATTTGAAAGTGTGATAAATCCAGTAAGTTGTCACAAGAATTACTTTAAATTTGCGAATATAACATCTCTCGATGTAGAACGGTCGTTTTCATTATTAAAAAATATTTCGCGCGCCATGCCCATTTGACCGAAACAAATGTGGAAACATATTTAATGATTCTAATATTTAATAATGCCACCAAGTTTGTGCTCCGCTCGGGTCCTCCACGTTGTTTTCCGTCCTGCGCTGTAACTTGTCCTCATTGCCGAGACTAGTAATGTGTAATAGTACACTAGAGAGGTAGAAAAACGGAATTGCGAATTAAATTAGAAAGTAAAAGCACTTCCTTGATCGGTGTTAGCTCTACGTTTCAAATAGTTTCTTGAAAAATTAATCTTCTACAGTTTTATTTAGGTTAAAGGTGTAACCAACTAAATTCAATGCTCTACTTCATTTGAAATGTCTTCAGGCTTTAGCGTCGTGCTACATGTTACGTATTTTCTCGAGATTTATTTATCTAATCATCGCCCAGTCTCCTAACACGAGCATGATCCTAGTATTGCTCCTTGTTCACTGTAGACACAGCTGCTGCTAAGACCCGATTAAACTAAAATCGGAACGTATATTACAGCGACTACTACCAGTGTCGAAACAACCGGATAGTTACACAACAACGACGTACACCAGAAACACGGCGACTACATAACGACAGCTTAGTAATATCCCTCGCATGTTGCTAAACGTTTTATTAATTAACATTACACGTTATAATCCTGACCGAGGGGGGAATACCACGTCCAACAGACTATAACGGACGAAACTCAGTCGGAATGCGACGCAAATGTATTAAATTAGTAGCGAACGAACGCCACCAGATTGCGCTACCTACATACGTACGTTTGTTTAATGAAATCGACAAAAAGCTCGTTGGTCAGTGACGGATAAATGAAAAGTCACTTGTTAGCGGAGTGGCGTGGCTTTTGTAGGTGATACAAAATGATGACAGAATAATTCGAATACATCAATCTGGACGTTATTTAACTGCTTTTGTTACATGCGTTCAAAAATAGGTCGGATGTTTTACTCACGTAAACTCAGCAAAAGTGGATAAAAATTCATATGGGGTATCGTAAACATAGTTTCCACAATACTGATCAGCATATTAACATTATTTTGAATCGAATAATTTATTATTATTTATTAAATTTGCATGGTCTCTGCAATCCTAAAATTATTTTGGTTAATGCTAAATTAACAAATAGCATATTTAGGACTACAATATTTTTGAGAGTACAAGTTAACAATGCATTAATGCAACACATTGAATATTTTAAAATACTTTTAAATGGATACTTCTTTATGTTTTAACATGGACAAGATGGCTTTTGTATGGGCCAATCCTTTGCAATAGCATTTATACTAATAATGTGTGTTGGGTTCAAGTCCCCTCCGAGACCGATATTTTTTCGGAAATTTAATTACGTTGGCAATTGCAAGAAATTGTAATTTTATCAAAATTTGTTTTGTTTTCTTTGAAAAACTCTTTGTTGGGGGTAATAAATGAGAAGCTAATTTATTGCTTCCAAAACTTATCCATTGAGTACATTTTTTATTATTGATATTTTGTGTAGACATTTAGTTTTAATAGAAAAATATGATTTAAACTCAGTTTTTTGCGAAGTAATTACGAAAAATGATATTTGCAGTAAAATTATTTATAGTTTGTGTAATAGTTGGTACTTTTCGGAACATTCTAACATTTCACACTCCGGAGATACACACATATTCAAGCGAAATGACCTGATTTTGCATGTTTTACTATGAAGGAGATACAATCGAAGTTCTCGAATACGAAAATTGTATTTTTCAGACGATTTCCAGTCGATTTAAACTATTCGGGGAATGTTGACATTTCACACTCCCGAGATACATACATTTAACCTATAGAATACTTTTATTACAATATTTAGTACTGTTTCATTTAGTGTCATATATTTCCTTTAAGGTTTTCCCAGACGAAAATTCTTTCGAATGTTGACACGCGTAAATAGCTGGCCCTTAGAAGAACCGCTTGTGGAATTTATGTAGTCCGACGTTTCGGCAGTGTGCCTACTGTCGCTATCTGGGTATCCCTGAGAGGGGCTGTCACACGAGACAATTTCACTAATAAAGAAATAAGAAAGATGACAGAAAAGATCATTGAATAAATGGAGGAATCTGGCAAGTAACAGTTCTTCTCAGGGCTACCCTGAAGACTGCAATGGACACACTGGTGAAATGACGGACTATGCAAGTTCCACAAACGATGGAAATAGCCCAAACTCTAATTGCTTCATATTATTCGGTTAATGTTTTAGCATTTGGTGACCTATTACTAAAAGAAAATATAATTATATGTAAATAATTAAAAGTGTATTAGAAAATTGTGTATAAACTATTTATAATTAATCTGCCTGCAGTGTAGTAGTGATATATTATACAGATAAGAAAGTTCCTAAGTGTTTTACCATTCTAAGAAATCTGCTTTATAATCCCAAATAATTTCAAAGAACCAATCAGTAACTACCCTGTTTGGATGAAAATAAATGATTTTCTCGCACTGCTGTATTCAAAATATTCTAGACGCACGCTAGGTTTTGTATTTTTATTCACTTCAGGTATGTCTGCACTATTCTAAAGATAAATACACTAATGTGCATTTTTACTCATGACGAAAGTTATATAAAACAGAATAAACTTCCCTAATGCACAGTAAAAGTGTTCTCATGCTCAAGGAAGTACAACGTATCGAGTCTTATATTTAATTGTACATTTCCTTAATTAATGTTGATACAGTAACACCTTAGTTCCTTTAAGAAAGGAAAGAGGTTCTGCCCGGGTAAAACCGGCTATAAATAGTTGTAATTTATTAGTTGAAATTATACGTTTTACCTTTTCTGAGCATTGGATAACGGGATAACAAAACATATTCTACTTACTTAAACCTTGTAGCTACATACACGCAGAGTATTTCACTAAGCTGCCGATATAACACCGACTAGCACGTATATATTATCATAGTGTTTTTGGGTGCTAAAATTAATGCTAATGAAAGACCGTGACAACCGCAGAATTGCATTGGTGCGGTGTTTTCAACGTAACCATTCTGATTTGTGTTGCCGCCGCACGGGTCAGAGGAGCGGTCGCCACATTGCGACAACTTTCGAATTGACTGTCCGGGCTGACATTCCACCGATTACACGATATACGTATGCCGGATGTGTTCGTGACCATAGTTCATCTGTTCGCAATTTAATTTCTTTGATCTTTATGCAGTCGGCGGGAATAAAAAAGGCACACAGTCGCGTCCTTTTTTTAAATGGTATTTACACCTGTCAACCCTCGTACAAAAGGCCTTTCAGTGTCTCGCATGTGTTCCAATTAGCACGTCACCCAGAAAGCTCTAGATAGAGGATCCGTTTCACTATATGAAAGGTATTATAATAGCATTGATGACTTTTTGAACGCTTTAGTTTTGCAGTTAGACTTTATTTAATCTAATTACGTTTCGTTTCCTTTCATTTGCCGCACGCTACAAGAGAGAATTAATCACAAAGAATAAAGAATTAATTGAGGAATTTAAAAAAGGTATCAAGGTTAGCTTTAACCGTTAAACAAATGATGATTATGCCTACCTTTTAATTTGAAGAGATTAAAGTCTGTTGTTAAGTTATATTTACTTAGAACGTTTAGTTACTAAGGTACATTTGTGAAGTACAGATAGACTATTTTATTTATAGAAATCAAGCAGAAACTAAGCAAAAGCCCGAACTATTAGCTACTTTTCAACATAGTCGCCGCCAATGTTAAGGCGCTCATCCCAGCGAGGCCCAAGCTTCTGTGTATCCTCTTAGAAGGTACCACCCAAACTTTTAAAATACCGTCAATTTTTATACCATATCTCCTTTGATATCAGTTGAATTTTCAATACAATATACATAGACTTATATCTTTGCTATCAATTTGTAAACCTTAAAGAAATTTTAGCTACAACAGAAGGAAGGGAGGAATTATTTTGTGCAGTAACACCTGTTTTCTCTTTGAAAAGATATTAGAAACGTTTTATGGTTACTAGTCACCCTACAGAATTCAAATCTACAGATTTATTATGTTAAAAAATGAATAAAAACAAAAAAAAGAGATAAAAAGAGGGTCTACGTTAAACTTTACTGTGCAGAGTTTAAGAACTTTATAAAAAATTGAATTAAAAAAAAGGAAAATAAGGAGATTAGTTGTCCACCTCAAACTTGTGGCTGTTGAGTTCACTGGGTGGTAAAATTTTGTTTTTAATTTGTTGCTCTTTGTGCCAAAGAACATCCGTATGTTCAGGGCACTTCCAGAATTTTCCTTTCTTTCTCATATAGGATACACTGTCTTCCCCGCTGACATCAAATTTAGTCAACATTAAACCTGAATACCATTTGCCACGATATTCCATGACACCGAGTGACCTCTCTAGCCACTTAGTCAGCCCAGTTGACGGTACTGTCTTACTTCATTTAGAAGTTCGTCGTCGTCTTCATACCTTTTACCTAACAAATGCGTTTTCTACTGCACAAAAAGATGAAAATTAGAAGGAGCTAGGTCTGGACTTTGGGCGGATGGACAATAACTTCCAAATTGTGTTTCTGAAGCCAGGCCTTCGTCCGATTTGATGTGTGCGGTCTTGGATTGTCATGTTACAACCTGAATCCTTTTTAACCTTCTTCCTTTGTTTCTGTCGAATGACCATAGATATCGCTGTTCATTATCATTTTTGGTGGTAAAAACAATATGAGCAAAATGCCTTGCGTATGCCAGAACACAATCGCCATTATCTTTTTTACTGACTGCTGAATTTTTAATTTTATCGGTGTTGGTTAATTCACATGCTTCCAGTATGTCTTCGAGTATTTTTTTGATTTAGGGTTATTGTGGTGTACCCATGTTCGCGCCCTAAAGGTTTTATTGCCTATTCGTTGCATTTTGTCTTGGTACACACTTCGTGGAAACTTTTCAATAACCTAATTTAGATATGATTTCATGAACAGGGCTTCTAGGAATGCAATTTCCAGTATCTTCAACCGACGATCTTCCCGAATCAGCGTATCGATTTTTAATTGATTCCCATCCGTCTTCCTTGTTGATCCTTTTCACACACCTTTGGGATCATCGTTCAAAGCCGTGCAAAGGTACCTTTGGCCATTCCAATAATAAAAGAAATCACAAGTTACCTGTTAAAAATACATGCGGAATATGCGACATTAGTGAAAAAACATTTACATCACACCAAGATTTTACATCAGCATGAGAAGTTCAAAAATGCTCGTAAACTTCTGCAATTTACAAACCTAATATTGACTGGTAATCAAAAGGATTTTCTTTGACCTTAAAGATTACTTTATTAAATTTCTTGCATATAGTTATAGTGTACTTTACATAGGAAAACCATGTGATCTTTTTTCTTTTAGATTTATTGGCATACAATGTTAATCAGCATATCAGGTTCTTCGAGAATTACACTGAGTTGAACTAAAGATGATCTAAAAAGGAAAATAATAATGTACTGTATGTAATAACAGGAATGCGCAACGTCCCCTATAAAGATTCTAGCATAATGATTATCTGAAATACTATTTCCATTATGATAAAATTACGATTTTCTTGCATTTTACCAAGGTAATTAAATTTCTGACAAATATCAGTCTCGGTAGGATTTGAACCCACGACTTCTCTGTTACCGGCGCAACGTCCTGACCACGGGGCTGAATGCGAGTTCAAATCATTTTTTTCAGACATTTAAATATGTTGATAAAATGAAAGACAATTTGTAATTTTATCATTACGAACACCAACGAGAGTTTCATATTAATATTAATATAAATTAATTCAGTCGGATTTCAGTGTCGGGTTCAAACCCCTGTGCTGTTTTTCATGGTTGAGATTTTTCTGTGGTTTTCCTCACTCCATGGTGAAGAAAAGAACGAATATCTGAAAATGCATCACAGGTCCAGGCATAATAATAACTCATTGGCCAGATGCTTCCAGTGTAATTGGCGCAAGCTGTTGCATGGTAAACCGTAATTTTATCATTGCTAACACCAACGAGTGTTCAATATTAATTTAGCCATTTCCATTATATTAATAAATTTCTGGAACCTACAGCCAATATATTAATTAATGAATACAGTAGTTTTAAACTTCTATAAATGAAACAAAAATGAATACATACTCTCCTCTTCTTGGGTATAACTCGGGCCCCATTTATAGAATATCATCAAGAGTACATAATATTATGGCATGCTCCCTCTCGGGTATTTTATGTACTAATCAGAGTGACCTGAGTATACAATTTTGATACCATGCCTCTTCTCAGGTGCTTTATGTAGTAATCACAATGCTGTTTGTGTCTCTTAAAAAGAACACTGTTCATTAATGGATTAAGTCGCGAGTACTTATCATTTTAAAATCCAAAGCGAGTGTAGTATATTTTTGCAGACACATAAAATATTTAATAGTTAACTTTACAAAGGAAAATAACATTATAGTAAAGGAAACCCCTCGTTTTACTACGGCAATGCTCTAGCGGAGGTAGGCAAAGGATTGGATTCAGTATGAATATCCCATTATTGGTGAAGTCCATTTCAGTTCCCACTTCTAGTAGTTCATAAATCAGCAACGTATATAACATGCTTACGCCTTTCCGTCACCTACTTCCATCTTTCTTGAATCGTCCAGATTATCCGACTTTTTCGCGAGTGCAGTCTACCTTTCGAGAGATTATCCGACTTTTAAATCATTTTCTACGCCAACCATTCGCGTATTATATTTACAACCAACAATAGCGTCGTTTCGTAGGTTTTCACCACGTCTAAATAAATTCGCCCTAAAATACGAGAAGAGTTTAGAAGTAACATATGACGATACCGGGCATGTTGCGAAATATTCCCTCGACTAACGCCGTTTGTATAGGAAAACGCGGACATACATCAAGCCTGCGATGCAGTAAGCAAATTGGCGAGACGCAAGCCGGTTTTAGCGCAAGATACATCACATGCTTTCATGACGTCGTCGTCGTGTTATTTGTTAGGCAGCTTTCGTTAATCTTCGCAAGCAGGGTGAACTATGTACATATATACGAGGGCTACTTGAAATGTTTCCGGAATCGCCAAGACAAACACAGTATTGGTGTGGTTTTTTATTTCTATTTTTCGATGTAGTCTCCTCGAAGATCAATACACTTTTTCAAACTATGCTCCAGTCTCTTCAAACCGTCAGAGAAGTAGAATGTTTCGAGGTCTGCAAAATAGCCATCTGTAGTGGCGATGACCTTCTCATTTGAGGTAAATCTCTTTCCCTCCAGTGACTTTTTTCAGGTTTGGGAATAGAAAAAAGTCGCTGGAGGCTCGATCCGGTGAATATGGAGGATGAGAGACTAATTCGTAGCGCAATTCATTCAATTTGGACACAACGACGGGGGATAAATGAGCCGGTGCATTGTCGAGTAGTTTTTCCCGCTGCAAACGAGGCCGTTTCTCCTTCAATTCCTGCATCGAATCAGGCCAATAAATCGCTGTAGTAAATGCCTCGTGATCGTTCTTCCCTTCTGCAGTTAGTCGATGAGGATCAGACCTTGGGAATCCCAAAAACATGATCGCCATGACCTTTCCAACTGATGAAACGGTCTTTGCTTTTTCGGAGCCGATTCGTTCGGAAAAGTCCACTGCTTCGACTGTTCCTTGGTCTCTGGTATGTAGTGACGGGTCTAAGTCTCATCCACGGTTACCAAACGCATGAAGAAATCTCTTGGATTGCGTTGGATCCTGGCCAGACACTCCTCCGAAACGGTGACCCGATTTCATTTTTGCTCCGGTGTAAACAAACGCGGAACTCATCGCCCCAATAGCTTTTTCATACCCAAAATTTCGTGTAAAATATGGCCAATGCGTTCTTCTGAGATGCGTGTTGTCTCCGTTATCTCTTTCAGCTTCCATCGGCGATCGCTTAACACGACATCATGAAACTCGTACACCCAGAAGCTAATGGTCGAAAATGATGGAGTATATATATATATATACCGCTAGATATACGTTATTCGTTTCAGGTGAAGCTGGTGTTCGTTTCATTTTCCAGTCGCCCAAAATACAATGAACAGCTCGCACCTTTTCACCTGGTATATGCCTATAAAGAATAGATCCTTAGGGGAAATATAAATGTCACTGTTAATCCTATGAAAGTGTATGACCAAGCAAATATACATAATGCTGAAGTATTGTTCATATCAAATTGTTCACTAGTTCCATCGCTTGCATGTATACGTCTCTTGTCGTTCTACTTTAGAAGTCCCACGGTAGTGGGATGTTTAGGTGCATGTGTATTTAGAAGACTATTCATTCACTATCCTTAAATATTTTAATTATTCAAATAAAATTGGTGTTTTTTGAAACACTAAAAAGATTTGCAAAGGTGCGTATACAAGTTTTTCGTTCTGTCAACTTAAATATGAATTTCATCGTTAACGTTGTAAATCAGCAGAACGAGCACAAGACGCAGCTATATTAATTCTTGTATGGATGTTACACTATGAAACGAAAAGACAAACCGGGAGAAAACATTATTAGCATCAACTTTAATTGTTTTATTTCAAATAAAGATCTTTGAGCAAAGCATCGTGTCTTTGTATTAGTGGAGCTTGGTACTTACCAATAATAATTGACGAACGAAGACTGTGCATTCCTAAAATGTGCTTAGATTATATTTACTACAAGTTTGTTATTTATATATTATTTAGCTTAATAAAGTTTATCTGATGATTTATTTTGATGCTTGTTAAATTTTTGACTCCCACTACTTTTGCTTACAGCTGGCGCCCTCTTTCAAGTGCAATTACTATTACAGTGTTATAATCGAACCACAATCCAGCAGCGGTTTATGAGCAGTTAGGGTTTTGCTATGCGACGTTATTGTTTTTCATGTTAAACAAATTGCGAATATACTACCTTTTGTAGGAGTGCACGTTGTAAAGTAGTTAATTACTTGTATTAGTCGCAGTAATTTATTGCTACTATATATTTTGCGAACTTAATTGCTTGGAGTGACTTTAAACATATTGCCATATTAAGTTGATGCAATTTATGTCCATTCTTGCCGTTTGTTTACTTTATTGGCTTATGTAATGCAATATATTGCATAAGCTACTTGTCATTGGTTGACGCGAAGCCATTGTCGTCGTGTACAACTGTTGGTGCCTCAGAACTGTCTTCTCACTCGATAGCTAAAATACTGCTTTTCCTGGGGTAGTATTTGTAACGTGGTTAGTCAAAATTTAAAATTACCTTACAGCATAACAGTTAGTGGATTAGTTTACTTTATAGCACAAGGATTTCGCCACCACTATGTATTCATATGAATACTTTCTAAATTCCTTTCAATTTGAGCCCCTTTTACTGGTACTCTACGGTTGAGCTATAATACAGAGGACTTTATTTTTGAAAATATATAGTATAATAGAAAACCGTTTGTAACCACGTATACCACCGTCTGAGGACAATATTTGTCAAATTTCTGCATTTGTTTAGGAGATTTAAGAAACACATTTTAAATATTTTCATTATTAAATTATCTTTATTTAATCCATTTTTCTGAATAGTTTCTGTGGCGAGATGTAATCCATATACTACCCATGTTACGTATAGTAAACTAGAAGACTTAGTTTTAAAACAACGTCCCGCACACTGGGGGTTTAGCCAACTGATATCGGCTAATAAAAGGGATATAAATACTGCAGGTTCGAATGTCCGTACTATAATATTCAGAATAGATTTCAGTCTAATCAGTTTCTTCGGACATAGATTCGATTGACAATACATAATCAGGATAATATTTTATTTATTGTTTATGGAATTATTCTTTCTTTACTATCTTAAATGGTACATTGTAAGCCATTAACATGCAAATCGTTCTTTGGTGTTTGACCACAATTTTATATTTGTGTTTTAAACTGTTTACTTGTTTAAACCGTTTGTATTATAAACAAGGTATATGTTGTTGTAGATTTCCGGAGTATTTGTTTTCTTAAAAAAAAATACATGTGCCAGGTGAAACAACATCATGACTTTGACGTTTTGCTTTCAGTTGCATGGAGTTTCTTCTGGGCTATTGCATATTGTATTTGCTGCTGTGAGAAGAATGCGAAAGAATATAGACTCATGCACTACGACGCGACTTTATCCTGGAAACCTAGATTCTTTAGAATTAAACAAACTACTTTAGCATAATCGTATTTTAGGTTCGTAACTTGTTTAATAAATAAATTTACACGGTCTACGAATAGGAGAATATTATTTTGTTTTGCACACATAATTACTCTACAATGCAATGACAAATAATAATCTTTATCGACACAAGAAAAGACCGTGAAAGGGAATTATGGAGACATTCCTATCGGGGCATGGACTCTCCCAATGGGTTCTAGTAATAACTATAAATAGCCTAACTCGTTATTAAGCAGTTCATATGTAGCAATGTTAGGTTATGCTTACAATAATATACCTATTTTCTATTTAATTTTTGATGTTTTAACATTTCTAACTCTTTATAACGGTATGTTTTGAGCTATTAACACCAATTATCTTCAATACACAATATGAATAGAGTATTTAAATTTTTGCCAATAGAATGGAACATAGAAATTGCTAATGTTTTAATGAACCAGTAATTTTCAAAACTTATCTTCTTTATTTTTAAATACATTAAGGTTTGTTTTTCTTTCAATGTACACATGTATACTTACTCCTTTGTTCATACTTTTCCGACTTCTTAGGAAAGAGGTAAGTTAATTGAGTACTATGAGAACACGCCATATATGAGATAAACCCTCACTCTCGCATATAACTCAAAGTAAGTTGCGCTTCTGCGGTGAACTATAAACATAATCAATTATTCGGGAGGAAGTGGGTGAAGGATGTTAGGAAACGGATGACATGTCGCTTCGAATCTAACATTAACTCGGTAATCGTCGTTTAATGGACGAATGAAATTAGTTACATACGACAGGGTCCTTGTCCATCAATCATCAAAAACCGGCGATCTACAAGCGCAAGGAGTTTCTCGGTAATCTCCCTAATTTGATGGAGGAAAATTTCGGACGACATGAGTAAACGAAAATACACGTTCAAAGGTCAAACTTTATGGCAAAGTGTATTTGTTAAGCTAAAAAGAAGTAGTGTTTACTGAGTATAAAAGAAAATGTTTGTAAGGTTGCATGTGCTGCCACAAAACTTTGTCAACAACAACATCAAATGGAGATGCTTTGTTATTCCGTATTTATTTTAATCTACCATGTATTTTATTTAAATCGTACTAGCCTTTGCTATGTTGCTAATGCGGATTTAAACTAGGCAGAGCTGCCAGGCTTAATAATTTGTAACAGTATCTAATCTGACTATGATCTATTTATTGCAGGCTATAAATGCTTACAATTGAAAGAGTAATGCACTATTGTTAGTAGGAGAGTTATACCGTGAACACGAATTATTTTTGTGATTATGTTCTTCATTATTCTAACACAGCTATGTAACATCTTGCTCTTGTCGAAAGAGAAATAGAGAATGCCTCTGGCTTGCTTGATAAGCAGAGTTAAAGTTTTGAAGAAGGAGCAACTTTGTAACCTAATAATTACTGATAAAATGAGAGTTTAGTATGCCATTCACAACTGACTGCGTTAACCTGATTATAAAGTCTGTTTAATACCAGAATGTGTTGATGAATAAAACGTTGACACAAAGTGGCCAAGATAAACTGGGCCGGGAGAAACATTAATATATTAGAGGAGACTAGGGATGGTTGGTGCACTTTTTAAAAAATTTTAAATAACAAATAACAAAATTATTGGAACAAGTATTAACATCTTCATTATATGCAGAGGCACCTCAAAGCCTTCCTTGGGATTGTTTGTTGATCAATAACGAGTATTTCGAGAGTTCATGTATCTACTAGGAGAGAACCGTGCTTCATCTGTGATAAAGTATTGATTTTGATCCAGATAACCATCAGCGACGTGAATTCTCGATAATGTTGTCGTTTTGCGTGGTCCGTAGGTTTTAATGTTTGCATCACTCTTACCTTGTACGCTCGCATATGCAACTGCTTTAACATGTTCTGGCATGATGTTCGCATGATTTTCGCATGATGTTTAGTTGAGAGGATAGACATCTAGTGATTTCCTTAGAATTGTTTGTGCAATACAAACTTTTAATTTCAAAAACTAATTAAAAATTAAAAAGAAATAACGTTGATAACGTCAAACGAAGTAATTTATCATTTAAAAGGGGAAAGTGCGTTAAAAACAATTTACTAGATATGGGATATACCTGGAGCTATCAATAGATCAACGTATTTAAAGTAGCGATTTGTGGCGTAAATGGAAAATGCACTTGTCCAGCGAACAAGAGTTTGGTCATGATTATCTTTGCTTTAATATAAATCAAATTGATAGTCCGAAGTCGGTCATTAGTTAGAATGGTATTTCTAAGAAAATCTCAAAAGTTTTCACTAAAGTGTATTATGAAACTCTTTTAGAAAGAGCAGCAAAGCCATTGAACACAACGGTATCTTAAAATCACTACTGATACTTTTCACAGAATTCGGCAGCAGCCTAAAAGTAAAATTTACTCAAAAATGGTTGATAATTTTATTAATGTGGATGATTGGCCGTTATAATGCCCGGATATTAATCCATTGGACTCCTTTAGGAAATGGCTTGTTCTAAAGAGCATTCTAACCTCGATTCTCCAAGGAAGCCTTTGTTGGAAGCAGCACTTAATTTCTCGCTAGGTATCATACGTGGAGCTATTCGTCAAGGAGATTGAATGCATGTATTATGGCCAAAGGGAATTATTTTAAGTTATGTTTACCTTTTGTGGATGTATTATGTTTGTGTAAGATACAAAAAGTTGCCGAATGACCTAAATGTGTTTTTGTAATATAATGAAATCTTTATGTAATAGTACTTATGGCTGCATTAGGGAATGTTTCTATAGAATTCTTTTTTAGCAAGAACAGTTTATGTTATTAACTATGCTAATGAACGAACGTACATGAATATAAATATAAGAATTTTATTGTCGATTGTAGAGGTATATGTTTACAGCTATATATCACTTTGAGGCTATATTTATCACACTGTTGTGAAGTGTCTTCTATATGTAAGCTAAAATTTTGACTTGATGTAATAGGTAAAATGAAATATCGTACTACAACGTTCATAAAGGAAATTGTACAATAACAAATAATAATAATAATAATTTATTAGTCCAATAACAAAATCATATAATTCTGATTACATTAAGTGAATAATGCAATTACCAAATAATTATGCCCATCAGGTCTCCTAACATAACACGTACAGACATACTGCTATCAAAAACTACATAAAAACATATCTATTTTTACAAACAAAAAGAAAAAAGTGACGTATATTTTTAAAATAAGTAGAAGGTTGTTAAAGTTTCTTGTTATGTGACACAAGTGATCTAAATAATACATTAGTTCTTGCACTCGGAACTCTTAGAATTACGACATAACGTGTGTTACAAATAGGTACGTATGCCAAGAAGTCAGGACTTTCAACCTTGTTATATAGTATTAGATTCAACAAAAAACTTGCACTATATTGATTCCTTATCTCAGACAAGCTTCAAAGTTATGTAAAGATAATAAAGCAGCATAATCAATACCTCTGCCTGGATAAACTGCAGGAGTCTTGAAACACAAATATTTTAGAAATCCTTTCTGAATTCTCTCAATTGCCTAGCATTGATGGATATAATGTAAAAACTAAAGATGCTTATATTAAACGACTAATGAAGAGTATAATGTTTGACTATTATAGTATTTTAGTAGTTATGACAACATCGAATTACAAATACAAGTACTTTAGAAGCAGAAAGATACATTGCATTTATGCGTTCAGCAAATGACAAAATGGCTGCTGTAGAGAATACCAATGTCCTTTACCGTAGATGTTCTGGTAATAAGTCGACTTCCAGCCCATAATCGTAATGAATAGGATTGTTGGATTCTGTGTATTATATAGCCTGACCCTTTTCAATATTTAAATATATTTCATTTTGGTTGCACCAATTATTAATCTGTAGTAATTGGCTGTGCAAAGATGTACAGTCATCGAATGAGTTAATCGTCCAGTATATTTTAGAGATATTTTATTCTGCATATGTAAGATAATTGCGGCCGGGGTCTAACAATAAGTCGTTTAAATATATATTAAAAAACCCAGAAGAAATTGGAAATGCATGCAAGGAATATCCACTGTAAAAAAACATATGTTGTCCAGTTTGCCAGATATGATCTTATTAACTTCAAAAGTGATAGACAGAGGCCGATATATTCCAGTTTAGCTAACAACAGCTCATGATCTATGGAATCGAATGCCTTTGAGAAATCTGTGTATACAACATCAGTTTGTTACTGTTGATCCACAGTTGATGAAAAATACTGAGTTATACATATTAATTTTGTTATAGTAGGGAAGGTTGAGGGAACTCTTCATTACAAGAAACATATGGCAAGAAATTCTACTTTGTGCTCTCCTATTATTAACGTATGACAGAATGTATGCGGTATATCAGTTGTAATAAATAAACAGTAATCTATGGAAAAGTTACAAATACATTCTTTGTTCGGCTGTAAATAATCAAATGCGTAACCATGACATTAGACACCAAGACAAGACTCCTCCGTTGTTATGTGTTCTCCGTTTTATTCTACGGGGTAGAACCATGGACGTTTAATGAAGTTACAACAAGGAAATTGGAAGCATTCGAGATGCGTTTATATCGCAGGATACTGAAAACACCGTGGACGGAACATATAACGAATATCGAAGTTATGAGAAGGATCGGAAAAGACCCTGTCATGATGAAAATATGAAAATGAAATAAAGAAAAAGAAAGAAAAAGGGGAAAAAATAAAAAAAGGTATGTGAAAAAAGAAAGGTGAAATAAAGAGTAAGAGAAGGAAAGAGAGGAGGGAGAGAAAGAAAAAGAAATAAAGAAAAAAGAAAAGAGAAAGGTGGGATCTCGACGTTTCACCTTCGTAGTAAGAGGCTTCTTCAGTGGAGAAACCAAAGTGGTTTCGCTTTTAGCGTGGTTTACACATCGAGTTACCGTGACACTTTGGTTTTTTCTTTCTCCTTTCTTTCTTCCTTCTTTCTTCTTTCTTTCTTCTTTCTTCTTTCTTTCTTCTTTCTTTCTTCTTTCTTTCTTCTTTCTTTCTTCTTTCTTTCTTCTTTCTTTCTTCTTTCTTTCTTCTTTCTTTCTTCTTTCTTTCTTCTTTCTTTCTTCTTTCTTTCTTCTTTCTTTCTTCTTTCCTTCTTCTTTCTTTCTTCTTTCTTTCTTCTTTCTTTCTTCTTTCTTTCTTCTTTCTTTCTTCTTTCTTTCTTTCTTCTTTCTTTCTTCTTTCTTTCTTCTTTCTTTCTTCTTTCTTTCTTCTTTCTTTCTTCTTTCCTTCTTCTTTCTTTCTTCTTTCTTTCTTCTTTCCTTCTTCTTTCTTTCTTATTTCTTTCTTCTTTCTTTCTTCTTTCTTTCTTCTTTCTTTCTTCTTTCTTTCTTCTTTCTTGCTTCTTTCTTTCTTCTTTCTTTCTTCTTTCTTTCTTCTTTCTTTCTTCTTTCTTTCTTCTTTCTTTCTTCTTTCTTTCTTCTTTCTTTCTTCTTTCTTTCTTCTTTCTTTCTTCTTTCTTTCTTCTTTCTTTCTTCTTTCTTTCTTCTTTCTTTCTTCTTTCTTTCTTCTTTCTTTCTTCTTTCTTTCTTCTTTCTTCTTTCTTCGCTTATTACTGACTCTCGCCGTGAAAGCCTACCTAATTTCAAGAAAAGGAACTGGTTAATACCGTGGAGAATATATTTCACCTACTGTAGAATATTCTACAGGGAAAGTAATGGGAAAGAGGGGTGTTGGTAGAAGACGAATTTCTTGGTTAAAAAATCTCAGTCAACATGGTTGCGCATGAATTATTCCAAGCAGCAGTAGATAGTTAAAATAGTATGCATGGTGGCCAAGAGAAGAAATAATTAAAGTAACATTACTAAAGAGAAACGGAAACAAAAAATCTCCTTCAGAAACTTTCGGTAATAAAATAGCGAATTAAAAGTACCAAATCAATTACGAATATGGCCTTGAAATCCGGATCGTTATTCTGTAGATTCGTCCTTTGTTCTATTGTATTAAAGAAACGTTAAAGGAGAATCACTAAAGCCGAGACGGTCGTAATATTTCGTCGTTCCCAAACGGTAGTAGTTCGTCCGCTCCGGACCATCAATTCGTATAAAATTCAGATAACTTCCGGACGAAACTATGCGAACAGTTGTTCGAAGAACAAAAGTTCGAGAAGAATTATTAGAATTAGTCGGAAAGTCTCGGACGGCAGGCAGGAGTCGACGACGGGAAAAACAGAGACATGGGATGAAGTGCTTCCCAGCAAATAACGATTACAATAATAATAGAAAAGAAAATAAAATAAAACAGAAGCGACCGCCTGATGTTCGAGAGAAAGAATAACAATTTGGATCGCACTTATAGGCGTTCCTAATGCCCCAGATGGATCGTTAAGGAATTTATTAAGAGAGGTAAGATTGGGAAGGCGAATCTGCATAAATTAAATTTTCAATAAACTCGAATCTCGTTCAACTTTAAAGCGAGTTTGAGATAACGAACATCGAAAATTTAATAAAACAGATTATAAGCGCCCTCCCTATATTAAAAATTATTCAATTCTCTTTTCCTAGTTTACCGGAAGCATTAAATGTTATAGATAGTACTTTTTCAATTATAATGATCAGCAGACATACTGATACCCTTAAACATATGTACAATCCGTAAAGTAAGAACGTGTATAGAAAAATTTTTAATAATTTTTAAGTATGTACATGTATTTGTTGTACTCCACGAGAAGAAAAATGCTATACTATTAATAGTGAGTCCAGTCACCACCGGCGTAGATAATTCCCTGGCATCTCCTAGGCATAGCTTCCACTAATAAGGAAAGGTTTTTGGGTGTCAAATTCAGATCTTAATGAATCTAGGTAGGTAAGTATAGTATGTTGAGGTTTGAAAATAACATTTTTTTGTTTGTGCTGAAATTTACTTTGGGAGGGTGAAACACCATTTAGAAAGTTCACAGACTTTCTGTTTTCTTGATTTAATTCTTGAACGGACGTAGATTGAACAAACATTTAAATGCACTTTATCGAAAGGATACGTGAATGTGGTGCATACAAGGTGTTGCATTTAAGCGCCACCCTCTTATGCTAGAGCTGATTATAATACCATAATATGGAAATGAAATTATCGCAAGTTGTTGATCTTTAACATCCGTGTTCCGAAGGTGTAGAGAAAGTTATGCCTTATGTTACTTAAGGCAAAAGCTTCCTAATATTGCATACATATGTTTTCTGTTAAAAAAGACCAATAATTAGTAAAATTGCATCAGTTAGTACGTCCTAATGTTTTACACAAATATAAACAGGGGAAAAAATCCTTAGTATTAATAATAATGAATAAAATATTTATTGTAATGCATATATAAGTATGATTTGGTGTAGTAATGAAAATCGCCAAGAAATGCTTAAAGCATAAAAGTTTTTGAACAAAGAACAACGAATAAATGCAAAAGTATCACATAGAAAGCAACGCAGCAGAAACGGAAGGTTTTGGTTTGAAAAGGCAAAATTCGTGGGATATTCGACTGGTCCACGTCGAAATAACGGGAGGTGTAGCAGGCATATGCAAACAAATTGATGCATTTGGAGGATGACAATTGATTTGATGACATTACTTCGCAAATGGAGACTAACATCATAATTTGAGATAAGAACTAGGTCAGAAAATCGTCGCATATATCCTTTCCGTATTCAAAATCTATAGACATCCAGTGGTTGAACCATACCTGTTGTTTTCTTTGGTATTGTGAGTATTTGAACATCTTTGTTGGATGGGACATCTTTCTCCAAAGACTCGGGGCAGTGACCTGTCCATGAGTCTAAAAGTATAAGACACTTTGGCCTAGTGCTTGATAAGTAAGTATTAAGAAAACAATTGTTAAATAAATCAGTGGTTAATTTACCTGAAGACGAGGTTTGCACGTTTGCAGGTCGAAATAGAGTTTATAACTCTGGATTATTGCTTTAACTTCATTAATAAAATCAGTAGCAATCTTTTCCAATTGCGGGGTATCGGATCAATATGAGCTACTAAGAGATTTATTGATTTTGCACGAAAGAATTCTATATGTTTTTTCGAAATTCAGTATCGACTTCTTTGAAGCTTTGAAGTTTTCTAGCTTAATACCTTCGATAGCTTCTAATGCACTTTTCCTATATCTATACCTTTTACAATGGTATTCAGTACACACGTTTGCTCAAATTTTTCCATCACGTATTGAGATATTGCGGTTAATTTCTCTCTCTACATTCCGCCCTTTTCTAGACTTTCTTCCCGTCGATACAGTTGCCGTAGTGAGTTTACCTTCCTAAATCTCTTTTGCACCGTCTCTGCGGAGGCTTGCTTCTTCTTGCTACTCTTCCAATAATTAATGACGTCTTCTTTATAGTTCATATTTAAAATGCCACCCTTTTCTAATCTACAAGGTCGCGATTCCTCCTGCGAATACTCTACTGTATCTTCTTATGAAATTGAATATTCGCTGTCGATCAATTCGACGGAGTGTGGTTTACACGGTTGAAGAAATTCCTAGGCCGTATTCATATTTACTTCATAAGTAGTATCAATTGTAGTTGTGATCGATTCTTTTAGTGTATCATGCAGGTCTATTTCGTGTCGATTTACAAGTGTTTGTCCACTTTCGGGAATATTAAACGACTCCATTAATAATTTAATAACATTTATTTCGTTTATAAATGACATTTTACAAATTTAGATTTAGTTATAGGACTGTATTGGATACATTTGTAACACAGCTTTTATATACGATTTCTGTTTGTTTTTAAATTCGTGCAGTAGGTATACATATGTTATATTACAAAACCACAGTGTTACCTGTGCTATGTATTTGTTTTTCAATACCTCAAGGAAAAACAAATTTTGTGGTATATTATCAAAATATCTAAAATTGAATAAGTACCACCAACATCAAATATATATGTATATATCCTTAAAATTGCTATTAAACAACCATAGCACCTTAACTATGAGTTTTCAAATAATAAATTTCAAATAATGTCAAATTCAGATCTTAATGAAACTTGGCAGGCAAGTAGAGTGTGTTAAGACTTGATTATAAAAATTTTTAGTTTCTGCTGAGGTTCACCTGGCCAATTTTATTGTATATTATCAAAATATCTAAAATCGAACAAATACCGCCAATATCAAAATATGTATATCCTTAAAGTTGGTGATAAAAAACAATAATAGCTTAGCTATGAGTTTTCAAATAATACGATGTGGTTCGTAAATATTTCGTTTTAAACAAATGTGATATTTCTGAATATATACAATAACAAATATTAAGTAACCACACACGGCAATGTGTAAATTTTGTCGGGTTTTATTTATATTAATTTACATTAATAACAGCTGCATCTGATATCATATTAATTGCAGCACTGAGCATTAGAAATTTCACAAAAAAATCCAATCCGATTGAATTCAACGATTATAATAACAGGAGAAATAAGTTATACGCAATATTGTTTAAGAAAGTGTAACGCTACCATTGTATGCCTTGTGTTGATAAAAATGTTAACATTTTTTTAAAACTGCGATTGGTCTGTGTACATACTTACTTTTATTTATATAGGCTGTTGCATAAATTTGGGACTAACCAATTTCTGACTTTTGCTTTATACCAGGGCAATATGGTACATCAGCATGGATGCAACTATTATCGTTAAAAACATACGAGCATCTATCAAGTATCTGTCAAATTTATCTTCGAAAATAATGCAAGCAAAATTAAATGCTGCTTTAATATTACGTGCGCAATATTGTGGTATCACCGGAAAGCGCTTAGTGGTAGGGTTTTACGTCGAAAGTTTCCGCGAAAGCGCAGGTATAACAAATTTTTTCTCTACTTTTCCTCCTTTTATTTTCCTATTTTTCTATGGTGAAGTCCGCCACTCGCCCTTACTTCGAATTTTGCAGCTCATTGATTCGAAATACATTATTTTTCAATACGTTGGCGTTGGTTGCGCTTTTTGTTTCTTGTTTGTTTCCCACTCCCACCGCACGAAGCGTGAGCAAACATTAATGTCGATTCGCTGCATTGTTTTCCTGCCGGCGCTCTAGGAAACGGCAGTGAGGAAAAATCGAACGGCAATTGTAACCGGTCTTATTTACTTCTGGGAAAGGGAGTGTATGAGATCACCTATTTTGTACGTGACGTATGTATTTATTGTTTGGGAGAAATTGTCTCTAGCCCTCGGCTAGATTTTGCTACGACTTTAGTTCTACTTGAGGTATTGTTGTAGTTATAAACGGAAGTTCTAACCTTCCAATCGACAGCCATTTGTACTTTCACATTCTTTGATGATTGGAAATTATGACCGATTTAGTACAGTTGCCCTAGAAATGCGGGGATAGATGCATTTGAAAGCAATTGAGTTAGATTTGATTTCCTTACTGTGAAGTTCGTTTCTTAAACCCACCTACAGTACCTAAGCTGTACATTAATATTTTAACCCTATACGAGGGCGACCTGAAATGTTTTCGGAATCGGGAAGAGATGGCGCACGGAGGTTGAAGTGGATCATTGGTCGGCAACGGCAACCTTTCTTATGGCAACTGTCAAAATTTCGGATGTCTACCGGCAATAGTTGTTGTTTAAGAGTACGTTTTGTATAGCAGGTCAGGCGGTTTCTAAATGTACTACATTATTTCCGACCCTCAGCTTCTGGGTGAGCGAGTTCAAACGAGCCCGCACAAGCACAAGAGATGAACCATGCAGTGGACGCTCAAAAACCGCTACCAACCATGAAATGGTTGACAAGACTCATGATATCGTGTTAGCTGATCGCCGATTGAAGCTGAAAGAGATAGCAGACACAGCAGGCATCCAAGAAGAATGCGTTGGCCATATTCTACACGAAATTTTGGATATCAAACAGCTTTCGGTGCAATGGCTACTGTATTTGCTCACACCGTAGTGCAAATACTGTAACGTCTTCACCGTTGTGCGGTCTTGATGACCGCTTATAATGAACAAACTTTAATTACCAAAATATATTTTTTTACCCATTGGAGACATTTTTATTGGATTATTGGATTGAGTGCATCCTAAAATAAAGCGCAAGATGCCTTTTAACATAGTTCGTTCTCTAATTAACATGAACCAAATAAAAAATCCGTAAATGTGATATTTTGCTCTGTTTTCAACACAAACGGTAATTTCTCTTTTGTAATATTTCATACGAAAATAAGAACAGATTATTAACAATAAATGATGCGATTAAAAAAGACCTGTTATATAAGAAATAATCCACAATACCTAACAAACAAAAAATTGTAAGATTGTGTTTACAATTTTTATAAATTTTTGACGAACATGCTAAACATGTAGGCATATGGCAAATTTTACACACATAAAAGGTTTTTCTTTTAATTCTAGAAGAACAAGTGCAACATGTTTCTCGTTTTCTCAGTCTTTCTTCTAGAACTTCCGCTCAATCATACTAACTCAATCATATCTAAATTCCGCAATTCATCTTTGAGGACTTTTATATACAGGATGGCGCAGGGGAACGGGAAATTTTTAAATAACGTTATTTCCACGAATAAATTCATAAAACTAGTAATTTATTAACGAAGGTGCATGTATGCAACATACCATTTATGTTTTTACAATCAAAATGTCCAAAAGTGTCTCTTTACTTTTTAAAGATGACATCGGAAAGATGTCCTCCCATTCGGCCTTCACATTCTAACAGCCTGTTATGAAAACTCTGGAATGCGTGGTGTAGCAAATCTTGAGGAATGGCAGTGATTTCTTGATGAATGTTCTCCTTCAGTTCATGGATTGTTGCAGGTCGTGTACGGTACACCTTGCCTTTAAGATACCCCCATAGGAAGAAGTCGCACACACTAAGATCAGGGGATCTCGCAGGCCATTCAATGGTTCCGTTACGTGAAATAATGCGTCTTCCAAACAATTGACGAACTGCTGCCATCGAATGTCGAGCAGTGTGTGACGTGGCTCCGTCCTGCTGAAACCACATGTTTTCCATGTTAAGATTAAGCTCGTACAGTCTCTGTGTAAAGAATATTTGAAGCATTTCAACATATCGAGCGGATATTACTGTCGCTGCACTACCATCCTCACGTGCAAAAAAATAAGGGCCGATAACACCATGACATGATATGGCACACCATATTGTGACCTTGTCGTTATGTAGTGGTCGCTGGTGTAACTCACAAGAATTGTCCTGGGCCCAATAACGAAAATTCTGTTTGTTTACGAAACCGTTCAGGTGGAAATGGGCTTCGTCTGATATCCATATGTTATCAACGAAATTCGCGTCCTCGTTAATTTTAGCCAATATCTGCCTTCTAAACTCCATACGTGACGCTGGGTCTCGTTCATGTAATTGTTGTACAATCTGCAACTTATAGGGATGGAAATGTAATTCGTGTAGTATTCTTTGTAACCTTCGTCGCTTAATCCCTAGCGTAGATGCATGCTGTCGAACGGAGCGGCGAGGACTTCTCTCGATTGCAGCTCTAACAGCAACAATGTTCTCTGGGGTACGTACCGTTCGAATTCCACCTGGAGCTTTCTTTTTCAAGACAGATCCTGTTTCTTCAAAATTTTGCACCCACGTTGTAATCGCATGCGCAGATGGGACACGTCCATGACGTCCAAGCTGGTAATGCTGTCGAAATATTCTCTGCGCGGCAGTCGCACTATCACCATTTTTATAAAACGCTCAGACAGCTACTGCACGTTCTGCACCAGTCCAACGATCCATGATTACTAAATGGCAATGCGTTCACAACAATTGTGCTACGTTACGAACAACTGCCGACTCTACAGTGCTGACAACTGTAACGTTCAAAATTTCCCATTCCTCTGCGCCACCTGTATATACTTCGTTCTGATGGTGTATAATATTACATTTATCCACTGCAATACACCTTGTAGCAGATCTGTCGTAAATAGGAGATTCCAGCAAGTAATTGCATTAGCTATATTTCCTCATCCAGTCGATCGTCGCAACCTTGAAGGCTGTATAGCGATATTGTGCTTCTGGGTTCTCGCGCGAGAAAGAAAACTTAGCGATGAACACTTATAGCAATTTTTCCCACGAAAGAATTTTACATTGTTTTGAGAAGCGCCGGCGCCAGTTTCAGTTTCGTCCGGCAGTTCATTAGTTTCTTCTGCTTCTTCTCCCTCACTAAGGTCAATTTCTGAGTTTGTTTCATGTTCACTTTCTTCATAACTGTCCTCATTTACACCGTTTCGGTCACTAATATCTTGACCTTATGCCTCTTCATACCATGCTAATAAAGTGCTTTCATGATCAGGATCGCCTCAATGAACAGTTTTGGATGTGATAGGATTTTTACTCATTATATTGTGCAAAAGGCGCAACTCAAACACTAGCGTTAGCACCGTAAATCGGTCCCTGTGACCGCTTCATAACTTTGGCCGTGTTTTTATTGCGCACCGAAACAAATATCGACTTCAACTTTTTGCTGATAATGCACTCACTTGAAGGTAACGAGAAAACGGATCCGTGATATTAAAGTGAGGATAAGATAAATAAAAACAAAAATCACTGAGACCGCACTACGGTGGCTAAGGGTTAATACGCTGTGATCAAGTGTTTGCTGGAATATTGGGGAAAGATTTAATTCTCATACTTATATTACAATTTTAACGAATGTATTCCTATAATCTGTGGAAATTATGTTTCCCAATAAGAATTTCATATTTAAACAGGATAATTGTCAAATGCATATATCTACGATTACTAATCAGTGGTTTGGGGATAACATAGCACGTTTATCGTGGCGTTCGGCAAGTCTAGACTTAATCCCATAGAAAATGTGTGGGATATATAGTTAAAAAAATTAATTGTACTAATATCAGGCCTGAAAGTATCGAAAAATTAAAGGATAAAAAAAAAGGAAATTTGGGAAGATCTCATTCTAGAATTTATTTATTCACTTGTATCTTCTATGCCCCGTTGCTTATAAACACTATTAGGCAATAATGGAGCTATTACAAAACATTTATATAAAACACTTGCACTATTTCTTTTATTATTAATAAACGCGTTTCTATTCATGAATAGAATATTTAAAACATTCTATAAGATGACTTGCAACAGACAAATTAAAAATTGTCATGTAATACATATGACAACTGCCTGGTTTATAATACTCAAAAATAGTCAAAAGAGCCTGTAAGTCTTGTCCGGATTTTTGTTAGCGCAATAGTATATAGTATATGTACGAGCATAGAATGAATATTACTATAGTTCATTGACTTTAACACCGAAACGTTAGGTGCGATAGGCTTATAATTTCCATGTTTACTATTGGCCAATTTCTAGTGTAGGTTTATATACGACGAAAGAGCTATATCCTCGAATATGAAATAATTTGTGTTGGATAAAACAAGATGTCTCCGAATGCTATCTTTCAGTAATATCATTCCTCAAATGTCTTCGTTCTGTTTGGCGTGTTATTTAGTGTTTTCGAAAAATCCTTCTGGGAAACCCATTCACAGTGAGCGCAGGCTATAGACATGATTTATACCTGCATTAAAACTAAACAATTCCAAGTCTACAGCTATTAAACTAACCTCAAAGCAGCTAACGCTCGGTGAAAGAACTGTATGGATTATTGTCAAAGAGTACGAGTCTATAGGAAGGTAAACGCAAGATATTCCACGATGTCTTGAATGAAACTGAAAAATCTACAATAGAACCCCCAGTCATTATTTTATGGCGACGTCTCTATCTAACCATTGAGAAGTTTCGTGCAATGGATAGGGAAATATATTATTGAGAAGAAAGCTGGGTTAATGCAGGTTATAAAAAATGTATGGACAGATACAATAGCTTTTCAACCGGACAAGCTCTTATTGTAAGAGTAACAACCGGATTAAGACATCCTTCTGGAAGAGGAAATCGACTAAGTGTATTACGTATTGAGAGTGATGATTGTTTCGTTGGAAATAGGTTGCCACCTCTCAAGTAGAAGAAAACTTCTGAATACCATGCAAAAATGAATAGCAAAGTATCTATAGAATGGATGCGAAATATTCCTCCTTCTTCAGAATCAAATTGGATTACTGTAATAGGCACCACATCATTTTGTTAAACTAGAAAAATTACCAATTTCTGTATAGAAAAAGGCTGCTTAAATTGTAATTGGTGTTTACAAGCTATTTTAATTTGTCATAAATCGTAGGAACCATAAAGTGAGGAACAATGTTGTGGCTTTGTTATTTCGTTCTCTCTCCATAAAGAGTGAAGCGCGGTTAATTATTTCCCTAACGGCGAATGGTGACTCGGAAGCATACCGCACCCGCCAGGAAAAGTACTACCACTGCACTTTACACCTAAGTTGCCAAATTTGGATACAAGCCCTCTCATCACTAGACTACTTTCAAAAATAATCGCCTGGAATAACACGCACTTGAAAGTGGAACTCCTTGATCGCGCGGATAGGTTTCTAACTAATAATTTAATACCAAAATTGGTGATAGAATTTTAAGGCCCGTGCCGCTGCAATTTAAATCTGATTAAACTGGTATGTGCCTATGTGAAAGAGTATGTTGCCAGAGGTGAAAATATGATTAAATGAAGGGCTTAAAACTATAATTGCTGAAGCACGGGCAAATTGTATCAAACACGCCATTGCAGAAGAAGACAAAATGTATCAACAAGATGATAACACATGGGCTGAAAAGTCCCGGGCCTAACAAAGAAAACACGGTTTTTTTGGTTCAAAATTAGCTTTATTCATCAACGTAATCTCCATCAAGAGCAACGCAATCATTCCAGCGCCGCTCCACACGTAGATAGATTTATCTTTTGCCTCAAAATAGGCCTCAGTTTCAGCAATAACCTCTTCATTCGTGCGAAATTTCTTACCAGCGAGCATTTTTTTGAAGTCTGCGTACAGCCAGTAGTCGCTGGGAGCCAAATCTGGCGAATACGGTGGATTTGGGAGCAATTCGAAGTTCAATTCATGTAGTTTTGCCATTGTTTTGATTGACTTGTGACACGGTGCGTTGTCTTGATGAAACAAAATTTTTTCCTTTGCCATATGCGGTCGTTTCTTTGCAATTTCGGCCTTCAAACGCTCCAATAATGCTATATAATATTCACTGTTGATGGTATTTCCTTTCTCAAGATAGTCGATGAATATTACACCATGCACATCCCAAAATACCGAGGCCATAACCTTTCCAGCCGATTGTTGTGCTTTCGGGCGCTTTGGACGAGGTGCACCAGTTGCTTTCCACTCAGATGACGATCGTTTTTGATTCCGGAGTGAAGTGATGGATCCACGTTTCATCCATTGTCACACGTAGACGCAAAAATTCCGGTTTGGGAAGGCCAAACACTGCTCAGAATCATCAACACGTTCTTGTTTTTGGTCAACAGTGAGCAAACGCGGCACCCACTTTGAACAGAGCTTTCTCATAGTCAAATGCTCATGCAATATAAAGTCAAGACGTTCTTTTGATATCTTTACGATGTCAGCTAACTCACGCAACTTCACTTTTCGATCATTCAAAACGATTTTGTAGATTTTTTTGATGTTTTCTGGTGTTACCGCCTCATTTGGACGTCCACTGCGTTCTGCATCATCGGTGTCTCTACGACCACGTTTGAAGTCAGCAAACCAACGTTTTAATGTTGTTTCTGATGGAGCGGAGTCCCCATAACACTTTTCAAGCCATTGCATCGCATGAACGGTATTTTTTCCCATCAAGAAGCAGTGTAAAATTAAAACATGACATTGTTTTTGATCCATTGTTTTGAAAATACCAAAAGTAGCGTGACTCTTAGCACAATAACTCACAAACTAATGAATAGAATATCATGAAATTTTAACAGCTGTCTTTTGAAGGTTAGTACTAACTGAGAGAAAGGTGACTGCAATAAAACTTGCGTCATCTATGTGTTAGACCCGGGACTTTTCAGCCCATGTGTTATTCGTAGTAGTAGTCGCCTATTTAGTAATAGTAACATACTGAAAACTGTTTCCGAGATTTGTGCAATGGCTTCTACAAAACATTGAGCTTTAAATGAACTATAGCGAATAAAAGGGCAATTGCAATAGCGATGAAGTGATGATGAAATATCTTGAAGTTGCTAATTCTATTGTGCTATTGCTAAAAAAGAAATACTCTAAGGACTGAGACTTTATTTAAACATTTACGATTTCGCATCAATTTTTGGACAATTTTTCATTCAGCTTTTTATTGTAAAGCGGATACTTTATTTAAAATCATTAGTAATACGTATAGTAGGAGGTACTTTTGGGCTTAAAAGATGCTGAATAGCTGCATACTTTATTCTTTTCTTATTTTAGCTATAACATGAGTTAATGTTGTACTTATACTATTCAGTTTTCGATAATCAATTCGAAAGTAACCACACCATCCGCTAAATACAACATTCTTGCGAAATTCCGGAATTCTTTCCAAGGCATCTTTATATTCAGTTGTTTCACCACTTCCCCATTAATCTGCCTTCGTGTACTCCTACTTCTACGTTTTTGTTCTTTCTTACTATTTGCCTTTAATTTGGAAAGTATGTAAATGCCGGGCGAACAGTGAAATTTAAAGCCAGAGAAAACATTTTTTGGAAATACTCGTTGATGTTTTCGCTGTTGTACTCATCGATGTTTAATTTTTCCTTTTGCGCAAATACAGGCGTTGTTTAAGGAATGGTAGTATTCATTTTATGTAGGACTTGTTTTATTTGTACTGTACGTATAAAAGTGACCCAAAATTAAGAAGGAAACGCATAAAATAGGTTATTCTCTGTATATTACAATATAATATTGGCTTTCTTCAGTAATTTTAATTTTGTGAAGTTGGGGAACTGTTTTGTGTTTATTTGTATTAAATTATTGCTTGTTCAATGTCTTTCATATTATTTTCTAACCTTTTGAGTAACAAGTGACAGTAAAGAAATGAATAATCTAGAACACAACACGTAATCTCCAAGCACACGCATCCAGCTGTTCCCCTAAATTAGATTTATCCAGATTAATACGCGATTAGGTGAATAAAAATTCCCGGTTAAGGAACATAGTTTTAAGATACCTTAGAAAATTATATATACGAAGAATTAAATATTTCAATTTAGCGGAAAACATACAATCTAGAATTTTTCGGAGACCGAAATGTTTGCATAACTTCATGTTTGGTTATTTAAAAAATAAACTTCATTCTAACCATATCCATATCTTGGAGGAAAAATATTGTGTATATATATGTAAACAAGTATTAAGCAATTTGTTTACAGTATGAAAGGAAGGGTGAATTCGTGTTAAACTTTCCATGGGCAGCATTTTGAACAAATGTTACAATTAGAGAGCGGATTATATGCAAAGGGCGTATATTTGCTTTTATTTATTTATTATATTTTACGTCTATTTGTAGATGTCTTACACTGATTAAAGTTAGTTAACGCTAATTAACTTTAATCAGTGTAAGACATCTACATATAGACGTAAAATATAATAAATAAATAAATTAAATAAAATATATGCACTTTGTATATAATCCGGTCTCTAGTTATGATATATAATATAAAAGTATTTAAATGGTGAATATATAAGTGCTACAGTTTTTCAATAATTTTCATTGACTGGTCTCATCTGACATTAAGCTAGAGTGTAATTTAAAATATCAAAATTAGAAAACAATTTCATTGTAGTTATTTTTCAATAAATTTGTATATATCATTAAAATTAGTTCTTTACCCATTTTTTCATTTGCGCCTATGACATATAGTGTTTTCTACCTCGGGCGCATTGATTAGTACTTATCGTAGCACCAACTTAAAACAAAAAAATTGAAAGCGGGAAATTCAAACGTCTCTTAACTATTTGTAAACATCTTGTAGTACAGGGCCTCTACTATTTGATAAGTATTACAGTATTTATATTAGATACTGTTCATTAGCGATTATTCTAATTTATTTACAACCATTATAATGTACTGTCGGCGTAAATAATTATAAATGTGTGGTGGTGTACATTAGACCTACATTGTAACAATCATTAATTCTAAAATGAATTAATAGATAGAACATTATGCTAAATGGAAAATATCAGTTTCCTTAAGAATAAACGAGGTTCGTAGAGTAATAGAAGTCTGTATTTGTATTAATTGACGATTGCAAGGACTGTGTAGATGTACAATTCACAGGTATAGCAGTAAACTTCACTCACACACCGACTGGTCCGAGTCGGGAACACTATTGGCAATGAGAGCCCACGTGCTCTCGAAACGCTGCGTTCCGCATAATTAAAAATTTGTGTGAATGGAGTTTACTGCTATACCTGAGAAGTATTTGTATTGTATTGGTTATATTTACAAGATAGCTGTATAAATTACCATAATTTTTGTGATTATGATACATTTTTTTTTTCATATAACGTTAGACATTAACTTCTCTCTTCTCTGCTCTTAAACGACATCGACAACTTATTTATTTAGTGTCACAGTATAAAAACTTTCTACAAACTAAATGCTTCAATTACGTGCAATGATGCAACACAAAGAAATAAAGAGGCATTTTATTTCAATTATAGTACCATCTATTCTATTCATTTGGTACTTCAATCAAACGCGCACATTTCTATCCTGAGGGACGCCGCCAATGTCACATACATTAAAACAAATGCCACTACGGAGACTTGTTTTCAATTGTGTCCGACTCCTTTACCGAGAAGATCGTATATCACGACAAGTAACATAAGTCATTGCGGAGAAATATCAAGAATTGCCGCCTTTCGGAACTCAAGTACTCCGGCTAGCTAGATATTATTTATGTGAAAGGGCTGCAATTTTATAGTTCGCCATAACGAATATTTTCAAAGTTTCCACGCGCAGAAAATATGACCCACTAAATTCTGCTTGTTCGCTTTTTTTTTCGGCCGAAGTCCGAAATCTTGTTCTCCATTTTTTATCCCCTACTTCATCGAGATGAAAAACATTATAGCGTTCTATACGTAGTAATAAACATCTACCGCTTTTTCTCTTTGGAGGGGTGGTTTAAAGGGATTATCGTTAATCGGAAAAGGATGTAATAGTTCTCTTTCCTCTATATCCTCCAGGAAGCCGTTTTTAAAAGCACAACTATACCAGTGGCGTCTCACCGAAACAATTTTTTATATTTAACAAGGTGAAAAAGCTTTTGCTAGTGTAAGAAGGGAAGATGTATGACAGAGCCTGGAAAGGAAAGAGGTAGAGAGAGGAATTAGAGATGATTAAAGCGTTGTATAAAAAATAACAAGAATAAGGTCAGAACCTCCAACGCAGAATCAGCTGAATTCGAAATACAAATTGGATTAAAACAGGAATCCATTGTTATTCTCTATACTAATAGACGATGCTATTAAACAAGTCAAATAAAAAGGAAAAAAAATTAAAGTCGGAAACTGGAAAATGAATAGAATTAATGTACAGGAACTAATGTTTGCAAATGATATGGATAGCAAATTCAGAAAAGGCATTACAACAGAATCTGAAGATATACCAAGAAGAACTAAAAAAGACAAACATGGAGATAAACACGATGAAAACACACACAATGATAATAGCGGTAGAAGAAAAAAAGCATAACATGAGAATCGAAGGAGCACCCCTGGAACAAGTTAAAGGATACAATTACTTAGAAACAATCATTGAAGACAACGGGAAAATGGAGAAAGAAATAAATGACAGAAGAGGGAAATTCGCAAAAATATATAATACATTGAGAAGTGCATTTTTAGATAAAAAAGAAATACCGAAACAAATAGAGACAGAGGTGTATAAAAGAGTTTCCAGACTAGCATTAACATATGGCAGCGATGCATGGACAACCATGAATAGAATCAAAGGCAATGTCACAGCCATGGAAATGAGATGCTTAAGAAGAATAGAAGGAGTAACAAGGAGAGACAAAATCAGGAACGCGATAATCACTAGTAATCAAAAGAAGATCGAGTAACAAAGTACTTGGAAAGGACAAATCTATAGAACATTAACAAAAAGAACTATGGAATGGATTGAAGCCAAAGAACTGACTCAGGAGACACAGGAAGCTATGGAAGACAAAAATAAGGGAATACTAGTCCGATATCGCAAGCTATAAAGCACGTAGGATTAAAAAAAGCAAGGGGAAAGTATTGCACTATGAGTGTATATAAATAAAAAATTGCGCAATATCCCATTGATATTATACAGTTTTAGTATGCCTATGCATGCATTGTTTTCGTGAATTATCAGATACCATTGCTTTATCATCTTAAATCCAGGTCTTCAGACAGATGCCGTTTATATGGATTTCTCTAAGGCATTAGATAAGGTTGAGTATCTCTTCGTACGTGAACTACTGGGTGTATCTAACGATCTGATACTATTTTTGCGATTCTATCTGAGTGTGCGTACCAATTATATTGAATACTGTGATTTTCGAGCTGTCCCTTTCGGGTGTGCCACAGAATTCTGTTCTTGGACAACTCCTTTCTTTATTTTTAGTGACCTCCCTAACTAACTTATCTCTAAATGTCTATTAAACGCTGACGACCCTAAAAGTTTTCGTAGAATATATTCCAGCGCAGATTGTGACATTTTGCAAAATAATCTGCTATCTATTTAACTTTTGTGTTTTGTGTTTGGAGAATCATTTACCACTAAATATTGATAAGTGCTATAAGTGCGAAACGATGATGTTCTCCAGTAGAATTGATATAGTTTTGCATACATGCAATGTTGACGGTGAACTTTTAACCCGTTGTGGGGAATATAAAGAGCTTGGTATATATTTTGATAATAAGTTAACATTTAATAAGCATATCGTAAGTATATGTCAATACTCTATTACAACACACAGCTTTCTGTTTCAAAACACTAAACAATTGAGTGCTAATCCATTATTGCTGCATATACTGGTATATTTGGTCGTTCGAGGTTAGAATGTGGTTCTAATGTGTGAAATTCTGGATATTATGATTGTCATGAATAATGAATTTAAATATAAATGATGGTACGGCGTAAATTTTTGAAAACTTGATGTTTTTGTAAACACCACGTTTTTTGCAACATGTCTGTTCATGACATCGTTACATCTAGGGGGAATTAAGGCGACTTGAACTCAATGGTCTTGTGGTGCAAGGGAGAGCACATTATGCCGCAGACGTAAAGATGTTGGGTTCGAGTCCCCGCCGAGACCGATTTTTTTTGGAATTTAATTACGTTGGGCAATTACAAGGAAATTGTAATTTTATCATGCCTATTCATACACTATTCTTCTAAAAGAAATTGTATTTGTTTCCTTGGTGTTGCATCACAAATAAGTTTTGCGCATAGAGTTTTAAATGGAAATCTACTATAATAAACATGACTTACAGTTATCAAATTACAATGACAGTGGGGTACTAGCTTTAACAGGATATGGATGGTGTAAAAATTATTTGTGCATAAAGCATTTCTTGCGAAGGCATGGATTATTATAATTGCAATCTAAGAATATACAGACACAATTTCGGATGAATGTACTAGCCATGATAACTCCCTTAAAATGGACACAGAAAAAAATTAAAAATAAATTAGTTTTCTGTATGTAGTTTAAAGGTATGAAAAGCAAAAATAAATTGACAGTATTTGTGGATAGGGGAGAATAAAGATCCTTTTTTTAAACTCCCTAACAGCCTTTGATTTTTTCCCAAAAAGGTAATCCTAGTAATAGGAAGCAATACTCTTTCTACATGAATACGATACTTCGTCTTGTCTCTGTGATATAGCAAAAAATGTGTTTTCGGAGAGTATCTTTGAGCCTTAATTACACACCCCCTATACCAAAAAAAGGAGTTAAAAAAGCATTTATGGAATATTTTTCGGGCACTACATTCCTGCAAAATTGTATCAAAGGAGGGCGACAGTTGCCTACATTTGCTTGCAAGTGTATATTTTAATGCATGTATTAACACTGGAATCATTATTTCTTTGTTAACATCACGAACGTTTCACTTTAGATTTTATTTTAACAGCTTTAGTGATTTAAAATAAAAGATATGAGTTTACGGTTTATACTGAAACAATTCAAAATGTTGAATGAAAGGATTGTGTTCTAACTCAACTTTGTTGTGAAATTGAATACCTCGTAGGTATTGCGATTATAACATTTTTAAATTTTTGAAACGTTTTATAGGATTTTATTTCTCATTCTTCTTCTACGCGGAAATTCATTTTACAGTTTCCATTTTACAGAAAAGAATCGCCTACGTTTTGCATTCTATTGAAATTCCAGTCTGTATCTTTCCACCCGTGTGGGTGCGCCACTGGCTCGCACGATTCAACCGATCTGTGTCGTTTCCTTCTCGTTTCTATTATATCTCTTCCGCTTTTGGCAGGCGGGGTTGCCATTGAAGAGAAAGTATTTGGAAATTGAAGTAGCAAGCGAAAGTGTATGACATCGGAGAAAAAGTTGTTTCCATTTTTTTCTTTCCCGCCCTTTATTATATATTGATATTATTTGTGGATATTGTGTTCGATTTGATCAAGTTTTCAAAGTTGCCCGCGCTATTGGACGACCGGAGCAGTTGTATTATGGCGAAGTGAAGCTGAATTTGTTCGAAATGGGCTCAGGCCGCGGATAGAACGATGGGGTTGTGTTTCCTTTTATGGAAGCACTATTCTTTGCGAGCGCATCTTTTTCGATCGTATACGCATAATATATTTAAGTTTATTGACTCTTATGTGACACAGAAAAATATGTTTTCCTTTGTCCGAAGCTTGGCGTAATTTTTCTGCGCAATAAAAATTCCGTGGAATAAAAGTTAATAATTTTTCTAATGTCAAAAGAAAAATTATAGGAGCATTCAAGTACTAATAAGTAATAGTTATGCGTAATATTTTTTTTATAATTTGAATGGTATATGAACTGAGGAAGGTAATTCGTATAGAAAGACTACTGCTAATTTTGAATTTACATTTCAAATCCATAATGGAGGGCTTTTCAGTAAAATCCGTTCGAAGGTTCAAAAATCTTAATTTATCTGAGGAATACAGTAGGTATTAATTTTGTAATTTATTTAGAAAACACATTTCTATTTTATAAATAACATCCGAGTGTCTGCTGGTACAGCGTATTTCCGGGCTTGTAGGCCGTGGTCTTGAATTGGTGTATGTCGAGGTTTCTCCAAATACCGCGGCTGACACCTTCAGGACGATATTCACAGTTTTCTGGTCGTCTGACTAATGGTTTCTATTTTGCTTTTTGTTTATGAACAAAATAAGACACAATGATAACCTCTTGTAGTTTTCTGCAGCATACTGAACAGCAGTGCCATGAATGCACACATATTATGGGAGTTATCGAACCCTACAGCATGTATCGCATTGAAAAAGAGAAGATACTTCCTAATCGCCCTAGGAAAAGAGCTAGCGGAATATGGCGATCCCGAGAAAGGAGAAGCTGCATCTTCTTCTAGTACAGAGCCTCCAAGCAATAAGACAAGGTGTCGTGCTTGTCCTTTATAAACAAGAACAATTGTGCACGTTGCAAAAGTTATCTGTGTAGTGAATCGTGCAAAATCGTATCTAACTAATCTATCATGTATTAAGGTTTGCAATATTTACTATTATTATCATTTAATATTTGCGCTTCAGATCATTCTAAATCTCGTTTCTAATCTCAAGGCTAATAAATATGAAATGAAATAAAGTTGAATCTATTACGTTAAAATGATCACCTAGTTCCAGTGCAAATATATGCTCAATACATTTGCTACATTTATTGCTGCCATTACGCTAAACTTACAATGTCATAACCTTTTGAAATTGTCACTTTATACATGTATTACAATAATGGATTGATAGAACAATGTATGAGTACCTTTAGTTTGCTAATAGCTTCAGTAGATACTTAGAATTGATCCATATAAGTTAGATTATGGATTAATTAGATTATTTTTTTTAAAATGTTATCGAAATAGTCAATAGCTTCTATTGTTTTCTGCGTTTTATTGTTTTATGATATCCATTAGCTTTATTTGTATTTATGTGCGTATCTCTTATGGTCCTAAACCACATCTCCCTGTATCTCAGCGTGGATTTAGGTCAAACAGATCTACCGCAACTAATTTGGCGCAGATTTCCCAAACAATAGCTGAGACCGTGGATGAGGGTGGTCAATTGAATGTTATTTAAACTAATTTTTTCCGTGCGTTTGACCTGATAGATCATCATAAGTTGTTCGAGAAGCTTACTTCTTTCAGTGTTGCCAGAAAATTATATACATACATTGATGATTTTCTAAAGTGTATTAACTAGTCTGTATTAGCTTATGCCGACGATTAAAATCTACCACGCTGTCAACTCCTTTACTCAAGTTAACTTTCTACAACGTAGTCTGGACAAGATTCATACCTGGTGTCTCCATAATAATGTAAAATTAAATGTTTCCCTACGTCTTTTATAAAAGGGTTGCATAGAATCGATTCTCACTAATGCATTAATACTATTAATGTCAGTCTTCTATTAAAGATTTAGATGTAATATATAATGAAAAGTTTACCTTCTCTAGTGATGTCTCAGATGTCATGGCAGCCGCCTCTAAATTATTAGATTATTATTATATATGTTATATTATATCATTTTTCGCACTTGTAAGAATTTTACTAGCCTTGATACCATAAAGATCATTTTCTTCGCTTACGTGGTTTTCAAGCTCAAATACGTTGCTTGGTATCTTTTCTGTAGCATCCAAATCAAGGTTCTTGAGCGAATTCAGTTGAAATTTTTGAAATATTTCGCATATAAAAGCGATGGACGTTATCCTTTGGCAGGGATATCTTACAAGAAACGAATTGAGAAGTATGACTTTGTTTCGTTTGTTGAAAGAAGAAACTGCACCGGTGCTACATTTATGCAAGCGGATGAATTCACTCATTTTGTTTGTTGTTTGAAGTTAACATCCTTGTATCACGCCTGGAAGATCACATCACATACTTCACATCCCTACAGTTCGGAAGAACGTACTGTGGCGAGTGCCTTTAGTACACCAAGATAAGCAAACGGTGTAAATACTGCTTTCTCATGGTATGAGTGAAACCAATTGACGAGAAAGACATGTGAGACATAAATCGCTAACACACGGACATCTTTCTGCCTACTCGGCGTCATCAGCGTGGTTTCGAGCAGTTTTATTCTAAGCACATGTAATTCTCTCGTTGCTTCTATCGCCATACTTAACCCTACGATTCAAGTGAATATTCTTGGCGCTAACTAGTGCCAAAAGAAAGAAACACTTGTCCGCAAAGTCAAACAGCGAAAAGAAGCGGGTACAGTTTCCTACCCTGCTCTCGAGCAAGAGCAGCTTAAGATTGTTAAACCCGAGAGGGCGTGTTTGCACCAAAGGGCAGTGCATAGGGAAACTGCACATGTGAATGATTTCTCAAGACTTACCATGACGTATTTAAAGCACATCTAAAAGAATACCTCGAAAACGCGCTCTCGGGACTAGCAATCTTAAGTGTTGCTCGAGAGAAGGGTGGAAAATTGTACCCGCTTCTTTTTGCTGTCTGACTTTGCGGACAAATGTTTCTTTCTTTTTGCACTAGTCAGCGCCAGAAATATTCACTTGGATGGTAGGGTTAGGTATGGCGATAGAAGCAGCGCGAGAATAACATGCGTTTAGCATAAAACTGCTCGAAACCACGCTGATGACGCCGGGTAGGCAGAAACATGTCCGTGTGTTAGCGTTTTATATCTCACATGTCTTTCTCGTGAATTGATTCCACTATACCACAAGAAAACTGTATTTACAGCGTTTTCTTATCTTGGTGTTATTTTCTAGGCCTTTGGTACACTCTACAAGAATCTTTAATAACTTCAACTTAGATTCGCATTTGTTTGATCTATATTATTCGTATGGTCTTTTTTTCTTTCTGATATTTAAAGTATTGATTTGACTTTTATTTTCTCACTTTTGGATGTTTATCTGTTGGGCATTTAATAGGTCATTATCATTATTTATTAATATTTTTAGTGCTTGACTATTTACATTCGTTATACGGCACCCTTTATTTTGTATATAAAAGAAGAAGTTATAAGAAAAGGAGGAACCCGCTCCCCGTTACATAATCCTCCAAATTTTTGGAGGAAACGGTTCAGTCGCTAAAAAAGTATATTTGAAAGGTTTGATCGGAATCTATATTTTCGGATTGTCGATGTCCTTTTAACACGAGTAACATTGACATATGTATGTCTACATTCCTTTGACAATGCTCTTTTGTTCTAAAACCTAGAAATGCTATGAATGCATTAACGCAATTGAAAGTGTTTCATAATTTTGTATATCAACTTAATTCTTTATGGGGTAAATTATTCCAGATTTCCCTACCAAATTCTTCTATGTTTTGCTCGGGTTCCATTGTTGAACATGTGAAGCTGAATTTGATTTAAGGATTTATGGAAGTACATAAATCAACTAGCAACTAAGAAGTGAAATATAATTGCATATACTGAAATAACTGAAGCAGTAGTAGAATTGTGACTCTAGAGACGTCACTTCCGACTCCTCTACTACCAGTATATTAGAATATAGTACAGCGGCGTTCAGTATTTTACTCGTTTTATAGTTCGCACACTTGTTGCTTTAATTTTCATTACATTAAATAGTTAATGCTGCATATACACTATGCATGCATATAATTTTAAATGAGGTTCAAAACTTTTTAATGTAAAAGTTCTTCTGTAATTGAATGAAATTTCCATTTACGAAACATTTTGAATAAAGCAACGTAAAGCTTGGAATCAGGTAAAATTATTCCTGTAAATTTGTATATCGCTTTTAGGCATGATACACTTTTCTTAATTGGGCTTTCCTGCTGTAATGACATAAACGAATTTTCTAATACTTAATATAAAAACTCATCTTCATAGGATCCCAAGCAGATATAACGAACTAAATTACCTGAAACGACGCTTGAGATAACCTCCCGTAACATTTTCAACCGGGATCTAAGTAAGATGGGTGCTCATCAGAAAAAAGAAAAACAATCTGGTCGTCTTCTGAGCGGAAACCCCTGAAAGTAGGATGGGGGCGGGGAAAACGGGAACGTCGTTTCGAAGTGAAAAAGGCGCATGACAAAGGGAGAATAAGCACATAATCGCGAATGGAAGCGATGAAAAGTGCAAATGACTGCCCGAGGAGTCGCCGGCACTACCTTCTCTACTCTTTCCCTCATCGGACTATAGCGGGAGGTCGCCTTAAAGCGCGACTCTTAATTTTTAATCTCCAATTAACACTGCCACGTTCCATGAGAGGGATATATATCTAAAGTCGGCTGTTTTATTGTACAAATTCTGCCTTCCTCATTACCGAAGTTTCGCGAAAACTTTTTCAATAAAACTTTTTTCTAATTGCCTTATAAAATAAATAGGACGCTCTTTACTCCTTTGTCTCTATACCAAGTTCTTTCTTTTCTTTTGTCGTCGTTGTTATCTCCTATCTTCCTTCTTCTTCACTCGTTTCTTGCTAAGCTTATTCAGGTAAAATTCAGGAAATTTCCAGGTAATCTCCGCAAATTTAAGGATTGACGAAAATGACAAGATGGTAAACAGGTCTCTCATTCGGGATTAATTTTATTTAAAACTTTTTCAAACAGTATCTTGGGTAGCCAATTATCCCGGATGAAAGAGGCTATACAGAGGAAATCATTGTAGGTAGCGGTGGCGAGGAAAGCGAGAGAAAATTATATGTATTCAGCTTTTTTAATTGCAGCAATAAAGACGTCTTAACTAAGATGGAACTTTTCAAATCAAAAAAAAATCAGTAATTTTCAGAGCCTTAGATTGTATAGAAACAGTGATAAGAGAGAAGAAAAACGTCTATTAAATGTTTTTAAGTGATTTACCGTAAAAAGTTAGAAATACTTCTGCAAGGAAAATGTTCTCTTTTATTGCTAAGAGATTTGAAGGACACGTTGAAATACTTAATAATCTGCGGAAAGACGATTTTGTCATGGCCTATGCGTTTTAATCGATAAAATTTATTGTGTGGCAGGAAGGATGTGAGTGGCGTTACGCTCGAATGGAAAACGACTTTCTTTGATATTCAAAGATGTAATAATTGCTGCTTCTAATGTGCTTTTTGTTTAATTCTATTGTTCTACATTAAGCAATTAACTTACTGCTCATTACTCATTGCAGTTTAAAGGGAATTCGAAAATTGCTAAAGTTATAATTCTTCCATATCGCTCTTAGTTTTATAACTCATGATTATTTTAAAATGTACGAGGTGAATCAAGAAACAGTTGTTTTCTTTTTTCAAATAGAGTACCTGTTTGGTTTCTACTCCAAAACTGAGAGTCAGTCATTAAATAAGTCACAAACTGCTGTGGGAAAGCTGAAAATAGCAGTGAGCTATTTCCCTGTCTGTCAGTAGGTGTCAACGCAATCCAGGTTTATGATACTCCAGTGACAGTTGCTGAAGAGTGTATTGTGGAAGAGCAGCATATTGTTGACTTCCCGGAAAAGATATCCATAAAGAAATATCTCCAGTTTACCGAGATAAGTGTTTGTCGCGCAAAACCCTGTATATCTGGGCCGTGAAATTCTCTTAAGGGCGTTCTTGGAAGAGTATAATTTCTCTTTTTCTTTCTTCCCACAACGCGTTAACTTTTTTCAATATCATTTTTGGAACTGGAAATATTCGTAGCACATTTTGTTTTACTTATCTTAAAAGTAGCCCTCGTGTTATTGGGAAAATTCTCCAGCGATATAGGTAAAGGACCTTTTTGTCGTTGCTTTTCGGTTGTACTACTATTCGTATGCCGTATCAAAATAACCCGGTTGCTCTTCATAAATAACGAAGTTACACCATCCTGACAAGTTTAAATCAACTTTCCTGCGCTTAAGCGATTTAACATGTAACTCTAGATTTTCCAGAATAACAGACTATCTACGTAATACTACGCCATCTAAACAGGTAAGCCGGTGGATGATCCGATATCAAACAGGCAACAGTTTCCGATCGGTTTGCACTTTCTGTCTTATCAAGAGAAGGGTGCCCTAAAGAATTTTATGAACTAGTGGCTATAACACTTATCCATATACCTAAACTACGTAGATCTCATTTGCTGTGTGATAAAGGTCTGCTTCTTGTAGAAAGATGATTATTTAAATAAATAGCGAATTAAATGTTACAAGCATTTCAGTAGTTACCAATAATCGAAACTTGTCTTACTTTTGTCTATTTTAGACGATTTATTTCAAAGTCGTATTTTAGCACAATTGAAATTACATAGAAATAATAGATGCGGGTCTAAATCCTGACTGCTAGGTTTGGTTAAAATTATAGACAAAGATCATAGTATGCCTTCCTTTGGGAAAGACAAGTAAAAAAGGCCCAATATCAATATGGTGCTTGGCATATTAAAAATCAATACCGGAAATGGAAAATGAAACTGCTCTGGATTTGGTGAAAATAGGAATGGCTAATAATGGTAGCAGTTAATATTTAGAAGTACTGCAAGATGTATTTGGTAAACCGACACTTCGTCTAACATGGAAACATGTTAAGATGTTAGGTAAATTGTGACAGTGCTATCCAGTTGGCCGAGGACGGAGGTGACATCGATTACATGTTCAGGACCCTGAGAAAAGAATACGCCAGATGGGATTTGGCGATCAATATGGATAAAAAAGAGTAGATTGTAATCGGTTCACAGGAAAAACAGTCAGTGGTGGAAAATGAAGCGTTACAAACGACAAATGTGTATAAATATCTAGGAGTTACTTTAAGTTCCGATGGTTGAGATGAAATAGACATACAGAATAAAATAACAAGACAGGCTTACCTGTCCTGACCTGTAACTGACCTATTGTCATTTTACACCCTATGGTGTGGAATGACAATATTTCGAAGAAAACTAAAACCCGGATGTTCCAGTCTTTTGTTGAAAGCTGTGTTACCTATGGAAGTGAAGTGTTGGCGCTGAATAAGAAGATACAAAATAATGTCAACGGAGATGATGTACTGGACACGCTGCTGTAAGAAGACGTTATTAGATCATGAAAGAAATGAAGGAATAAGACAAATAATGCAAGTTGGCACATTATTGATACATGAAATGGAACGGAAAAAACTAGTGTGGTATGGCCATGTGAGGAGAGTAGACCAGGACAAACTACCACAAAAGGTTTGGAAATGGGACCCTGCTAGTAGAAAGAAAATAGGAAGAGCAAGAAGGAGTTAAGAAAAAGGAATTAAGGAAGCTCTGCAGAGGAGAGGACTGAGGGAAGATGATTTTAGGAATAGAACCTCATCGATATTGGGATGCGGTAGATGGTAAAATGAGCTGTTTACAAATGCCATAATAATAATAAAATATTTTGCTAAATTCAAAGAAACCCTACCGTTGAGATAATGTTTGGCATTTAGGATGTTGGTAAGGTAGAGCTATAATTAGAAGTCGGTAAGGTACGGCAATATATTAGTAGTATGTTAATAGCTAGGGGGCAAGGAAGGGCACATTAATATGGTCAAGATATAAAACAAGACACACTGTAATCACCTGTAGCTTGTCATGTGTATCAAGCAAGACAATACGAGATGTAGTACACAAAAATTGTATATACACCAGTCCAATGTTGCCATTGATAAAAGAACAAAAGGAGACAAAAATACAGTTAATTACACCTAGAAGGTGTCAAGAATACGCCACCTTTCCTTCAACTAAAGAACTGCAGTCGGTAGCTTTTTATTACTGTTTCAGAAAATATAAATAAGCAGCTTTGAATTATCAGGACACGTAAAGATGCCATCAATGAATCAGTTGCCTTTCGAATAATCAATATATCACCTTACAAAACACCATCGACCCATATTTTAACGCAATCACAGATAAATTATCGTTTTTTCTTTGCCGCAATTTGTCACCCGTCTTCGCTTTTAATTGATTTTTCAATCACATGTCATTCGATTCTCTGCAAACAACACTAAAGTACTAAATCATATTTGATTATTATCGGAGCTATTTCGCTTCCCCTTACAAAAGCGTTGTATAGATTTCTTCCATATTAACGATGTTGATAGCAATATCATAACATTGCAAACAATACATCATATCCGCCTCATATTAAAAATCGAAGCCGTATCCGTTATAGGGTACGATGAAATACAGAAATGTTCCGCGTAGGACAGAGCGTTACACGGAATCTTATCGACCGGTAATGGCGGGATATAAAGAAAAGCGAAAATCGACGAAATGGTATTTTTTTAATAATGTTGGTCGGTCGAAGTGGACCACTCGAAAATCTATAACTCCGCTATTAATACGAAGTATTGGTTTATGACATCCTAACATCTAAAACGTCTAAGCTTAATAAGTCAAAAATAATTCTAGACGGAAAATTGAGTTGTGCAAACAAATAAGGAATACGCATAGGATTTAATTCTACAAAAATTATTGTGTCCATTTTGTGCGGATTTTTATCGTGCGAATGTTATTTTGTACTCACTTCATTCTCGATAATGGCAGTTAAAAAGTAAGGGGCAACGTCAAGCTATTCCCTCACTAAATTTTTCCTAGTTTGGTTATACTATCGCTTTCTGTTAATTTGTGCGGTATAGATTTTATTTTGTGTTCGTTTTCCGCAAGATAATCGAGCCTAAAAAGTTATGTTAACTTGGCGACGCTGCCGCCCGATTAATTTCTTTCTCATTTAAACACATTCAAGGAACTTCTTTAAAGTAGAATCTAAGGATGTTTTGCAATACTTAATGCCTTCTCAAAATTTTAATTAGATAAGCATCATTTTTTAATGAAAACCATAGTAGGCCTTGACAAATTTCGTTTAAACATTCTTTAGATGTTCTAGAAATTGGTGGTGTTCTGTGGACGAACTTGTTTACTACGCTGACGCAATTCTGCGGTTACGTGAATTAATAACATGTCGCGGGCAAAGAAGTTGACCAACACTATAGTACGCCTCGTTGTTCTTAAACAGCATTAAATAATTGAATTAGAATGTATGAACCTCAGAGATGGCTAGCCAAAGATTTCGATCCTACACAATTAGATTTTGACTGCGGACTTTCCTCAAAAATAACATTTATAGGCACAATAGTAACACCGTTGAGGTGAAAATTTAACCACTGCCTTTCACGAAACTAATATAGGGTTATGTAATAAACTCTACAAGTGTAAATGATATTTGGAATTGACAAATGTTGACAAAAATTCTGAAAATTTTAAAATTAATAACTGAAGTTGAAGAATGAAGTTGACGGGATTTGAAATTTTAGTTACTAACCTTAATCAATAGTCTGTATATGGTGCTTATACAGTGATTTTGTTTAATGTTTTGGTGTTGACAAATAATCATTTAGCCACGTAAAACTCTAAAATACAAACGTCAAAAATCTAACGCCTATATTAACCACAAAATAGAAAGAAAAGAATCCATAAAAAAATATAAAAGGACCTGCACAAAGATACATACTTCACGACACGCGGCAGATCATGCCGACTTGAATTAATACAATACATACAGCGCAGCGGAAAAGAAAGGAAACCAACAAAAGGAATGGTGAACAAAGGAAACGAAGCTAAATTCCAGAAGTAAAAGTGAAAGAAAAACAAAAACCAGTCTCATAAACGTATCACACGAATTAAAAGTTTTATAATAATGTTATAAACGTCTATATTGTTTTGTGTCAAAATGAAAGAGGCATTAAGGAGGCGGCAAGAGGGTATGCCCCCACTTGAGCCAGACGCTAGGTCACAGGTCTGGCGCCACGCTGTTGCAACAGATACGCGCGCAAGGGAACAGCTTTCTTGTTCCATATCTATTAATACCTGTTCCATACCTGCTAATACCTGTTCCCTACCTGCTAATACTTATTCCATACATGTTAATATCTGTTAATTACCTGTTCCATATCAGTTAATACCTGTTTCTCACCTGCTCCTTACCAGTTCAAAGCTTAAAGGCTGCGCGTATACCCATCGCAGCAGCATGGCCAAGTGGGGGTCTACCTACTGAGGTAAAAAAGGAACTTACATAAATCTTGCAAGAATTCATTTAGGCTGAAATTAGAACAATCAAGTACAATATCGTTAACATCACCTAAAGTCTCATTATCACAGAGCAGAAAGGGCTATCAAGAACACTAATCTTATTGAGATGCCTAAGGGAGCATACATGATTGAAATTTAAACGAGATACCGTAGAACTAAAGTATCTGCTAAGACTGAACTTATGGATGTGTTCTTCGTCTTCTTCGTCTTCTTCTTCTTCTTCGTCTTCTTCGTCTTCTTCGTCTTCTTCGTCTTCTTCGTCTTCTTCGTCTTCTTCGTCTTCTTCGTCTTCTTCGTCTTCTTCGTCTTCTTCGTCTTCTTCGTCTTCTTCGTCTTCTTCGTCTTCTTCGTCTTCTTCGTCTTCTTCGTCTTCTTCGTCTTCTTCGTCTTCTTCGTCTTCTTCGTCTTCTTCGTCTTCTTCGTCTTCTTCGTCTTCTTCGTCTTCTTCGTCTTCTTCGTCTTCTTCGTCTTCTTCGTCTTCTTCGTCTTCTTCGTCTTCTTCGTCTTCTTCGTCTTCTTCGTCTTCTTCGTCTTCTTCGTCTTCTTCGTCTTCTTCGTCTTCTTCGTCTTCTTCGTCTTCTTCGTCTTCTTCGTCTTCTTCGTCTTCTTCGTCTTCTTCGTCTTCTTCGTCTTCTTCGTCTTCTTCGTCTTCTTCGTCTTCTTCGTCTTCTTCGTCTTCTTCGTCTTCTTCGTCTTCTTCGTCTTCTTCGTCTTCTTCGTCTTCTTCGTCTTCTTCGTCTTCTTCGTCTTCTTCGTCTTCTTCGTCTTCTTCGTCTTCTTCGTCTTCTTCGTCTTCTTCGTCTTCTTCGTCTTCTTCGTCTTCTTCGTCTTCTTCGTCTTCTTCGTCTTCTTCGTCTTCTTCGTCTTCTTCGTCTTCTTCGTCTTCTTCGTCTTCTTCATCTTCTTCGTCTTCTTCGTCTTCTTCGTCTTCTTCGTCTTCTTCGTCTTCTTCGTCTTCTTCGTCTTCTTCGTCTTCTTCGTCTTCTTCGTCTTCTTCGTCTTCTTCGTCTTCTTCGTCTTCTTCGTCTTCTTCGTCTTCTTCGTCTTCTTCGTCTTCTTCGTCTTCTTCGTCTTCTTCGTCTTCTTCGTCTTCTTCGTCTTCTTCGTCTTCTTCGTCTTCTTCGTCTTCTTCGTCTTCTTCGTCTTCTTCGTCTTCTTCGTCTTCTTCGTCTTCTTCGTCTTCTTCGTCTTCTTCGTCTTCTTCGTCTTCTTCGTCTTCTTCGTCTTCTTCGTCTTCTTCGTCTTCTTTGTCTTGTTCGTCTTCTTCGTGTTCTTCGTCTTCTTTGTCTTCTTCGTCTTCTTCGTCTTCTTCGTCTTCTTCGTCTTCTTCGTCTTCTTCGTCTTCTTCGTCTTCTTCCTCTTATTCGTCTTCTTCGTCTTCTTCGTCTTCTTCTTCTTCCTATCTACACGCCTCTTCGGATGTAGATGTGGAGCATTGGATGCGTTTAGTTCCAAGACATATCTTTGATTCTGTGAGCTAAGTTGCCCTTTTCCCCAGGTAGGCAGCTAACCTGAGCTGAGAACCCTCCCCCTTTATCCGGGTTTGGGACCGGAAGTGGCAGTTACTAACCTACTCAATCCATCCAGTACTTACCACAAGTGGAGTTAACATTGCACATTCATTTCTTGTAAACCATATAGCAAGTCAATAATTTTAGTGACAATGACGTGATCTTCATTTTAATGCCAATAATTTTGTATTGACTACAGGGCAAATCAGATGTTACAACAACGTTGTTGAAGGTAGAATTTCTTAGTCAAAATTGCAAAGTTTTCATTATAGCATGAAGCTCAGGAGTAAATATAGGCGCTATGAGATTCAGTTTGTAAGATTGCAATTTACTGCTAACGTAGAATTAAGTATAATACTGTTCGAAATTACATCACTATTGTAATTGGGATATAAAGTTATAGGATTTATAAAAGCTGTAGAGTAATTTGGCACACCAGAAGAGGCCAGAAGACTGATTTCACCTCAACATTCAAGATGTCTAATATCTCTAAATGGTGAAACTAGTGATGGGGATACAGTGAAATTGTTCGAAATAATTTGAAGTATTTTTAGCAGAAAACTTAGCGTGATGTTTACGTTCAAGTATTCTTCGGAATGTTTCTTTATACTATTTTTATCATAACTGTATAAGTACACATTCCTATATCCCAAGCAAATGCTACACCTCTTTTTTTTGCTTTGGGGCGTTCCATTCTCAGAATTGGTTGAATTCGGGCGGGATCGGAAGTTACATAAATCAGGGGGGATAAAAAATATCGAGGTAAAATTAGTCGGTCCGACAAACAAAAACATTCCCTTTCTTGCGTCCGATCCGGCAGCAACCCCAGCGAAGCTTTTGTGCGGTAAAAAACAGCGAGTATTAGAAATCGAAAAGCCAGACATATTAAAAATTCCTGTCGATTCTTGCCTAATGCGCGATCGTAAATAATTTATGGCTTGTTTTGTGCGGGTAACACGAGGCCTCTTTTCCGTATGGGCTTACTGCTAGCTTACTAAGATGGGATATATCTCGAAAAAAGCACCCCGAGTGAACTGGAAACGAATTACGAAAACGTATTCAATCTGACCTGATAACAAAAACAAGGACCGTGTGGTGATTTATCTCAATAGTACCAAAAAGAAACGAAGCTGTGAAGCTGTGTTTAGGTTGTATTTCTTTATTGTGGTTACAAAATTTTTTTGGAATTAATTCTACGTTTTGGGGAACATTATATGATCCACTTTTCATTAATTATCGTTTCGCAATTTTCATTTGTTAATCGCAGTATTTGTTCTAAATCTAGTTGAAAATACATATCTTAGAAAAATGTAGAAAACTTATCTAGTTTGGATGAAATATTACCGCCGACCGGGGTGACAAAGTGCCATATTTTGAAGCTTTTATGCCATATCTCCTTTGATATCAGTTTAATTGGGCTGAATTTTCAATACAGTATTGACTTATACCTTTGCTATCTCTTTCTAAATTTTTCGTTACAACAAAAAGGAAAGAGGAATTACTTTCTGGGGCAACAACTCATCCCGTTTGTCGGGGCGACTAAGTACCACATCTGGTTTCTCTTCGAAAAGATATTGGAAACGTTTTAGGGTTACTAGTTATCCTGTCGAATTCAAACCTACAGATTTATTATGTTGAAAACTTTTTAAAAAATGGGTTAGTAGTCCACTTGAAATTTGTGGCTGCTGATTTCAGTCGGCGGCACAATTTTTTTTTTAATTCGTTGCGCTTTGTACCAAAGAACATCCGCAGGCTTAGGCCACTCCCAGAATTTTCCTTTCTATTTCATACAGGATACACTGGCTTCCCTGCTAACATCAAAATTAGTCAACATTAAACCTGGATAACATTTACCACGATATTCCATGACACCGAGTGACCCCTTTAGGCACTTGCTGAAAATACGTAACCTTGTGAATCACATATAAATAATCTGTCAGGATTTCTAATCGGTGTGATGTATTAGAAGAAAGTGTAAGACTAGTTCCATGAATTCCATAGGTATGTGAAAGAAGAAGAAAAATGCATTAAAAATTCCACTATAAAAAGAAGCTTTCTGTCTTAGGCTTGTATTAGAGGATCTAGAATTTGTGTTTTAGTTAGCATACAATCCTAAAGTAAAGAACGTATTCAACTCCAAAAAGGTGTACGATATTAAAAAAAATATTACACATACTAGGAATTAAAAATTAAATTATTTTAGAAAGTGTGGAGACAATTATTTTGGTACAAATGAGGATTAGATTTTCGTAGACATAATCAAGCATCTGAATTGCTTAATAATGAAGAATTTCAAAAATTCGCTCCTGCTTTTTCAGAGTTACTTTTGGATGTGGTTACATCATTTTATCGATATACATGCAAGTCTCCGGATTTCAGTAATATTTTTGGAACAATGAATTTAATTTCCTTTGTAATGAATAATAATCTCGTTGAAACGTTTGCAGAAACTATGAAGCCTCTAAAAATAATTCTGATACCATGGCCACCCCAGAGTTTAAGCTTTGTTTTTTCAAGTTGAAAAGAATTAAAATTGTTTTACACAGAGCCATTTACAATGATCATCTAAATGCCTGAGAAGAAGAAAGTGATGGGGTACTTCATTTATATGAAAAACGCTGGAATGATATTTAATCAAATAAATATGGGGTACGTGTATGTACTGTTTTTATAAAGTGGTAATAGAGACGTAAGCCTTTAAAGTAGGCTCAGACTTGAACTATTGGCAACCTATCTCAAAATTATTAGATTATAAGCGATCGACTCTGCAGATGCCACAAGTGTTTGTATTATAGTGTAAATAGGTGGGGTGTACTATGGCGGAGATAGGTCACAGGTATAGGTCACTGCTATAAAAAAGTTAATGAAAAAACCGATATCCAAAAGTGTGTCTTTACTGGTTTCTACAAAACGATTTTTAGTTACTAAACTAAGGAATTACAAATTTTTGGATATCGGCACTTCAGCGCACTTTTCGTAAGATGGTACGTAATTACTAAATGCTAATCGCAAGCATGATGACATGTTAGTCAGTTAGTCTATTGCGATATTTTGACTTAATTATTTTCATTTCGGAAAATGCGCACTCGCGCAAATAAGTTGACCCAAACATTACTGTCAACTCATGGGCAGTTTGCCTTAGATTCGGATATTTATCCTTAGACATAAAAAAAACAGAATTTTATATCAGATGCTATGGCTTTGAGATGTATATCTGAGATAATCTGCACCACCTCACTTTCAACAGAAGATGAGTTCGTATTAAACTGATTTGCTATTAGAGTAACAGATTTCTCAATGTTTCTAGATGAAAAAGGATAACGCATAGAAGTTGAGATATTTGTCAATTTAGTAAAATCATAAAAGCGTCTTCCAAATTCACTCAAAATACTCAAAATATTTGTTAATTCTCTCTCATAAATATCAAAATTCAACTGAGAAATGCGTGCTTTCAAAGACAGAAAATGTTCAAATCCTTTCCTCTCAGGTGATGTAATTTACTTTTAAGCTTATCATCTTGGTAATGGTTTCTTTTTACCTTGCTGCCCCAAATTAATGGTGTTTAAATGCATTGTAACATCCGCTAAAAATGCTAAATCAGTTAGCCATTTTTCGCTTTTAAGCATGTGAGTGTTATCATCACTTTCGTGTAGAAAAACAATTATTTCAAGCAATAATTCTTGAAAGCTTTCCAGGAATTTTCGGCGACTTAACCATCTTATGTCCGTGTATAAAACTAAATCAGCGTGTCTAGCAGATTTACTATTTTCCAACTGCAATTTAAAGAGCCGTCGTTGCAAGCTTTGAGCACGGATGGAATTCACAATTTTTATTGCGATGTTCACAGCATTCTCCATGTTTAGAACTTTTGAACACAAAACTTGTTGATTGATAATGCAATGGGATGAGAGAAACGAAGGGAATCGTCATTAGCTCGACACAATGCAACAAAAGTATTTTTGTCTCCAGTCATGGCTGGCGCCCCATCTGTTGTAATGTACACTAGTGTATAGATTGGTAGCTTGTAGCTTGTCACAAAATTTAAGAAAGCATCATATATATCTTTGCCACGGGATTTTGCTTTCAAAGGAATCATTGCCAAAAATTCTTCTTTAGCCGACGTGTCATTAAATACCATTGGAATAAAAATACACAGCTGCACACAATCTGTCAAATCGGTGGATTCGTCGAACTGCAAAAGTGTGTACATTCCATGATATCATATTCTAGTTTATCTGCCATGCCCAGGTTCATGACTTTAATACACTTTGTGGTCATCGGACGAGATAACTGAAGATCTTTAATAGCAGACATGATCTCTGTTTTATGTTTAGACTCTCCAAATAAAACCTTATCCGCTTCAAAAAATGCTTTCTTCACAACCATTCCATCTTCAATATATGTGAGATTTTAAATGATGTGATTGTTGCAGCTTTTAATTGTTTGGTTGGTCTTGTGAACATGCTTTGTTCCTTTTTCAAACAAGTTATCAAATCATACACTTTTCGTTTTCTTAATTGATACTTTGGTGGGAAATAGTTTTTACGAATGGCTTCATGATACCTCTCTATGTTCCCACGCTTAGGTACTGCAACTGATGCTCGGCAAATGAGACAAGTGCACTTATACTTTGCTATACAAAATATGAATTCTTCCTCCCAATCGTTATTAAAATGATACGTTTTATTTCTTCTTGCCGCATTCGTTTTGTATTGTTATGTGCTGCGGGTTCGAAAATATGAAATAATGCCATACAGATTTTAGTGAGCTGGCGCTTTATTTATGAACTTCGTATCGCATTCGAGTTACTACTCGGACAGATTCCGATTCACGTAGGCGCAGTACTTATATCGGCGCGAACGAAATCTGGAATGTTCCCGATAGGTAGTTTCGACATGGTTTGTTAGGTTATCGCCAAACAGGTGGCTACTCCGATATAAAAAAGTAATAAGGGGGTTATTCTAGCTTAACTGTGAATCAACTTAAATGTAAATCATGTCGTCATCAAACAAAAACTGTGAATCAAACGATATTGGCCAATATTTCCAGAGATCGATTCAAAAAGTTCTCGCGATCCATTGTTTGAGCACCCCTGCTTTAAAGATCATAGTAAGCTGGAAAGTTAGATTTTACAATAGTCTTTTTTATAATTGCGATCCCCTCGTGAAAAAGTCACGAACCACTACCGAGTCGCGTTCGAAACAATTGAGAAATTTTAGTTGAAGCGATTCAATGAATGTGTCCATGACTAATTGTATAACTATTGCTTTCAAGTTGGTAAGTAGTTTGATCAACTTTACGAAAATGACGAATTATAGCTGACGTGTCTACACGACAACGATACCTGCGTTACATCGAGGATATTGTGCTTGATCCCTTGTTCTGTGTTCAAGTGACCGCAACAGCGCGCATATATACGTGCACACATATTGAAACATCATCGATAATTTGCCAGATCTGAGCAATAAAGTGCACTAAATCACTACCAACCGATCATCAAATATTAAAACCCCATTTCCCATTTCGCCGGAGCACCAACGGACAATTATCGAACGCGATAGCTTCGCTGATGCTAGTCTGCTTCGTTGCGGTACAACGGTAATTAACATTAAAATGTTCGATTTATCCCTTCCCGATGGTATACGTTCGGATTCTGTATCCACAGTAGTGCACCTGAACTCATTCAACTGCCTATCCTACTTTAGATGTATGTTTTCATGCTGTGTATATGTGTGTATGTGCGCTACCGATTTTATTAGTCGCATTGAAAGGTTCAAATCCCGTACGTTATGAAAGTATGGATTCGGCTCGAATACAGATGTTAATGGAAAAGTTCATGAGGAACGCAAAGAAGTGGAATATTCGAATCTATGTCTACAATAGGACGTCAATAAAGCAGTAATTAAAATAAATCTCAGGTATTTCCAGTTCTATATTGATCTGGTCAAAAATATTGAGAGGGGTGATATTACTATAGGGGTTCTAATTAAGACAAGTAAGAGGGCGGATCCTCATGCCCCATCCCTTACCTACTTCTAGTTGGTTGTTTGATTAATGTTTTTGACATTTAGTTAACTGGCATTTGTAGATCATATCAACATTATATCAAGTTTGTATTTCAAAGTGTTGTTGTGCTGTGGCTAATTCTTGAATTGTGTGTCGTGTTTGACCATAAAAATGAACGATGTAGAACAAGGAGCCGTAATAAAATACCTCCAGAAAAAGGATATACAATTTTTTGTTATATAGTCAAATACTGGTATCGAGATGTTAAATGCGGAGGAAAATTCTGTGAAAACATAAGCGTAGTTCTCTCATAACGGTAACAACAGACAAAATCATTAAAAAGGGCACACGATATCGTACTGAAAAGCCGACGAATACAGATCAGGGACGTTGTGAAAGATACTGGCTTAACATAACATATGGTGCACAACATACTGACTAAGGAATTCGATATGAAAAGGATGAGTGTAAAATGGGTGTCCGAATAGATGTGTTATGGGTGCACCACTATGATCCCATGACCAAAGTTCAAAGTAGAGAGTAGAAACATCACGGTTCTCCTTCCCCACGCAAATTTGAGGTTGCGCCTTCTGTTGAAAAGGTTTTGCTGTCTGTGTTCTGGGATGATCAAGGAATCACCCTGACTGACTATATGCGAAATGAACAGAGCATTACAGGGGCCTACTACGCACAATTAATTTCTAAATTGTGATACGCTATTAAAGAGAAACGCCGAGGAAAGTCAAGGCACGGTGTGCTGTTCCATCAGGATAATGCTCCCAGCCATACATCTGGTATTACTATGGCTGCTATACACCAAGCAGGCTTTGAATTAGTGGAGCACCCGCCATGCTCGCTGGATCTGGCCCCTAGTGCTAACAGACTGTTCCGTAAATTAAAAGAAATCTTACGTCGGTACCAAAATTTTCCGGTAATTATGAAGAGATGTAAGCTGTTGAGAAGTGGTTTGAAGAGGTCGGGCAAAAATTTTTCCAGGAGGCTATTGAGATATTAGAGCACCGATGGATCAAGTACATTAATATAGAAAAATAAAAAATATAATCCCACTATAGTTTTACTGTAAAGCGGTGAGGGGTACAGCATAAAGGTCCACCCTCGTAAATTGAAAGAAATATTGAATTCTTTCAGGCGATCGTTTCAGTTTGGCGAAATAAAATATAATTTTTGAATGCATTTTAGTTTTTGCAATTGTAATGTAGTAATGTGGTAAGTAGATGCTTGAACAAATACATAATTTACAAGACGATTTAACTTAATATATGAGGGTGGATTCATAAGTCATGACAAATGCTTCTTATTTAACATGCGCCAACAATGAAAGTCTAGTGTATACTCTTAGTGGATATATTTATTGTTGTCTCCGCTCAATGGTATGTAAATGCAGCGCTGTGGGATTGATAACACGCTTAGTGACAGCGGTCTGTAGTTAAGGTCACTAAACTTGAATAACACTCTTATGTCAAGATAGCAGGTCCCCGTGGCAAAGACGTGTAGAAATGTCATGCAGAACTATGAGAAGTATTGGACAATCGTGCTCTGCAGTGACAATTTGGATGGACACTTTCAAACACAGACGCGAATTCAAACAATGCGTAAGTGATAAAAGGCGTTGGAAGTTATCTGTGTCAACAGAATTGCGCATGTTAAAGGATGTGTTAAACGTGCGTAAGATTTTCGCAAATCATTTAAACGAGGTACAGAAGTGGAGTCGCTACGAAGCAAGTAGCATAAATCTGGCTTAGGAATTTCACCCCTAAGAAAATGGCGTATTGAGTCATTGCAATCGCCGTACATGGACGCAGTCATACGAACCTGAATTCAGGCGAGAATCAAAAAAATAGCGTCATTTTACATCACCAACACTAAACAAGGTCATTCTAGTATACAATAGTCAGGGTGTTCGTGTGTACTATCCAGTTAGACAGAGAACTCTTCATTTCTACGGCACCATCTGCACCGTGCCGTACAGAAGAATCACGCAGGCCTGCTAGACAACGACAACTCCACAGCTCACATCGGAGGTGGGAAGTCTTGCCAGATCCTCCTTATTCGGTTGATCTCTTCCCTAAAGTGAAAAGACCATTGCATGATAAACACTATAAATTGGATACCTTAACTATTTTAATGAGAGGTGGTAATTATTGACAATACACCTATAGTTAATGGCATTCACTCTTTTTCCATCAATGGCCAATAACTATGAATCAATTGCGAAGCTACTTTATAGTGTGTTAAACATTTCGTAATGTGCATATCATAATAAAACTATATCAAATTTGATGTCTTTTTGTTCACTGGAGATTTCTAGACCCGTACTCCATTTGCTGGTTACAATAAGTCCCTTGTAAATCAAACACTCCTCATTTTCGAGTTTGGCAATTGGTTGTTGTCTTATATTGACTGTAGGATACATATGTTTATATTAAATCTAATTCGGTTATTGTAGGTAGGTGATTCTTAGAAATAGCTCGACATTTCGATTAAGTGGTTTTTATCTTTTCTGAAGCGAGTCGTAGCAGAGAAACTATATCAGGTAAGTAAATAAGTTCGTGCGGCTTTTTATGGTAAAATACACATATTTATTAAGAGAGAATAAAATACTATTTTATTACTTTCATTTAGTTGTTCGCCGAAATAATTACCGTCACATTTAATGACCTATTTGCCAACGTTTTGAATAAAAAACTTGACTGACTGGATTTACTACATCAAGTCGAGTTTTGCGCTTTCTATACCAATTTCATTTTTCTATGTCAAGAGGCAAAAGGTAGTAATAACTTGGCGGAGTGTCAAGAGAATATGGGGAAAGGGTACCATACACCATTTCCCAGCCAAGTTTAGAAATTCTCCAATCCTCCGGTATGCAGTCTGGCGTTATCATGTAACAATACCACTTTTTTCGATTGACTAAAGAAGGCTGTTTTTGGATGGATTCTGCTTATACTCGCTAAAGAATTTCACGACATAAGTTCGGAGCGGGGATTTGACGCTTTCCCAGAATCTTATAATGAACTATTCCGGTTGCTGTCCATCAAGTACACAATAAAATCTTGTTGAGGAAGCCTTGAGGATATGTGCTATCGAATTAGTAGGCGACAGCCAATAATACGAAAGCTTAGAATTTGAGTAAATCCACTTTTCGTCGCAGGTTAACATTCGATCAAGAAATGGCTCATTACCGTTGCGTAAAATGTTTGCCGAGCAAAAAGAAATGAACAACTCAATCTGTTATCATTTGACAATTCACATGGCCCATTTGCTTTCCTAACCGATGGAGGTGCAAATTAATATAACCTGTCTAACATACTCGTTGTTAATGATCTTCGGTCTTTCAGAATGTGCTTCATGGGTCAAGATCTTCCGAAGAAAATTTCTTGAACAACTTATGTGCTGTTCAACCACTAACACTATTATCTCTGAATGCTGTACATATTTTTTTCACTGCCACTGCAGCTTTAGTACCAAGTTTGTACTCGTAGAGTAAACAACCTCAAATTGAAGTTGGATTCGTTGCTATTTTCATCTATTCAAATTAGGGATTAAATAATTGTCACCAAACTTATTTGGTTACCTTATATATACTGAAATTTCTCATAGCTTTATAACAAAGCTTTTTCTTTGTGATCTCGGTTCCTTTACCTAAAGCTTTGTTTGTAATGAACACCTCTTTTTAAGCAATAATTTTTGTATTAAAATCAATTGATTACAAATATACTGAGTGTATCGATATCATGACTACTTAGTTACTATTAATATCATTTGAATACATATTATGTACAACTAACGGTTAAGTTCAGTTCAATAAATTGTCATTAGATTCTCTCACTCGAAATAATGTAACTTTGCAGCGAACATATCAACAGCGCATTTCATATTTGTACTTCAAGTGCAAGAAACTGGAATTAGACAGAGTTCGGCGGCATTTGACAAATTAAGTTTGCCTGATGTATCCTTTATAGATTCCTATGCTCCACATTGCTGTGATCGAGATAATTGAATGAACACTAGAAACTACTAACAGTATTATATTTCCATTGCTAACCATGTAATGTAGTAGCAATGAAATTAGAAGAAAAGAAAATCTATCGAAAAAGGAAGCACGCATTCATAACGCCGGCGCCGTAGCGAATTCGTTAGCGAAGTTGGTTCTTTAATTTTTCCATCCATGAAGCCATTACTATGCAAATAACGTAATATACATGGAGATATACAGAACAAATATAGTAGTAATGTATACGTACTACACGGATACCTTATATGTATGTCATCAGAATATATATGTATGCACGAGCTCTAATTAAGGGCTCTCGTCCGGAATTTGGAATTGTGTTTTGGGGATATCGTGAGCTGAATATTTCTTTCTGCTTTGTTATATGTTAACTTGAACCTTTTAATTTCATTATTTGTTTTAATTAGTGGAAATTGCTTCGATTGGCTTCAAATAACGATGTAACGAAAAGGAAAATCTACCTGATTAAATTTTCATCATCAATCAGCGTTTTTTTGTATTATGGGATATGACATAGGTACCAATACCTGCAACATCTATTGTAACAATTCTTTAAATATGGCGGATTCATGTCTGGTGATTAGCCTAGCCATGGTAAAATCCGAATCCCATTAAACCTATTTCCATTGGTTGTTGTTCTTGCTTTGTGGCAGAGTGCTCCATCCTCCATAAAAGTGGCGTCTTCTTTAGATAAAATGGCGTTGTCGAATATCGGTAGTAGTCCTTCTGTTAATATTTGGATATATTTTGCCGCATTTATATTTCCGTCGCAGATTACTAATTGCGATATTCCACCATACCATATCGCGCCCCACACCATGATGTTCACACCGCCGTATTTCACCGTCTGATGCAAAAATTTGTCGTCCAGTTGCTGTGACGAACGTTTCTATACCCACGTACGACTACTATCACTGAATTGGCAGTATCTGCTTTCGTCTGAAAAAATGACGGACCGCCAAAAGTCTTCGGGCTTCGTTCGCATTTCGATTGCCCAAGCCATTCGCCGCCGTTTTTGAAACGCCGTAAGGAGAGGTTTGTTCTTTGCCACCCTTTTATACATCCCCACACTGTAGAGGTATCGCAGAACGGTGCGCTGACTTTTCTGTGAAGTTGCCGCAAGCTCAGCTGTACTTTTTCGCGGTTCCCTTAACACTTCGCGCACAAGCACACTTTTACTTCTTTCAGAAGGTCCGGCACGACCTGGTCTCAGCTCCACTGTTGTTTTATCCTTCCGTTTAAATTGTGTAATCATACGGTTAACTATGGACAACGGAATATTTACTTATTTGACGTTGCGAAGCGCCGCGTTTACTCTGGCCAACGATGCGAGCCCGGGTGAAGTCGCTAATATCACTCGAACCTTGCAAGCGAGGTATAGTTGTAACGATACTAAACTATGACGAATTCCTTCCTATACATCTACCCCTACCCTAATGATAAGAGAAAGTTCTTAATTCGTTCTTAGAATTTAGCTGTTTACATATCTATACCGCTTTATCTGGTGTCTATTTTATTCTGTCACCCTAATGTATTTCTTACATGTCTTCTAATTGCTTACATCAGCTTTGATTAAAAGTCTGCCATAATGCTGGTTGTGGTATTGTTTGCATCTTGTTTTGTTTTATACTCCCTTTCTGGAGCGGTTTGGCCTGAGAATATGCAAATTTGCATGAAGCCGGTAGTTTTTATTTAATAAAACTTGAGATACTGTCAGGTTGATACTGTTTTTCCTCTATCCCGCATTTTGTATATAATTATATGTATAAGTCGTAAGTGCATCAAGCTGGTAACTTACTGCAGTTTTTCTTAGACAAACATTTCACTATTTCTGAAAATGATAAGCGTGTACCATGCAGTTTTACAATCCTGAAGGATAGCACTACAAACCTTTGAAAAAAACTAGTGCGCTCTGCATAAAGAGATCGTAAGTTGGCTCTAATTGAATTTACGGAATGCTTCTGCTGTTAGGAATTGACTGATCTTAATCGCATCTTTTCTCGGCATGCCCACAAGAACATCGTGATTGTACTTAATGGTAAAAGCATCTGTAAACTAACGGTAAAGAAAGTATGTGCAGTGCATATCAAGTTATAGAATTATATTTATTTTTACTTGTGAGGAATATATTATATAGTTTCATGCTGGCTGTTAGCCGTAATAAATTATTAATTTGTGTGGTGTGAGGTTTACTGCGAGACCTGTGAATTCTACACTCAAACAGTCCTTGAAATCGTTGCAATAAATTTACACCAGACTCTAAACTATATGGTAAATATATGTAGTAAAAAACTTTAAGGTAATTTTCATTGGGAATATGTATTTGGGATACTATGAAAGGGTAGAGATGTCCACATCATTTAAAAAGAGCTATACAGGATTTACACACAGAGACCAGAATTATGGTAGATATTGGCGGAAGATTAACTTGGGAAATACTAACAAACGAAGGAGTTAGACAAGGGTGCTATCTCTCTCCAACATTGTTTAATATATGTATTGATGCTATTATAGACGAATGGAAAACGAAATACCCTAAAGGAAATCGTTTAGACCAGACCACTACCCTAAACTATATCTTCTACGCTGATGATCAGTACTCCTAACAAAAACAGAGGATAATCTACAGAAAGAGATATATACATTACAAAAAATCTGCCAAAACTATGAAATGAAAACATCGGTAAATAAAACCAAAACCGTGGCTTTCCTGGGTAAATATGCAATTACGACAAAGATAGTCATAAACGATACTGTACTGGAAAAGGCGAAACATAGTAAGTATCTAGGCTGGAATGTAGCTTATGATCGAAACAAGGACGTAGAATAAAGAACTGAATAAATTCACACATATCTGTGGAGCAATCAGCAAAACGTTAAAAAACAAAACAGAAAAGGATTCATAAATAAAGGCTTACAACACGACACCAGTGCCAACCCTCTTATACGGTAGTGAAACATGGACAACAATGGAAAAAGAATAAAGCAGGTTACAGACACAAGATATGAAATACTTAAGAAGAGTGAGAAGTTGTTCAAGATCTGATAGAATAAGAAACGGAGATATAACAACAGAACTAAACATCTTCGACATAAATTAGAGAATAAAAGAAAACAAAAAGAAGTGGAATAAGCACGTGGGACGGATGCAAGTGGCGAGATAGCCAGCCAGAGCGAGATTTATAGATGTTTGGGAAGAAAAAGTGTAGGCAGACCACATATATGATGAGTATCCTAACAGGTAAAGTGCCTAAGACCTGAAGTGAAGAAGAAGAATATATATTTAGCATTGTAAATTACTTACTAAAGTGAAAAATAACAATCAATACCTTTATGAGTCAATATAATTTTAAGCTTCATAAGTTGAGTCTAACTGTAATGCAGTACTTTCCACTAACTGGGTAAAGGGTAAATTTCCTTTAGAACTTTTCACAATGCAGTTATCAAGAAGTGCTTTGAGTTGCGCTTTTAGGTACATCCTCAGTAAATAGCGCTTTGAAATATAAAACATATCTCATCCGTGTAATCAATCCTTTGCTTAAAATGGTTGACAGTAGTTTATAGAAATATTTCTAGATGTTATTCTAACTGCTACTCCATTTTATAATCAATTATATAAAACATTCATTTGGTTTGAGAAGCGTAGTTTAGCCCGAAATTCAATTATCCCTAATCACAAATTCCTTGTATAAAGAAAAAAAATACCGACTTTATAATTAATCTCACTTTTACAGCATAATAATCCGTCCATTTTAAAGCCTAATAAAGCAAGAACGGATGACTTTTTCGCAAATCGACTCTATTCCGCCGCTTTTGGCGAAGATAGGAGAACGGACGACCTGTGTTTATTAAAAACTTCTTTCCGCAGTTTTCCATTATTTTCTCTCTATAATCATCTCGTTTAGCTCGCGATGTCGGGCCGTTGGCTTCGTCCAATGAATATCGCTCGTTATTTATGGAGATGGGATCGGGAAACTCATTTCGCGAGAACAGGTGCGAACGAATCAAGATTTTAAGTTTACGAGGAGCGGAATAAGGAAAGTTTTGTTGTTCTTAAATTAAGGGTTGCACATTGCTCGTCCAAAATTTATCGACGGCGCTGCTGACGCAATATTATTGAGAACGTGTAGTGCATGAAAAATGTTGAAAGGATCGTATAAGTTAATGCTCGTCTAGCTGCTTCGGTTTCTGGATATAAGGACGTGAATAGGTTCTTCTTCTATTGTTTCTATCGCGTTCCAGTCGCCGATATAAAAATATGCTTTGCTTGGTTTCGTAAAAAAATAATAATAAAAAGAATTTGAAGTATAGAAAGCGAATGATCGGTTTATTTTACTCTCCCGAGTTCTCTTGTCAAATATGTTTTGTATATCCGATCTCTTTTTATTAATCATACTACGTACGATTCTGAACGTGAATTTACTCACTGTATTTGTTTACAACAATTTAAAAGTTATTAAAGAACGTCAGTTTCTCATAATGTACTTTTTAATGCAGGGATCTCCATACTTTTCTGAGGGCTACACTAATTTCTCCACTAAATTTCAGAAGCCAAGACCTAGCTAACTCATTATATCAACACACAGTAGTATTGAATTACGCGCATACGTAATACTAGTACAGAGCCATCTTATGGAACCTACGCAAAGACGTCAACTATGCTTGGTTAGTCAAAATATACCGAGTAGCGAAGCTAAGGGTTGTCCTGGAAAGGTCCTGCTGCATGATCGCTTATCTGAAAGCTTCGAGTACTTTCTGGTGTTTTCGGATACGATCCACACACCTGCTATAAATGCGGAAGAGTTTCAAATTTTGAGTTGGGAGCAGTAAGAATGATATGAAAAGTGAAATACAGCTTGATTGGTGTATTCTGTTTTAAATCCGCAGTGATTAAATACCTGTGGAGAAAGTACTTTTCGTCCAAAGAAATTCATGCTGATATGGTAAATGTATTAGGGGAGGATGCTCCTTCTTTTAAGACTGTTTGCAAATGGGTGAATGAATTTAAAAAATCGTACGAGCGTAAATTCACGCCCAGAAATAGCCACTTCTGCAGAAAGTGTGCAAAAAGTTTTTAAATTTGTGGAAGCTGATCGCCGAGCAACATTAAAAGATATTGCTAAAGCTACAGGCATCGTTAGAGAACCGGTGACGTACATTTTAAATGTTAAATTAGACATGTCTAAGATAGCTGCGGTGTTTGCTCACACCACCGCAAAAACTCAAAAACGTCGAATGTTCTACAGCCATTTTGGAGCGGTTTCGGCAAAATCTAACAGATTTTTTGCGCCAACTTGTAGCTTGCGATGAAGCGTGGATCCAGCTCTATACACCGGAAAGTAAACAACAATCAGAACAGTGGACTAAACGGCTCCAAAGAAGGCCAAAGTAATTGTATCGGCAGGAAAGGTGATGGCTTCTGTTTTCTGGGATGTGAAGCGAATTTTGCTTATCGATTATCTTTCAAAGGGAAAAACGATTACTGGACAATACTATTATAAAGTGTTTCCATCAAGACCGGTTCACAAGAATTCTCGAAGCAAAATTTACCAAATTAATGTTCTTCCTCAAGCTTAAGAAACACCTCGGCGGTATGAGATTAGCTTCAGACGAGGAGCTGATAGCTACCGTGGACCAACATTTTGAGGGGTTCAAGGAAAATGAGTACTGTGAAGGCGTAAAGTAACTTGAGCATCGACTAAATAAATATATTGATCTTGAAGGAGATTATGTCGAAAAATAGTTGCCGGATTTTTCTGTTTACCCTCGTACTATTGTCACATTTACCACGATTTCTCTTCTTAACGTCTGGATAGCACAGTTTGGTTTTAGCATATATTGAACCAAGCTCTCATAGACTGCAAGACATGAAGATTCTACGAAAACATTTTTGTCCGTCATGCCCACTGTTCACCTCGGGACCTAGTACAGATAGCTTTTCTTAGTAGTTCATTGTCATCATGCTGTTTAATTTCTTTCCTACGGCTAGGCATATTTTCTGAAAAACCAAAACAGATTAACAACCCGCACCGATAAAATAAAATTTTATTACAACCACCTACCAACACGAGACAGTTAGTTATATTAACTTGGGTTGACCGGGGCGCCATTATCTTCGCGCGATGCCAAGCCGTCGAAGACTTGCTTTATGAATCAATATTTAAAATTACCTCGACGGGAGCTTAACTAACTTCCATTGTCTATATTAAATTCTACTTTATTAAAGCATCCATTCCTGATTGCAGCTTACAATGACGACGTAACGAAGAGCGACTCTATTAAATTAAGTTGGTCTGTACTTATATTAATTACTAGTAATTTCGCACAGAAAATAATAAGAGGATTCTCGTTGTTACCATTTGAGCAAACAAACTCAGTCTGTAATCTGCAATGTTGGAGCTTCAGGCTAATAAATAAAGCAGAAAAAACCAAAGTAACTATTAGGATTGTTAATTATAATGTTGTTTGCACACTCTACATTTGCCGCTGCTGTTTAATTTTCACGTTCTAAGTTAATATGAGCAATATAGTACTACGTTGTATATAGTATGGAATGAAATGTTTTCATTTTGTTCTCCTAATAAAGTTTTAATATTAAATCAAAACATCGACTTAATAACTGGCAATTACAGATGCCAACTATGTGTTTATAGACAATGGTAAAAGTGATGGTTTCACATTTCTTAATATTTAGGGACATACTATTTTTGCACGAACAAACTATACGATTAAAATGTATTTGTAGTGTATAGTATCTTCATATTTCCATATCATCCAATGCACTTTATATACGCAATTTCAGACTTATTTTCCATTTCGGGGTATTGAAGTTATAGTTTAAGCGAACCTACGACTACTGTAAACTACGGTATTTTAATCGTATAGTTTGTTTGTGCAAAAATAGTATGTCCCTAAATATTAAGAAATGTGAAACCATCACTTTTACCATTGTCTATAAACACATAGTTGGTATCTGTAATTGCCAGTTGTTAAATCGATGTTTTGATTTAATATCAAAACTTTATTAGAACAAAATGAAAACATTTCATTCCATACTATATACAACGTATATAGTAATATATATATATATATATATATATATATATATTTATAAAAAGTTATAATATAATATATATATGTACATATAGACAACTATTTACGCGATATATAGCCTAGTAAGAAGCAAACAATGATTAGAGAATTATAAAACTGATAGTGGAACTACTGTTTGTTATATTCTTAAACCAACATGGGGAAATGCATGACGGGAAGAAGTAATATTTTCCAGGCAACCCCAAAGTGCCTAAATAATATTGGAGCGTCACTGTAGTGACGAGAGACATTCTTTGTTACTTGAGAAGAGCTTGTTTGCCTAATTCTAAATAATAAACTAAATTTAAATATCTAGCAGTGCATTAAAAATGTAAAGTATCCACTTAAATATATATTTTTTGAGATGTCTATGATTTTTTGTATTGTTTCTTAGTAGCAATTTTATTGAAATCAGATTTGAACCATATTACCATTAAATATCTGATCTAGGAAGATTTTGTTAGTATAACGTGCTATCTGATAAAATACGTATGCATGTGTATTGGATTAATATTCAGTGCAATGATTTTTTTAAGTATATATAGATTACTAGATAATAACCAATAAGCAAAATAAATAATAAGTTCAATGTGGCTAATAAATATAATTAATTATTGGAGAAACTTGCAATAGATAAGTCTGCTACCATGCTACTAGGACTACAGTACAGTTTTACAATTTGTTTTGCATATCGAATGTAATGCATAACGAAAGAGGAATTCAGTTGAAATGAAAAGTTTCGCAATCATATTTCGTTATCTATAGCTCATCAGCATGTCTATGAAAGATTGTTGTTATCTCTATATTTTCATCTGGATGTGTAAATAAAGTCGAAATATGTTTGCATAAGAATCCATTTATAAACAATGTGCAAACAAAAGCATGTGATGTCGTTTCAAGTTGCCACTATATATTTGAACAAGGCACATCGTTTAAATTTTTGTAATAATAGTAGTTACAAAAATACTAGTGTACTTTATCATAAAAATTGTTGAAGGTCTATGTGCAAGTGACAGTAGAAGAAATGCATGTTTTTCAATCGGATAGTACTTGAAAAGCTGAAGGGGGAGGGGAGAGGGTGACGAGAAGGTTCGTCTCTTATAGGTAGACAGTTAAGATTATGCAATTGTAGTAGTTATGGCGCCGCGGACCTTGGAGTATCGATTTTTTTGTCTTCGAAACCATATTGAAGGAAAGTTCGTGATCGTAGTTCGGCGCCGTTTCCATATACAATTCAATGCGGAGAGCCATGGAAACATTGGCACACATTGTTCTATCACAATAATAAGGTAAGTGGAAGCGTCTAGAGCAATAGAGCTTGGCAGGAAAAGGAAACCATCTAATCTTCCCGCGCAAGTGTGATGCCCAGAAAACCAAATCGTTTGATTAGGCGATAACCTTTAGTTAGTATGAAGCACCCTACACAAGTAAAGCTTGTATGTCGTCTCCCGTTTCGGGTGCCTCGCTCATCTAACTTGGGTACATGCCACTATTTTTATGTGGTTATTTCAAGGCTAAGGTATACATAAGGAAAACCCCATTCCAGTCAGTATTGAGAGAGCTTATTCACCTAGAAATAGTTCATTTGGAGGTCCGAATGTTGGAAAGGGCGCTAGAGAATTTTGGGAAAAGTGCATATGTTGAAACTGCTTTAACTGTTTTAATAAATTGCATTGTGTTAGCTTTATTTCTACGTAAATAAACATGTGACTTCAAAAGATTATCTTTCTTTTTGATATCCTTATACAATTTGAATTAATGTACAGCGCATCACTTCCATCATGCCATATATTTAGAATTATGAGATAAAAGCGGATGTTACAAGCAATGTTGCTCACATTCAAAATATAATAGCGCCACTATGTAAGCATTCTTAATATAGGTAGGCAGAAACATGTCCATGTGTTAACGATTTTTGATTTTTCACATTGTCTTTCTCGTGAATGATTTCACCAATACCATGAGAAAAGCTATATTTACACCGTTCATATCTTGGTGTTATTTTCTAACCAGTCTTTTAGATGTACTTTTAATATATGTACGTACATATATCTTTTTGGTGGCGTTATACATTTCAGTAGCCATATCGAATAGCTCGAGCAATATGGAAAATGATATTAATGCAAACATAATTTCGTTATATAAAAAGCACATATTACTTGTAGTTTCGTTACCGAGGCTGTAAATTTACATTTCAGTATGCACTAGCACGTAAATTAGATTTCCGTATTCATATACATTTTTGAAGTGAAATTTATGTAAAAGAAAATGAACGTTAAAATTCAACTCCTGAAATTTATACAGTTTTTAGTTGTTGAAAGTTCTTCTTGACCTTGGTCATCTTCGACTGATAATAACGGTAGCGCAAGTACAAGTTAATTCATTACTACTGCAACTTTTTTAAATGCTATGAATATTTCGTGAGACATTTCTGCCGCTTAAAAAAGGGAGCTTCCTACCGTAATCACGTTCAAACTAGTTTAGCGTTAATTAAAATATTTGCATGGCGTTCTTGTGAAAAGGATACATTTAGAAATCTATCTACGATAAACTAAGTTTTTCAACAGATTTTATCGAAAATTGCAGAAAGTTCATTAGTTATCTGGTAACAACTTACATATAAAATACATCTGCTGATCCCAATATTAATTTATTTTTTAATAAAAATGTTTCTTGATACCAAAATTGATTACCCTTGAAATTACTCGCTTTTAAATTACTGATATATCAAAGCTACATCGCTATACGCTTATCATTTTTACCTCTGGATGCAATTCAATTACGCGCAAGAGGAAATAAGACTAATGTGTACATTCGATGACTGAAATTTTCATTTACCTTACCTCCAAATGGATATTAAAGCCGATAAGGATAGTCTAGAGGTATTGCTTTCGTTCGGACGCTGTACTTTTTCATTTCATGAAAGTTGCAATCACTTCTATGCGCATTTTTGTACTTTTTATGTGGCATGGGCGATATTAAATTTGTCGATGCTGAGATTACGTTTCAGAAGTCATGTTTGAAGCCGTATAAAAGACTGCCCAGTGCATTCAACCTGCAAATATGGAAGTAACTAGCTACACGATGTTATTGATTGTACGAACTTTCGTGAGTGCTTGCAATGTGTGTATAGAGTATTATACGATTTCTTTATTATATAGCCTTTTGCTGTGATAAAAACCTCCCCTTAATCAGTTCCGATGCTGTAATATACTTTGGTACTTTCGTAGAGCTTTCAGAATTTAATATTCCAAATTCGTATATCCACAAATTTACAAAGGAATTTAAAGTTACTTATCTCATAAAGATAAGAGTGCTGTATAGCAAATTTAGGAACTTTTAAGGATTTCATTGCATACAGCATGTCCATTTCAGTTACGGAAACTAAGTCAACCATAGTAGCACAAGGAGTAATTGGAGCAACAGGCGTCGGAGTTAATGAAGAAAGAAGTTCCGCTTGGAAAACTCCCGAAAGGCGTCCACTATGGAAGATGGATCGTTATACGTATCGCTGAAATCGTCCTTCATAGTTTCAGGAATACCTTCCTCATCTAGGATTGGTTGAAATGTAGAATTCAGTGTTTTGAATACAATTCCTATAAAACCGCCTACAATCTATTTTAAGTATCTTTCTCATACTTCTTAAAGCATTTAAATCACTTAAGCAATCTGTTCTGTTATACATCAATCGATAATGAATTTTGAGTTTAATTTTATTAATAGGGTCACGTGTGAACCACAAACGATAATTAGTATACACACTGATTTTTACGATGTGATTTTAGCACAGAGCAAGCGTTTAATTGGTGGCGCCTTCTATGACTCAGTAAAAGACATTCCTCGTAATTGTATCGATTTTAACTCGGAGATGTAGTGCAGAATAATTCTAGCTGCTCTTATGCAAGGCTCCAAACTGATTTTCGATCCTCGGCATTTAATAAATATTTAAAATTTCTATGAGGTCTCGAGCTTTCGCAGAGCTTTGTTCAAAATAAGATTTAGAGTCTTAAGTCGTCAACAAATGTGCTTTAAAGCAATGTGCTTACTGGAAACTTCGCAGTTTTTTGAGGTAATCATTCATAGATTTCCATCTTTCACGACAACGAACAACCACCAGTTCTCGTACAGATTCAATTTTAATTCGTTACGGAAACTTATATTATGGTTTAGTTTTTGATATTTGCAACCCTGTTGTAGACGCGAGCGCCTTATTTTTTTATGAACGTCTGAATTTGAATTAAATACTTACTACATTGATAGCGTTGCCGGATTTAAGCAACAGAATTAGATCATAAATTGCCCGAATCTTGCTAACGATCTTTTTGTGGGTTTTTTAGAAGTGTTGTGGTTCATTTCCTGCGAAATGAACCATATACGATAAACTTCAATGGCTCGTGAAGAAATAAAATAAGTAGAGATGGAGTTCGGGGATATATGTTTCCAGTCTTTTAGTCGCTAAAGGTGCTACTATCATACTTGATGGCAAAGATTGAAGACTTATATAAAGTAGTTGATGTAATAAAAACACTTCCAGAAAGTTGAAAAGACTACTGGTGGTAGTAAAAGTAGGGGATTACATGAAGGAGATATATATGATATATGCGACGACTTTACTACACTTATATAACGTGTTCCTGTAATATTTAGTTCAGTAACTTAGTAAAGTGCACAGTCCATTAGATACCGCTACATTCTACGACTTGTTTGTTTACATACTTAAGAAAGCATCACCTTAGAAACTTTGCAGGCAATTTTTCATTGAACAGGGCGCTTCCTCAAACGAGTTTTATTTGAAAATCTTCGACAACAACCGAACTTTCGTAACCGAAAAGTGTCTTCTCATAAAACTATTCTATTTCCATGCAATTTTGTACTGTGAAGTATGGAAATCGGGTTTTGTTTTGTTTGCGCCACCGGTAGTACACATTTTGATACTTGTAACATCCCGAATCTTATTTAGGTACTTTTATATTTAACGTAGTTATAAAATGAACCGTTTCAAAAGATTCGCGCTTGCCTTTGGTGAAAAATAAAATGTTTCTGGCCTTTACATTGACACGTATTCAATAAGACGACGCCGTGTTTCGTTGTTAACGAAAAGGTTACATATTCATTACCTTAATTGTCGGGCAAGTAGCAAATGTAAAACACAAGCCCTCGCCTTGTTCGTTAGATATATTCATCGTCATAAACAGTGATCCTATTTAATAAACACGTCTAAATTTCGCTTGAATTGTAACGCTCTGGCGTCCTCCTTTGGTGCTTTGCCTTTGATGCATGGATCTCTCCGTTTTATGGTAGCCATAGCGATGTCTGACGCGGCGCGTTGCGCGTGATTAATATACCGTTAATGAGGAGTGCGTAGGGGCTACTTTGTCCGCGACATACCTCAAATCTGCACCAAGCAATACATTACCCGTTGAGTAATTAGGAAAATTGGAGTATGGAGCTGCGGTCTGCCGAAATTGCATGCATATATACATATACATGTATATATATACACAGAATGTAGACGTAGGCAGACAGCATTTGATTTTAACGCTAAATGGTCTCCATAGAATACGGAAATGCTCTTTATTATTGTTATATTAGCCTTATTATTGCAAATAAAGCAATGCAATTTCTTTAGTTTTTAATAACAATAGCAATCCATGCCTTTGTTTCCCCCAACAGTTATTGGTTATTAGTTATTACTACATCTGCCCCTATTAGCCCTTAACATTCGCCGAGTGAGGAAAACCACAGAGTACGTCAACTCTGGGAATCAGCCCGGTGGTTCGAACCTGGGATTCTGCGATTTATAGCCATACGCGCAAGGTATTGAGCCACCAACCCTGGTTTTTTATAAGTTACTGAAGGTGAAAGCTTAGCAATTACATTCGCTAACATTTATGGGGTACTGAGAAGTTCATTGTAAGCGATCTACCGAATACAGTTTATCTAAATGCTCACTGAAATATCAGTTTATCAAAATAATATACCGAAATAGGTGTACGAGGGCAACCTGAAATGTTTTCGGAGTCGACAAGAAAAAACACCGTATTGGTGTGGTTTCTTATTTTTGTTTTGCGATGTAGTCTCCTCGAAGATCAACACACTCTTTCAAACGGTGCTTCAGTCACTTCAAGCCGCCGGAAAAGTAGGATGTTTCGAGATACGCAAAATAGCCATCTGTAGCGGCGATGATCTCCTCATTTGAGGCAAATCTCTTTCCTCCCAGTGATTTTTTCAGGTGTGGGAATAGGAAAGGGTCGCTGCGGCTAGGTCCGGTGAATATCCAGGATAAGAGACTAACTTGTAGCGCAACTCATTCAATTTGGATACGACAATGCGATGAATGAGACGGTGCATTGTCATTGTTTCGAGGTCTGCAAAATAACCATATGTAGTGGTGATCACGTCCTCATTTGAGGCAACTCTTCTTCCTCACAGTGATTTTTTCAGGTTTGGGAATAGGAAGAAGTCGCGTGAGTCGTTCAATTTGGACACGACGATGTGGGTTGAATGAGCCGATACATTGTGGTGGAAAGGCACTTTTTTCCGCTGTAAACGAGGCCGTTTCTCCTTCAGTACTGCATCGAATCGGGTGAATAAATCGCTGTAGTATTGCCTCGTGATCGTCCGTCCCTTCTGCAGATAGTCGATGAGGATCACACCTTGGAAATCCCAAAAAATGGTCGCCATAACCTTTCCAGCCGATGGAACGGTCTTTGCTTTCTTCGGAACTGACTTGCCCGGAAAAATCCACTGCTTTGACTGTTCTTTGGTCTCTGGCATATAGTGGTGGATCCAAGTCTCATCCATGGTTACGAAGCGCATGCAGAAATCCCTTGGGTTGCATTAGATCTTGGCCAGACATTCCTCCGAAACGATCACCCGATTTCGTTTTTAGCAAACGCTGTGCGCATCGCGCCCAAAGCTTTTTCATACCCAATATTTCGTGTAGGATATGGCCAACGCGTTTTTCTGAGACGCCTGTTGTTTCTGCTACCTATTTCAGCTTTAATTGGCGATCGGCTAACACAACATCATGAATCTTGTCGGTCATTTCATCGGTGGTAGCGGTTTTTGGGCATCTACTGCGTGGTTCGTCACCTGTACTAATGCGGCCACTTTTGAACACGCTCACCCAGAAACTGATCGTTGAAAATGGTGGATTACATCCGCCAGGAACCTCTAGCAAAATATTTGAAATTTCCGTGGGTGTTTTCCCAGCGATCACTGCACGAAACATTTCAAATCGTCCTCCTATCCTTTGTCAACTTCGCTGCTTCACTCCTTGTTTACCCCTTTTTTCTGAAATTTTCGCTATGACATTATCCCAAGCCTGCCCTGGCCTTCCTCTTCTCGTATTTTGCGCAATATTTGCTTTCTATGTTCTTCTCCGCTCTAACTCTTCGCAGATACTTCATTTCCATGGCTTGTACCTTACTTCTATTGGTTTAGTATCCACGATTCGCAGTCAAACGTTAATGTAGGTCGATAAATAGACTTATAGACTTTTATTTTCGTTTTCCGGGGAATTTATATACTTAATATATAGATTTATTGATGTCTGCTTCTTGCGTCCTACTCTCGCCGAATATCACTGCTAGGTATTGAAACGTTTTTATTTGTTCGATTTCCATCCCTTCTATTTGAATTTTCATTTACACTGCTTCTTCTCCTATTGCCATTAGTTTAGTTCTATTTTTGTTCATCTTCATTCCACTCTATCTTAATGTGGACTTCCATATTTTTTTTTGTAAACATTTTTTACTTTTTGCTACTACCACCACATCGTCTGCAAACACTCCTTCAGATACTTTGACTCGTTGCAAGTTAATATGTCGCACCAATATTTTTTTACATTTCTTTGAATATTTCTTGATCATTTCGTCCATATATGTATGTAATGAGCAATACTGAGCTTAGGGTTCCTCCTTGTCTCAATCCATCTGTTATTCTAAACGTTTCTGATTCCGAGTTATTTGCTATGACAGCGTTTGTGTTGCTGTTATATATCATTCATATCAGCTTTATTATGTTATTATTCACTTCTTTTATCTTTAGGATATTCCTTAACGTTTTTCTTGGGATTTTATCGAAAGCTTTCTCTAAATCTATAAATTCCAGCAATATTTTCTTCTTTTCTTGCGAAGCTTTATGTAATATCTGCTTTACGGAGGAAACGCGGTCTTGCGTGCTTTTTGGCTTTATGAATCCGCTCTGAGATTCGTCGTATGTGTTTTCTAGTAATGATCTTATTTTTTTGCATATTATCTGTTCTCTATAGCTATTGCAATATTTCTTATTGCACTACTATATTGGGCAAAGTTGATGCCTTTTCCAGTCATCTGGTACCTCTTCTTCCTCCAATATCTTCCTAAATATTTCTAGCATAATTTCTCTTCCATTCCGACCCATATTTTTGATCATTTTTATTTTTTCCTCATTTAATAATAATTCTTGAAAGTACTGCTTCCAACTCTACTATCAGTTAGAGTGTTTTAGTCTTTGCTCTGGATGTAATTCCGCGTATCTTTTTGCTGCAGTATTGATTTCAAGAGTCCACAAAACATACTTTGGCTTTCCTTACTATTATGCTCCTACTCGTTTTACTTTTTTCTTGTTCTTGTTTCTGTTTCCTTATGTATATGCGGTGTATAGAAAGCTTTCTTCAGGTTCCATTTAATATAAATGAATTGCCTATCTATAGGTAAGCACATTATCCATTTTCGAACAATTTTTGTTTCTGATTAAAACATAAATGATTTTATTACGCATTTGTAGGAAATATCCCATGCTCTTCAGTACTAGCTATGATAATTTAGAACATAGGATAATATTAGTAAATGAAATGCTACATATTTACAACAGCACATCTCGATCGTTGGTCATAATAGAATTGGTTTATCTAGCAGTTGCTTATTGGAGAGATGAGCGAATGAATGTAATCAAAATAACAGAAGGCGAAACAATACCCGAAATTTTTGCGTTGAAAAAATTCCAGGCATTCGCGTATCGCCGACGGCCCATATTTTTCACAAGCAAAGCAATTTTATTCTCGTATATACAATGACGCAACCGATGTACGACAATGGTATTTGCGGCCTAATTTCGATCAATCATTTTACTAGAGTTGGATGCGCCGTTTGCCTACGGCGCGAACGAAAAACCCGAAATTTTGTTTCGCCCGTTACAGCGAACGTGACGGAACGGATAAAAAATTACCCGGCCCCGTTGGTTTCGAAGCAACAAAGATTATTCGGATTTGTCACGGGACTAGAAAGCAACTATTTATCAAGGGGGTGCGGTCGCGATCGTGGTATGGAAAAGAGTTGGCGGTGAAAGGACCGCAGATTAAATGGACATTTATCGGTTTTGGGGTGTATTTACATAACGGATATGGCATTTACAATATTTAGCAAGTATACATAGGTTTGCAGATCTTTTAACACGAAATTCCTAGCCAAATTGTATCATTGAAAACTAATAAAATAAAATATCATTTATATTAAGGACAGTAGTATACAATAGTCTCCAAATAGTATTTGGAACATTTTTTTTATTAAAGAAATCGATTCGCCATTAACGCGATTTCCAATTGAAAATTGGAAATATGGAAGGAAGTAAGTGCGAAAATATTACTTTTAAATGGTTTGCGATAACTTAAACAAAACGCAGATAAACCATATAGCAAGATTAGAAATTACCTTTTCTGCAGAATTACTTATTGCTATATATCTAAAATATATAATTACTATAACAATGAAATTAGACTTATTCACCTATACTTGATCCTCTGAGGAGGGAGTTTCCAATCTTTTAGATTACGCCAAGGCTGACCATTTCACACAATGTTAACCTTTTACGACCAGCCTGTCACCATAGGCAACTAATCGTAACAACGCAGGCATTAGTTCCTCTAAGTCTCAGAGCTACAGTTTCAAATATTTTTATATTTGTTATATTAAAAAAAGTGCCTGATGTTGATGATTTTGTAGTGAAAGGATAATCCAGTCTTAAACTTTCAGATTTTCAAAACGAAACTGCATCTGTTTTAATGAATTTCGCATGTGAAGATGTATGGGATTGCATATCGGCCAGACGTTATCCATTGGATTTTATCTGGTGAGGTAGACGAGAAATATTTCATTAATTCTTCTTTAAGGTTTTGCAAGTAGTCTTTCTTAGTAGTTTTTTGTTTTTGTTTTGGTATGAAATTAGGCAGAATCTTCGAACACGTTTGTACTGGAAACGGTGTATTTCGTCCGTCGGAACGGCGTCGTTAACGCAAGAGACAAGTAATCGTCGAACGATATCGTTGTCGGGTCTCATTTTTTCGCGTTTTTTCGAAAGTCGCGAAATTTAAATCGCCCATATCTCGTTAACGGTTAGAGATATCGACGTTTGCTAATAAAAATTCTTGTTCACCTTGTCAAAATCTACCCGATAGGATGGTCAGAATGTTCATTTTTCGAACTTTGATATTTTACCGAAATTTCGCGATCGAAAATTCGTATCTAAGTTATATCTGGTCGAAACGTGACCGCTCGGTGCTCATTTTAAAGATGTCGACGCGTACTTTCGAACGGCATAAACCGAAATGCTCTACCTCAAATCGTTTAGGAGTTATAGCTCTTCAAAGTTTGAGAGTTAAGCATTTTTTAAGCTTTAAACGCGTTGTTCTTCCAAACGGTTGCAGACAACTTTCGCTTATTTCATCGTTTTGGTCAGAAGAAAATGCGACGTTTTCATTGCTCGCTAACTGGAAGAGTTAGAGGTTCGTAGATTTACAACTGATTAAATTGTTGCTTTTTTTATTCGCTAAAATTATATTTGTGTTGTTTCCTTAGATGATAGCACTCATAAAATTAAGCATCTAAAAAATATCAGAAAGATACGCTAGTCGTGCATTTCACATTTCACTGTTTAATTTTTCTGAGAACGGAATGTTCGTTTTTGAAAAATAAATTCGTTTCGTCACGAATGATTGACGAATTTTCTTTGTTCCATTTGCATATATTAAGCAACTATATTCCCATCCCAATTGTTTTCTTTGGGAATATATGTTTACCAAAGAAAATACGTTTGTATCTGTTGTTGATGTAACAAGTTGTTTGCAAAATAGAAATTCTTCCAGCTTGGTTCACAAAACGAACAAAGCTGATGAGTTGAGCTTCAGCCCTTGCGTGAGTAAACTCTTCTAATTGTAGAGCGAAGTTTTTTATATTTGCAACGAATTGAATATCTGCACATATATCGCTAATTCTTCAGCTCATCGTGTTACTTGACAACGGTGTCTTCTCAATTTCCTCCAGGGCTTCGACACCAAACATAATTATACAAATTTCCTTGCACACAGGTAAAAAGATTTTCATTAATCCTGTGCGCCTTTTTAATAATTTCGATCGATTCTGCAACTTTGCAGAAAGCAACAGGACCTTTCCCGGATATCTTTAGATGTTCCTTTATTTCGAAGCAAACCTTTCTTGGCTGGATAAAAGGCCGGAGGCGTCCAGAATATTGGACTGATTTCTGGGCAACGTGTTGATAGTTTTGTTCTTAATGACCTTTATGATATTTTGGAACCATTGACAGATTTGTCAAAGTTGTACTAAATACTAATAATCGGCCGTGAACAATTTTCTTCTCCAATGGAGATGAAACCAAAGTTGAAATACTGGCCGTTGTATTTCCGGTGTGTCTTTGTAGATTTGTTTTCAGAAAATTTCGTTGGCGCAGCTAGTGCTGGAACGGAAGCTACAGCAGCCGTTTATGCTGCTTCGTCTGATGAATATGCCTTTCCTACGTTTTTTTTTTAATAGGAATTCATTCACAATCACTGTTACGACATTCAAGTTCATCGGAAGCTAATTTAGATCTAGTTCAACTCAGATGAAAAGTACACAAATCATTAAGAACAAAATGGTCTTAACAGAATTACTTTACGATCAACATCGCTATATTGCTCTTCCGCTCTTTCAGTTTTTTCTGATAAATCACAATAGGTATGGCGTCATTTGGTCCAGACAGTTCATTGCCAGTCCGGCTGGCGCCACGCTATTCTATGGGTGTGCGAGGGGGGAAACAGCTTACCAGTTCCTTACCTGTTAATACCTGTTCCATACTTGTTAATATCTGTTTCTCACCTGACCCTTACCTGTAGAAAGCTGTTCCCCCGCGTCGGCCGACCTTTTATAAAATAATAACTTTAAATACTGTGTATGTAAATATTTAGCATAGGATGTTTGTGATAAGAGATTTTTTCGTTTCAGGTGAATCTATCGATAATCTATTTTCCATAAAGGTTGTGCACCTCTAACATATAGAGTGTCGATGCGTTTATTGCTCAAATATATATGTCCTGCTTCAAAGCCAAGTCTTAATTGAATTGTTTTTTTAATAATATATTGTAATGATATAAATTGCTGTCCTTTATTTACCAATGAATTTCTTTTATAATTTTACTAGTTCACCTATTGTAGATATATTTTTCGTCACTGTTTGGTGCACGCCGTCGATTTTTATTTTGGTTGATGTTAGAAATTGGAGGCGAAGTACCGTCAGTACTCTCTCTTGAAATTTTAAACACAGATATTCAATATGTACAGGTTGCTTTTAAAAGTTTTACAGATATCTACTTTGGGTTGTGGTTAAAAAAAAGAGTCCCTTCAACAACGCTTACAGAGGAGATGTAAACTTTACTATCGTTTATTATATATATCGCGTTTCGTAAACATATTTTTTTATATAAATAAATATTTCAAAATTTCATCTTTAAAAGACGTTTAATATACAGTACTCACGCATTTCAATTACATTGTATGAATATGCATTATTCCGAAATTGTACTCATAATCTTCGAAATTTCTCGTACGACGAAAGGATGGCACGACGGGCAGCAATTTCCTTTATAATGTCCCACATATCGAGTACGTGTGTGTGTACTGAGTGGCCTACCATACAGGCGAATCAATAAGTTGACATGGATATAAAACAAAAGAAGAACAGACAGATGAAGATCGAGAACAAAAGTAAGAGATGTTGGCATCTTTTCTCCTAAGAAAAAATAAGTCGTTATTTTTCTCATATAAATCCGTAAAATTATAAATATCTTCGTATTATATCCAATAATAAAGTGTATCAGCTGATACTACATACAAAATTTGGAAGTTCCGTGCAGTTACATTTAAGCCGAAGGTCAGTCCATCCTAAAGCCGAGCCAGTGAATACGATTTCAAAGGTTATACACGTCGAATCTTCTTAAGTTCTTCAAAATTAATTCTATCTTTCGATCTCATATTTGGTTTCGTAAATTAATTAGAATACTTCTTAGAACGATGTATAATATGTACCGTTCACAAATGTATTGCGCTTTTTAAAGTCAATTAGCAAAATGCCCTCACAATCCCAGAACATTGTGACCATCACCATTTTCGTTGATTGACTTTCGCCCTTTTGGGACGAGGTTCATCAGGTTTCGCCATTTCATGGATTCACTTTTCGATAGGGTAAAACAGGACCATCGTCTCCATACATGTTTAAAAACGACCGCGCATATTCGACTCGACGTTCACGTTGGAGAGCAGAAAGAAATCGCGGTACCCATTTTACACTACTTTTATGTATACCCAAATGCTTATGGAGAATTCGGCGAATACTTGTTTCGGATGTGTTTGTTATCATTGCTAGTGCCTTCACTTTCAAATGGCGATCTTCTAGCACTAAATCTTTAATAATTTAAATTTGTTGAGGCGTTATCACTTCAAATGGTCGACCCGACCGTTCAGCATCTTCCAGGGATTCTTGCCCCAAACGGAAACATTTTGCCCACTCTTTTCCAGTGGAGTACGAATGAGATAAACCACAGTAAACGCCGTGTAAACGTTGTCTTACGTGATCAGGTGTATGCTCCTCTTTTGTAAAAAATTTCGTGACCGCACGGTACTCAATTTTCATTACGTCAGACATTTCCATGCGCTAGTCACGATGGTTGGCTGGGTACTAAAAGCTACTACTCCTCGAACCGTCACATTTATAGAGTAGACCCAGAGTATGTGCATGCGTGCCGTCACAGAGTTTGAACACGCTTGAATTTGTGTAAGCCTGTTAGGTCGAGAAATTATGGCACCTACCTCGTAGATGTACCGTTACATTAGTATAACTTTGCATAATGGCATGCAAAAATTCAATATTATTTTCCCAGAAACATGCAAAACGTACCACAAAAGTGTGCATTAAACTATTTCGTTTAACGTATTTGTGTCTGAAACTTTTCGATAATACCGCAATAGTTGAATTGTTCTGACTTTCCATTACAGTTATATCAGAATCTGTTTGCTGTATTGTGGTTGAATGAGAATCCTCAGAGCCGAACGCATCCGTAGTTCAAACAAATTTAGTTTAAAGTGAGTCGCTTTGATGCGTATATTGGCATGAGATTATTTCAATTTTAATCGAACTGTATTAAAGGAAGATGAACTAAAGAATTCTCTTGGGAATTTCTAAACTATACGGTAAGATGACACGTTTCCTTGATTTAGATGACGGAGATTCACGTTACTACACTTTAGTGTAGTAATCTCGGAAAGGACATCGTGTTATTAAGTTTATTCGAAGATGCGATAGTGACTATAAGCGTCGGATTCTCGGAGGAAACAAGTTTTTAAAGTTTTCTCGATGAAAAGAGCTCGCTCTTAGAACTTCCTCAAGTAATAAGAAAAAAACTTTGCCATTTCAATATTTCCTTTGAAGCGTATAATAAATCTGGTCGACTTCGACGAGTTTACATTGTAAACCATAATGGAATTCATGTTCTCTCTTAAGAAGATGGAATCATAATCGATTGCGTGCTTACACTCATTCACCGCCCTTATAATTATTTTTTTATCCCTTTCTACCGTTTTGGAGTCGTCGGAGAGGGGTTGCTCGTCCATTTTTATTCCGAAAATGGGAGGGATATTCCACTCTTCGTCCTCCTCTACACTTTTCCCTCATTTTTCTTCATCATCCCCTAAGGCAATCGCGTACACATTCCGGGCATTGGGTTTTATGAATTTTAATTGGATTTTTGCGTTTTTTTTCTCTACCGCTTACGTCTTTCATTATTGTCCGGCAATTCTTCTAATAATAAAATTACAAAGTGTATTTCTCGTTTTCGCGCTGAACTAAATCCTCGTTTTTGTAGTTACATGTCGCGAAGCGAAAGGAGAAAAGCGAAAAGAATTGTTTAATTCTATAAGGCGTTACGTAGTCTAAAATTAGATTTTCTCGAAATAACGTAAAGTTAAAATAAATTTGGTATGGTATTATGTTTGGTAGTAAACATAATGAAAGTAGAGAATTGAGCCTTAAATTAGATCAAACATGTGAAGACTGCGTGGTCCGGATACGTATTAAACTATTCGTATAAAACCAACAACATGAAATATAGGGCATTGAAGATAAAAATACGAGGGTTATTTTTCAAGCAAGGCCCGTTTTGAAATAAAACGAGACCAGCATAAATTAATACAAAAGCTACTCGAAGCAAAATTTTTTTAATAATAATAATAATGATAGTAATTTATTTCTAACAGGTACACTACCCAGTTACAGGAAACACTAAAATTAATATTACATGGCAGCAAAATACAAAAAGAGAAAGGAGATATATATATGTTATATGTAGAAATGTTTTTCGGGTTTTGTCGTGTATTGTACAGTTTTAGTTGACGTTTCGCTGATCATGCTGTCAGCTTCTTCAGAAGGTTTCTAAAGACTGTCGTTGTCTCTTGCTTCTTGTTATATATCCCATTTCTGTTCCGCTTTGCAAAGCGAGAAGCAAGAGACAACACCAGTCTTTAGAAACCTTCTGAAGAAACTGACAGCATGATCAGCGAAACGTCAACTAAAACTGTAAATACACGACAATACCTGAAAAGCATTTCTACTATGGGCGACGGTCGTAAAAGCCTACACTCAACTATTGAGATATATATGTATATAAAATAATTGCTAAGGTACATGTATTTAATGTCTCAAAAATACTAAATATTACTACAACCCCATGGTATAAGAGGATATATAAAAAAAGGTATTATTCAACTAACACTAAAACTAAAATGGGTGATGAAAAGTTGACAACTGTTAGGGGGAAGAGACCAGACCAAGAAAGAATGCATCAACGACAGATTTAAATGGGTCAGCGTTGATGTCACAAAGATCAGAGATTCTGTTGAAGTTAGTGCACATTAGGTACATTGGAGATCTTAAGAGGACATTTGTTCGAGTGCGGTCGTAATAGAAGGCAAATGACAACCTGGAGCTAATTCTGGAAATCAGAAAATTACACTTATTCAAGAGCCAGGGACAATCAATCTTATTACGTACTAAACAAAATAAAAATGTTTTTAATAAATATATTTTTTCGATTCTAAATCGAAAATTTTTGTATCAAAGTATTGTACCATACTTCATACATCTTCACAAAGTTTTCAAAGTTCGGATTTTTAGTCCACAAATTGGTGTTATTGTTGGCAAAGGCGGTTACAAGTTAAAATGAAGAAGAATTTTTATTACTATTTTCGTGTAAATATTTTCTTTTTGATCTTAAAGCATGTTTTTAACATATTTCATAAAAAATCACATTAGGTAACAGCGACTTCAATCCAAAACATGATTGCTAAATTTTGACATTTTTGTTTTTAATTCTACTTTAGTCTGATCATTTTGTGTATCCTTTGTTTCTTTTGTGATTATTTGTATAATTTTCGTTAGTTCTAATATTTCCGTGTGTTTTCGTTCTTTTATTATTAGAGTTGTTGTTTGGGCTATTTCCATCGTTTGTGGAACTTATATAGTTCTACGTTTCGGCAGTATGTCAACTGCCAATATCAGGGTAGCCTGAGAAGGATTGTTACTTGCCAGATTCATAATTCGATCAATGATTTGGCTTGATCTATTTGTCTTCCCTATCTGTTTATTAGTGAAACTGTCTCGAGTGGGGTTTGAAAATGTCTGACTTCTTATGATTAATGAAAGTATCAGCCGAAGAACGACCGCCACGATACGGTGAACAGAAGAATAACAACCCCGCAGAATAGAGAAAGATCAACAGAATGCACAACCTCTCCTGCTCAAAAAATATCTTACTGCGCAACCTTCTCTGAGCAGAATATTGTAGCTTATGTACAAGTTTAACACAGTAACTTCTGTCCGCCCTATTAGCTTAGAGGTCAAGTGCTTTGGAATAGGAAATTCGAGAAAAAAGACCGAGTTCGATCCCCACATGACATAGTTTCGCTAATATAAAAATGGAGGAGCAAGTACGTCAGATCAATCATTAAACGAATGCTGAATCTGGCAAGTAACAGCGTTTTCCTTCTGAGAGCTACCATGAAGTCGACAGCAGACATGCTTGCGAAACGTCCTACTATGTAAGTTCCACAAGCATGTCAAAATTTTAGAGGTGCACTGTCAATAGTTATAGTTTAAGAGTGAGTTTTGTGTAACAAGTCAGACGGTTTCACAAGAATGGATAAAATCGAATTTCGTGCAGTAATAAAACACTTCCGGATGGCTGGGAAAATGGCTACGGAAATTCGAAATATTTTGCTAGACCGGGTACCGCATCTGCTCACACCGGAGCAAAAATGAAAGCGGTTGCCCGTTTCGGAGGAGTGTCTGACCAGGATCCAACGCAATCTAAAAGATTTCTTCATGCGTTTCATAACAGTGGATGAGACTTCCACCTCAACATACCGGAGATCAAGGAACAGTCGAAGCAGCGGACTTTTCAGCGAATCGGCTCCGAAGAAAGCAAAGACCGGTTGCAAAGGTTACGGTGATCATTTTTTGGGATTCCCAAGGTGTAATCCCCATCGACTATCTGCAGAAGGGAAGGACAGGGGATCAGGGAGCGATAGTACAGAAATTTGTTGACCGGAGTCGATGCAGTATTGAAGGAGAAACGGCCTCGTTTGCAGCGGTAAGTGGTGCTTTTGCACCACGATAATGTACCGGCTCATTCATCCTATTGTGTCCAAATTGAATGAGTTGTGCTACGCTATTGGGGCTCGCCGCGCATACGTGCAACGATTCAGCGAAGCTGAGAAGCATACTTAAAGTAGCAACAACGTGCACGAAGTCAGTACCTTTGAAAATGCGAACCGCAGTTGTTCGCGAAACGTCAGAGCCAAAAACCGAGTGACACGGCGGAACCTGACAACCGTTACGACTATGTCAAACGGGCCGTGAAAGTCTGAGATACTATTTCAGGTCGCCCTCGTAAATACTGTTAAAATTAAATGAAATGCATTGCATAATATTCATATGTGCATCAATATATTTATATTCATTTACCTGTGCTATTTATCTGTCTGCTGTTGTATACATGTACACTGAAAACCGTGAATGTTTGTAGTTATGTCATAGTTGGTTATGACGTATGCAGCGTCTGAAACAAATTCAGGTACACCAACCATGTTTGCAATGAATTGTACGTTAAATTTTGAAGGTATCATCTTTGATAGATTTTCCTGGTTATATGACATTTTAATCAACGATGCATTTTAAAAATCAAATCATGGGTGATTGCAAGCAACAGCATTATAAATTGTGACTTCTTGACTCTTCTATTGACAATGCTTTCATAATAGCATATTAATACATGTGTTCTTACGGAAAGGAGCTGCATGGACTAAACTAATTATTAAATACTTTTCTTAAATGTCTTTATCACCCTAAGAATATGGATTCCATATGAAAAAACCTATTCTTAAGTCAAAATGTGAAAAAAACAGGAAACAAAAGTGTTTAGCCAAGTGTTCATTAAACGAAATATATATTTATTTTATTTAATTAACAAACATATTTTTATACAATATGATATGCAAAACATGAATTAAATTAAATTAAGTTATGTGCAAAAGAAATAGTATAATTAATGAAAAATAAACGTTGAAAACTAAATCCGAATAAATAATACAGAGCAGATGTCAAGTGTCGACGGATCGGTATTCTCTATTATAATTTTTAAGGTTGCATGTGCTGCAGTAAACATTTTAAAAGATCTTATTCACGCATTACTCGACCGTATTTTATATCACTTCAACTAGTTCATTTATTTTACATGAAATATGGATGTATATCTTAAGAAGCTACGACTTATGTTATATACTTCTATCTCGGTTGCATATAGGTATGACTCTAACTTATAGATGTAGCACTTGTCTTTACTTTATCGATGAAACAATGATGTAACTACAAATGTTCACGGTTTCATCTGTACATACATATGTATATTGTGAACGTTTTTAGTGAGTTCAATGTTAAGAGTGTTGCACCTAACATGGCACCATCCATAGATTTACAATCCTTTTAGTAGTATCCGCTGAAGCTAAGCTTATATCACAAAGTTAATGACTTTGGATACCTTCAATGTGTCTACAATTTACCGTTAAAAATCCTATGGTTTCTAAGGAATCACTCTTGAGTGTTAACAAGGTCCTAAAATACTGGCCTCAAAGGGAGCAATTAATTTGTACGAGCGCAATGAGCATAGAAATATATTATTAATAAAAATTCACGTTCTTATTATCAACATAACAGTGCTCCCTTACATAAATCTTCTCAAACGCAACTACGTAGTTTGTGGTTTAATTTTGCCGCTGACCGTTTTTTCTTCTTTTAAACGAGCAATTTAATTACTTTTGTGTTCATTACTCTGTCGCAAACACTTTCTCCGTATTGTGTGTGTACTAATTCACGTACATACGTTATACGAATGCTAGCACTGGCATGGAAAAGAACCTTCACTGGAATCATTAAAATTTAATTAATTTCACAAAGTTAGAGTAATTGCGGCCGCGTTTTCTTTCTTTTTTTGAATTAAACGCAGTAATTGCGGAAAATGTTTTGAAGCATCTTTATGTAAATAGGTACTCGTTTGTGTTTTGGTAATAACATGTATTTTTTTAAAATATTAGGTGGGTACATACTTACAAAAAATGAATAAATCTTACAAATAAAGATGACAATAGGTGGTATCTCTCGCTTACAGCACCAGTCTGTATTCCATATTCATACAATTTTGTCAAAGAGTTTTGTGTGGTGTATATAACTATGTCGCAATCATTTTGGCAGAAAAAGCTACCATTTTCGGGTTTAGTGTGCGATAGCGTAAAAATTAAATATTTACTACTGACGGATTTCTATTGTACTGGTACAACGAAAAATAAAACAAAAATCTAGCGTAGAACCGAATAGCTAATTTTTATTTTAATTTAATTTATTATTTAATTTTAAATTCAACAATATTTACGTGTAATTTACAGTTTCATTTATTATTGGAATTATTAGAAGCACCTCTCTCTCTTTATCAGAAATTTTATCATTTCCGAAGCTACTTCACTCGGTCTGTGTGCTTTTTGGCAGATTGATCAAACTCTTGACGTGATATTGTTGACAATGGATTATAATTAGAGTTGGCGTTAGGGGTATTTGCGAACTTGAGGAACTTACATAGTCTGATGTTTCGAGAGTGTGTTTACTACCGACTAGCCTAGTGATCAAGTGCATTGGAGTACAAAATTCGAGAAAAATAAATCGAGTTTAATCCCCATACGTGACAGTTTCACTAAAAAAAATAAATAGAGAAGAAAAATAGTCAGTCAAAATCATTGACCGAATGACGAATGCAGCGCAAACAATAACTCTAAAGATGTTTCCCTTGTAATTTCCTCTAATGGCGCTTTTCTATTCTTGGTGTTTACTTTTTCCCTGTAGTATTCCTTGCTTTTTGCAGCTTCAACTCATTTTCGTAGAAGTAGTCCACTGATCTAAAATATTTTTAATTTTGATTATTAAACTTCTATTCTTAGGTATAGCAGTAATGTGAATTATACAACCACATATTCCTAGCAATCATTGTGTTTAAACTTCTATGTTTGTCCTTTTTGCGTTCTTTTCCCACGTTTTAATAGTTTTAACTATGCTATAGAAGATTCCTATACTTGATCTATACATGCATTTCATTAATTTATTTTCAAAGTAAACAAGAAAAGATCTCTTTCATTCACACGAGAATAAAATTGAATTTAGAATCGTTTGAAATCTTTAATCAAATATCTGTTGACGAAAAATAAGGAGAAAGCATTCAAAAACGCTAAAATAGAATTAGTTGCGCAACGACGAAGGTATACATATCTAAGTAGACAGCGGCATCTAGCATTCCTTTGAAATGAAGATGTATAAGAACGAATATATTTCTTCATAAACAAAATATGGAGCAGTATATTTTCCTGAATATGTAACAAGATAGCTTGCAGACGGTAAAAACCCGGCGTAAAATTTGTATTTCTCGCATATGTCAGGTCCAATCAATCTCTTCATATTAAAAATTCTTAGATGGATTGTTTTTATGGTGAATCTATTGCGCAGCTTTCAGGAGAACGTAAAATATAAAAGCTAGCAAAAACTTTGATACAGTCGATATAGAAGCTGCACTGTTCGAAGGACTATTAATAGAAATATGTGTAAATTATATAATTAAACTTCATCACATACAGGATATTTTAGAAAGAGTAGCAAGACGGAAATTCTACAATTATCGACAAAATTTCATTAATATCGGATATAGAGTGGCCCTATTGTTAGCGTTGAAGTTCTTTTTAATAATTTTCGTTCGCTTTTATAAACTTCTCGTGTAAAACACTTCATGTAAACGTTATTATCGCAAGAGTGTCTGATACAAAAGTTAATATTAATTTTAAATTGAGTAGAAATTTAATATATGAGTCGCTGCGAATTGCCTAAGAAATATTCTTTTTATGTTGAGCGGAAGCATCACATCTCCGAGACGAGGCTTCCGTGTGAATTTATTATCAGTTTTCGCTTTTTGTTGATGTAAAATCAATATTTATTAATTAGGTCTGTATCAATCACTTTCTGAATTAATTTCAAAATTATTACGAACTGAGTCATAATTAGGGCGCACTTATTGTAACATATATCACAGGCATTACAATAAATGTCGGAATAATTGAGAATTAGTAGTAAGTACTTTATTCTGTAACACAATTAACAAGGTCAAAAAGTGAAATGATAATGAATACAGCAAAAACGCGTCAATAGTGATAATGCATACCTTTGTTACTAGCGTTCTTTTAAGGTAATTTTCAGGTTGAGTTTAATATTCCGTTGGAAGTTTAATATCGAACTTTCTACCCTTGCTTGTGACGTACAAGTCAAATTTTTGCAAATGAAAGTAATTTACTCTTTAGGTTTTATTATCATGAACATTTTTATTTTTGCTATAACTATTTTTGCTTTTATGAAAGTGCGGAACGGTTTTCAGAGTACGAGGGCTGTTTTTCTCAACTTCCGATAACTCAAAAAAAAACAAGACAAGTGTAAATAACAATGCATTTTTCATATCTATGGACGGGTTTTCCAATCCCCACTGAATAGAATATTGTTGCCAGTGTTTTGCAACGTAGGTGATCAGTTACAATTGTGTACACCGTTGATTTCGAGACTTCAGAAAATTCCACATTCAACTCACTCATGGTAAATCTTCGTTTTTCTCGAATCATTTTGTCAACTCGTTGAATAGTGTCTTCTGATGCGACAAACTTACGTCCTTGTCCTCCTTCATCGTAAACATTGGCTCGGTCTTCTTTAAACATTCTACATCATTCATCATAAGGCCGCATACTTGGCACATTCTGCAATAAATTTCAGCTCCACTATTCCTTTCTGCTCGAAGGAATCGCAACCAGCATTTGGCGGGAAAAATAATTGTAGAAGCCATGTTTACGTGCCTGCAACTCACCTGAAAATGGCGCAATAGCGTTCCAAGTGGCAGATATTATAATGGGGGAGATGCGCAGTCTCCTTCTAGATATCCCCGTCTCCCACCGCCCGTATGACTGTTTACAGACACGAACGGAAGTTGAAGAAAAAACAGCCCCCGTAAAAAAGGTATGTTAATGTTAAAATTTCAAATGATTCAAATATTTACATGAATCTATTGACTTTTCCCCATCTATTACTTTTAATACTTGCTTTTACCAAACAAGAATCGTTTTAGCCGATGATCGAAAACCCGAATAGAAATAAACCGTAAGTTAGATGAACTTCAAAGACTCATGCAACTACTAAGGTTACTGCACCCTTTAGTCCTCTAAAGAGGTCGACTTTACTGAGAAGTAAGCAAGTCAATTTGCCAAAGTACCAGGGAGTTTTTTCCGGTTGAACTAAGAGATGGCGCCAGCGAAAAGAACGCAGCGTATTAATTTGACAACATACGCCATTTTGTTCGTCCGACATTTAAACTGCAAACATATACAAGTTGAATCCGTCAAAAACTATCGTCTTTGCTTTATCGTTCAGTGATCATGTCCAGTTTTGTTCCTGAAAACGACCATTTGCGGCACGCATTATTCTTCTCATGTAATCAAAAGGAAAACGCTGTTGAAAGTAATCGTTTGCTGGTAGTAACGTATGGTGAACACGCTCCATCGATCCCTAAGATGTACCGAGAATTTGAGACAACTTATGTAATAAGATTGATCCCTTCCTTCAACGTAGCTTCATTCTTCGTTCAATATTTCTCTTGTCACAGTAACTGTTTTGCATTTAAAAGAATCAGCACTCCCACAATAGCTGTAAAACTCTCGTTAAGGATTTTTAAAATTATACATGCTTCTCATGCTATTTGAAAATTTAAGAATTTCTAAAGTATAGATGTAGCTATTTAACATAATAATCCGTTTTTACCGCCTTTCAACGGAAAATTTCATTGAATGTAGACATATGATTTCTTATAGAAACCGGAGAATTCGTTTAGCAATTCTAATTTTATTCTTCCCGTTTCTGTTTCGCCTATCGTTTTATTAATTTTAAGCTTTCAAAGTGGGCGTTTATAGAAGTTGGAGTATCGTGCGGACAAATGCGGAAAAAGCGTCCTCCCAAGAGTCTTCGGCAGAATTTAATGGATCATTAACTTGATCAAGTACGAAGAGTTCTTACTTCGCAAAGAAAAGGGTGGAGGAACAATTAGATCCCCAAGCACAATGATATATTGTGTCGGATTCTACGCAACCGGCATACGAAACTTTATCGACTGCGTAAGCAAGTCATTGTGTTTAATATATGTGTGTTTATGGTGTGTAAGGGGAGTTGGCGCGCTGAAGCCCGCGTCGAAGAGGCGAGCTTTCACGAGTTCCCGGGTTAATCGATGTTCGGCGCTTGAAATTGATATCGCGACGGCAATGTTACATCCCGCTGCTCGCTGGCTTGCCACCACCCTACTATTGTGGGCCGTATACAGTATATAGTTGGCGGACAAAAAAGGAGTTGATGTTTTAAACAAAAACGAGCAGATACGCTCATAATGCAGTAGGTATACAGTGAAGAAGGGCATTGTTGAGTTTCGAACATGACAAGCGACTATAAATAAGTGTAAGCTCCGGTTATCCTCCGTTAAGTGATGACATGTTCCGAAGTATTTATAGAAATACGGGCGAAGTTTTCGGGAAAAGCTTGTTGAATTAAATTAAACTGAATATGGGTAGCAAATTCATGTCATTTGTAAGTTGGGTAGAATCATAATTTACGTTATTTTCTTTTTTATATAAAAGATAGAGAAGCTGAATATAGAGTTAGAATACAGAGTTACTGCGAGCTCCAATGAGCTCTTGTTTCTACTTGATATTTTGCTTATCATGTTGTCAACTTTAGAAGATTTTCCATCATCTTTGTTATTCGAGTGTTGTTTAACATATTCTCTGTCGGAATCGTAATTAATGTTTGACTTCTTTTGACTATTTCTCTACAAATTAATATTTTCTTAAACTATGTACACTACCGTACATAGAGGGTTGGCAAATGGAGAAAGTTCTACAATACTTTAATTTAATAAGCTTTATTGCATTCAACAATGATAATTTTAAGAAACATTTATCTTGAATACATCTGCAACTCAAATAATAAAGCATTACGAAGAAAAGAAATAATTAAGCACCTTATGGCGGTACAGTAAGTGAAGAACACTGTTCGAAATGCCTCGTGGTAAATCAGTAAGTGTTGCTAAACGATCCAGTATAATAACTTTGCATAAACAAGGTTTTGCCAGCAGGAAGATAGGAGAGAAATTAAATCTAACTGCGTCGACAGTAAAATATACCAGGTGATATCAAGAAACAGGCGACTTAGAGGACCGTGACCGCCCAGATGCCTCGCAAAAAACCACCCCAATATACGATCGCCATATATACATCTATCAAGTAAGTGAAATCGTAGAAAACTAGCACCTAACTGGGCGAACAATCTCTGGTAAATATTATCTTGAAGTTTTGAGGCATCCTGATTTGACCTGGTGCAGTTTATCTCTATTCCCTTCATTAAAATTGAAATAGAAAGGATGTTTTTAAAGAAATTTCTACCATCAAAATAGCTACAACACAAACACTAGAGACCTTTCCACAAAATGAGCTACAATATATATTTGAATCACTGTTGAATCGTTGTAACAAGTGTATTGAAACTGGAGGAGAATCTGCATATCAATGATTTTTCGTTATGTAATATTGCCAGTTTTTTCATTTCATACATTTATCCTTTATAACCTTTTGAGAGTTTGTGCTACAGAGTATTTTTTTAAACTATATTGAAAATTATCCTTTCCTATTAGAATAAAGTTAACTAATAAAGTCGGAGTATACCGCATGTGTGTAGTAAAAAGGTAAAAGAAACGTTTGTCTTAATTATAGTAATAAAAGAAAGTCCGATATTTAATCTCGCGACCATTAAAGACATTAAGCGATTTCGTAGTATAAGTCACGTCGAAAATACCCAACCTACGATCTACTCAGCTTCTATATGTCGTCCCTGAAATGCAATTAAATCCACGGACGACATAGTTGATGAGATTCGAGTGACAAAATGCGAAAAAAAAGCGCGCTGTATGGCGTACTTTAGTCGAAGCTTTTATCGTATCAGGGCCACTGACAGGTGTCGCGTTCACGTCATAATACAAAAACCCCGCCTATTTGTGTGTGTTTAGGTTTATTTGTATGATGCTTCTAAACGGAAAAGATAAAAAAGCTACAGAAAATAATAAAAAAAGCAAACACTGATAAAAGCAGTTCTCGCCGAGAGAATACTCTTCTTGTCAACTACCAGCTTTGAATGTTGATGTTTTTGATTTAGGTTTAAGTATATGGAAAATTTAAGATTTCATTTAAGCTATTTGTTTTATTGATCAAAATATCAGGTCAGAAATGAATCAAGCTATTTTTTAAAAATTTTGGTGACTGATATTTTCAAACATATACATTAAGAAGGTTTTCGCCTCTAGCGTGGTTAACACGGCGAGTCACCATAACCTTCCGCCAAAGTGGTTTTGCCTCTAGCGTGGTTTACACGTCGAGTTACCGCGCCACTTTGGTTTCTCTTATTTCTCCTGAAGAAGCTCCTACGACGGAGGCGAAACGACGAGATCGCACCTTTCTCTTTTCTTCTCCTTTTCTTCTTTTCTCTCTAGTTATTTCCCACTCTCCCTCCTCCCTTTATGTCTCTCTTTCCTTCTCTTACTCTTTTCATCTTTCTTTCTATTTCACGCCCCCTCCCCTCTCCTTTCACTCTTCTTCTTTTTATTTGTTTTTTCTTTTTATTTCTTTCTGCTCTTACTCTTATTTTATTTCTATATAAATATCATCATGACATGGTCCAATTCCGGAAGTTTATTACTAACTCTGGCCGTGGAAGCCTTCGTATTCATATACATTAAACTTCAATGCAAACTCGGTCGCTGGTTAACGGGTAGCAACCGATTGATTGTTGACTGTAATCATGGGGGTCTCGTTTATTACTATGGTTAACAAATTTTAGCCGTTGGTTTTGCCATGAAATAGTAATTTTAATCGAGAACAGAAATATTTACGTTAATACAAGATGGCTGTGATTAAATCAACACTAATTAGATTTAATCTTTACGTATAACATACTCTAAATCCCTTCAGATTCTTATACTTACAGGTGTCACACAATAATACATTGCGTCTCATAAACAACATCCACAGCCTCCCTTCTTTACGTCCAATGGTAAAGTTTTAACATTAAAATAAAGGGAAGATTCAAACTTGCCGCCACTAACGAAAGGGGAAGAGAAGAAATAGAAGTTAACAAAAGTTGTGCAGTAGCCATGTTATAGTCGACATATGGTAGTTAGCAAAGATTGTACAATAGCCATATTGTAGTAGACACATGTTAGTAAGGACATGTTGGACAGTAGCCATGTTGTAGCCAAACATACAGTTTATAAAAGTTGTATAAAAGTGAAAATTCTACATAAAGTTGAAAAATTATAGCGATATATTTTTTAAATGCAGCGAAAAGTAATTTTGTAAACAAATATAAAAAGATTTAATTTGTCCTAATACCGATTTTCCATTCCAAAATGTCTTGGGGAAAGTGGCCAGCTTGTTCATCACTGTCACCCATATTTTCTAGACAAAAGCGCTAGTGGGAATGGAGAATATGCATGTGAATATACGACAATCATCTGGGAATAATTGAATCATACTCGTTATTAACGCTTCTTAAGTTTTTGCTTTTTTGTGCCTTAAGGAACTATCAAAAACTTATATGATACTACGTTAGGTTACCCCTCGCTGTTAATTTGGCTTCAAATCTATTACTTAGTGTTTCTCGTATCTGAGGTCCACCAAGGTTACCTTATTTTTCATATTATTTTTGGAAACTCGAAAATCATCATCTTCGCCATCTAATGCAATTTAACAAAGTTTTCATGAGCTTCAGTTTTACCTGTAAGACTGATAATATGACCTTTTCTTCTACACTAAAGGTTAGTGTCATACATTGTTTTTTCCTGATATAAAGTCCTTTCCTAGTGGCTACCTCTGCTTAGTATAGTGGTTTATCCCGTCCCTAGGACACTAAAAATAACAGCATTTGATGTAACCCGATTGCCTAAAACAAATTCAATCACTTTAAACTCCGCACAAATAGTGCAGGAATGACCATTGTTTTTTGCCTTCTCTAACAGAATTTTTAGGTTTTCACAAAATTCCTTCAGAGAAACACCATAACCTATTGATGAATTCTGAAAACTGCAGTAAGTGCAGTAAATCAAATTGTTGTCCATGTTACAGACATCAACAGGATTGTTATGTGTGTTGCGAAAAATAAGCGTTTGTTTTGCTAAGAGATTTCGTTTCTGCAGTTATGACCAAGAAATACTGTTGATGAATTTGAAGTTCAAATCTTGCATCAAGTTATTTAGTTCAAACTGAGTAATTATCGCTTGGTGAAAATGGAAAATAAAGTGCAGATCTGTTCATTACTAGTTCTAGTTTGACTCTCTCAGTTTTTCTTATCAATTGGAGATTAAGGAACTGGATTATGTTCGCCATACGGTGAGTTTTTGAGCTGACGCTATTGCAACATATCTTTTAATACGACTGGTGAGTCTTACGGATTTATTAAGCCAAAAACAGCAATTGTAAATATATTTCTTTCATTCTCTCCACAGCATGGGAAAGTCGAAAGATACAGAATGTCGCTTTCCAGATAACCAATCCTGTCCAATTTGTCTTGCTTTTTGGCGGTTATTTATTTCGGTAAAGTTCACAGGTGCGACGTACTCCTAGGGTTAACTTTTTATTCTTATTTAATTAGGCAAATTTGCCAGTCACAGAAAAATTTTTGGAATTGTTTGAATGTTTGGATTGATAATTCTGTCTTTAACGCTCCGTTATTGAAAACTCACTGATTATTACGTCTTTACGTTGTGCTATTTCAGGTAAAGTAGCGACCCTGGTGATAACATAAAATAACAATACGGGCTTCGTTCTTCCTTGAGTAAGCGACTCACGGCACACATATCTGCAACTGATTTCAATCTGCATTTACTTGCTAACCAGGACGTACCTAGTACATTCTCCGAATAATATTTACTTTATATTCACTGTTTAATTGAATCAGTTCCTGACAATGGATAAAAGCTATATTGACTAGCGTTTAAAGTTGAACGATATCTTGAATATTGTACTTATTATACTCAAAAAATATGGCATAAGCTCTGGACCCAATGCTAATAACTATACAGGTATTTTTAAGATAAAATTGTTTCAATATAACTTTAACGTGTTTGTTTGTGGCTGTTACGTAACATTTTAAATGTTTTCAATAAGTTATTGAGTTGTTTTCTAAGAAGAATATGTAAATTTTAACATTTCTATTACCATCATTGCCGACGCAGTTCATGGTTATGTTACCCCTTCTTCAAGGATAACACAACCCCGAAACGTGTGGGAACTGAAATAAAAGTATGTAAAGTAATCAGAATAGATTACGACGGCCAATGAAAAACAACAATAATTGATCTTAATCAGAATTTTCCCTTTGAATTTGTACTTAGACTTATTTCATAGGCTTGCTTACACGTCACAAGATTAACTTGCTTTTTATTTTGTTACAAGGTACACTTTGACAGAGATGATTAATTGATAAAATGAGCGACAAAATAAGAAACTTAAATTCCCATAGAAGCAATACGTTCATCAGCGTAAAAACGGCCAGATACGACCGATGCTGCTACAACTTACAACAGTTCTCATGAACCTTGCGTATGTAATTTCTCTTTACAAAGCAATTAATTAAAATAGTTTCAAGTTGCACGTTTTGCAACTTTACGACGTGGTAGTTGTTTGTTGTACTTCAGTTACTGTAGCTACAAATGTTCTTTCTCTAACTTCTTGACGTATAGTTGCAAAACTCCCTGTGACCGAGCAAAAACTATTACATGTAATTAGTGTTGGTAATTACACTAACGATGACATGAATTGTTTTGCCTAAGAAAGACGTTAACTTCCGTTCAAACTAGGAACAATTTCCGTTTGTTGTTCGTATTTACATATGTATGTATGTATATGTATCGCATTACGTGAAGGTACAAGGATATATAACAGAATGTTCGCATTCAACAGCTTTGTGTTTAGAAATAGTAGTGATGAATTTACGAAAAGGTTTTGTCAACAATAGACGAAATTGTATCTTGTTGGATTAATAACTCAAAATGTAACAGATGATGGATTTTGCGTTAGATGTTCAAATCAATTAAATTAACAGTAACACTAATAATAATTAAGGGTTAAAAATAAATAAGTTTGCCTTTATTCCAATGAAAGTGCACAGGAAAAAAAAAGGTACACAATAAAAGCTAAGAAACCTAATTATACAATTTTATTCATTTGACGTGCAGTGCAGCTTCACAGTTTAACATGCTGTTTTATAGAGAAGTATCAATATAATTAGCATACACAGTATATTGGAAAAATTACGGAAATTTTTATATTTATAGAAAGTTACTAACGTCCATTGAAATAATATATAATCTGATAGTTGTATATCTCCTCTACAAAACGAGACCGCGAGTATTGAAACTGATAAGGTGGTAGCTAAGTTATAGTGCTTAAAGTTTACGGAAACATTTGAACTAATGAAAAAATGGAAATTATGGTGATGACTATTTATTTCGTGTTCGTGTGTTTGAGTGGTATAAGCAATTTCAGGATGGTCGTGATGCTTTGTAATACAACCGAAGGCCAGCCCGTCCAAGAAACTAAAACCATTAGGAGATGGCCGGAAAAGTGTATGAAATTATCACATACGATGCAAATCCGACTGTGAGATGGATAGCGAAGGAATTAAATACGACCAAAAGATATGATTCTCGAAATTTTAACAAAAGATTTGAAAAAACGGAAAATCTGTGTTGGATTTCGAAACGCTGCGTTCCGCTAATTAATAAATTTGTGTGAGTGGAGTTTACTGCTATACCTGTGAATTGCAAAATAGCCATTTGTAGCGGCGATGACCTTCTCATTTGAGGCAAATCTCTTTCCTTCAGTGATTTTTTCAGGTTTGATAATGGGAAAAGGTCGCTGAGGACTAGGTCCGGTGAATATGGAGAATGGTAGACTAATTCGTAGCGCAACTCATTCAATTTGGACACGACGATTCGGGTGTAAAAACACTTTTTTTCCCCTGCAAACGAGGCCGTTTCTCCTTCAATACTGCATCGAATCGGGTCAATAAATTGCTGTAGTAGTGCCCCGTGATCGTTCTTTCCTTCTGCAGATAGTCGATGAGGATCACACCTGGGAAATCCCAAAAAGCGGTCGCCATGAGCTTTCCAGCCTATGGAACGGTCTTTGCTTTTTTCGGAGCCGATTCGCTCGGAAAAATCCATTGCTTCGACTGTTCCTTGGTCTCCGGTATGTAGTGGTAGATTCAAGTCTCATTCACGGTTACGAAGCGCTTAAAGAAATTCTTTAAATTACGTTGGATCTTGGCCAGACACTCCTCCGAAACAGTCACCCGATTTCGTTTTTGCTCCCGTGTGAGTAAAAAAATTTCGTGTAGGATATAGCCGACGCGTTCTTCTGAGATGCCTATTACCTTTACTATCTCTTTCGGCTTCAATCGGCGATCGGCTAACACGACATTATGAATTTTGTCGACCATTTTATCGTTGGTAGCGGTTTTCGGACGTCCACTGCGTAGTTCGTCACTTGTGCTTGTGTGGCCACGTTTCAACTGGCTCACCCAGAAGCTGATAGTTAAAAATGATGGACTGCATTCACCGTGAACCCCTAGCAAAATATTTCGAACTGCGGTAGCCGTTTCCTCAGCCATCCAGAAGTGTTTTATCACTGCACGAAATTCGATTTCATCCATTTTTGCGAAACCGACTTGCTGCACAAAACAAACTCTTAAACAATAACTATTGGGAATAGAGGTTTGAAATTATGACAGTTGCCACACGAAAGGTTGTCCTTGCCGACCAATGAATCCACTTCAACTTTCGTGCGCCACGTCTTGCCGATTCCTGAAACATTTCGAATTGCCCTCGTAATAATGGTTCCCATTCACTGCGTTAAATTTGAAAGTTTTAAATTGCTGTTTTGCAAAGCATCTATAGTTGTCTTATCTCAGCGAAAGTGGGATGTATTCGGAAGGCGAAGATTAGACTCTAAAACGTATTCTGCAGACTTAGGTGGTGTTTTTCACTTTAAATCTAAAATACGGTGGATCTCAAGTGCTTAAGCTTTCCTCTGAGGGAATTTCGAATATTCCTCCTCAATAAATTCATTTTCTGGTGCTTATATCTCTTTCATTGCTTCGTATATAAAATGTGGTACTCTATTATCATTTTGTAAGTTTATACTTGGTGTATTTTATAGTCTATCTATTATACCTCAGAGCAAAAATTAAGGATCAACTACGTAAGTCTCTTTTATTGTGTATTGAAATATACAGATAACATATTCTATTTATTATTGGCAAGATTTTGCCATGGGATAGAGCTGACGCACAAAAAAAGACGAAAACATAAAACATGTTTCGAGATAAAACACATATTTACTTGTAAAAGCGACAGAACATCTCAAATAATGAGGATTAGATTCGATCCAGATCCGTTGTCGAAAGAATTTCCTTCACTTCATTCTATTTACGAAAAATCTCGAAGGCAATGGCCGTAATATACATAAGAAATCAACGAAAACAACAGCCGAACACATCGACGCAAGCCAAATCGCGTATAAATCTCCGGAATTTTCTGAGAACCTTATGCAAATAACGCTAGAAGACTGTTTCGGGTAAGTAATGGACTCCGTTTGGAATTACTTTGTTTTCTATTTTCGGCTTAAATGAATTGTAGCGGCATGGAGATTTCCATTTATGCATAGCACAGCATAAGCGATGCTATTTGTCGTAGACATCTTCCATACAATATTGTTAATATTTGTAAGACTATAATCAAAGGAAGTAAAGTTAAATTACAAATAATTATTGTTATGGAAATTTACGATCTTCTTGCATTTTACCAACGTATTTAAATTTCTAAAAAAATATCAGTCTCGGTAAGATTTGAAGCCACAACCTGACCACTACCAGCGGAACGTCCTGACCAACTAGACCACGGAACTGAATGTGAGTTCAAATCACTTTTATACCTATGTGTATGTTGTGATGTCTATAGATGTATCGCAATATCTCAGCAGGCATAATATTATTACGCGTAATAATATTAATGTAAAATTTTCATTTTCTGTTAGTAACATTGAATTTATGATTTTCTAATATTTATTTGATTAATACTGAATTTAACTAATAGGAAGTTGCTTTAAACAATATTATGTCTGCTGAGACATTGCGAAGTATTTATAGACATTAGACAGTCTCTTGGTCTAGTTGATCAGGATGTCCCGCCGGTAACGCAGAGGTCGTGGGTTCAAATCCTACTAGAGACTAGAATTTTCCAGAAATTTAAATACGTTGGTAAATTGCGACAAAATCCTAATTTTATATTAACAAATACTTTGCGACAATAAGCGAATATTTAGAGGAGCAGCAAACAAAAAACCGTGAAAGTACATCAAAAAAACAACAAAAACAACCAAAAGCGCAACATTAACCAAATGCCAGGACGCAAGTATTATAAGAATTTCAATGCCAAAACACCTGGATTTGATGGAGTAACAAATGGTCGAATAAAAGGTAATAAGGATGCATTAGCACCTATATTAGTAAAATTAATAAACGCTACTTTGAAAGCAGGAAAATATCCAGATTATATAAAGGGAACAATTCAAGAAAAATAATAATGAAGAACCCAAAACTACAGCCCTATGTCGTTACTCTCATCATTAAACAAATATATCATTATAATATTTATTCTGTTCAATAGATGACGTAAAATTCTCCAAGCAAGATTGTCAGACTATCTATTAAAGAACAATGCATCACACCAACACCAATATACATTCCAAAAGAATTTAGGAATATTTGCAGCGTATAAAGTAATTAACCTAATAAACAGAAAATTGGAGGATAGAAATATAGTAGTAACCATATTCATAGACATGAAAAAAACATTCGACATAATATCAACATCAAAACTAATTGAAAAACTGAGCTGTGTTGATTTTTTTAATTAATATATTGCGCCATGCATTTTCACTTTCGATAAAAGTAAACAGACAGATAGTAGTTGGATTTTGTATAAATATACTATCAACTTCTATTAACTACTCAAAAGATACGTTAAATTTTTCTAACAATCTGCAACCAGCGAAAAATATTCTAGAGGGAGGGTGACTGAATTGGACTGAAATTAAATTCGGAAAAAAAAATGGGAGTGATACAATTCAAATAGGGAACTATACTTTTCAAGTGGTGAGTACATTTAAATGCTTAGGGGTAACTATTACAAGCAATGGCAGTAGGAATGCAGAGATAAGGAGAAGTGTAATGAATGTAAACAAAACCTAGCTGGCAAATAAGCAACTTTTAAAACGTAAAATATTGGGAAAAAAACAAAATGAGAATTTATAAAGCAATAATACAACCAACAATCTTGTACGTGGCAGAACCAATAACAATGACAAAGAAGCAAGAGAAAGATCTGAACATACAAGAACGAAGAATATTAAGAACAATAATAGACCAGATAAAAGCCGATAATAACGAATACAATTCTACGCAAATTGTGGGGTAAACAAATGAGTTGGAAGATGTAGACGTGGTCAGAAGCAACAGAGACCAAGGTGGTTGGGACATGTGTGGAGAACTGGGAACAAAACTGCAATCTACAATATTCTGGACTGGCAATGCGGAGGAAGAAAAAGACGAGGGCGACCCAGAACTATTTGGCTGCTAGAGGTGAAGGCGGACCTTGATAGAGTTAGCGTCTACAGATGGCAGGGGAAGACCAAAGACAGAAATAAATGAAGAGAACATATGCGAGAGGATATAAAGCGAAGAGAAAGGGGATTGATCTACCCCACAAATTTTTTATCAGATCTAGAAAACTTTAAAAGCGGTGATTGGGGATGACGTCGTACGTTTGTTAGTCGCCGACCTGGAGATAAGATATTAGACGAGTGCATTTCAAAAACAGTGAAACACGGAGGAAGATACATCATGGTATAGGGTTCCTTTGGAAGCGAAAGCATTGGAAAATTAGTTAAAATAGGTGAAAGAATGACAAACGATGTGTATTTGAGAATTCTGGAAAACGATGCTGATGCTATTTTGTCAATAAAACATTTTAAGTTAATGAGTAAAGTTTGTTTCTTTAATAAATTTCTGGAAAACTTATGAAGGATAGTGTATGTATTTGGTTGTTCGCATAGGCATTCGCATTATTTTTTTTTTACCTAACTAAATACAGAAATAAAATCATTTTTATCATACAAATTCAACAAGTCAGGCAGTAGAAAAAAACGTCACTAGAATATTGGAATATTTACAAACGCGATATAATTCATTCCGGAAGATGGGACCAATCACCTAATCAACGTTTAATTGATACTTGAAGTTCATTTATTAATTATATCCTTTTAGGATAGAAGATAAGTATCAGCCTTGTACTATCCAATAATAAAAACCTTATTCAATGTGCGATGGCGTTGTAAAAACAACGGTGCTTCGAACCCACGAAAACCGTTCAATAATGAAACGTTGGCGTTGCGGTAACGAGCTGAAGTAAAGAGCGGTTCCAACGATAAAAGTTATTAACTCCGAATAGGATAATAAAAATAAAATTCCAATAAAAAATAACATCTCGTAAAATGGTAATTTAATTTTTATATGGAAGAATACGTGCGATAATGAGAGGATCGGAAACGGAAATGAGTAGAATGCGTAGGTAGATTACTTTTTTCGGTTGATATGCGTCCGAGAAGCATCGTGAAGAACTGAAAAGATTAAGTAGCTCTTAAATGTATGGTGTCGTGAAACCTCGGGGCTCGTAACGAACTGTAGCTTAGTGGATTCTTTGAATTAGGGATTTTTTCTTGTATAAATTTTTTAGGGTATTTCCTCTAAATAGCTTGCGACATTCGCTTAAATAAGGAGCTCATAAACTGTGTTGTTCCACACTAGTTATCCATGCTAACTCCCAATTGTTTGATGCATCGCTCTGCCACTACGTTCAAATATCACCATTAGATCCTGATGTTAAATGACAAATGGCTTCGGTAGGTCATCATGGTAACGAAAATATTTCCTATGTACTTTCAGAGATGGAGATGCGATATTCGCATCCATCGAGTGTATGTTAAATATTATTGTATAAGATTTTGCATTATTATATAAAATTTTAAAAGTGTACTTCCTTGCTCCTCTTTTTTTATAGTTAAAGGACTCCTTTTTTCTACAATAAAGGAAATTTTCTAGGATAATTTATAAAATTAATAATTAAATTTAAGCGAAATAGATGGCGTATAGATATATTTAGGTATCAAAGGAAAACTACTGGGAATTGCAGGCAAAGTTTAACCGAGAGGAAATAACAAAACACACTTTTACTGTGCTCTAAACTTTCGAATTTGGTTTACGAGGGCGGATCCTCATACCCCACCTCTCTCTGATTAATGTTTTTGACATTAAGTTAACTGACATTTGTAGATCATATCTACATAATATCAAGTTTATACCTCAAAGTGTTGTTGTGCTGCTTGTAATTCTTGAATTGTGTGTCGCGATTGTTGACAAAAACAGATCCTGTATTACAAAGAGCCGCAATAAAATACCTCCAGAAGAAGGGCATTACTCTAACTCAAATTCATAAAGACATTATAGCAACTATTGGTGAGTTTGCTGTTTCTTATGATATAGTCAAACGCTGGTGTGGAGATATTAAATGCAGAAGTAGATCCTGTGAAACCCTAACCTTCCATAACGATAACAACAGACAAAAACATTAAAAAGGTACACGATATCGTAATCGGTGAATACGCACCAGGGACGTTGTGATGCAGAACATACTGACTAAAGAATTGGATACGAAAAAGATGAGTGCATGAAGGGTGCCCCGAATGTTAACCATTGATCAAAAAAGAAATTGGGTGTCGATTTGTGTCTTCTGGAAAGCAACCAAAGAGAACCTTCTTAGTCTATATGTGACCATGGATGGGTCATGGGTGCACCACTATGATCCCGAGACCAAAGTGCAAAGTAGAGAGTGGAAACATCACGGTTCTCCTCCTCCGCGCAAATTTAAGGTCGCGCCGTCTGCTGGAAAGGTTTTGGTATCTGTGTTCTGAGATGCTCAAAGAATCATCCTGACTGACTATTTGCAAAAGGGACAAAGCATTACAGGTGCCAACAAAGCACAATTACGAGATGCTATTAAAGAGAAACGCCGAGGGAGGTTAAGGATCATCAGGATAATGTCCCCAGGCATAGAATACATCTGGTATTGCTGTGGCTATGACTGCTATACACCAAACAGACTTTGAATTAGTGGAGTATCCGCCACATTCGTCGGATTTGGCCCTTAGGGATTAGAGACTGCTCTCTAAATTAAAATAAATCTTACGTGGGGCAAAATTTTCCAGTAATTGTAGCTGTAGAGAGCTGGTTCGCAGAACTCAGATAAAAATGCTTCCAGGAAGCTGTTGAGATGTTGGACCACCGATGGAACAAGGGCATTAGTGTAGAGAGAAACTATGTCGGAAAATAAGAAATATAATAACACTGTAGTGTTACCGTACGGGGGTTAGGGGTACAGCACGGAGATTCATCCTCGTAATTGTGAGAGTACTGAAACCGGAATGATTAATAAATTGCAAAATATCCTTCATTACGTGCATTTAACTATATAAACACATAAAAATATTGACTTTAAAATAATAAATTTAATCAAAAATATAATGAGTAAAAGGATCGCAAAAGACGATTCTTGATGCAGCGGAACGGCATACGTAAATTAACCGATATTGTTAGTATGTTTCTACAGTTAAATCCACTTGAATCATGTTTTATGATCTATTAACACATCTTCAGTACTTCTAATGAAGAACTAAATTAAATTCGAAAACGTAGAGTACCATACGAGAGAGTTTTGTTAGATTTTGTTAGTTTCATTTTGGTTGTAATCCTCAGTACTTCTTCTGGTGATGAACTGTCAGTGTTCCTTCCTGAAATATATTTAAGCTTGAACGTGTTAATAAGATTCCGATGTATGATGAGATGGTAATTAAGGAGAATATATTATAATGATAATAGTGACTACCATATGCAATACCAGCACAACTTGCACTAATTACAAATGTATTTGTTTGAACCCTGAGTAGTCAACCGTATTTATATCAATATTGAAAATTCAAAGCCAGACACCTCGAAAAGTATTCAAGGTGCTGGACCTTCCTCCTCGTTATTGTGCTCACAATTGGGATGTAGTGTCTGGTGCAACACGGTAAGAAACAGAGGCGTGCTAATAAAAACTATAAACACATTTTTAATAAGCTGATCTACACATAGGTCAGACATGCGTTTCTATTTCAATGCCACCTTCGACCTAGAAACTTTATGATATCACGATATTGAATGCAAATTGTACACGACATTAGCTGCATTAGATAGAACATTTATCCATATTAATATTGTTTAATAGGTTGACTTTATTTGTTGACTGTATGGATGTACAATTCACAGGTATAGCAGTAAACTCCAGTCACACAAATTTATTAATTATGCGGAACGCAGCGTTTCGAGAGCACGTAAGCGTTTCAGCAGCGAGCGCAGCGTTTCGAGTGCACGCAAACATGAAATCAGAGATATTCTTAACGTGATACTGTTGCCGATGAATTCTCATATAACTAGAGTTGTTGTTTAGGCCATTTCCATTGTTAAACGATGGAAATAATCCCAACGACAGCTGTAGTTATTACCAGAGGTATTAAAGAAAAGTGTTACGCAAGGAGGTGGGGTAGCCCTCTACTATTTATAATATTTGTGGATGAAATTATCAGAGCAACATAGAGGAGAACAAGGACTTTTTATATTGGACATCACAACCCAGAAAAGGTAGAAATTACGAAATGTATATTCGCAGATGATGTAGCATTCATAACCGGAAATAAAAAAGCTCTACAGCACAGCATAAACGTTTGGAACAACACAGTCAAATTCAAAATTTCAGACGTCTGCTATCAATGGTTGTTGTTTAAGAGTGTGTATTGTGTAGCAAGTGAGGCGGTTTCGCGAAAATGGATAAAATCGAATTTCGTGCAGTGATAAAACACTTCTGGATGGCTGGGAAAACGGCTACGGAAATTCGAAATATTTTGCTAGATGAACCTCTAACGGATGTACTCCGTCATTTTCGAGCATCAGCTTCTGGGTGAGCGACTTCAAACGTGGCCGCACAAGCACAAGTGACGAACCACGCAGTGGACCTCCAAACCCGCTACCAACGATAAAATGGTCGACAAGATTCATGATGTAGTGTTAGGCGATCGCCGATTGAAGCTGAAAGAGCTAGCAGAGACAACAGGCATCTCAGAAGAACGTGTTGGCCATATCCTACATGAAATTTTGGGAATGAAAAAGTTTCCGGCGCTTGGGTAGCGCGTTTGCTTACACAGGAGCAAAACCGAAATCGGGTGACCGTTTTGGCCAGGATCTAACGCAATCCAAGGGATTTCTTCATGCGTTTCGTAACTGTGGATGAGACTTGGAGCCACCACTACATGCCGGAGACCAATGAATAGCCAGTGGACTTTTCCGTGTGAATCGACTCTAAAGAAAGCATCCATCGGCCGGAAAAGTTAAGGCAACCATTTTTTGGGATTTTCAAGGTGTGATCTTCATCGACTATCTGCAGAAGGGAAGTACGATCACCGGGCGATACTATAGCGATTTATTGCCCTATTCGAGGCAGTATTGAAGGAAGAACGTCCTCATTTGCGGAGGAAAAAGTGCTTTTCTTCCACGACAATACATCGTCGTATCTAAATTGAATTAGTTGCGCTATGAATTAGTCTCTCAGCGACTTTTTTTATTCCCAAACCTGAAAGAATCACTGGAAGGAGAGAGATGTGCCTCAAATGAGGAGATCATCGTCGCTACAGATGGCTATTTTGCAGACCTCGAAACATCCTTCTTTTCCGACGGCTTGAAGGAACTGGAGCACTGTTTGAAAAAGTGTATTGATCTTCGAGGGAACTATATCGAAAAATAATAAAAAAAAGCCACACCAATTCCGTGTTTTTCTTGTCGATTCCGGAGACATTTCATGTCGCCCTCGTAAACATTTATAATTAATATATTTCTTTTTGTTTCGCTAACAACTATTATGTCTATATTAATTTTTTTAATTTCTGTCAGTATTTCGGTTTGTTTAGTAGATAATCCTTGTACATTCCATGTTGCAATTCTCATAGTCCCTTTTCGTCGCCTAAGTCTTAGCTTCCTGTGACCGTCCAAATTCTGAGGCTGTGTAGGATTGTTTTTAGCATAATCATTTTTCCTGAGTGTCGGGTCGCATGCTTCGGGTTCCTTTCCACCGGGATTGGTAACCACGAGCTATCTATCCTTTTATTATTAATCAGTAATATTTCTTTCAACTTATTGTGTTAAATACTAACAATAACCGAAAATAGCATCAGTATTCTTTATTGTTACTCATCTTCGGTTTTTGTTGACCAGAATTAGTGGCTAATACGGGTATAAAAGAGCTGTACGTAGAACTCCAAATAAAGTAACCGCTGAGAAAGACAAACGGGCAATCAGCACTTTCATTTGCGACGTAAAAAATTTATATAGGAAAGCATTCCGGAACATTTTCAAAGGCGCCCGGATTAAAAGGCGGCGCTCGACTAGGTATTAGGTACGAAAAAAGAAAAAGTAATAATCCTCCGTAAATCTGGTTAAGATGTTCAAAGGGAAGAAGATTCCGCAACGAACGGAGACCATATTACACGGATAAGAATAAAATATTAACTCAATTTGCCCGCTGCTCAAAAAGAGTGAGAAAATAGCCGCGCGATGGAGGAGAGAAGTTAGATTTTAGAAAAAGAGAAAGTGCCGGGGTTATTTGGACATATAACTCCGCCGACCAACCTAACCGCACTTAGATAAAGGAAGAGATAACTCCGAGCTTTCCTCTTCCTTCACGAGGGCGATCTTCTTTGTCTTTCCTTTCCGTACGCGTGCAGGGGCAAAACTAGTCGGCGAAGGGTTTTTATCAGGTGCCGGGATTAATTCTGGTACGGGGGACCTTTATTGTCCCGTATTAGCAGGATTGGCCGTGTCAAATTAATGGTCAGTTACTGCGGGTTACTTGTTCTTCCTGTGTTCGAGAATCTTTGTCGAGGATGAATAAAAATGGCGTACGTGATTATGATATTTTACAACCGCCGCTGCTTTAAATTGGGTTGGAAATCAGATTTAAGGAAAATTCAGTTCTATTGCTCGTAGTTACTTTTGTATTCTCTCTTTTCATGTTTTTTCAGGCCGTTAAATAAATCAACTTAGAAAGGAATCCAGTAATTCAAGGAATTTTACCTGACTTGACTACTGGAAGATATCTCCGATTATTTGAGTATATAGTTATCTTAATATCAAGTATTCAAAATGCATATTCGATTTTATAGTTTCGAAACTAAATACCATTATTACCAAATTAATTAATACCAAATATCATATATCTGAAAATACCAAACGAATGGAAAAGCTGCATAACGATTCCAATTTTCAAAGATGGCCATAAAACAATAAATCGGAATAACGCTTCCTAATAGCACATTTAAAGCATTTACAAAAACAATCCTAAAAGAAACGTGTAAAACTATACAGAAGAACAACAAGGTTTCCGAAAAAATTGGTCCATTATCGACGCAATCTTCATTGTCAGACAAATAGCAGAAAAATTGCTGGTATTTAATAAATCGGCATTCATACATTTTATCGACATATCAAGGGCCTTCCATCTTTCTCGCGTCGCTCTCATAATAGAGATAATGAGAGGAAGAGAAACAGACCTAAAACTGATAAAACTAATCCACAACATTAACAGCCACTCCAGAACGATGATAAAGGTGGGGAATGAATTAACTGAGGATATACACATACGCACCGGAATAAGACAAGATGACCCGCGTGCCCCAGGATAAAATAATCGAAAAACTACCTAAAACAGGGAGACACAAAATGGGCAATACTTACTTCAATACTTGGGTACTAATCGCTGACTCTGAAGACAATGTGCAGGGATTATTGCACTCCTTTAATCAAGCAGAAAAACAACTGAATATGATTATGAACACCGACAAAACCAAATGACTGGTAACATCCAAAGAATCAGTATGATGTAAACTGGAGGTTGACCAAAAAATGATCGAACAAGTGAATTAGTTTAAATATTTGGAAGCTAATATAAGAAGCTTCGGAAATATAAACAGTGAGTAGTGAGAACAAAATAATGAAAGTATCCCGAATCTGATGCTACATGCCGATCTGGATCTTTAAGAGATAACGTATGGAGGAACAAATATCTTAAATATATATTCAAAGCGAGAGTATACAAATAAGCAATAGGGTCCGTAGGCACGTACGCTGTTCAAACAGTCGAAATGAAAATAATAAGAGGCATTCATGCAAAAACACTACTGGAGAGAATCAGAAGCGAAGAGCTGCAACAACGAAGCAAAATATAAGACGTGGGAAACTAGATAAAAGAAAGAAGAAAATGTTGGAACAAACATAGGCTGATAAAAAGTGCCTGTCGTAAAAAGAAACCGCGGCAGACTACCAAACGCTAGAAAGAATGTTGGTGAATCTATATCCGAAAAGGTATAGGAAGAGAACAGGGAGTCGCCTACCTACCATCTGTAGAAAGGAAGAAGAAGAGGAAGAAAATAAAAGCTTTACTTTGACTAGATGTTGAAATTCAATTAATCTACATACTCAATTATTATTAAAAGAAGAAGTAAAGTATTGAAGTAATTGAAGACAGTAAGAGCAATAATAAGTTGAAGGATTACTTTTAAAATGTCAAAATTCATCACCAAAGTACAATATATAATGCTTAGATATGATTAAAATCGATATTGACATGTATGTGGTTGTCAAAACAACTGAGATCTCATTCGGAACAACTGCTTTTTAACTTTATTTCTTCTAGTTTTCTTCAATATGTTGACGTTTATTTGATTTCTAGGGGATGGTATTAATTTGCAGTAGGATTTGGGGAGGTTATATAAGTACTATAAAGAGAACAAACTTTTCTTGTACTTTAAAAAATGTTATATATAATTTATCAGAAACAAAACTAAAATTTAATTTCCATGTAATTTAAAATGCATTGCACTGCACTGGACGAGCACAGTGGTGGCACTTTTCGCGCGGCTTCCGTATGCTCCTGAATTACTATTCGCCGTTAGAAAAATAATTAACGGTACTCCATCCTTTACGGCGCGGGGGTGCAGTAAGAAGGCCATGGAACATATTACACACATTCTTCTAAAATAGTTTTTAACCCCTTTGGGTCGCCCATCGCCAATAAGCAGACTTGTTGTAAACAAGAATGAATTTAAGTAGTGTAATAAGTTAAATATAAACATGTGCAGATAAACATCTGAGCAGGGGACCTAATTTAAGAGAAATTTCGATATTGGATCTCTGGTTAAGGCCCTTTAGAATATTTGGCACAATTATTTTGCGACATTTTGAATACAAAAGGGTAACTAAATACTTAAGACATGCTTTATGTAATACACATTTTTAAATTTTATTTTCAAATATTAGTTCAAAATGACTAAAGTTATTTTTTTATTTCAGATACGGTACTGTTGATTTTTTATCAGGTAAGTTTGAATTTATACCTAATATATTACTATAACGTTGCTTGGTTAAACCCTGGACGTATATGATGTCCTTGATTTAACTTACATATATTGTTTTCCTGACTAAAATTTGCAGTTTCAAAAAATCTCTAAAACTAGTATTCTACAGTTTGAATTTTGTAATCTCCGTCAATAACACTGATCTCTTCTGCATAGATACTTGCAGGATTTCTACAATTGTTATCTTCATCTACTGCTACATCTTCCACAACTTGAGTTCTACCTGGTTCTTACAATCGAACAAGCTCAAATCCTGTTAGTTCTTCAAAAGAGTTTTGTTACGTTTTCTTGTTGAAAACTTACAATTATGTCTTTCAAGGCATTATACAGGTCAGTTTTCAATGTAGTTAGACGTCAAAAAGATTACTGCAATTTTGAAAGCATTGCGAGTAACATGTTCAACACGTATGTCATATTACTTGCGTCATTGTGCCAAATCATAATTCACAAAACAGTAAAAAGCACTTCTGATATATCGTTTGAAACGGCTTATATATGGTGTACATCCACCCGACAGAATAATGTCTGTCTGCGGTAAATACTTAATAATTAATCTATATGTCAGGTTGTAGCTTAATTATAATTGTTTCTTTGAAGTGTCGAAATAATTAATAATTTCTATTCTGTGATATCTAGTTTTACTTTATGATATCTAGTTAGAGTGACAATTATCTGTGTACATCAGTCAATTACTATTACTTTTTATACTATTTTTTTATCTTTAACATTTGATTTTCTAAGTTTGGCGTATATACCGTTTCTTTACATAAAATTGACCTTGTTTTTGATGAAATAAGGTTAAATTAGAACAATTAGATGGGGATACGAGAAACTCAGTTCTTCGGCACATATTTTTCTGAAAATAATTTGCATCCTTGAGACTATGTAATACTCTTCAAATTATGTACTAAAAAGAGAAGTTATAACTGTTACATACATGGTCTACAGATGGACAGATATACTTCTTAGTAAAGAAGTATATCTGTGCATCTATAGTAGGAAGTATTGTATAAACTGTAACACTACACCATCTCTTTTATAAAAATATGTTTAATAGTTAATGACAATAGACAATACAAAACCTTCTAGTGCCTTTTCAATAATTTCCCGTCAACGAACATAGTAGACTTGTAAATACTGCCGCTGTTGCGGTAGAAACTGCAACAATTTTCTGCACACAACGCTGTTGTAATACTTTTACAAGCGATCTTTTCTGCGCAATATTTAAAATATAAAACGAAAGCTAAAACCAATTTTTGTTTTTCTTTATGAACGTAACTATTTTGCAAGATATTGATGAATTTGACTTTATATTACGAGGGTAAGTCCAGAAGTTCGTGGAATGGAAGGGATGGAGTGGGGATAGGGGCGCTCGCTAGGTGTCGTTCTGATTACGAATAGTTGCCTGCTAAACAAGTCATTCCGGAAGAAAACTGAAACTATGGAGGAAATTGAACACCGTGCTGTGATAAAGTTCCTTACAAAGCAAGGAAAGAACGCTCAAACCATATTGAATGAAATGGAAACCGTTTATGAGGAACAGTACCCTAGTAAATCAATGATTTATAAGTGGCATGGTCTTTTTAAACATGGTCGGGAGTCGATTGAAGACGACCCCCGCTCAGGACGGCCAGTTGAGAACACCATATCAGACATCGTCGAAAAAGTGTAAAAATTTGTACTGCAAGATGCCCGTTTGAAGAAAAAACAATTATTTGCATTAGTTGGAGTATTAGATACCACCATTTTGCGTATCCTATATGACCACCTGGGTATGACAAAATTCAGTGCAAGGTGGGTACCGAGAATGCTCACGCCGCTGCAGAAACAGCAGGGCGTCTGTGCGTCTAAACAATTTTTGGAGCTGCGTGGAGACAAACCTGCACAGATTTTGAAGCGAATTGTTACCGGAGATGAAACATGGGTTCATCACTTTAAGCCTGAGTCCAAACAGGAGTCCATGCAATGGCATAAAAAGGGGACACCACCGCTAAAGAAATTCAAAGTGTCAGAATCGGCTGGAAAGTTGATGGTTACTGTTTGTTTGGGATTGTGAGGGGATATTATTGATTGATTACAAACAAAAAGGTAGGAACATAACCAGAGAATATTACGCAGCGATATTAGAAAAATTAAAGGAGGCCATCAACGAAAAACGTCGAGGAAAATTGACCAAGGATGTATTGCTCTTGCAAGACAATGCGCCGGTTCACAAGAGCAAAGTTGCACTGGCTGCTCTGCACAAGCATAGTCAATAGTCCATCCACCCTACAGTCTAGACGTGGCACCTAGTGATTTTTATTTGTTACCCAATTTAAAAAGACTTACGTGGAAGAAAGTTTTCTGACGACAATGAGGTAAAGGAGGCAATTTCGGCCCATTTTGAGGCGAAAGATAAAAAATATTTTTATGATGGTTTAGAAAAATTAAATCATAGATCTAATAAATGTATTGTGCTTAAGGGTGATTATATTGAAAAGGAAAAATAGATTTATTGTTTTATTTTATTTAAAACCCTTTCATTCCACGAACTTCTGGACCTCCCCTCGTAATCTAAAATATAAAATTACAACTTTTGTAAACTCTAAAACATGCCAATAGAATTTGGCTGAAAGCCACTGATTTCAGCAATTTCTAAGAGAGCATCTATTTCAACGCATAGTAGTTCATTAAAGACGAAGAAGATTAGCTTACATTGTCGAATATAGGCTAGTTTCCGGATAAGCACAAATTAATTGTATAATCGTTATAAAAAAAAAGGATATACAGAACTTTGCGATGGTCATACAAACCAAGTAGTATAGCAATAAGCAATACAATACAATACGAATGACAAGAACATATAGATACGATATATTTCCGTTCATTAATCAACGAATATATTGACGACAAGCATTGAGCAACTAATGGCCGCGACCATATTGAACTCAGCGTTATTAAATCGGGAATACGAATTATTAGGGAAGAAGATGAACTGGGCAAATAAACGGGCCGTGATGTTAGGACACGAAAATATTAGTTTTTCCTTTGTTGACGTGGCGTTCTCTCCGTTTCTGCGGTGGAAAGAACGAGAACGAACGGGGGAAAGAACGAATAAGGCGAAGAACGTGGATGGGGACGAAGAAAAATGATTTAGCTTCGTCACCGAGATAGGCTTTTGTTATCGTCCGCAAACAATCTGATAGAGATTACTGTGCGAATCACCGCGAAAAGTTATCGATGTAGAAAGCCACAGATACGGCCGTTGTAATTATTTATGTTTTGTTCTAAGCTCATATGTATGTTGAAGATTCTCCGGAGATTTGGTTAGATTTATTTCGTATCGAAAGAGATATTCGATTAGAAAACAGAACAGGATAAATTGCTTCCATAAATTGGCAGAGAAGTTGATGTGCGATATGAGAACTGTATATAGGGCACAAGGAATCGGAAAATATATCAACCATTTTAGAATTGTCCTCTTTGTATTTTAAATAATGCAACTTTTTTTTACAGATAATCTAAGTATTGTAAAAGCAATTGATTGTTATTGATATTGGCATTACAACTAGTTTTAGAACTAATTTTACTTACTACTGCGTAATGTATAATAAATAATAATACTATCTAGTCTATTCACTCTAAGAATGCAGCGTTTGGCAAGATCGACGAACATTTTCGAACATTTGCAGATACTTAAGGCAAAATTACACGCGACAAAAAAGTTGTCTGTGTATCCAAAACTTATGCTGGACAAAATTAAATATTACTGATTACTATTACTGTGTCTTTGTAATGTCAAAAGTCAGAAATGAAATAAGAGTAAGAGGAGAAAGAAATAAAAAGAAAAAAAAGAAAGATGAAAATGTAAAGTGGGGGAGTGAAAAAAAAAGAAAAGGTGAAAAGAGTAAGAGAAGAAAAGAGAGACAGAAAAAAGGGGAAAAAAGAAAGAACAGAAAGAAGAAAGAGAAGAAACAGAGAAAGGTGCGATCTCGACGTCGTAGGGGGTTTCTTCAGGAGAAACAAGGAAACCAAAGTGGCACGCTAACTCGATGTGTAAACCACGCTAGAGGCAAAACCACTTTGGCAGAAGGTCATGGTAACTCGACGTGTTAACCACGCTAGAAGCGAAAACCTTGAAGGTTTTCTCCTCTTAAACTTATTTCATTTCTATATATCTCGTCATGATACGGTCCAGTTCCGGAAGTAGTTCGTTTATTACAACTACAGTTATTAAGTTTTATTCCAGAATTATTACAACTCTGATATGGACGAGGAAGGGGCCATTGGGCAAGACGATGGCCACTTCATGGATCTATTGAGAAATCTTCGAGAAAAATGTATTAGCAGTGCACAAAGGCTAATGGCTTATAATTTATATATACAATGCAAACAGAATCATTTTAAATCGGCAGCTATCAAGCTAACATCCAAGCAACTTTCAAATTTCGTGCAGAGGGTCGAAGAATATATTACTTAGATGAAACGTGGGTTAACGTAGGCCATACCGAACAAAATGTATGGAAAGATACAACAATTCTTTCGGCAAGACAAGCTCTTATTGAAGGGGTAACAACCAGACTAAAAAATCCATCTGGAAAAGGAAGTAGACTTATAATACTACATATTGGGAGTGATACTGGCTTTGTAGAAGATGGGTTGCTATAGTCGTAACGGTTGTCGGGTTCCGTTGTGTCACTAGATTCTTTGTCCTTGACGTATCGCGAACAACTGCTCTTTTCACTGGAGACAACTCTATGAGGGAATTAAGTGTCATCTTCAGTTCAATATTCACCTTAAAGAGCATACATCTAATATTTATGCGTCGACGTTGAGAATTTTTGGTTTCATCATACGTGTTGTACCACCATTTTCTTCAACAGTCATTCTTCGTCTTTATTTTGCTTTTGTTCGATCCCAACTAGAGTATGCGTCCTTGGTTTGATCACTCATATATTTGCGTACATCTATTAGATACATTTTCTGGAACAGAGCAAATGAAGATGTTTAAAGTTCTTATACTATCCTCAAATTTAATACCTGCCCGATACAAGGATTTGGTCACAATACCCTACTAGCGACTTTATTGTAATCACTGACGTGCATCTAATTATTTCTTGAATATGCTGTTATTGAAAATGCAGATTGAAATTGAAATAGAAACTTGCCCTGCAGGGTGGATATACCAGTGTTATAAAATGCGCTTTGCAACATTTTATTAAGTATCTAATGTTCTATGAATGAGGACTAGCGGTGGCTTGTTTTTAACTTTTAGTAATGTTACCAACAGTAAATTGATTCATATTTGTTGCCTACAACATATTTCTTACGTATAAAATGGCAGATTTTGTTTAAATATTACGCAGCTAAACGTTAGAGCTTAACAATATAGGAAGATTTATTTTTCACCTTCATCGATAATTTATTTGTACACTAACCTTTCTTTTATATAAAGAAGAACTTGAAGCTAAAGCGCATACGCCACTCCAAAATTTATATCGCCGCAGATAAAACTTTTAGTTTTTACTGAAAAATTGGTGACAGAAAGAGAGAGATGGATGACCCATAAAACAAAGTGCACTGGAGATTAGAGAACAGTTGTAAAAAGAACTGTATACCGCTTAACTTCTTGACAGCGACGGGACGAAAGGAATAAGTTTAGGGAGTCGTATGCGTCTTTTCAGCTACACTGTTCTTCTTAAGTTGTGACCGGTTGAAAGTAGTATCATCGAAATAGGACAACGATAATTTCTATAATCTGATTATGGCTACAGGTACTTAATTATATTGTCATTAGATTTCTTATTTTAATTTATTAAAAAAATACTATAGATCAATTCAGAAATATTAAATTGGATTAGTACAATAACGTCAATTTTTCTCTTGGAAGATATTTTTCAATTTATAATGAAATTTATAGTTTGATAGTATAAATTAGGTTTTTTAAATGTACTTGTATTAACTGTAAGATTTTCTATCGCTTTGTAAATGATTCTGGTGTTATACTGAAAGTTGGTATATTTGTTAGTTGTGTAACTATAGTGCGCCAATGTTTAATACCTGCTTGATCGTGTTTCACCTAAATTGCTCAACTAAAACTGAACATACGTGACAAGTATTAATACTTGTGCGGGCTGCTTCACCAAGAACTACAATTGCAAAATCCTTACGTTTCGTAGTATTACTAATTACTAACGGTTGCCGCACTCATTACGGACTTGTTGGCATTTATCAGAAAAGAAATTCAAGTAGGTGTAAGAAAGTAAATCTTTAATTTATTGCAGCCAAATTCATGTTATTCATTTAATATATACTCGTCCGGTACGTTGTTGTCTTGGGCGTCTTCATTCCATTGGAAATTTACTGTCACTTGACACAACGCATTCCAAATTTGCTACTCTTTACTTTGAAGAAGTTTCTCAAACTTGAAGTCTCCAAAGATCTATTTAATCTAAAACCCTATACAGACGTCTCCCTTAATTTCGATTTCATTGAGATGAGGAAATTTTTCATGTAGGTACATTAATTCTCATCCGTTTGTATTTGCAGCTTTACCACGTCTTTCATAAGGCCCAGCTTAATATGTACAAGAATGATGATCACTTTTGATATTGTCGGAGACCAGTTTTCCTTGGTGTAGTGTAAATCGATTGCTCTGCTATTCCATAGAAAAAGAAAACAGCAGTGCTTTATATAACTTTGCCGAAAACCACCAACGGTGGCACTACCTTCGATCAATAATCTACCAGCCATATTTGCTCTAGGTGTGGATGGAAGTGGTTCTCATTATTCAGTAAAATCGACCCGGTTTTGTAGCGTTTACAAACAGCTGCCGATCATGGGGCTCATACGTAATCCCAAGTAGTAGGCCAGAAATATCATAGCAGAACACAAGATTTTCTGTTTTTTCAAGGAAAAAATCAGGAATGCGTCGCTCGGTCATTCTCTTCGGGAAGATTCCACTTTCGAAGTACCAGTATTTCCGCCTTGCTTTTGGGCAGATTGAAACAGGTGTCAATTTATGTCGCGTAGATATTTCATGAAAGCACAATATATTACTACTTTCCCCCTTATACATTTTCGTTCAAACTATAGATAAGCGTGCAGTAAAATTCGGAGACCATGTAAACGTTCATAAAAAATAAATTACAAATTAGTAAGTTGCAATTAGCAGCAAGTGCTCTATATTTCTGCGATAAATTACTGATTTGGCGCATGCGCACAAATGCAATATGAGGTGTTGACAAACCAATACAGATGCATATTATTTATACTAAGAAGGAGCAAAAGAAAATGGTGCATAATTAATGGAAGAGGTTTTCGTTAGGCGACTAACTAACTAATTAAAGAGTTCTTGTATTTATTCTAAACGTTTTAATAACACTAATACTAAGCATTAACTTTTTAAACTAATTAGGGCTACCAATTGTGTTGTTGTGAAGGCAGCAGAAAGGATGCGGGGAAGAGCAATAGCTTAAGTAAGTTCTCCTATGACTAAAAATCTAAACTCTCTTGTCTTATGACTAAGGAATTCGACTGTAGATTTCAAATAATATATTAAACAATTTTTTTTTTATAATTTAAAAATCCAACAATTATGATTTATGAAATCAAACAGATTGCAGTAGTTCTTTGTCATGCAGAAAGTAAAGAACGCAAGCGTTGTCAACTCAAAACATCTTTGAGTTCACTTGAGGTTACGTCCGGGCTGTATGGCGGATGTTAAGAAATTTTCCACCGGGACTGCTGAAGCAAGTCCTGTCACTCCCGCTGCATGCAAACGTGCATTATCATGAATGAGGATGACTCCACTCCTTAGCATTTCGCCCCGCCTGTTTTGAATAGCCGTTGAAGCATTTAATAGTACGTCACTGCATTTGTAGTCTCACCTCTAGGCATGCAGCTGAAGAGCAGGACACACTTTTTTTGTTTTAATCGTATGTCCTTTATACTTTGCGGTGTCGGACTATTTATTTCTTATTTTTATTTTCCACAGGTTTCTGTTCTGAGTCAGTTGTTTAGCTTCAATCCATCCCATACTTCCCTTTTCAGGACACTCTTACCATCACAAAACACAGAGATTGCGAATAATGCCATTGGATTGATTGGCGCTTTGTTTCTGGGGTAAATTGTGATATCCAAGTCTCATCACTACTGACAATGTGAATGAGTATCAAGGCCAGTGGTGGATCCGTGGTGGTGATGATGGGAGTCGGTGACTTGTGAAGACAAAACGTTCTTTACTTTCTGAATGGCCTTCGTACTATATCGTATCAGCTTTAGCATCATCTACAGAATAGAATAAATAAATTTCGGCCACGAATGATTTATGTCAATGTTGTTGTAGGCTTTGGCGGTATTTGTTTTCTGTTCAAGAATTTAGGGTTAGGTTTAAGAAAGCTGTGGAATAACAAAAATAGCAAATACGTACACAAAAAGAAGCAGATGGTGGACAGCACAAATACAACTCAAAGTGATAAGCATACCAGGAAGGAGGAGGATTATAAGATGTACAAAATGGGGAGTTCTGACTAAAACTGAGAGATAACTATAGAGAAAACCAAAAATTATTCTACGGAACAATAAAACAATTGAGACAGAAGAAGGCGCCAATATTGAAAAATATGAAAGATGACAAAGTAACTAACTGCTGAAAAGGAGATAATGGAAAGATGAAAACAGTACCTTGAAGAAATCACAGAAATAAAACAAGACAGATATATAAGAGAAAAAGAGCATAAAATAAAAAACGACGATGAACGTATCACACCAATAAGCGACGAAGAAGACAGAGAAGCACTTAGCGAACTAAAATTAGGAAAGGGGAGGATGGAATCACAGCTGAAATGATAAAATATATGGGAGACAAAGGTAACAAAAAACTACTTGATCTTTTAAACAGCATCATAATAAAAAAGGAAATACCTAAGGAATGGAATATGGGAATAATTATGCCAATATACAAAAAAGAAGACACTAAGGAATGCTCAAACTATAGAGGAATAACATTAACTAGTATCCCAGGAAAAGTATTGATAAGAATACTAGAAAAAAGACTCAGAGAGAAACTGGAAACAATTCTAGAAGATACTCGACATGGATTTACAAAAGAAAGAAACACCCAGGACTTAATATTTGTAGTCAGACAATTAGGAGAAAAACTAATAGGAAAAGAAATATTGCAAATTTATTATTTGCAGTATTGAAATGAATACGTAGGCTTCCACAGCCAAAGTTAGCAATAAACAAACTACTTCCGGAATTGGACCGTGTCATGATGAGATATATATAGAAATGAAATAAGAGTAGAAAGCAAATACATATATGTTTTATAGTTCTTAAAAAAAGGTTTGATAGGGTAAGAAGAGAAGATGTATGGCTGAGATTGGGAAGTAGAGGACTAGAGAAAGGAATGATAGAGATGATAAAGGCATTGTATCAAAACAACAAGAATAAAGTCAGAACTTCCAACGCAGAATCAGGTGAATTCGAATCACAAATTGGATTAAAACAGGGATACGTATTGAGCCCATTGTTATTCTCTATATTAATAGACGACGCGATTAAAAAAGCCAAACAAAAAGGAAAAAATATGAAAGTAGGAAACTGGAAAAGACATTACAGCAAAACTTGAAGATATACCAAGAAGAACTAACAAAGATAAACATGGAGATAAACACTAGGAAAACAAACATAATGATAATAGCAGCTGAAGAAAGAAAACATAACATCAAAATGGAGGGAAAAGTCTTGGAAGAAGTTCAACGTTACAACAACTTAGGAACAATCATTGAAGACAATGGGAGAGTAGAGAAAAAAATAAATGAGAGAATAGGGAAATCCGCAAAAAATATGTAACACATTAAGAAATACATTCCTGGGTAAAAAAGAAATATCAAACCAAATAAAGGCATAGGTGTATAAAAGTGTGATCAGACCAACATTAACATATGGTAGTGAGTCATGGATAACCACGAATAGAAACAAAAGCAGAGTTACGGCCATGGAAATGCGATTCCTAAGAAGACTAGAAGGAGTAACTAGAAGAGACAAAATCAGAAACACGACAATCACTAGTAATCTAAGTATTAGACCAGTAGAAATAATCATAGAGGAGAGACAATTGGGATGGCTTGGGCATATATGCACACAGAATGGAAGAAGATCGAATAACAAAGAGGATATTTGAAGCCAAAACAGAGGGTAAAAATAGAATAGATAGACTCTGAAACACTGGAAAGAACAAGTGTATAGAACATTAGAAAAAAGAAGTATGGGATGGATAGAAGTCAAACAACTGGCTCAGAAGAGGAACCTGTAGAAGATAAAATAAGAGAATAAATAATCCGACACCGCAAGGTACAAAGGACGTAGGATTAAAAAAAAAAGGTTTAGACTCACAGCAGCGTTACGACATACAGCAGCCCAGAAAACGTTCTATGCAATTGAGAACGAAACGTCGGTACATATAACTATGGTCCGGTTTCAATTCTTGACTTTTGTGAAGTATAGCTATGTCGTGGTATTAACATCGCCCAATTACACCAACATTTGCTAAATTGTAATATATTCGCTTAAGTACGAAACTAGCTCTTAAGTGGTAGCAAGGTTTTAGATCGGAAGTGTATACAGTATCGCGTAAGTAATACTATCCCCTTTAAGCCGAAACCGAAACTGGATATTTTTGCTGACATGCCTTTCATTGTGCGCGCATTCCTTTTACCTCAAAGATCCTATAAAATCGAAACGGGAGCGAAAGACGCGAACAATACAAAAGAATCGACTGTTCGACGAGAATTCGGCTTTTGGCCGATCACTTTACATGTACAATGACGGTGACAGTGTATAAACCGGCCGCCCCGCAGAAATGCCTCATGAATTTAACATGAGAACTTTGCCTGTGGAAGTACGATCGACTGCTCCGCGCTAGCCGACCGGTCGCAGCACGGGTAGTTATCGTTTATGACTATCCTCCCTTAGGTAATCTTGAGGAAATTGTTTCGAGATTTTGCATGTGTCTCTCTCCCGCGATAGCGGATGATGAAAGTCTTTGTTTGAGGACAGGTTGTAATATAAGTTCGAGATTAGAATCTGTGTTGAAACTTATTCGAGTTCTTTGCTCATTCTTTGAAGTGTAATTCGTTTAGTGTGGACTGCGAATGAGCAGATATCTTATTGCTAAAATATAAGAAGGATGCTATTGAGATCACACGGATGGAACGATTATTATAAAAGTTAATTGAAAATTCTTTAAATATCTTCTGAAACTATTCAGACAAACCGTACAATAATTGCTTTTAAAAGTTGCTTGGTGAGCTTGTCTGAATGATTTAAGAATTTCCTACTCGCCTCAATGTTCTTCATACGTCAGCAGTAGTAGCAGCTAAAACAAAAATACCCAAATGAATTTTCTTCACAATTTTCCTCAAAAAAGGAAGATGGTGATGACCGACGTTTAAAAACTGTGAAGGACAATGAATCATTCTATGAACTGTAATCAAGATTTATTGAATTAGAAGCAATTACAATATTTCAATAAGCTTGTCCTATTTGCCATGCCCATACTATCATATAAATTTGGAAGCGTAGCTTTGAAATTATATTTTTCAAGAAATATAAACTCAGAAGTGAGATATATGATTTTCTTCGACTTGGTAGGAGAAAGGTTCCAAAATGATTGTTTTTAAAAGATATAATGAAGGTTTCTTCAACATTCATTTTGTATATTAGACCGGTGGTTCTGACGACCATTTTTCATCTGCAACATAATAGAGGACATATTAGTTCGTCACAACTCTCAACCAAAATTCTTGCTTCTAACTTCATGCTTTACTTAAAATTTAGGTATTTCTTAGTAGACTAAGTTATTTTCTTAAAGTCATCTGCATCGTTTTACTTGGAATGGAAATAACTACACGCATAAGTTCCAAAAATGCATTGCTTGAGTAAGAACATAAGGGTGTAATTTTAAAGCAACAGTTGTATTGCTAGCTTAGTGGAAAAATTGTAATTTCAAAGGATCGTGTAATATAAAGCACTTTAGCGTAATGTAATGTAGTGTAATACAATGTAATGTAACATTGTGCAATGTTGTAAATGTTTTCCGCGTTTTTGAAATTTTGGTTTGCTGTTATATTTTGTTTTCAGCATTTCGATAAAATCAGTTATTTCATAAGGAAATTAAGAGATATCCTAAGTAAAGTTATAAAATTTTGAACAATGATGATTAATGAAATTGTTGTGATGGTAAGCCACTTTGGTAATTTGAAACGTAATGTGCTCAGTATTTTGTATGAGAAAAACGAGTTTTTCTTACTTAAATAATAAAGATACTTCAAAAACTAATTTTAGATATAGTCAATTCTTGTGCTAATTGTTCGTAAATGATACAAGAAGTTCAGTAAATCGATAAAAACTATAGCATAAAACGTAAAATAAGAAAGTTGATATCAACACCCTTTATGCCGCTGTACTGTTAAGCTGAAACTATTTTTTTTTCAAATGGATTATAGTTCACCATGATTACACTGTCAGCTTCAAAATCAAATTCCCACAAGAAGTTCGAAAAATTGTAATAAGTTTTGACAGTTTGGTGGGATAGCCTGTATAGATAGTTATAATGGATAAGTTGTAGTATGATCATAAGTCGATATGATGGGTAAGTTTGATGGTGTTAAAATATTGAAACTATTTGCACAGATTTCGATTTTCGCTTGGATCCCAGTTAAATAACCAGAACTTTTAAATAGACAAATATAGGCAGCTGATACTTTGAGATTCTTTGCACTAATCCATTCTGATTTTAACTTAATCGATGTCGATTTAAAGTGGGGTAAAGCTTTTTTTGTAATCAAATTATATATAGTATTTATAGCGCAAATTGGTTTATTCACTTGTGATATATTTTGGGCCTGTGTCTATATGTTCCTAATTGATATTCACTATTACAAAACTAATCGGTGTATTTTTTAAAAAAAGATGATTTTGCCGACTGCAATTATTTCAGCTGTTGCCCCACTGTACGACGGTTTATCTTTTAAAGAGTGCTGGATACTTTACACAGTTAGGCAAAGGTGCTCGGATATTTTTGTGATACTTATATAGGAAAATATGCTACCTCGGTAATAATTTGCTGTTGTTAAATAAGGGAAAAGGACCTTTGCTATGCAAAGACGTATCTACTCATTTTTGTCTACACAAAGTTAACAGAAACGGTAAGGCTCAAACTACGTTGCTAACATTGGTTTTGATTTCGTAATGCATGGTTTATGTACAAGATATTTTGTTAGCTGATTAATTAATAGATTTTAATTATTTCCATATTGACTGAAGTCGATTAAATTTCTCAAAAAAAAACTTACTAATCTATAAGAGACAATAGTTCTTAGTTCCAGATAAAATACCGCAGAATTACCAAAACGCTATCAAAACCTTAGGAATCATGAATAAGTGCTTAGAAGACTTCCATTCTCTGTAAAGGTGGTGGTTGCGGTGATGATATAGGTAGCGGAGAGATGTATAAAGAGAAAAATGAAATTATAACCGTGTAACCAACCTCGGCGAGATTTTCCTCTTCATCGTCTTTCCTTTGTCTTTAAAATATCCCCTCCCGGTCTCGTAAATTTCTCCACATCTCTTCTCTCTCCGTTCGCTGAAGTCATAAAGAGGTCTGTCAGTTCATACATCGTGCGCAACATCAATCATTACCGTGGAGCGAGATCTTTGAGGAGAGAGCCCATCTCTACTGCTACGTCCCTTTCTATCTCTTTCTACCTCTGAGACATAATTTTCGTTCACTTTCTCTCCCCCTCTCTATTTCTCTCATATTTTGTGTGTTGGTTTAATATTATGTTCTTTTTTGGGCATCTCTCCATCCTTTATGGTTCTTTCTAGTTAGGAGGAAACGGGAAGCTTCATACTGGCACAAAAAGAACTCTCGTTCTCGGTCTTCTCTCGTCCTTTTGCGCGGTGTTTCCTCCGGTGTTGCCGCCAACCTATCACGCCGAGGTAAGCCATTATTTAAAAGATGTTATCTACGGCTCGTTTGCTCGTAGCTAATGATCCGTTCGCTTTCTTTGTTTTCCAGTTTGTTCTTGGATGACGTCGGCGAAAATCTACGGAGTTTCTATCGACGATATTGCGTTCGGTAGGTGATATTGATGATCGGAAGGTGGCGGGTGTGGGTATATTGAGGAAGCATTATCGACACGATTTGCTAATGTTGTAATGTGTTAGGATTACACGTTTCCAGATTTCCTATTTCATTGTTACGCAGGAAATGTTCGTCACGAATGATATTTTGGTAAGGCTTTGTATAAAGCTTCTGAAAATAGGATGACGTTCAGTTTAGTTTTCTTAAATGGATAGCAATTTAAATATTTACGACAGGGTGTTAAGAAGGAGGTGTTGATATACATCAAGCATTCACGATTTGATTTCGAAAATTTAAAAGGTGAATTCTATTGAGCTGGATACTGAAATTATTAGATTACATGCTAATACGAGGACGACCTGAAATGTCTCCGCAACCTTTTTTATGGCAACTATCAAAATTTCTGAGGCCTACTATCAATACTTACTGTTTAAGTGTGTGCTTTGTGTAGTAAGTCAGGCGGTTTCGCAAAAATGGAAAAAATCGAATTTTGTGCTGTGACAAAACACTTCTCGATAGCTGAGAAAACGGCCACGGAAATTCGAAATATTTTGCTAGAGATTCATGGCGGATGTACTACATCATTTTCGAGCATCAGCTTCTGGGTGAGCGATTTCAAACGTGTTCTCACAAGCACAAGTGGAAGAGAGTGAAAGAGATAGCAGAGATAATAGGAATCTCACAAGAACGCGTTGACCATATTCTACACGAAATTTTGGGTACGAAAAAGATTTCGGCCCGATGGGTATCGCATTTGCTCATACAGGAACAAAAACGAAATCGGGTGACCGGTTCGGAGGAGTGTCTGGCCAGGATCCAAAGCAATCCTAGGGATTTCTTTATGCATTTCGTAACAGTCGATGAGACTTGGATCTACTACTATATACCGAAGACCAAGGAACAGTCAAAGCAGTGAAAGTTTCCGGGCGAATCGGATCCGAAAGAAGCAAAGACCGTTCCATCAGCCGGAAAGGTCATGTCGACCATTTTTTTGGATTTCCAAGGTGTAATCATCAACTATCTGCACGAGGGAAGGGCAGGGGATCATGGAGCGATACTACAGCGGTTTATTGCTCCGATTCGATGCAGTATTGAAGGAGAAACGGCCTCGTTTGCAGCGAGAAAAGTGCTTTTCTACCGTGACAATGCACCGCCTCATTCATCGCATTCTCGTATCCAAAATGAATGAGTTGCGCAACGAGTTAGTCTCTCATCCTGGATATTTACCGGACCTAGCCCCAGCGACTTTTTCCTATTCCCAAACCTGAAAAAATCACTGGGAGGAAAGAGATTTGCCTCAAATGAAACATCCTGTTTTTCCGTCGGCTTGAAGAGACTGGAGCACTGTTTGAAAAGTGTATTGATCTTCGAGGAGACTACATCGAAAAATAAAAAGAAAAACCGCACCAATGCCGTATTTTTCTTGTCGATTCCAGAAACATTTCGGTCGCCCTCGTATTAGCATTAGACAACAAGCATTTTTCTCTAATAAGTATATGAAATCAATATAAGAATTAATGTTTAACATTAATCTGCAAGTATTTTGGCACCCCACTTGTGACAATGCTTTTCAATAGTAGAAATGTTCTAATAAAACTATATCTTTGCTCATCATTAATATTGTTTACAGCTGGGAGAAAATGCTTCAGGTAGAAACCCGCAAAATGCATTTTAGGAACCCAAAGCATGTTAACAGTGTATAATAAGTTGATTAACAATTTATTTGTTGTTTATAGCTTTCTTGATTTTTATAAAGTTTAGTGTATTCTGAGCACAGATATCACCACTAATGAGATGATCGATCTATCCCGCAACTAGCTACTGAACACAGATGTTTTTCCGCCAAAGAAATAGGAATGTCTTAACAAAGATTGCACAACATCCTTGATTGAAAAGCACGCTCTGCCAATGTTACCTTGGCTGGGAAATTCTGCCGATCTCAATGCAATTGAGAACGTGTGGAGTATTCTAAAACCACGCGTGTATTCGAGAAGATACACTACAAAAGAATAATTAGTACGAAATATTGAGGATGTGTGGGAAAATGATTAATTAGACAAACCATTAAAGCTTGCACAGACAGATGCCAAAAAGAATGAGAGCAATTATAAGACCCGAAGGAGGAATTACAAAATATTAATTTTATATAGTTGTGACGGTGTCTATAAACGGTGCTACATAAACTTATGCTTGAACAGTACGTTTTTCACTATATACTTTAAGACAGTCGCTATTTTAGCAAGTGCCCCTAATAGATTGAACAAGGACTGTATATATACGAAATAAAATAAGAATCATATTTCGTATTAATTCGCGAAAACCTTAAAGAAAATATATACAGGATGTCCGTGAAATAAAATAAAAAAGTATGAAAAATGGAAATATCTAATTTTAGATTTAAATCCAAAATATTTTGCGAGAATTCCTTCGCAGACGTGAGATGATAAACGATAATGATATTTTCGTACGTAACCATGTTATTGAACTTTTACCATGATATCTGAAAGGTAAACAGTGTTATCTTGTAGTCTTTATAACATCAACAGCTGTGTTGTTGTGGTAATGCAGCACTTTTTTATTTTATTTCAAAGACACCCTGTATAGAGCTTGTACTAGCACTACGTATATGTCGACGTTTCGGCAAACAGTGCGACTGACATCTTCAGGACGCTGTTGATGATTCGCTCGTCGTTTGACTAATGGACAAGCTCGGAAATACGTACTGCCGGTACAAACCCAGACTCCGACCGTGAAAGTCATGTTCACGCACTATATATACCGTACCTAATAATTATCATTAAGATCATCTTTGTTATTCCGTGTTCTTAGTTTTATTACGCCGAATATGTTATATATATATATATATATATATATATAATCTTTTTTATATAACTCTAACACTTTTGCGATTTACTTACATTCAAAGTTATTAATATCTCGAAATATTCTACAAAACGCACATGCAAAAAGGATTTGGAAAGAAGTAAGATCTAAAGATGAATGATAAATAAAGTCACACACAACAAACAATACAAAATTTCATCCAAATTAAAATTTCGTGGCTATGAACGATTTGGTAAAGTTTTATATCAACATTAATTACACAGATAATCCAATAATCTCAACATGTGGCTGTAATATGCCTGTATTTGTCAAGAGTTGAACATTGATAGATTAGTCTTTAGGAGCTAACGAAGTACTCTCTTTTTGGCAGGTTTTAATACGATTATTCAATTACTTTGGCTCTTCAGCACCAGAGCTAAATGGATCGATTTGGTCGTTGTTTGAGGATTTTCAGTGGGATTACCAATCGTGACGTTCAACAGGTATACTTCAAAAATGGAATACTTTATATTTGATATTTTACATGTACGTAAAATATGTAGGCAGTACGTGGTAAATAAGGGTTCCTTCTCGGAAATTAGTTCCGGAAAATATCCGAAAATTAATCGGAAGCTTTTCTTCGAGTTTGAGAAAATTTCCAGCATATTTTCGTTAATTATTAAACTTGCGACTTTTTCAAGGGTCATGTTGGAATGAGGAAGGAGGAGAAAGATCTATGTATATACGTACCACAATTATTTTTTGTGTTTGTATACATATGTACGTTATACTCGCATTCGCATTGGGATGGGGTACTTTTCGTTTCGAAAACCAGACGGAACAAAGAAGATATAAAAAGCAAATATCATCATCGAGGCAATTGTTCCATTCGTATAACCTTGATTTCTGAACCTCCTAAAAGCTTTTTTGCGCCGACTGAACAATGCTTTTCCCCCGCTTCGCTTTTTTCTTTCGCCCGAATGCTCTTTGTGCTTCTCTTTTAATGCGATAATGTAAAAATAATTGAGTTTTTTATCTCGAAGATGGGTAAAAAAGGTATACTACACGGACCGTTTTCTTAATGTAGTGGAAATGGTATATGAAATAATACCGAGGAGTTTAATATTAGATCTAAAAAATTTGTTTTGCGGTGGTGCTCAAAGTAAGCGGACGGTAAGTTATTTATATTAATTCCACAACGTTGATTAGAGCTTTCCATGTGAATAAGCACTATGGGAAAGTTAAGACGTACATGTTTCAAGATGACCTATATACAATATATATATATATATGTGTCTTATTATTCTCCAGGTATGTCCTGAAGTTTCGATGTAATCACATACATCTTCTTCTTGAGGTCGTGATTTCGACTGCCAGTCGAACCTCCAATGGCTCATAAAAATAAGACAAGTGTAAATAACAAAATTAATTTATTACCAAAAGTTTTGTACAAACATAGTTACTTCTCTACGAAACCACCGTGAAGATTGATGTATTTGTCATACCTATGGACGAGCCTTCCAAACCTCTATCAATAGAATGTTGCCGTCCCAGTGAGTTGAGATGGTCCGTGACGTTGTTTTGAAGTTCCTCTGGGGGTCTATTCTCTCTTCGAACGAATGGTCGTAGTGAGATGCGTTCGCATGGTCCGTATCGCATAGCGCAACAAATCCGTATTCTTGAAATATCACATCGAGCGTTTGATGCGGACCCTTCAACAGGTAGAATTGGTGATGTTCACTAGATGTCGACCATACTTTGACTGTTACGATTCTATTTATTGAAAGGCAGTAACCAATCAGAATGCTGTATTTTAAAATTAAAATTTTCTAAAAGTCAAACACCCGAATAGCTACCGCAGTAGAAAAAATTGCAGCATCTTTAAATCAAAATGCCAAAGTCATCATCAGTTTGAATCGATTAGCTACGTTGATAGATACACTAATATAGAATATTTTTTTGAGAAGACATTTACATCAAGGAATATTAGGATTAAACTTTTGAATATAATGCTACACATTAACGGAAAAATAAAATCTGTTGGATAGCAATGTTTTTTCTTCCACACATACTGATATGCTAAATTGGTGTTACTATAGTAAATCTTATTAAAATTTGCCAAAAACTGGTAGCTTTTTTTATATAATCGACATACATGTGTCACCAAATTTTCGGGCATAATTTGCATTCAACATATGTGAATAAATGTAGGTAGGTGTGATAATAAATAATCTATGGAGACTATACCAGAAAAGCTGCTAGTCCTTTGTGGCAAATAATTCGTCGAGCCGTTTTCCAACTTCCTTGAAATTGCTGAAATGCTGCTCTGCGAATGTGTGCCTCATTGATGGGAAGTGATAGTCAGATGGTGGCAGGTCTTGGGATTACAGCGGGTGTGGAAGGATGTCCCATTCAAGCGACTTAAAGGTACCTTTCACTCGTTTTGCTGTGTGAGACGGTTCACTGTCGTATAACAAAATCACTTTGCATTGTTTTTTGGAATATTCCTATCGTCTCTCGATTAATACCTGATTTGAATTAATCATTTGTTGGCGTTAGCAATGTGGCTTCAAGAGTTCATAATACAAAATATCGCTCTGGTCGCACCAGACACAGAGCAGGCTGTTTTTGCCGAAGTGATTTGGCCCTGGTGTTGAAGGACTGGCTTTGCCACGATTTTTTCCGCTTCAGGTTTTCAAAATAAATCAATTTTTCGTCACCCGTTACAATTCGATTCAAAAATGATTTTCTTTTGCGGCGTTGTAGCAGCATTTTACAGATGACTTTGCGATTTTCTATTTGATGTTCATTCAAATCGTATGGGACCTATTTACCTAGTTTATTAATCTCACCCATTGCTCGTAAACCTCTGCTGATTGTTTTTTTGTGATGCAAGTAATGCTTCTGCTAATTGCCGTTAAGTTTGGGTTGGGTCGTCATCAAATAGCTCCTGTAATTGTTCGTCTTCGCATTTTTGTGGTCTACCAAAGCGCTTACTGCTTTTCACATTGAAATTACCACTTTCAAATTGTCGAAGCCATGTCTCACATGTTCTAATCGATGGAGCGTGTTCACCATACGTTTCGATCAGCAAACAATGACCTCCGTTTTTGATTAAATAGGATATGTAATACCTGCCGCAAATCTTGTTTGTCAGGCACAAGGGACGGAATGATCAGTGGACCATAAAGCAAAGACTAGTTTTTGGCGGACTCAGCTCATGTGCATTTGTAGTTTAAATGTCAGACGAACAAAATGACGTATGTGCCAAATTAATACGCTGCGTACTTTTCGCTGGCGCCATCTTTTAGTTAAAAAAACTTATGCATACAGCTGGTATGGGAAAAAGGAAAAATTCAGTAATAATTCTGCTATCGATCCATTACCTCAGTTGAAAGACCATTTTATCTACGCAAATGTAATATAAATGGACAAGAACGGCTATTCTCTTTATAGAAGTGAATTTACTACTACTAGGATTGTCATCTTCCGGGTTATACAACATTACAGATGTCTTGTCTAGATAATTCTGGCTACTAATACTTGTCTTGTAGCTAATTATAACAAAATATATTACGAATCTTTAATTCTTAATTATTTATTACTGTAGGTACTATACGTCTGCAGCATATATTCTAGTTTCGACTAACCTAATAGCTCCCATCACACAATTACTTATTGATTTTGATAAGAAGCTGTGTTGAAAACTGACTAGAATAACTAACTGTATATCCTTTCTCATACATTTAAATAACATTTCCATTGTTTATTCCTGATCCCCTACTCTATAATACATATTCAAAAGCATTTTATAGGAGTTAGTAACGGGAAACGCGAAATTATGCAAAATTTTCTTACTCGCCTTGTTAGCTTTGTTTGTCCTATGTAAATTTAAATCGCACCATTTGTAAATATAACTTATTATTCGGTCTTAACGGTTATTCGGGCATCGTAAAACAATAAACGCGCATTCGGTCCGCTCTTCTTCGCGCCGTCTCCTTTTAATCCCCACCCTCCCGCTGGCAAGGCTCGATTTCGCTCCGGTCGAAATTAATTTCGAATTTGCAATTACGTTCCGGACTAGGGGCACGATGCGTGAGCGCTGCTTTCCTGCCCGTTCCGGGAAGCGCGAACCGAAAATCCCATCGCAGTCCCATTGGGTTCCCGCTGCTACTGCTGATGTTGTTGCCTAGCTGCCTGATACCGGGGCGAAGTTAATTTTACACCACCGGCTCGTAATATATTTGAGCCGTACAATGTTACGGTAGTGGTGACGTGTCAGATTCCAAAGTTGTCCTCCCTGTCACGTCACCTTTATTGGATTTTGAACCGGCGATTTCGTCAACGCTAGGATTGTATCCGTTGATAGCTAACAATTTTCAGTGGTTTAATGCTATTGAGGGTTAGTAATTTGCAGTAAGATGTGTTACCATGAAAGACTTTTTAAGAAAGAAATTTCAGTTCAAAGCTTCTGGTAGCATTTTGTCATATGTCGCTAACGTTACTTTTCCTGTATAGTCTTATTGCTTGAAAATATCTTTTCGCTCCCCTAGGCCTCCGAGTATTAATTGTTTGTTCATAATCCACGTGAGATGAAGTAGTTATGAGCAGGATGCAGAGATTTGCGTAAGTTTGAAGTCATGCGATACACCAGGAGTGGATGTTAATTTTAATAACCTTAAAAAACTGTAAAGTAGATAGAAACAAATCTATTTACTTAATCTAGAAGAAAAAGAAACAAAGCAAAGTGGTAAGCCTGTATAACGGAGGTAAGGTACAACCTCAGAATGAAGCCCAGTTACATTACCTGATAATTGCTTTTGCTCTACCCCATTAAATGTATGCTTCTTTTTTATGATATAAAATTTAAAAAGAAAATTATCTATGTATTAGTCACAACGTAGGCAACCAATTATACGTTAAGATTTAATAAGCTTGAAAGTATAAACCTCTAGCAAACTTTTTACACTACGGGATGAACGCTGCCAAACTTTTTTACCAGAATAACATAAATTTGCTTGAATATAATCGGTGCAATTTGAAATATTCTATTCAAAAATTAAAATTTTTTGTAAACTACATCCACTGTCAGCTAGTAGAAAGCGTTCTACAAATACGGGTCCTGACATGTGTTTTACATTGCTCTAGAATTACAAAGGTAGCCACTGTTGCTGGATGATGAAGCTTGATTGATTTCGTGTGTTGTTATTTGTCTGATAACTTCCTTTAATGCTTGTGGACTCGGTAGGACTCTTTGACAAGTAACATCATCATTTTGGACACATTCATTGATTACAAGTTGATTTTTATGTTTCTTTCGATCTTTGTGGTTATTTGTGTTTACAGTGTTTATAACCCCACTATTAATTACATGCACGTGTTTGCTAGTGAGATAAGTAGACCGCTATTAGATAAGGTGCAATTCTCGGCAGTGTGTAAAGAATACACAATACATTTGGCATTTCAAAGTGGGAACATTCTTTTAGCTGACATAAAAGTTATGTATTGTTCTTCTTGAAATGCATTCATCGCAATCATCCAAGTCACTCTTCCTTCTTTTTCGTGTTCGTTTCTTATTTGGAGTCTCAAAGCTTTTAACAAGTCCAAGTTCTATTTGTTCTCCCTCGTTTATATTTTTTCTGACTGTTCGGATATTTACACTACACTCGAACGACACACGTCCTTGTATCTAAATAACTAAATAAAAGATCTATGAATGTCTATTACTTTACGCTTCGCTTATTCGTTGTATAATATAACAGAAATAATTTACCTTTCTTAAAGTGACCCTTCCTCGCATCGTCGTTCCCTTCTTTGCTTATAAATTTAAATATACAATACATTACTTCTCTAGTCTAGAAAGAATTCCATTATAATTACAGGCGATTAAAGTATGAATAAATATTAAAGCCTAAAAGGTGAAAAGAGTAAGAGAAGGAAAGAGGGACAGAAAAGGGGGGAGGGGAGAACGAGAGAAAAAGGAAAAAGAAAGAGAACAAAAGAGAAAGGTAGGATTTCGACGTTTCGCCTCCGTCGTAGGAGGCTTCTTCGGGAGAAATAGGTGAAAGCGAAGTGGCACAATAACTGGATGTGTAAACCAAGCTAGAGGCGAAACCACTTTGGCAGAAGGTTACGGTGACTCGGCGTGTTAACCGCGCTAGAGGCGAAAACCTTCAGAAGGACCGTTTTCTGTCTCTCTTTCCTTCTCTTACTCTTTTCACCTTTCTTTCTATTTCACGCCCCCCCCCCCCTTTTCAATTCTTCTTCTATTTATTTCTTTCTCTTCTTACTCTTATTTCATTTCTATCTATATCTCATCATGACACGGTCAAATTCCGAAGTAGTTCGTTTATTAGTAACTCTGGCCATGGAAGCCTACGTATTCATTTCAATATTGCAGGTAATAAATTTGCAATATTCCTTTTCCTCTTAGTTTTTCTCTTAATTGTCTAATTACAAATATTAAGTTTGGATGCTTCTCCCATTTCTGAATCCATGTTGAGTATCTTCTAATGTTATCTCCAGTTTGTCTCGTAGTCTTTTTTCTAGTATTCTTGTTAATAGTTTTCTTGGGATGCTTGTTAATGTTATTCCTCTTCTTTCGTGTTTCCTTTTTTGTATATTGGTATAATTGTTACCGTATTCCATTCCTTAGGTACTTCAATTTTATTACTGATGTTGTTTAAGAGGTCAAGTAGTTCTTTGTTGCCTTTATCTCCCATATATTTCATAATTTCAGCGGTGATTCCATCCTTCTCGGCCGCCTTTCCTAGTTTTAATTTACTAACAGTTTCTCTCACTTCTTCATCGCTTATTGCTGTGATACGTTCTTCGTCGTTTTCGCTATTTGGTCTTTTCTGTTATACATCTCTATTGTTTTATTTTTGTGAATTCTTAGTACTGTTAGCATCTTTCCATTATCTCTTTTTTCTCATTTAGTATATTTCCTTGATTGTCAATCTTGGTATCTTCTTCTATCTCAATTGTTTTATTGTTCTGTAGAATAATTTTTGGTTTTTTCTATAGTTATCTCTCAGTTTTAGTCCAAAGTCTATCCAAGAATTTTGTTTGGCCCTCTTGATACTCTGTTTAGCTACTTTCCTTGCCATTTTGTCCATTTTATAATCCTCCTCTTTTTTGCTATGCATACATTTGTTCCATTTATTTTTCTTATCTAACTTTGAGTTGCATTTCCGCTGTCCACCATCTGCTTCTTTTTGTGTATGTATTTATTATTTTTGTTATTCCACAGCTTCCTTGTGCAGCCCTTAGTATGTTGTTTTTGAATCTTTTCCATTTTCTCTGTAACCCTATTTCATTTCTAACCTCTTGTTCAAACAGTTCATTTGTGTTCTATTGGTATTTCTCTCGAATTTCTTCATCTTTTAGTTTAGGGCGTTTTATTTTTTCTTTGACTGCCTTTTTCCTTTTTTCTTCTTTCGTCGTGCTTATATTTTCAATAATCTCCATCGTAACAGGTAATGGTCACGTCCTATTTCTGCATTTGTTTAAACTTTACCATCCTCTCTTTCTCCAGTTTTCAGAATTTATTAAAAAATAATCAATGGTAGCATCTAGAATTTTAGTGAAGATAAAAAAGACTATAGCATTAGTAGGAAATAGCTCATTAAAGCGTTCGCAAAGGGAACGAATAATAGCATAAACGCGACATCTATTCACAATCAAACTTGAGCGGCCGTGCGGTGTGGTCGGCGGTGTAAACTGCGCGAATCGCAACCGAAATGAAACGAAATAATCTCGTTCGCGATGCGATTTCGAAACGATACGACCGCCATACAAAGGTGCATATAAACATAACCGCACCGCACTCCACCATTCCGTTCATAAACTTTCCGTTAATAGAATTAAAACGCCCAGACCGAAAACGTTCGCGTAAACTACATTGTAACGGAAATTTAGCGGTGCGAAATGTCCGGTATTTGCGTGCCGCCGCATCAGCGCGAAATTAAAAGATATTTGCTTTTATATACTCAACCAATTTCGCGTATCTGCCGGCCGCATAATTTTCCTGTTATACTGCAGTTATCCCGTAACGGAGCGGCGGCTTCAGTCGCGGTATACTGCGCTCCGGCAATCGCTATAAAAATACGACGACAGCTTCTCGAAACTGCAGTTGGTCGAAAAAAGAGCGGAGTCCTGTTACTTTATTATGTCTCTAAATTAGTTTCTGTAGATAATATTTATAGCACGTACTAAACAGAATATGGCGTAGTTGTGGTAGATACACTGTATGTAGTACACATATTAACATGTTAAATCCTACCATAGGTTAAAGCAAGTAGGTCTCCCTATATAGTATACTTTGCTTTTCAATTATTTAGAATTAATACAGAATTGAACTCAATTAGAATTTAAATTCAACATAAATTGCAAAACCTCGATTATCCTGACACATGGTAAAGGGGAATTTATGTACCTATCTACTTATTGTTAATTCTTTCATTGGCTGTGAACGAAGTAAATTTTCAATTTGTGTCAGATTTTATGTGGATTATTTCTTTAATAATAAACGTACTATTTCCGCAATTGGACCGTGTCATGATAAGATATAAGAAAAAAATGAAATAAGAGTAAAAAAGTGGTGAAGAAAAGAAGAATGTGAAAAAATAGTAAAGGAGTGAAAAAGAGAAGGGTGATAAAAAAGAACAAGAAAAAGGGAAAGAGAAAGGCGGGATCTCGACGTTTCGCGTTCGTCGTAGGGGAAAACAGGGAAACCAAAGTGGCACGGTAACTCCACGTGTAAACCACCCTAGAGGTTAAACCACTTTGGAAGAAGGTCATGGTTACTCGATGTGTTAACCGCAGCATAAGCGAAGGCCTTCTGATGTGTATCGCCGAATACCAGGTTTATAGAACGGAAGGACTATGCCTGAACGGCTGGTTGAGTAGAGGGAGACGGGGCTTGCAGGAGCGGTTTCCATATCGCGGATAGATGATATTCATCCTCACCACTGTATTTTGTTTTTTTCCGTCTCCCTTCTCTCTTGCTTTCCCTTACTCTTTTTGACTTTTTTCTCACTTTTTATTTCTTTGTTCTTCCTCTTACTCCTATTTCATTTTCTCTTATACCGTACCATGACGGTCTAATTCCGGAAACAGTTCGTCCATTACTAACATCTTCTTATTTTTGATTTATACGATATCTACAGTGGTGTGCATGAAAATTGCAGTGGTACATGAAATGACTTAAATTCTACCTATTCCCAAGAACCATCCGCTGTAGTCTGTAGGAATTACTTGAAAATGTGTTTTATGCAAGCCGCATATGTACCGACAGGTCAAGGAAGGTAAGTCCTGTCGTATCTGACAAAATTCTTTGAGTTAGTGGTGACACAACGAGAAAGTGCAGTTATCACGGAAAAATACGTGCTAATATCCTAGAATTTGTTACTACAGATACGTTTTAAACTTTTTAAAATTTAATTAAATATGCAGAAATTTCCGTTAAATAATAATGGGCTGATCAAAATACTGCACCCTTGAAAAGCATTTTTTTTATTCTTACTCCTGTAGAAAGTTGAAGACATTATAAGGAACTTCAATGTGTAGCCAAGGTAATCTCAAACGCAAAGGAGTAGAAAAATAAATCAGAAAAAGGCGGAGGAGAACGAGAAACAACCTATAGTGAAGAGAAGGGTATCATTAACTGTGTCAAAAAAATACCTTTTATCACATCTAAAACAAGAATTGCATTTAGAAATAAGCACTTCTACAATCAGAAGGCGACTTATTGAAGCAAAGTTAAGTGCAAGACGTCCAGGAAAAGTACCTCTTCTAAATAACAGGCAGGTGAGCAACAGAATAATTTTAGCTTTTTGGAATACGAACAAGGGCGCAATATTCTTCCGTTAGACGACTAAAAAATTGTTTTGTTTGATTCTAACAGTTACGAATAATATGTACGATGACCTTCGTCAAGCGAATATTACCCGCAGTGTACCAAAGAAATAATCAAACACGGTAGTTGCAGTTGAATGGTAAAGGGCTATTTTTCATGGTATGGTGTTGGTTTAATTCATAAAATTGAAGGGATAATGAATACCGACGGATATATAAATATACTTTTTTATATTATGCTGAAGAAGAAATACCTTTGCGGTGGGTCTTTATACAAGATAATGACCCAAAGCACACGCGTCTCAAAGCGAAAGTGCGGTTTCAACGCAATAAAATTAAGCTTTTAGTCTGGCCAGCATAATCGCCAGACTTATATCGTATCAGATGTTGTCAACATCTGATGAAGCTGCAGTGATAACGAAACATGTCATATAAATACTGCGTTAAATATATTGAAAATATTTGTAAAATTGAGTTTTGTTTCTTCGCTCATGTTTCAATATCGATTTCCAAGAAGTATCGGCCGATCCAATCGAAATCCCCAATATTTATTTAATACATTCGGAAACTGTTTAATAGGTAGATATGAACACATTCATTGGCTAGCAGGGGTGCCGAATGATTTTCCCACCGGGCTTATTTAAAAAGTAAAATATTTAGCATGCATGCGCAAGCGGCAAATACTTTGAATGAATTGTGACGAAAAATTCCATAGGAAAGTGCAAACATGCCAACGGAATATTTATTCAATATTAGGCTCAGTTTCTACAGTAGATTGAGATATTGTTTGTTCGCAGATGGCGGTCGGTTCAAACACCTTATTCAATTTCTTGCATTAATTTACTTTTGGTTCTTTATATTTGAAATTGCTATTTTCCGTTGTGTATTAACGCTTTCTAAATATTTACAGAATTTATCTTCTATCCACAAAATCAAGTTTCTCTTAATATTCAATCTTTTACTAAGTTTTTACAATTTAACTTTTATTTTTATAGCTTTTACTTAGGTAATGTGGCGAGCTCTTTCACTCTGAGTTTAAGAGACAATTATTATTTTAATTTGTTTTGCTTTTCATAAATTTAGAAAATATTTTATGCTAATACGAATACTATTGAAACATCGGGTATACACATTTAACTAATAATGCATATTACAAGGGCTGTGTTTTAAGTTTTGCATATAGAGTTGGAATAAAACAGTAGCTACCTTTTAAAGACTATTGGTTTTTAAAGTACCACGAACACTAATGAACTTTTGTATGTGCTCGAACCAATTCTACAGGCAGTTACTTCAGGTATTCGGCTCGCTTGCTGGTACAGTCAAAATTGGATTTTTAAGAGCATCGGTTGCTTCTTCTGACGACTGGAACGTTTGACCGCGCAGTCCGTTCTTGATTTTTGGAAAAGTAAAGAAATCGCTGGGACTTAGGTCGGGACTATACGGAGGATGGTCTAACAATTCGACGATTTGTTGCGTTAAAAATTCAATTATCTTGCATGCCGTGTGCGAACTTGCATTGTCTTGGTGGAGGATGATTCCTTGTTCGGGGTTGGCTTTTCGCAGTGTAGTGATGAGATGCGGCAAACAAGTGACTGTATACTAATCGACAGTAACAGATCTTTGATTTTGTAGAGGGATTGTTGCTATATGACCTGCTTTTCATCTTTTTGAGACACTTCAAGAACGGATCAGCTTTTCTTGACCTTAGAATACCCAAACAGACTGGCATTTATTTTCTGGCTCGTATGAGTAAATCCAGGATTCATCATCAGTTACGATGTTAAACACGTATTTAGACTTCCCGGCGTTGAAGCGGGCTAGAGTTTCTTGACACCAATTCACCCTAGTTGCTTTCTGTTCTTCGTTCACCAGATGCGGTATCCAGCGGGAAACTATTTTTTTTACACAGAATTCCTCATGCACCTTTTTTTGAATTGAGATCTATGTAACCCCCAGTGATGCCTCAAGCTTGTCACATGTCAATTTTCATTGATTATCTTGCGCACAGCATCGACGATTTCTTGAAGTACTATCGTTTTTGGTGCGCTTGCTCTTGGATTATCGCTTAGGTTAATCGGTTCCCGTTGGAATTCTCCATACCAATGAGAAATTATAAAAAATTTTGCGCGAAAATGTCCTCGGTTTAATTGCATTTTCAACAAACTTGACAGTTTGTTCAAGCTACAATACCACACGTACCACACTAGAGCTTTGGATTTAGATTAATTAAAGAAGGAGGTTAATTTTCAGTACTAACATTTGATTAATTAATGGTGACCTCTGTGTCCTAGTATACAAAACTTGAGAGATATTGCTAGAAAGAAGTAGTACAACACAAAATGTATGCTTAAATGCAATGTAAAAGCAAATGTCTTGTTCCGCAAACATTAACTCATGCATGTGTCTAAACAGACATATTCATGTACTATGTATTTTAATGCAACTTTTCACAAATCAATGCAGTTTCAACAACATTTGGCTCTATTTATCTAAACAAATAAATTACATTTATTGAGCTAACGTTTAGAAACGCTAATCTTCTGGTCGCGGTGGTGCAAAGTGTTATGAAAATTGCTGGGAAAATATACTAGTACCTGGAAAATACCGCGGTTTAGCATCCCACCGTACCATTTATTTATCGTATACATTCATGAGACGAGAAACATCGTCGTAAAATAACGCTGAAACCTAATACAAAATACGTTTATGCGCGTTGTGTATAGTGCATTAGCTCCGTACGTATGCATCTTGATGCATGTATCAGAATATATTATGAATATAACTTTAATATACAAGGATGTCTAGCGATAGCGTTATCATACGTTATTCTAGTATATGCTGCATGGAGCATATTTTTATCTACTTACAGTTTTCCTGAAAATTGCTTGAAAATTTAATCCCAGAGCAGGTGATACTTTGCAATGTGTAGGTACTTGGAACTCAATAATAGATAGTTGTTTGATGTAAGCACAGAATAGCATAGACTCATGTATGTGTTTTTGTCAGCATAATTTAAGCGTATTATTAATCATATCGCCTTACCTGCAGCGCATGGCCGAGTAATGCCCTAATTTGCATTTTATTACTTGTGCATTTCTAGATGCAGTACTCTATAGATACGACTTATCTCGAAATCTTTTTGTTAATAGAGAAAATCCCTAATCTCCTAATAAGTTCTTTACGTGTTGAGAAAGGAAATTATCATAGAAATCTTCATCGAAAACTAATATGTATTTGCACGCCAAAACAAGGATACCAACCATATGGGGGATGACCAGCGAGAAACTGATGGCCGGATAATCTCTTGGGCATGCATTTTTTGAATTTTATTATTGACCTCAGTTTTGTGAATCTCCGGGTAACGGTTGGTTTTTTGCAGAAATAGGAGTACTTGATGTGACGGGCAATTTGTGTTTAACACCATTTGTGACCTTCTAGGTGAAAAATAGCCTGCAACTTGTTGCAAATTTGTAGGAGAGACTTCGCTTCGTCAGTATTTAAGTGATCTATACACAGAGAGGCCTACAAGAACACTCCTTAGCTGTAGACAACTGCTACGACTAAGATGTAGCCTTGAGGTGCTTGTGAATACGACAGCCCCTTGCTGGAGTGGTTCTTACGTGACGACGCAGGGTCTGATAATCATTTGCCTAGAACTTTTTGGCGTTTAAAATAGTTGCGTACGCCTTCCCGTTTGATTGGATCTTGGCGATAGCTTTAAAGAGATAAATTGAGTCAACTATTCGGATGTCTGGGATGATACCCTCTTTTATTTCGGGATTAAGAATATCAATTTCAGAGTTTTCGGGACTCTGAGTGAGACTTTTGATCTGTATAGAGATTAATATAAAAGAGAGGCATAGTTTCCATATAATTTTTCACTATTTATCTTTGAAGTCGATAACGGATTGAGAAAATTTTAAATAATCGTGACTAAGAATTCTGTCGAGCTGAATATTTGTAGCTTTAGAAATTACCCGGAACTCATAAGGAATATCGTAGTAGCGCCTAGAGACGGGACAAAATGATTCTTGGTAACGCCTTTGATTTTAGTACTTCGCTGTGGATCTAGAGAATAATTTGGCTTTAGGATTTGCGATTTGATAAGGGATATGCTGCTGGCACCACTGTGTCTACTAAAAGTTTAAGAAAATCGAGATTAGCTGTACTTATTTCTACGTGACATAGTGCTACCTGCTTACATGACAACTTCTTTAATTGTTGGATGTTTAGCACGCTGTTACGACTGGAACGACTGTTCTTCCGTTTCAATTTCGTCGGTGACTTCTAAAATTTGATGCACCGTTTTTGAATGCTCGTTTTCCCTAGCAAGGCATTGGCACTTACAACATCCGTCAATCGTGTGATCCTTGTTCTTGCAATATCGCGGTATATTCGAAGCCACACGACTAAATGCCATTTTCTAAATATTTATTATTGAATACACCCTAGCGTAAACAAAAAAAAAGACGCATGAAAGAAATCTATTTGAAGAAGTAAAGTGCCTTTTGCAACACAATATTTTACCCTAAATGATCTTTCTTCTAAGCGTAACTAAGCAGATTCAAATCTCAAACAGTAACAGGAATTATGCAATATACAACTACATTGCGTAGTATGTATGACTAATCAGTAAGTGGGTCACAAAAAGCTATGATAAAAATAACTAGAGAAATAGTTGGCCAAAAACAAGGTTTATCTTTCAAACAAAGTCTTCATCTACATTAGTACACTTATCCCATTGGTTTATCAATGCTCCAATGCCTACATAAGAATGTTTGGGTTACCGCCTGATCTACGTGCGTATCTCTTGTAGAACATCGTTATTAACCTCGAAATGTTTATCGCCAAGATGCTTTTTGAATGGGCCAAACAGATGATAGTCGCTTGGGGTTAGGTTGGGACTGTACGCCAGATGCTCAAGAAGTTCCCACCCTAACTCTGCAATTCTCGCCTGGATCAAGTGGACCGAATGGAGCCTCGCAGTATCGTGAGTGGCCTGGGCGTGTTCGTCGAATTGCATCCCGAAGCAACAACAAAACTCTACAGTATGACCCAGCAGTCACGTCTTCATTTCTATCCTGCAAATGGATTAGGAGCACTCCTTGAGGATCCCATAACACGGTGACCATAACCTTACCAGCTGAAGGTATAACCTTGATTTTTTTTATTGACGAAGAAGAAGGATGTTTCCATTGAATTGAAGCACTTTTTGTTTCGGATTGGTAGTGGTGCACCAATAACTTATCACCAGTAAAAATCCTGTTAAGAATATCCTCCCCTTTCTCTGCGTGCAGGGAGAGGTATTGTGAAGACAAACCCAATCGAATCCTTCTGTGTTCCTCGGTCACTTGTCTAGGTACCCACCGCGAGCAAACTTTTCTAAAATTCAAACGATCGTGCATCAGTTCGTAGGTTAAACCATGAGAACACCTTATTATAGTTGGCATACTGTCTATTGTTACCCGCCAGTTTGAATCATCTCTTCCACCCGTCGAAGTGTTGCATCTGTAGCAATTTGAATGTGGAGGCCACTTTGTTGATCGTCCATTACCTTCGAGCGCTCTCTGAAAAAATATCTTTACCCATTTGTACACGCCTTTACGCGACAGACACATTTCAGCGTAAACAGGATACATTTCCTTAAGGATATCTTTTGCAGGAAGTCCATTTGCCCAGAGAAGCCACATAACAGCACGCTGCTCTTCCATAGTACACTCCTCGAGCACGGTCGCCATTTTAACACTGCCTGCGCATACGCACAGCAACTGTTACTTGAGTATCATAAAGCTGGACTGTGTTGACATCTACTGACAGATAGATCACTGCTACCTTTCAGGTCTCCCATTGTAGTTTGTGACTTATTTGATAGCCTTTCTTCATATTTTTTTCGACATATAGATATGTTTGGAATTAACAGCAGGTAATAGGGATTGGTTAATTGTGCAATAGACTTGTAATTGCAGTTTTTAAATTAATTTTGAAAACTAACACATGTACTTCTCTTGATAAGTACATTATAAATTACTCCGCATTAAAGTTTGCAGTAATATAACATCAAATTTATTACATTTAAACATAAAATGGATTTGAATAGAGTTCTTCCTAGCTGTTTGGCCGTGGTCGTTTGGAATTTCTTCCGGAAAAAATTCCGTACGACCACTGTCAAGTAACCTGGTAGAACCCTATTCATATGATACCGGCCGTGAAAATCTACATTCTTTGATAAAATGGATTATTCCGCAAGATGATAAAACTTTTGAAAATAATGTTGAAAACACACGAATTTGTTGCACCACACACATCGTAGGATGGCATAGTTACCACATATGGAACAATGAGAAAAATGCATAAAATCGTGCAGTATGAAAGCAAAACCTACTGGATTTTCAGATTCGTTTGGTATTTGGTCAACGTATTCGCTTTTGTACCAAGCGTAAGTAAATATGTCATGATATTTTGATGCCATTTCCAAAATTGAGAAATATTCTTTTATAATTTACAACTCTATGTGTACTATATTCTATGCATCCTGAAGCTATTTGTAATTAATCCTGTATATTATAAAAATGCAGGTGGTAAAGTGGCAATATATTTTCATTTTGTTCCCGAAAGCGGCTCAATCAAATTGTGGTATACTTCTAACAATATTTCTACAGTACCCTAGGAGGGAGAGAAGAGAAACAATTTTATATGAACCAAAAGATTTGTGTCATTTACCCTATCTCAAAGTTCATCCCAAAAATCTACCAGCATTGCGTCGACATACGATAAATTAAATTTGAAGGAAATTTTCGGCCTTCTCAAATACCGCAAATATCTTCCTCAATTTTCCCTTATTTACCTATTTTTGGGGGTGCGTAATTGCTTTTGTAAACTCGAAGGTATTTCATTATATCTCAGCTTGAGCCTCTCTTCTTTCAGAAGGGCGAATGAATTTTCAGGTCGTCGACACGTTTCCGAGAAGTACGCATAAGCGTAAGATGATGACAATAGGCTTATTCAACCTAATTGCATTTGTTAAACGAGCCTCTTAAGGGCTCATTTTACAGTATTTTGGATTTTTAGGAGTAATCCCGCTTATAAATTTAATATTTATTGCTTTTCTTTACGACAACGGTATTATAGCAGCCATTCAGTTTTCTAATGCTTGCTTTTGTTCTGCAGTATCACTTTTTGTCGTCTTTTACTTACTTATTCATGTATGTACATTGTGGTAGAAAATCTCAGGCTCGTTAATGTTTTTAAATGGGTTCTTTGATTTAAAATTTTGATCAATTTGTTTTTAAATTAAAAAATGATGATTTCCAATTAAAATAACCAAATGTAAAGTTGAAAAGATAAATATATTGACAAATTAATTAATACATATCGTTTTTTTACAAAAAAAAATATGTATTTTTTTACAGAAAACCTAAGGCAATCCCTGTCTAGATAATCTTTAAATATTCTAATTAATTTACGAAACGAAAATGGGATCGATAGATACAAATAATTTTGAAGAACTTAAGGAAATTCGGCGTCTTTAATCTTTGAAATCGTACTCACTCGCACGTGATTTCTCGCCTTTAAGATGGATTGGTCTTCGGCTTCCAAAATATGTGTCCAGAACTTCCAGATTTTATTTGTAGTATCAGCTGATACACTTTATGAATGGATATAACGAAAATCTTTATAAAATTATAGAGTTATATGAGAAAATAACTAATTATTCTCAGGAGAAACGAAGCTAACATGTCTGACTTTGACACGTTGTTTATTTGTTTATTTTGTTTTATATCCATAGCAACGCATTTGCTAGCCTATATGGTAGGTTATACAGTACACACATACTTGATATGAGTGAGATTATAAAGGTAAATGCCACTCGTGCAATCCTTCGTCGTACGAGAAATTTTGAAGATAATAAATATAATAGTGCATATTTATACAATGTGATTGAAGTGTGTGAGTACAGTATATTAAACGTCCTTTAAGCATATTTTGAAATATTTATTTATATAAAAAATATGTATATGTACGAAAATCGTTATATATATATATATATATATATATATATATATATATATATATATATATATATATATAACGATAGTACAGTTTGCATTTCCTCTGCAAGTGTTGTTGAAGGGACTTTTTTTTAACAAGAAAATTGTGAATAATAAGTTATTAAAGAATATCCAAAGTAGATACCTGTAAAACTTTAGAAAGAAACCTGTGCAGATTGAATGTCTGTGTTTAAAATTCATAAAGATAGAGTACTTTGCCTCCAACTTCTAACATTAACCATACAAAAAAAAAATAACGGCGTGCACCAGAGTGACGCGAAAATATTTGGAATAGGTAAAGCTGAATTCAAAATTCATTGATAATTAATGCGCAATATTACATATCATTACAATGCATGCAATGCATGTATAACTTAACAAATTTTTGAATGCAACAAGGAGTTGGAACGGCAATATATTTATAGAAAAGTAATTGGAACTAATACAAAGAAGAATTATATTAATATGTAATGTTCTGCATATGTGCATATATCTACGTTTTGATACCTTAATACCTCTCGCTAAATGCAATAGGTTTTCGAAAATGTTAACAATAGTTCATTGCAAATTATAAGAAATGGCATCATACTTATTACTCCCTTATTAAGAAAAAATAACTTAAAGTTCAAGTACTGGCTTTTCATCTCACGTTAAGAGAAAATTCACAATAAATTTGCACTGTAGAAAGTTGATTACTTGGCGCTATTGATTATCTAAGAGCTTATTTGAAAATCTAAATGAATTGCCCTAATAATTTTGAAATGTGGGATGATTATAACTTCTTTGTACGAGAGCAATTAAAATAAGCATATTGTTCAACATGTGCTGCGTAATTGTATGGGTACATTACTTTCTCATTGTACTTTAATATAATTTTAATCGAATAAAAATTGTTCGTAGTATTTCCATTGATCCTCCCAATTCTTCTTTTTTTCTGATAAAATATGAATGTATAGGTATATTGATAAAAATCTGAAAGAAAAGAAATGTTCACTTTTCATTCCAACTTTATATGTATTTTATTATATGTAGTGGTTGATATTTTTATTTCTTACTCGAATATTTCAGTTCAACATAAATATCAAAGTTAAGGGACATACCTCTAGAAACATTGTTTATTGTTTAATTAACACAAGAAGAAGAAATCAAACAATTTCAGCTTATAGTAAGATTCACAACTGTCTCATTCTAGGGTTAATTAAGAAGCATGAACAAAGGCGATGCGGACGCAGGGATGTTTAGACATAACATGATAAAAATATATTATATAACGCACTGAAACACTTACTGTTTTAAGAAGTTTCCACGAAATCACAGACTGGGTGGTATATATTAAATATTAGAATTATGAAATATGTTTCCACACTTGTTCCACTGAAATGGATACAGCGTGCGGAATAAATATTTTTTAATGATGAAAACGGCCGTTACACAAGTGATGTTGCAAATTTAAAGTAATCCTTGTGGCAACTTACTGGATCTTGCGACGTACTATTACATATTTGTCTTAGCATGAGAAAATCTGAGTCCTTGTCAACAACACTTTCAAATTTTCGTATTACACTTTCTTTTTCGCCTTCCGCCGTACATAGGTGTGAGTGAACATTAGTCACAATTTGAAAAGAACACAAACGACATCGAATCATTTTGTAATTTTTCAATTCCCTGTTCCATAGTAATTCTTGCGAATACTTTCTAAATCACATTTACTTGACTATCTTCAAACATTCTCTGGCTTTTCTTGATAGCTGTGCCTATTAAGAATCGATTCGGACTGAATTGTAAAACTACCTTCTTTATATCACCAAAATGTAATAGTAAAACGCAGCCTTTAACTATGTTCCCCAACGCGTAGTAATTGGGTGTGCTGGTTCAGGCACTTTGGAACGCAGTTCGTGTACGTAGAAATACTGCCTTCTTATCAGCTATTAAAGCATTTACTCATGGATGACATTTAGGGATCAATTGTGCTACAAGGTTTAAAGAGTGGATTTTACATGTTACATGTAACAGATTGCCACTCTCTTCTTCAAGAGATCGATGTAAGGAGAGTATGTTAGCGGCACCGTCACTCACTAACATTAAAAGTTAGGTTGTTGAAATTTTTTCAGTGCCCTCAACACCACTTTTAAAATTTGATCGCAAGTACATTTTGCAACTCCTTTGGAAGCAAATAAGATAGGGGGTGACGGTTCAAACTCCTCTATTATACGTACCATCACATTCACCACAGAATGTTTTTGCCGATTGGTTGTTTCGTCAGCGCATAACCACAATCCTTTATGTCTCAATTCTGCTTTAATTCTTCTTTGTGCATAATCACGAACAGATAGCATAAAGTTCTTTCACAATGTCCGACTTGATAATGTATAATCCTTTCTTCAGAAGGAGATAAATGCATGTTGGTGTAGTAAAGTGAAACGGTACATTACATAGAATAGGGCAAACACCTATATCAAATATTAATTGTTCGCTATATCGTTTGTCACGAATTGCAGAACAGTGTTTTGTACTTTTTAGGTGGGGCTCATATTTCCACCTGCTGGTACACGTCAAACAGTGGCTGCACTTTACACACTTAATTCTATCGTCTTCGTGTTCTAAATCCAACATACTCCCTATTAGGTTTTGTAGTTTATTCGAAGTATACAGTTTCCGAAACGTACCTAGATGCGACGTTTTCTAAGCATGTACGCACTGACAAGCATTCACTAGGATCAGCCGAATAATATTGAACAAGCGTGCGTTGATACAGATACTCGATCCACCATGCCGCGCGCTTTGCCCTTCCACGCTGTTTTCCACACAGCACTGAAACTTGCCCTTCTTTGCCAAAGCTACTTATAAGCTGCTGAGCTCTCTAGTTATTTTTGTGTATTGGAAATAAATCAATTCATAGAAAATCGAAAGAACTAAATTTAGAAAGAGGAGGCAGTTGTGGTTTACAAAGAGTAATGGACATTGCGGTGATTAAAATAGTATTACTTTGATCATAATAACATATAAGATCCGAAAAACCTAACGTATTAAATCCGTGAACTTTATCGTCGAAAGCAACAGCTATGGCATTTGTAATGGATAGTTATTGTACTCATTCTTACTAAACAAACGTTTGGTAAAATATTTATTTTCTAATCTCATATCACCTCCCTCTTTATCTTTCTGCTTATGTGAATTACATATAAGCATCTATGTTTATGGTTACGTAAAACCGTTTCCTCTCGCGAAAGCCGATCTCTATATTCACGCTAGAGATGGAATATGCATGTTCGAAGAATAGCGTAACGCTTTGCGAGCCGCGCTGTCCTGATAAAACATTCCATTGAAAATTTGTTGTAAGTGAATTATGTTGGCAGCAATGGATGCGGACGTAATGCACTTTCATGCGCGCACGGGTCAGTCCCACCGGAAAAATTGTAAATCTCACCGTATCGGCGTTCGCTCTCCAATGAATAAGTTAAGAGCGAACTAGTAGTCGATTACACTGTGCGCAAAAAGATTAGAGACGCTTGTGAGGGATGAAATAGCCGTATAAAAAGCCGGATCGTTTCGGTGCGCTGTAATAAAATTCGTGGCTGATAACATTTGGCTTTTAGCGAGATACGCGCTTCAGAAGTATTTTAAAATTAAATGGTGGGGTATGCGTCGAATGATAAAAAAATAAGAGAAATAAAATACGACTGGAGGCATCTACGTGTTATAAAACGTACTGAATATTCCTTTTTGATTGAAAAGCAAAGAATTTAGATTTAATAATGGATAACATCAAAATAGAGACTTCGAACAAATCAAAACTTTCTCCAACTCGAAATTAGTTTTTAAAGTTACTGAGACTTATACGTTTTTCTTTTGCTAGAAGGATACAATATGTTATTTGACAGATGAAAAGTAGAGACATTGCGGTTCATGAAAATGGAAAGGTATGCGATTGAATAATACGTACTTATCATTAAAAATTAGTTACATTTGGTGGAGGTTACGCAGAAGTTGTCCGCTGTATGTGACGAAAAATTGTGCTGGTACGGTGAAGGACAGATTACAGTATTTGGTACAGTACGCGTTGTTTCCTTTTTCTCGGATTCTCCGCGTTTGGCAACTGTCCTGGACAGGACTTTGTTGACGTTTCGATGGCATCGCAGCTACTTTCTTCTTGAATGTATTGCGATCGGTGATCGAATGCATTACGTAAGGTTTTACATTTGCCTCGGCGAACGATGTTCGCCTTGAAGAAAAGAAATGTCCTTATATTTTGAGAAAGATGGTCCCACATCTATGAATGGCACACAGGTATAAAAATAATGGTTGAAATTACTCAACGAATCTGCAGGTTGTAGCTTTGTAAAGTGGGATTCCTTCTTATGACACTATCGAACTCTTCTATTACATGACCTTTTTTTGTGCCGACAATATTGTACACTAATATTTATTTTGCCCACAATTTATCCTGACTGCATTAATAGCAACCCGATATTACCCAATATTTCTACTGGGCCAAGTAATCCTTTGTGGGAAAGAGTTTTTAAATTTTTTTCTACGGAAGTATCTTGAAATTTGTCTGCCTTTCCTCAATAACTTCTGCTTCCTCAGAATTGAATTGAGAAATCGCAGATTTAACTATTTTGTTATTAATTGGTTGGAAACACACGTTCTGAATAGATAATCAATTTTTTAAAGAGGAGTTTACTGATTTGTGCATTATGTAATTTCCACACATTCTTGCAATCACATTAATTATACCTATCTATGGGTAACCCGCTACTGTTTGTCGGCGTAATCAGCTAAATAATGGCAGTAACAATAATAATGGTTCTTACCGTCACATGAGCACAGGTAAGCGTTTTTTGTCAATTTAAATAAAACTAAGTTTCTCCGACGATGTAGTGTCAAGACAGTGGTAAGTTTCTTAGCTGTCCGATGTCAGAATAGCGGTGTAAAGTGTCCTTTACTGTTTGAGTTGATAACTCAGAAACTATATTTCGCAAATACCAGAACTTTTATATATTACTAAAATACAGATTCTGCGTAGAATTTATGTCTATGTGCAGTTTTTCTCTCAGGTTTCATCTCTGGTTCGGTGTTGATTGCCAGAAGAACCGGATACCTCCTAACCTCTCGATATAATGGCATACATCTTCTTGAGGTGATCTTGGTTTGAATACGACGACCATGGATGATAGACGATGGGTATATACGACGTACCAGAAATTTCATTCTTCGTCTTCACCACCCTAATGGAATTGACTTGAGCGTCCAGCTACTCAATCCACCTTCAGTTCGAGCGAATTTTTTCTATAACGGAGTTGAATGGTGCTTTTTCTTCCCGACTTGAAATAGTTCACTCGAGTTTCCAGTTACTCGATCCACCTTGGGCTCGAGTGAATTGCATCTTCAACGGGGTGAAACGATGAGTAACTGTGATCGGGAGTACCTCCAGGAGATCATAGGGTCATAGTCCTGAGACGTCGAGACGAGGGAGTTCCATTGCTCGGTCGAAGAATCAGGTGGCTATCCTTCGGATAAAGTCCATGAGAAACTCCACTCTGGCGTCTTCATGTAGCGTGGTGTTCCTTACGAAACAGGGAGCGTTGTGGGTGATCGAAGCGGTTGCCCATGTGTTTGATGCGTACATTATAATTGGTCTAAGTACGGTTTTGTAAATCCGTATCTTGCGTGTGGGATCTAGCTTGCTTCGTCCAATCAGGAATGGATAGAGGATTCCAGACCTCTGTCGTCCGCGATCGATACGCGATGTATATGAGTTCCCCAGTTCACTTAAGAATCCGGTGTGACCTTCAGGTATTTGATCTGAGGTCACCAGGAAATTATGCCTTCTTGAAATGTGACCTCTGTTGGATTGCCGTGCCTTTTTCTTCTGGGACGGTTTCTTGAGAAAAGCACGGCCGTGCTTTTGCCTGGATGGAAGCATATGAACGCTTAGAATTTAAGTACAATATCCACTTTTCGTAACAAATTAACAATCGATCAATTAACGGTTCATTATCACTGCGTGAAGTGTTTTCCGAACTAATTTGTTATCATTTGATCATTCATGCGGGATCCATTTGCTTAGCTCTTACATCTTTCCTATCTGACAAAGCTGCAAAGGTATCGCTTCATCACTAACATCAAACTCCTCTGCAAGCTCTAGGTATTTTGTACTGGAATTTGCGTCATCACGGCATCATCTCCGAATACGGTACATATTTTTCGCATTTTTTGAGGCAAATCTCTTTCCTCTCAGCATTTCTTTCAAGTTTGGGAATAGGAGGAAGTTGCTGGGGGCTAGGTCCGGTGAACATGGAGGAAAACAGACTAATTCGTAGCGAAACTCATTCAATTCGGATCCGACGATGCGGGATGAATGAGCCGGTGCATTGTCGTAATGGAAAAGCACTTCTGCAGATAGTTGATGAGGTTCACACCTTGAGAATCCCAAGAAATGTTCACCATGACCTTTCAGGTTGATGGAACGGTCTTTGCTTTGTTCGGAGCCGATTCGCTCGGATAAGTCCACTGCTTTGACTGTTGCTTGGTCTCCGGTATGTGGTGGTCGATCCAAGACTCATCCACTGTTTCAAAACGCATGAAGAAATTCCTTGGATTGCGTTGGATCCTGGCCAGACACTTTTCCGAAACGATCACCCACTTTTCCTCCGGTGTGAGCAGATGCAATACCCATCGCGCCAAATGCTTTTTAATGCCCAACATTTTGTGTAGGACATGGCCAATGCGTTCTTCTGGCATTCCTGTTGTCTCTGCCATCTCTTTCAGCTTCAATCGACAATCGCCTAGCACGACATCATGAATCTTGTCGACCATTTCCTCGTTGCACGAAATTCGATTTTATTCGTTTTTGCGAAACCGCTTGACTTGCTACACAGAACACACTCTTAAACAATAACAATTGACAGTGGGCATCTGCAATTTTGACAGTTGCCATAAAACAAGATTGCCCTTGCCGATCAATGCATCCAATTCAACCTTCGTGCCCCATCTCTTGCCGATTCCGGAAACGTTTCAGGTCGCCCTCGTAGTATAAGCAAGCTCGAATTAAAGTTGCATTCGCTGCCACTGTCCACTATCTCAATTGGGAATTAAACAATTGTCGCTAAATATGTCGTTCAATAAAAGAAGGATTCATATTAAAACAGAGAACATAACGAACAAATGCTATCAATCAATAATTTAAAAAATCTGTTGCACGAACATATTTGGTTACCTGATATCGTTTCTTAGTACAAATAAAATACATATTTACTGGAAGTTTCGATAAAATGTGTGAATCTTTATTGAGTGTTCATTTACTTATAGCTGCCAGTATATGTATAAATCGGCCTTTCAATCTTAATAACCGCTAAAAGATTGTAACGTATGCAAAGACTGCATACGTTACAATCTTTTGTCTTTAATCAGTATGCTGGTGGTACTCAATTCAATATACTGCTGCCGAAGAGCAGTATATTGAAGTTTTGAAAAGAGAAAGGAAAGTCAGAATGTTTTAGTTTAATTTGAATTGCGGAGACTTTAATTATTTCTTTGGTTTGAAATTAAATTTAGAAGCTAGCTAATATATTAATAAAACAATCTACACATTCGGTAGTTACAAATACATTAAATTAAGTTTTACATTTTGCAAAGATATTTTAATGCAATTTAGAATCTCGTGTAGAAAATAAATCGTGTGCGAACCCTATTTTAATTTCTTAAAACAACATGCTTCCGTTTTACAATTGGCGAAGGGAATGCAAACGAAGACGAGGGCGGCACCATTTTGCGAGACGGTTCGGTACCGATAATGGGAACCCTATTCGAAAAGAAAGGCGCTCTGCGCGACTGGTAAACGCCCATTCACCGAAACTCATCCATAACGCCGGGCCGAGATTTTTCAAGTTACAGAAAAGGAATTAAAAAAAGCCCGGCAATAGGAAATCGCTGAATCTTCTGCTGCTGCTATCCCGCAGCTCTGCAGGCCACTAATCCTGCACTTATTTTATAACCGCCGTGGGCGATTGCTTTGTCGCAACGAGTTACCGGCTACCTCTTCCTCTGTTAGTTGCTGCCCACACATTTGCGCCACGTGATCTACGCTCATATTTTATGGTCCCATGGTGACCGGACACTAAGGAATTGCCATCACATTAATTCGGTAAGTTGTAGTCGCAGATAGGGACATAGACCCTGCAATTCGTACTTTGAATTCTGATGCACAAGTTCTAGTAGTCAATGAGGAAATCTGTACGTCGAAAATAGCAAGTGAACTGGCTGTTGCAAATTAAATGGGCTGTTACTATATCCGTTTGGATTGATTCTACAATTTAGGTTAAATCAGTAAATTAATAACAATTTTGCTAATTAAGATATAGGTGCCATAAATTTTTGGCCTGATATAAAAAAAGGAAACTTGGTACAATATAAGAAATTTTATTTTTCAATGTAATCTCCCCTAACTTCTATACATTTAGTGCAACGATTACTTAATAATTCGATATCCTTGTAAAAATAATCTGAAGTTTTTCCATGATGTTCTCTAACAGCTGCTTGCAACTCACTATCGTCCTTAAAACGACGTCTCCCAAGATCTTTTCCTAAATAAGAAAACAAATAAAAATCACAAGGAGCCACATCATACCATACACGGTGAATGCTCCAATTCTTGAAACCCACATTTGCGGATGGCAGGTTTTGAAACGGCGACAGTATTCAGGGGAGAATTGTCATGCAATAATCGCACACCTTTTGTCAATTTTCCACGAGGTTTTGCGCGAATACCGTCCCGTCATTTATGCAATAAAATGGCATAATATGTGCCGGTCACAGTTGTATTGCATTCTTTGAAACCAATTAGCAGCATGCCTTCACAATTCCAGAATATTGTGGCCAGCACTCTTTTCGCTGATTGAACGACTTTCGCCCTTCTGGGACGAGGTTCATCAAGCCGCCGCCATTCCATGGACTACCTTTTTGATAGAGAATCGTTAAACGTATCGTAAAAATGAACTCCAAAATCGATTTTGGGTCGTTTACGCACATGTTTAAAAACGCGCACATGCGACTGGACGCTCACGCTGGAAAGCAGAAGCCGCTGTACCCATCTTGCACTAATTTCATTCATACCCAAATGGTCATGGAGAATTCGGCGAATACTTGTTTCGGATATGTTTGCTATCATTGCTAATTCCTTCACTTTCAAACGGCGATCTTCTAGCACTAACTCTTCAATAATTAAAAATTGTTGACGCGTTATCACTTCAATTGGTCGACACAACCGTTCAGCATCTTCCAGGAATTCTTACCCCAAGCGGAAGCATTTGGCCCATTCTTTTACAGTGGAATACGAAGGAGGTGAATCACCGTAAACGCCGTCTAAACATTGTTTTATGTGATTAGGCGTATGTCCTTTTGTTAAAAATTTAATGATCGCGGTGTACTCAATTTTCATTACGTCAGACATTTTCATGCGCTAGTCACGTTGGTTGGCTGGCTACTAAAAACTACTACTCTTTGAACCATTATATTAGTAGTGCAGACCTCGCGCATGTGCATGCATGCAGTGAACACGCTTGAACCTCTATAAGCCTGTTTATCAGGCCGAGAATGTATGGCGCCTACCTCGTAGTTAAAAAATGCGTAAAACATTGTGGAAAGAGTTCATATCTTGACTTTTTAATGAAACATAGCGCATATTTCCAAATATTTTGGAACAATTTTTTTGCATAAAAGTTTTAATAACGCGATCCTAAAACGGGTAATAAAAAAATGTGGCCTTTCAGTGAGTCGGGTTTAGACGCTTGTGCCCGTGATCGCTGTGACCTAAAAAATTTATTGTAAGAATATCCTAAATGCGGTTAGAATAGTTCAGTTCTTCAGTTCTTTTAGTAAACCTAAGTACTAATGTAGGATGGTTATTTTCTAAATCAGAACGTGTTAGATATTTTCGTTGGGAAATTTGGGTCATGCGTAGCTGATAGTATCAGGACATACACAGAGCAGAATTTACATCCAACTTTTCCAAATTTGTGTTCTCTTTTGCTGAAAGTTTTTCTTGTACTTGGCGAGAACGAAATTGCGTCATATGACTGCCCAGGAATGTTTTCCCAGTACAAGGTTTTAAGATGTTTTATTCCTTGATTTTATGTTTTAAGTGTTTTCTTGTTGTGAACAGAAATCTGCAATAGAGAGATAGTGTAATGAGATTCCTCTGCGACATTCTCCGAGTTGGTAGATAGTATGAAGAAACAGATTTTTGAGGGCCATTTGTGCTACTCCATTATCAAACTTAAATAAAATTTAAGTTTCTTTATCCGTTTGTATTGATGAGCCTATACACATTTGATTATTTTAGAATATTTTGTTTCGTTTACTTCGTGTTTTTGGTACTTTAGTATTAACTTTAATATTTAAATTGTCGAGCATATAAAAATATTCTATTCAACAGTTTATATGGAACTATAGACATTTCACTAAGTGTTTTATTCTAGTTAAAAATTGCATTTTGGATTACTGCGAAGACTTACAGCATAGGCCTAAATAAATAAATGCATAAATAAAACAAATTCCTAAATTGACGATGTTTACTAACCATTACACGCCCACCTTCCATCTAAACTCGCAAAAAAAGCTACACTATTCAATTTTCTCCGTGATATATATCACGTATATACCTCTAGCGCACAAAGGTAAGCGCGGAGAAATCCGACCATGCCGTTAGTCGAAGTAGATTTATCGAACTATTTCGAGGTGGATGTTTGCTTCCCTGAATAATACCGGATCTAAACCTTCGCAGACAACCTTAGATATATGTACTGGTATATAGCGCGTGCACAGATATCGGGAAGTGAATTCGAGGACGCTAAATTACACGCCACTACCATTCTTTTTCCTTAAATCCGTTTAGCTTTGTCAGTGCACATACTGATGTACGATGGACTATTTTAGCGCGCCACTTTGAGGTAACCGTCGAAATCTGCGTGCATCTATCTTCCTTAGGCTAATGAGCCGAGTTAGAATGTCCGTCGGTGTCGTTGAGGTGGAAAAAGCGTTGCAGCGGATATGTGTAAAGTACGGAGTGACTTTAAGGAATAAATATACATTACCTCCTGTCGTTTAAGTTATGTGGAAGCGCATAAGAGGACTATTTTAGTACAAATTGGCGCGCCAGTACCTCGGTTATTGTATATTAGTTTCATGCAAATATTAAGAAGATAAAAACTATTCTTATACAGTAGGGCTTTTCGAAATTCCGTTGCACGTCATGACCCATAATGCAAGTAATCTAGATGATAGCTATAGATGTGCTGTATGGAGATTTTGAGTTTGCTTTAGTATTTGTAAATAATTCAATGCATTCAGGCATACGTAAGTATACTGTGCTTCATAATAATTGAAAGGTGTTTGAATCACCTGCGCTTTTTTGTGCCGGAAAGTGGGCGCTTGCATAAGTAATGATAGTAATCAGTAGCATCCTTTGGTGACATTTATCCTATTGTTGTTTTGATTTTCTGTATTTTCGTTTTCATCTACTTGCTTATTATTTTACTTATTTATTACTAAACAGGCTTTTCTTATTGCCACCTTTTACAGCCGAATATTTGTAATCAGTAAGCAACGAAATAGTCATAATGCATCTGTACAAATATTGTAATGATATGAATTGTTGTCCATTATAGAAAGAAGTCCCTTCAACAACACTTACAGAGGAGACGTAAACTTTATTTCTATCGTTTATTATATATATCGCTTTTCGTAAACATATTTCTGATATACATAAATGTTGCAAAATTTCATCTTTAAAAGACGTTTAATATACAGTACTCACATATTTCAATTACATTGTATGAATATGCATTATTCCGAAATTGCACTTATAGTCTTCGAAATTTCTCGTACGACGGAACGATGGCACGACTGGCAGCAATTTCCTTTATAATGTCAGACATATCTAGTATGTGTATGTACTGAGTGGCCTACCATATAGGCGAACAAATGCGCTGCCATGGATATAAAACAAAAGAAAAACGGGCAGATGAAGATCGGGTCCAAAGTCAGACATGTTGGCATCGTTCCTCCTAAGAAAGGATAATTAGTTATTTTCTTATATAACTCTGTAGATATATAAATATCTTCGGTTATATTCAATAATAAAGTGTATCAGCTGATACTACATATAAAATTTGGAAGTTCCGGACACTTACGTTGGAAGCCGAAGGCCAGTCCATCCTAAAGGCGGGCGAGTGAGTACGATTTCAAAGATTAAAGACGGCGAAACTTCTTCAAAATAATTTGTATCTTTCGATCTCATATTTCGTTTCGTAAATTAATTAGAATATTTCAAGTTTACCTAATCAGGGATTGCCTTAGATTTTCCGTAAAAAACATTTTTTTGTAAAGAAGCGGTATATATTCTTTTATGTGTCAATATATTTGTCTTTTCAACTTTACATTTGGTATTTTAATTTAGAAAACATTTTCACTTAATACGAAACAAATAAATCAAAATTTTAAATCAAAGAACCCAGTTAAAAATTTTAACGAGCCTGAGATTTTCCACCACAACATGATCGATTACATTTACCTTCTAGCAAGTCTGAACCCAATATGTTGGTTCAAGTGCCTTCCGAGACCGATATTTTGTCGGAAATTTAATACGCTGGAAATTGCAAGAAAATTGTAATTTTATCATTACGAATGCCAACGGTGGTTTAGTATTTCTATTCATATTAATATTAGTATTAATATGGATATTAGTGTAAATATTCTAGTTTTCTGGTGTGGATATAAGAAATAATCCATAATCGTTAAATCTGGAGATCGCGATGTAAAGTCTACTATCCAATTATCAAAGAATACATGGAATAATTCCACCGTTTCCCTTGTTGTATGGGTTGTTGCATTATCTTTCTGGAAATATCCCTCGCGGAGTTCATCGTCACGTGGTTCATTTAAAAATGGTTGTAGTAAATTATTGCGGTATAGTTGTGCATTTATCTTATCACCAAGCCAAACCCCCAATTTTTTGAGAATGCAAGAATTTCATGCGGATTATCACTATCCCAAATGCGCATTGTTTGTTTATTTATATACTCCTGATGAGACACCATGCTTTATCCGAGAAAAAGGATTTGTCAAGTACATCATCATTATTCATTACAGCTAAAAACCATCTAAAATAATTAAGCCGGGTTGCGTGTTCAATGAGTAAAAGTTCCTGCATACAATGAAACTCGTAGGAACATTTTTGAAGATCTTTCCTAAAAGTCGCCTGGCATGTTCCGTATTAAGATTGCGCTTGCTGTGAAAGCATGCGAATAGATTTCGTTCCACAACATCTACCATATTTTGAGCTGTCTGTTTTAATAGTTTACCACTACCTAGTCTTCGGAACACAAATCCTGTTTCACGAAATTTTGCTACTGATTCTTGAATAACCTACCGCAAACTGTTATGTGTTAGTGAAGAATTTGAAAATTCTGTCCGAAATTCGTTTATACGTGGTTGCAAAGAGTACGACCATTTTTTAGTTTTATACCATTCCTGAAGTATGATTCGACGATGAAAACTTTGCAATTTACTGTAAACAATTTTGTGCCAATAAACCAATACAGTATACCCGATAAATATATCTTATTTGTCATTTTGAATTCACTACTCACTATCGAGAAGATATTTTGAAGAAATAATTTCGTGGTTTGCTAGAGGGTAAATTTATATGATCATATAGTATTTCATCAAAGAATTGATCATTTCTCTTACTTGTTTACATAATGCTAATTTTCCGATACGCTATATACTTGTAAATGAGTTCTTACAAGAATTTTCCGCACGAAGGCGAATAAAATGAGAACAATGTAAACGAATAAGATAAAGTCTGAAAACAAACGTTCTAATAATTTTGACAGCGCTATGCTAAAATTATCAGTAATGTAGTGTGGCAATGTATGGTATTTTGCCGTTTTATCATTTGCTAAAACTTAAAATACGAAACCATCTTCCTCGTTATTATATAACAAAAACAAGTAATGTCTCTTCACTTTTGATGTAAATAGTATGTTTTTGCGTAATATTTTATTGTTACTTGCGACGGAACTTAAAATCCATTCCATAAACCATCTTTTTCCATAGGTATGCGTAAGTTTTTCTGGCACGTAACTTTTAAGGGAAATTAAGTCTTTTCTATACAAAATATTGGCCATCAGCTTCGACACATGCCAGCGGAACTCCTTGCCTTTTACGGCAGACCACTTGTCTAGCTAAGAGGTGATAGGCAGATGGTGCCAGGTCTGGGGAGTACGGCGGGTGCGCAAGCGATTTCAAGGTGTCTTGGTAAGACGGCGCATTGTCGTGTAACAAAATCACTTTGCCATGTCTTCTGGCCCATTCCGGTCGTCTTTCGATTAATGCGCGGTTTAAATTAATCATTTGTTGGCGATAGCGTTGTGTATTAACGATTTCGCCGGGGTTCAAGATCTCATAATATACAACACCGCTCTGGTACCATCACATACAGGGCATGGTCTTCTTGCCAAAGTGATTTGGTCTTGGTGTTGTAGGACCGGCTTCGCCAGGTGAAAACCACATTTTTCTCCGCTTCAGATTTTCAAAATAAATACATTTTTCGTCGCCCGTCACAATTCGATACAAAAATGGTTTCCCTGGATGGCGTTGAACCAGCATTGCACAGTTGACTTTGCCATTTTCTATTTGACGTTTATTCATTTACCGAGTTTGTTGATCTTCCCCATTGGTCGTAAACATCCGCTGATAGTTTCTTGTAACACATGTAAGGCTTCTGCTAATTACCGTTGAGTTTTAGTTGGGTCATCATCCAAAAACTCTTGCAATTGCTCGTCTTTGCATTTTTGTGATCTACCAAAGCACATTGAAATCACCACTTTTAAATTGTCGAAACCATGTCTGACATGTTCTAATCGATAGAGCGTGTTCATTAGCAACAACGAATGATTTTCAACACTTTTTTAATTTCGATTAAATGAGAAAATAGTACGTAATAACTAGAGTTGTTGTTTGAGGCATTTCCATCGTTCGTTGAACTTGTGTAGTCAGACGTTTCGGGAGTCTGTCTACTGCCGTCTTCAGGGTAGCCCTCAGAAGGGCCGTTGCTTGACAGAGCAATCGTGCTTCGATGATTTATGCCTGACGTATTATTCTTCCCTGTTTTTTATTAACGAAAGTTATCGTGACTGGAAATCGAACTCACTTATTTCTTCTATTCCGTTGATCCTCCTCCATTCTATGGGGTTGATCCGCGTATAGTTGTTATTATGAGAATCCATCGTCAACAGTATCACGTCAAGAGTTTGAAAACAATGCGCGCCCCAAATGTTCTTTTTCAGTTATAAAACTCGATAAAGCAAAGACGCTAGTTTTTAGCGGACTCAATATGTGCGTGGTTGTAGTTTAAATGTCAGAAGAATAAAATGACGTATGTGTCAAATTGATATGCTGCTTACTTTTCGCTGGCGCTACCGGATAAAACTTATAGGTACGCCTGGTAGGAACGGCTTCTGTCAGCCCTGTAATATTTTGCACTACCTAAAATCACACATTTTCGCGCATTTTTTACGTATAATTAACCCGATGCCGATCTCGATAACTGCACCCAAATACGCGAAGACGAATATGTTGTCGTAAACTGTATATCCGTAAAGTGCTCGCCCTTATTTACCCTCTGAGAGATGACATATTGCGGAACGTCTTGATGTTTGATGATGGCGAAAATGATGGAGATGAATAAACGCGTGCGAACGTTAAGGGAAAACGGTGAAACATGTGTTTTCCAATACGTTTGCTTTACCACTTCGGGCGGAAACATCATTGGAGCATAAATACCGCGCTTCACGTATCTAGCGGAAAGATTCTGTTTTGGTTGGTGATTGTTCCCGTTTATCTATCCAATATGCATACGTACGCATGTGTGTTCGGTGTAGCTATTGTTGGTATAGTCGGTCGTTAAGTATCGTTGAGAGGTAGCGCTGTTCGGTGCGCTACGCATTTTGAAATGATTAATTGATGTAATTATCCTAACAGGACTACCAGTGTTGTATGTACACTCATGTGATATACAATTTGTAACGAATAATTTAACAAACATTAATTATATGTAAATTACTGTGCAAGCAAAGTGTGTAATGGGAAAAACAGACAATATTAAAATATATTCCAATTGACCAATATGTACCACTACTTAAGCATCCGCATACGAAAAGCGATCTAAAATCACCAAACTAATAAAAATGTAGCTTCATAATAGAGATGAGAGACAGGGTAGGGAAACAGCAATAATAGAAGGCACTCCAGCATAGCCAACCATGCAACCTAATATTCAAAAAGAGGAATAAAGAAGAATCAACATTAATATCAAAAGTGTGAATAATAATCAACACGAAAAGCTAAGAACATACGAGGGTGAATACCTATGCTGTACCTTTGGCCCCCTTACAGTAAAACTACAGTGGCATTATATTTTAATTTTTCGAGATAGTCTCCCTCTACACTAATACACTTGATCAATAGGTGCTCCAACATCTCAACAGCCTCCTGGAAAAGTTTTTGTCCGACCTCTGCAAACCACCTCTCTACAGCTTACATCACTTCTTAATTACTGGAAAATTTTGTTTCGCGTAAGATTTCTTTTAATTTGGGTAACAGTCTGTAATCACTGGGGGCCAAATCAGGTGAACATGGCAGGTTCTCCACTAATTCAAATCCTACTTGGCGAATTACAGCCAGAGCAATACCAGATATATGGCTGGGAGCATTATCCTGATGGAATAGCACACCGTTGCTTAACTTTCCTCGGCGTTTGATACACATTGAACATAGATAGGAAAACGTTTCCAGCAGACGGCACGACCTTAAATTTGCGTGAAGGAGGAGAACCGTGATGTTTCCACTCTTTACTTTACACTTTGGACTCGAGGTAATAGTGGCTCATCCATGGTCAAATACAGACTAAGTTCTCTTGGTACCGTTCCAAAGGTCGCTTACAAATCAACACCCGATTTCTTTTTTGATCAATGGTTTATTAATCATCTTCTTCATATCTAATTCTTTAGTCAGTATGTTGTGCATCACGTGATATGATAAGCCGATATCTTGCACAATATCCCTGATGCGTACTCGTCGGTCTTCCAGATATCGTGTACCTTTTTAAAGTTTTTGCTGTTGTTCCTGTTATGGGAGGTTGGTTTTCACATGATATTCTTCCGGGTTTAAAATCGCGGCACTAGCGTTTGACTATCACATAAGGAACTGCAAACTCACCCATAGTTGCCATAATGTCTTTATGAATTTAAGATGGCGTCATGCCCTTCTTCTGAAGATATTTTGTTATGGCTCTCACGTGGAGAAAAGACATGGGTTTGAAAGGCTAATTTATATTCGCTTCAGAATTAACGTTGATTGCGTATAGTTTACTATTCAATCAATCATTCAAAAGATACTGAATCGTTTTATTCTTTCTGGAATAAGTACTGGAACTGAAAATTATGTAGTTGGATAAAATTTAACTAAGAAAATAAAAATATGTATCTGACTATATATTGACGAGTCAATGGATCGTTAACAGAATTCTCTTCTTAATGTCATAGTAGATAGAATGGTACCAGAGGGTCTACATTTGACTGTGACAACGTTAGATGTCGTTTGCTCGAATAATAAATTAACCAACATGATGTATAACGAGAATGTCAAGAAAGGGTATGCCGTTGCTGAATTCTTGCCTGTAGTTGTTAAGGGGATTGGGGACATAATAAATGCAAGGGGCAGTAGTGGTTACATACTCCACATATATGTGTGTATCGTGAGACAATATTAAATAGAAAAATTTCTTATGCAGAAGTCCAGACCGTAGACCACTGCAATGCAAGCAATGATAAGGCTGAGTGGAAGTATCACCGACGATACATAAATTTATTTGTATTATTTGTCACCAGAGATAAAAGTGACAGAGTCGAATAGAAACGAGAATATTTTGAGAAATACACTTTAGGTATGATAGTATGAATTGTATACCTACCTGCTGAAGTTATACAACAACCGCGAAAATAGCACCATTTTCGATTTTGATTTTGTAATTTGGTATGTTTCAATCTATCCTTGTTGCCCTTATAAATTTGATGTATTTCATTAGAATATCATGATGCGAGACTATGATACAATATCATTCCTTTTGAGAGTTTGTTTCGGCATTAGACCAGATGAATTACGTCATACGTATTTGGAGAGCTACAAACAATCGAATTTTATAACTATTTTCTCTATCTCAATACTCTTTACTTACTTATGGTTGATGCAAGATATCTTCCTTCCTTTCTTGTTATTACGAATTTATATTGATGCTGGATAATTTTTGGAAATTCTATTTTCCTTATACAATCGGTTGCGCCAAACTTTTATTCTCGCATACGATTTAGCAAATTCAAACAGACAACGGTAGTGCGAAAAGTCTAAAGCCTCAACATCCGAACAGTTTCACTCGTTAAAAATATTCCAGTAATATAATTGCACATATGTTGGAAGATACTAAGAGAGAAAATTTCCATATGGGACGCCCAAAAGGTTTTTAACAATTGCAAATTAACACCGGTATTTAACAACCGCAAATTACAATTTGTATAGTAAGAAACGCATCTAAAAGTATGCCTAGAAAATAACACCAAGATAAAAAAAAACGCTGTAATTACAGCTTTCTCATGGTATTAGTGAAATCAATTCACGAGAAAGATATGTGAGACAAAGCGCTAACATATAGACACGTTTCTGCCTTCCCGGCGTCATCAGCCTGGTTTCGAGCAGTTTTATGCTAACACATGTAATTCTCTCGCTGCTTCTATCATGGTAGGCAGAAACATGTCAGTGTGTTAGCGTTGTATGTCTCGCATGTCTTTCTAGTGAATTGATTTCACTAATACCGTGAGAAAGCTGTAAGAAACGCAGGCTAATATCTTTTCTAGGAAATGGGATAGAGTGATGATGATGATATAGCAGATACCAGCGACCCTTCCCTTGGCACGCGTGGTAAGTTACAAGTTAGTCCTTGTTCGCTTTTGGAAGAGACGGTAGTATAGGCAAATATGGGTGCAGTGTATGCAAAGGGTTTTGAAGCAGTGTTTTTGTACAATCACTGAAGGGGCCCAAGAATGAGTATTGCAGTGGCTGCCATGTACTTATATGAAACATCAAATTACATACGATGCTAGACAAGGCTATACCATCAGATGAGAGAAGTAGATGATGTTACAAAGCGCGATCAATCTCGTACGACGATAATCAGGCAAGGTAAGACAATAATTAATTCATTCAGTAGAAAACCGTATTTAACATGGCGTCAAGGGGAATCTATGTTGGTAAAGAGAAATATAAATATGTTTTAGTTTAATGACTCTTTGAAGCCGATTGCTTGAGTACAAGATTGCTTACCACAGTACGCTATTGAAACCATTGCTCTCGGACAAACACCGACATGCGCGCTTAACAATGGACACTGGAGAATATCTTTAGAGGCTGGACGAATGCGGTGTTTACGACCGAAACTTCTTCTTGGACCCGAATTCCAGTAAGCGTGGTTTAGTCATATAGATCGCTTTGTCGAACTAACTGCAAAACATGCAGTGAATGTCCATTTTTGGGGTTTTAATGTTCGTTATTTTAGGACGTTATGCGTCTTTACTTGTAATTTAAACATGAGCGGATGGTGGAATTATATAAAAGAGCTACTGACATCTACAAAGGTTTTATTTAAGAGTAGTAATGGGAACTGGATTTTACACGAGAATAATGATCCAAAACACCGAAACAAACTGTGTACGGGCTACTAGTTGGAAAATCACATTATAACATTGGATTGGCCCTCGCAATCTCCGGATGCCAATCCGATCGAGAATATGTTGGCTATCATTAAACACAAACTCCAAAGTAGGTGCACATATAAAATAGAAGAGCTATCTCGTAGCATAAAATAGGTATGGCGCACATTACTTACATCTTATGCTGAAAATTTGGTACAAAGCATTTTTTAATTTAACGCACACTAACTTTGAAGATGTTCATTTAAAAAATATAAATATATATTTTTTATTTCATTAAAATTTGTTTGTCCTGCGTTTGTTGTTATATAGACTCTAAAACCGATATGGACGTTGTTTACGGGAACTATGTGCCGTCATTTGTCACAATGAAATATTGAATAAAGATTTAGAAGCTAATTGTGTGTTGGGTGCCGCATTTGTTTACCCATGATCAAAAACATATTTGAATGAGCGTTTCTAAAGACTTGCTGAAGCGAAATAGTACGGAGTTTTGGCGTCTACTATGGATGTGCCGCTATACTCCTGAAACCGAGGTACATTCAAAACAGTAGACTACGAAGGGTGAATTGGCCCCACAGAAGGCAAGAGCCTTCTATTGGCCGAGAAAGCGATGGCTTCCTATTTTTGGGTAGTCATGGAGCATGTTAATCGAATATCTTGAAAAGCAAAAACACTGATGAGGGGTGTACTGTGCATCATTATTTGATAAGCTGAAAATAGAAGTTGTTGAAAAATGGACACATTTGAAGGGAAGGGAAGTTTTGTCCCGCTAAAGAAATGTACCGCTTTATACTTGCCCAAAAACAGTGCTGACCGTCCACAGTGATTCACTTACTTCATATACTTTCCTATATGGAAGTTACTTCTTATTTTAGTTGACGAATGTTTTTTTACACATATCACAGGGAACTTCCAGCAGTTTAGCAAATATTTATTGAACAGAAATCCAGCTTATGCGTGCTTCGAGATGACAAAAATTATATTCAGACAGCACAGGAAATAAATGGAAAAATAGAGAAAACAGGACGAGAAAGAAGAGTTTGAGTTTTAACGTTTATATTGCATTCTTCCTCTAATAACCACCTAGCAAAGGGAACACATATATGTGAAAACGACCAACCGTTCTTCAAGGGTTTCGGCGGGAAGAAAATAATTTTTCTTAAACTGCCTTACTTGTGTACATCAGCTAACTATAGTTGTACAACGAAATGCTGCCGGCAACTACGTATCACACACACTATTATAACTACTATTACCGCCAGTGCGAAATAAACACATTAAAGGAGCGCTTTCGCGCCCAGCGGTGAAACTTATATAATGCCGACGACTTAGATAAGGTAATTTTCGAGTCGGACGATTTTAAGTATATTCGCTGTATCCGTAATAGCCGTGTATAATGTAGTAGTTGTGCTGTTACGGTTCGCTCACGTTGTACGTAATTAAAATTAATGTAATTAGTTAGAATCTAATAAAAATACAACATTAATTGTTAAGGTAATTGCATAACCTTTTAAAAGTTTAAGAATGCATAATGGCTATTGTTACCCATATTCTTTTAGCGCGCATATATATTTGAATATCTAATACTACTAAAACATGGTATATTTTGTAAAATATCTAGTTTAAGTACTGTTGAATCGATGTTGCTGAAATTATTTAGATTAACTTCCGTTGGTTTTTCAATAATAATTCAATTTCCTTGTTATTACCAACGATAAATTTATTTGGATTATTTTTTTCGAAATTTTGGATTAATAAAAATGTAACGGTCCCCGGTAAGCCTTGAATCTACAACTCCAGTTCGCTAATCCGGTGCGTATCTACTTCTATGACGGAGGCCGTCTGAATAAATCGCTATTTGTGACATCTAGATATTAAAAGCGATTTGAACTCGCATTCAGTCTGGTGCTGCAGTTGGTAGTAGAATGCGCCGGTAATGCAGTGGTCGTGGGTTCAATTCGTGACTGTTATTTTTTCAGGAATTAGAAATCTTGCTTAAATACAAGGAAATCCTAATTTTATCATTACTTCATTGGTACAGCAGCGGATACACACCGGTCTTGTAAACTGGACTGCAGATTCAAATCCTACCAGGAACCGCGACATTTTTATTAATCAAAATTTAACATTGGTAATAACAAGAAAATTGAATTATTATTGAAAACCAACAGAAGTTAGTCTAAATAATTTAATTGATAATGCAACTTAGTATTGCTATTAAAATATCCTGTCTGCCTGATACCAGGGATGTATCTGCAGCCACTACTACATCTACAAAGGCGACCCGAAATGTTTCCGAAATCGGCAAGAGATGGCACACGAATATTGAAGTATATTCATTGGTCGGCAAGCGCAATCTTTTTTATCGCAACTGTCAAAATTTCAGACGTCTACTGCCAATAGTTGTTGTTTAAGAATGTGTTTTATGTAGCAAGTCAGGCGGTTTTTCAGAAATGGATAAAATCGAATTTCGTACAGTGATAAAACACTCCTCGATGGCTAGGAAAAAGGCCACGGAAATTCAAAATATTTTGCTAGAGGTTCATGGAGGATATACTGCATTATCTTCGACCATCAGCTTCTGGGTAAGCGAGTTCAAACGTGGCCGCACAAGCATAAGTGATGAACCACCCAATGGAGTCCCAAGAACCGCTACCAACGATGAAGTAGTCGACAAGATTCATGATGTCGTGTTATCCGATCGCCGATTGAAGCTCAAAGAGATAGCAGAGACAACAGGCATCTCAGAAGAAAGCATTGGCCATATTCTACATGAAATGTTGCATATGAAAAAGCCATCAGCACGATGGGTACCGCGTTTGTTCACTCTGGAGCAAAAATGAAATCGGGTGACCGTTTCGGAGGAGTGCCTGGCCAGGATCCACCGCAATTCAAGGGATTTCTTCATGCGTTTCGTCACCGTGGATGACACTTGGATCTGCCACTACATACCGGAAACCAAGAAACAGTGGAAGCTATTTTGCAGACCTCGAAACATCCTATTTTTCCAACGACTTCAAAAGACTTGAGCACCGTTTGAAAAAATGTATTGATCTTCGAGGAGACTAGATCGAAAAATAAAAATCAAAAACCATACCAATACCGTGTTTTCTTGTCGATTCCGGAAGCATTTCATGTCGCGCTCGTATATTGCTCTACTACTTCTTGATTAATATGATTTCCAGCAAGTATCGGCAGACTCAATTGAAAATATTGCGCGTGTACAATGCCAGTTAACACAATAACTAATTCTACCATGCATCATGAAAATATATGTCAGCCAACTTGATTTCTTATTACACTTCAAGTTCTTTTCCAATTCTCTCATTTCATATGCACATTTTCTATTCGATCTACGCTAGCCGTTCGAAATTAGTTTTCTATTTAATCTATGCCCGATAGTGGAGCGGTAGCGTTCTTTATCCTTTTCCGGGTCCTTGCTCGCTACTTCCGGTTCCGCTACATTACATATTTCTACTCCCCTATACGTCGTTTAAATCCTATGAGGCGAACTGTTTACCATTTCTCTCTATCGTTCGTCGTTCTAACACGTACCCGCATACGTGAAAAAGCGCTCGGCTTCCTCTTATCTCTGTTGCATAATGACGCGTAAAATCTTTTTTTTTTCTCGGCTGCGTGACGGCGCGGCTCTGGGCCATACCGGGTCGAGATTTCATAATAAACAAATGGGGGGTGAAAAAGAGCGACGTGGAAGAGAAACGGTCCGGCTGCGACTCGCCGACTTTTTCGTATATCAAGTGAAATTGCGCGGTAGGGTGGCGGCGTACCGCGTCCCATATCGCGCCCTCACGCAAAAAGTATATAATAAATGTTTCAATTTTGAGGTACGGGACGATTTCTGCCATTTTACGGATGGTTTGATATGAAATATGTTACGCCAATGATATCGGCGCGGCTTACTAAAGCCCGACGGTGATACAGTCCGACCTTTACGGTTGTCGAAATAGCGGTTAAATGATGAAGATGATTGAAATTTCATTTAGAAGTTGACGTGGCCTATAACTGCTGAATGGTTCTTTTTACTGAATTTTATCCTTCGTGTATTCGAACTACCAAATGTTTTATAATCCGAGTCTTAGGTTGATTTAAATGACCAAAGAGGGATTCAAAACAACACCAATTACTTTCAATCTCCTTCTCTTTTTCCAGTAGTATTGAGACCGAGTGCCATGTACCATAGGTACACTTTTCTATTTTCTTTTTATTCATAGAACCCATACGATTGAAATATTGGATTATCTACGCGGGAAACTAATTAAATAAGCCCCAAACTGCTGTGGGAAAGTTAAAAATAGCACTGTTACTCATTAGCTTATACATATATAATTTAATAATTTATTAAATACCCAACAGATAAACATCCAAAAATTGACACAATATTAAATAAAACATAATACATGTAATGCATTAAAAACAAACCAAGAAAAAAAATACCGGAAAGAAAAATGAAATACTAATAAGAAATAATTAAATAATAAATATCACTAATATGAAACATTACAATAAAAAAAATGAAAATATAACAAATTAAGGCAAATCTAAATTGTACTTATTAAAGTTTGTTGCTGAGTGTACCAACGGCGCTCGCCAGACCACGTTCGCCTTAGCTATAGGGATCCGTAGCAGGTGATGCGACCTCGATTCCAGGCGTGGTACAATGAGACCAACTCCAGACAGTAAACCAGGAGAATCAATTCTTCCGGTGAGAATGTTTTGCATAAATGAAGCACTAATACGGTTTCTTCTTTCCACAAGCGTTACAAAGCCATGCCTCTGAATTAGCTCGGCGTAGGGTATACCTCGCATAGGATATTGCCCATCGTTCTTATATGGTAGATATTTCAAAAATTTGCGCTGAATCCGCTCAAGAAGGTTGATTTGGTTGTTGTAGAAAGACCAAGCCACGGATATATATTCGAGCTTGGAAACCACGTAAGCAAAGAAAAGAGTCTTTAGTGCATAAAGGCTAGTAAAATCCTTACAAGTGCGAAAAATAAATCCTAGTAATTTAGAAGCGGCTGTCGCGACGTCTAAGAGATGGTTAGAGAAGCTAAACTTTTCGTCATATATCACACCTAAATCTTTAATAGATGATTGACGAGCAATATTAATATTGTTAATACAATACAGAAAATCGATTCTACACACCCTTTTTGTAAAAGACATGAAGAAACACTTATCTAGAGTTAATTCTAATTTATTATGCAGACACCAGGTATGAATCAAGTCTAAATTACGCTGCAGAAGGTCATCATTGAAGGAGTTAACGGCGTGGTAGATTTTAATATCATCAGCATAGGCTAATAAAGGGCAGCTAATGGACCTTAAAAGATCGGCGATATATATATATATTAAAGAGGAGCGGGCCAATTAATCTTAGGAAATTCCTGCTGACACCGAAAGAACTCAGCTTCTCCAACAACTTATGATGATCAGTCAGGTCAAAAGCACGGGAAAGATCAGTATAAATAACATCCAGTTGACCACCCCCATCCACGGTTTCAGCAATTGTTTGAGAAATCTGAGCCAAGGTAGTTACAGTAGATATATTTGCCAAGAAACCATGTTGAAACTCAGAGAGATATGATTTAATGGCTGCCCCGTTAACATTGCGACAGATACAACACTTCAATGGGAGGAAGAGATGATTTCGACTGATAGGCGGGTAACAATAGACACGATAGCAACTGTAATAGGATGTTCTCATAGGTTAGTCTACGAACTGAGGTACGATCGTTTGAATTTTCGAAAAGTTTGCTCACGGTAGGTATCTAGATAACTGACCGAGAAAAAAGAAGGATTTGAATGGGCTTGTCCTTGTAACACCTCTCTCGGTACGCAGAAGAAAAGCAGGACATATTTAATCGGATTGTTACTGGTAGTGAGTCAAGGAAGCACCACTAGCAAGCCTAAACAAAGCGTGCTTCAATGCGATGGAAACATTCTCCGTCACCATCAACAATGATATTCAAGGTTGTACCCTCTGCTTATAAGGTTATGCTTACCATGTTCTAGGGGTCTCAAAGAACGTTGTTGCTGAATCATACTATATCAAATACTTTTATGCAGCAGGCACTGTGACATTGGTAAAGCGATGAGATAAGTGTACTAATGTAGATTGAGACCTTGTTGAAAAATAAAACTTGTTTTTTGCTAACTATTTCTCTAATTATCTTTATAACAGCTCTTGTGACCTATTTACAGACTTACTCTCGTATCTAGAGATATTTCTCCATATTCGGTGTTGCCGGAAGTTCGAAATATCAAGTTTAACATTTTAAAGATAGTGCCTTATATATTTCTACATTTTGGATGTTACGCCACTTCGTAAGTTAGGCAACAGACTTTTCATTAATTTTTGTTATCATGGTCACCGAAAATTTCAATTCTTATTTTACTATAACGTCGTGACCATGCTGAAAAAATTCTCGCTACCTTAAATAATGAAAAAAAAAACTATGATTATGGTTCTCTCTTGTTTACTATACCTCCTCTGACGTCGAAAAATTCAGTTTGGGAGGTTTTCTTAAGAGATACGTTAAGTGCAACTTCATGAATAATCTATATTAGAAAGAAGGAAATTTCTTAGCGATTCCAATGATGACAAATAGTTTATAATAAATGTTATACAACGCCAAAAACTTCGCTACTCTTGAAGACTTTCTGTTTTCAAAAGGTGTACTAGTTAACCACTAGCACACGTTTTCGATTGTTACTCTCCATGAAAGAGATCGCAGTAATTCTTCACTTTATACAACAAAACTTAAGACTGCCGTGCGGATCTAATTTCCTACCTGCCTAGTACGCAACTTGTATACACCAAGCAGATCTCCTCACTATAATACAAATCAAACAGCCAAAATAATATAGAACACCAACTACAATAATAATTCCTAGCAAAAAAGAGAAAACCAATTTGAATTTGGAACAAAGAATAGACAAGTAGCATTTTTGTTGGAATTAGTTAGATATTAAAAGAGCAATGAGCTTGATTGTAAGCGAAGGACTATAACAGAGTAAGACTAAATGCACAATGTAAATCTAAACTAGAAAAGCGGACCCCTAATCCCTAAGTGCGTCACAAGTGGCGGAGGCGCAACATGTTTAGCGAAACAAAGACAATAATAAGAAAAGCGTGGTTTTGAAATCAAGTTTGCCTAATGCCTTTGATAGCACGCAGAGTAGTAAAATTGTGACCAGAGACGAGGTAGAAGATGCAGGAGAATCGAAAGAACGCATATAGCTCATTCAACCAAAATAGTTTTCGGGGGCGAAAGTCAATAAATGGTCAAACGAGACGAAATTATTACAATTACTATGTTTTTTGAGAGATGTCGCTTTGGATTGGTTCGGGACCGTTAAGAAAGAGGATATGGTGTTTGAGAAAAATGTAAACTTACTGTAAAACTACAGTGGCATTATGTTTTTTTTATTTTTCCCCATAATCTTGGTCCATCGATGCTCCAAAATCTCAACAGCCTCCTGAACAAATTTTTGTCCGACCTCTGCAAATCACCTCTCTGCAGCTTGCCTCACTTCATAATTACTTGAAAATTTTGTTCCACATAAGATTCCTTCTAATATGGGGAACAGCCTGTAATCAGTAGGGACCAGATCCGGTGAATATGATGATCCACTAATTCAAAACTTGCTTGGCGTAAAGCAGCCGTAACAGTACCCGATGTACGGCTTGTCCTGATAGAACAGCGTACCGTGCCTTAACTTTCCTCGGCGTTTTTCTTTAATAGCGTTTCGCAATTTAGAAATCAATTATGCGTAGAAGACCCCTGCAGTGCTCTGTCCCTATTGCAAATAGTCAGGATGATTTCTTGAGCATTCCAGAACACAGATAGAAAAGTCTTTCAGCCTGTCAGCCTAGCATACGGAACGGCCTCAAATTTGCGTAGAGGAGGAGAATCGTGATGTTTCCACCCTCTGTTTTGCACTTTAGTCTCGAGATCATCCATGGTTACATACCGACTAAGAAGGTTCTCTTTGTTTGCTTGGTACTTTTCCAAAAGGCGCTTACAAATCGCTCGATTTCAACAGTGAGGCACACATCTTGTACTCGTCTCTTTGATATCTAATTCTTTAGTCAGTATATTGTGCACTACATGATATGATAATCCAGTATCTTCCACATTGTCCCTGACGCGTACTCGTCGGTTTTTCAGTACGATATCGTGTACCTTTTTAATGTTTTTGTCTGTTTGCGCTATAGGAAGACAACCGGCATGTTAGTTTTCACAGGATGTTCTTCCACATTTAAAATCTCGATACTAGAGTTTCATTATATCATAAGAAGCTGCAGACTCATCAGTAGTTGCCATAATGTCTTTATGAATTTGAGTTGGCGTCATTCCTTTTTTCTGGAGGTATTTTATTACGGCTCTTTGTTCTACAGGATTCATTTTTATGAACAATTACGTCACACAATACAATAATTAGCCACGGCACAACAACACTTTGTGATACAAATTTGATATTATAGATATGATCCACAAATATCATTTAACTAAATATAAAAAGCATCAATTAAACAATCGATTAGAAATAGGTGAGATGTGGGGCTGAGGATCGCTCTTGTACATATGCAAAATACCTAAATATGTAGCATTCCTCCCCTTACATCTCGAGGTGTAGAAAAGATATTTTGATACATCTATGTGTAAAGTCAATTTCACATTCCTACGCCTATTTCGGTTGAATTCAAAAGAAATAACAAACAACCATCTCATAGACAACAAGTCTTTTAACTTAATAAGCACTGCCGCAGTAAAGAAGTGGAAATTCCTTGTAATCTTCGACTAGCTTCAACACACATATTTAATCTTGAAGACCCCAACTAGAAGTTAATACTCTAGCCGATGTTATATCGAATCTTTCCTAAAGTATCCTTCCCTAAAGGCAACTAAGTTTATCTCGTTTAATACCAGGCCGAATGGTTATTAAAAGACACTTCTACCGGCAAAATATTTAAGTAAAAGTATATCTCTATAGAGTCCGAGCGCGGCGATTCTTTTTCAATAAAGACAACCGTCTAGGACTTAGTTAACTACTTTAGAATTCTGCACCGTTCGCCAGGGCGCGCCTAACTAAACCCGAAGTTAATCCGGAGATCGAGGCTAGCTCCGGGTTCCGGGTCGGTCCTGGACTCGAGCCAGCAGAAATAAAAGGGCGTTGGAACGACGGGCAGTATCGTACATCGCGGCCGAAGACTACCCCTGGACTTCCTCCGCCTCCCTTCCTATTCCTGTTCGCCGTGCGCGCTCGGTTTTCGGAAAGGAATCGGTCCGAAAATAATCATAAAAAGATCACGTCTACCCCTCGTAAAATTGTAATCGCGGCGGTATACGCGCTGGCGACGGCCCCGTTGCCTTTTCCCCGCCGATACCCCGAGAGGAGAGCGGTCATTCGGAAAATGCGCACACATACATGCGGACTTTAATTCCCGGCGGCCGTGAAGGATACGATAGCATGTTTAAAAAGAGCTTAGCGAGTTACGAGTTGACGAAACGCGTAAAATTATCGGAGATGAAACGGTGCGGAAATGATCCGTAGATGATTTAAAATTAGGTTGCCACGGTTGTAGTGAAAAAATCGCGAACATATACGTGCGTATAGGATGTACCTTTATATCCTCACGTCGTATTTCATTCAATAGTATTCATATTAATGTTGATCTTGCAAAAGGGATTTGATTAATTTTGAATACGATATTAGAAAACAAAACAGGCAAAATTTTAGTTGTTTCCTTAAATATGCCTGTAAAGGATGACTCGATGGTTTAGAAAACTCCGTCTATTTTCCAAACAAAGCTGAAATTTAAATTCCTGCAAACGTACAGACTAATTATTATAATTTAGAAACAGTTCTAACTTTGTAAGAAGATCATTTACACACAACAGATTAACTTATTTTATTTATAAACAATAAGAAGGGCACGGGAAGCAAGCAACTACGCTGCGGAACACTAGATGCCATTCGAATTGGCTGAGATTTTGCGCGTGATAATTTCACTGCTTGTATCCCATCTTTTAAATAAGATCCTATCCAGAAGAGCAGCGTGCAATTTATACCGACTGGAATTCTTTTAACATATATTGCTTCAACGTAAATCTTTTTACAAAAATTCGATAGGGAGAAGAAATAATATAAACGGGTTGAAAAAATATCAACTTTATCTTGGAAAATAAACGAAATTGATTATTTTTCAATTGTTCATGTAAATACACATACAAATATAACAATATTCGCAATGATATCTTAATATATGGATAAACGCAATATTTACTTGATGCCAAATGCACAGTCAATTAATTAGTATATGCAACTTCCGGCTCTAAATGATAAATTCCAATTGCCTTGGTTTTTAACGTTTTAAATTAATTAATTCGATATTAAATATTTTCCCTGTGTCTGGTAGGATTCGAAACCACAACTCCTGCTCGTTAGACGTGTTAAGTAATTTACGTTGAAAAGGTAAGGAAATTAAAATTTATCATATCCAGCATATTCTATAGATTCTGCAATATGAGTATTCAGAGACTTTCTAGAGATTATACAGGAATATAAAAGCTTAACCTTTCTAAAGAAAAAACAAGAGTAATTATATTATTAATCAATAAATATCAATCAATAAATAGTTCAAGTTACTCAGTTTTCTGATGTTATTTAGAAGCTGGATGTTAAATTCGATCAAAACATAGTACCATACATCAAAATTTGAATAACGGCGATATCTAATGAAGTATAAGGACTTCAAAAATCTTTTTTCGAACATATGAATATACAGATATATATCTGCACAAAATCAACGACGGCGACAATCCTACATTCCCCCACTATAGCTGTAACCATGATGTAGAAGGGCAACAGTACTACATACGACGAATGACTGATAGACTGATTGAAGGGGATACTGCAGCGGAAAAGAATAACGGGAGACGCATATTCGTATTATTACCGTTGACTGCTTGTATTATATCTGTATACAAAATATAATGGTTGTCAGACAATACAACATAAACTTACTTCGTATTAGAGTGTTGTATAATAGAATCATTGTCTCGACATTTCGAAAAACTCTACGTATCCTAGCAATAAATCTAAGGTAGCTGCTGTACTCCGTGTAAAGTCCTATTACAGGCGCGTTCAAGGTCAACCCAACATCAAAAATCTTCCAAATCTTTGACAACTTTCCAATGGTGATTATGAAGTGCAGCCTTCTTCCTTCTAGAGAATGAGATCACTCTATATTTATTTATACTTGGCTGCTAATTGTTAGTATGGCACCAATCCTGTTAGGTGGAACTGTAAAGTAAGCCAATCAATTAGTTAGTCTATTATTAGTAATTCGAAAAATCTTTGTCATTAGCATATAGCAAGTATGTTTCATGCAAGTACTTTCATGAACAGAACGAACATCAGGGGGTAAAATTGTATTCCTGGACAACACTACAGGGCGCTGTGCACAATTTGAGCCTAACACTTAGCATATTGTCGCATAGGTGCATAACAGACCTACAGTGTTAGGATGTGGTGCTGAATTCTATTAGAAGACTTACTATATATCCTTAGTATCATCACAACCACCTTGTTTTTTGTGGAAAACAAAAAACAGAAACAACAGAAAGTTGTTCATAGCCTCGGAAAGTAATTGCAAGAAGTTATACAAATTGGTATATGCGGGTTATATTCGTTATAGGTTGGGAATAACGATTGGCACGATGCAATTTGTTTATAGGTAAATAACAAAAACAAATTTTATTAGTAAATATGGTGAAATTTACGATTTAACTAGCATTTTTGAGTGCATTAAATTTGCGATGATAAATAGCAATACATGTCATGACGTCATGATGCATATACTTGAAAAAAAAATCGGGCAACTAGAACGTAGCTTTCGAAGTAGAATTCGAATCTGCGATAAAGATGGGGGCTCCTATTTTGTATTTCAAATAAATCTAATGACTTCAACATTTTCTTTTCAAGTTCCAAAGTGAATAGTTAGACAGCTGACCAGTGGTACCTGTAATGTTTCTTGCCAGTCTCCAACGAATAAGCGTCTGACTGTTCTTGCTAAATATTTGCAAAATATTTTACATTTTTCCCAACTTTCTTTTTGCATTAATTTAGAATCTCTATTTCAACATCCCTTCTTTAGTTTTATTAAATGTTGTTCATGATAATGTCATTAAATACATGAATATATTTTTAATAATTACAACGAATTTTAATGTATAACACCCTATTTTACGGGTTTTACAGTAAACATCAGGCTGATACCCAAATATACGACTATAAATATATTGGGAGCAAATATTTGTATATTACAGCAGAAGTTTGCGTCTAGTCGAAACTAGTTCTAGAGTATATAAATTTATAGACAAGCATAAAGGCGAATTAAAACTTTTTGATACCTTTCCATAATAAATATTTTAATATTTTAGTTGCATTTTTTCCAAAGACATTACCAAACTATGAAATTTTTAGATTCCTCCTATTTACATTTTTCCAAATATCGATAGTTGCAGATCTGAGTGAGTTGTTTTGTTTACGATAAATCTACTGCATATTTTTTGCTCTGATAAACCCAAGCATCTATTTGCTTTGTGATGTAACATAGTCATAACAATTGTAGTATATTGAAAAAAACAATGCAAATTCAATTAACTAATTGATTTGTCTAAATAAACACACTGCGCTGCCTAAAATACGTAACGTATGTACATATACTGATAAACGTAATAGAAGAAACGAATGATTAAAACAGCATTTTGTAAGCGCTGTTCTCTATTTTAACAACAGTTTGCCTTCCGAAAAACAGAAAAAAAGCAATTTGTTTGTTGCAATTTGAGCTTGTTTTTACGTACGATTATCCCTGGAGGGTTTAAAAGCGCGAGTCAAAGCTCTCGATCACAATGGAACATTTTAGTTGTGTAGTTGCTGCTGCTGGATGTTTTTCTTATTAAACTGCAATTAAGTTGGTATTGTTGTGAAATGTAAAAACTAGTATAACAGAAATATTTTAGCGATATTAAAAAATACGTTTAACTGGATAATTCTAAAAGGACTAGCCTAAATAAAAATTCTTCCTTAATAATTTAATACTAGGTATGCATTTTATCCTAAAAGGAAGTGATCATTACTGTACTTATTATTGGTGTTTTATTTGCTGGTAAACTGTTATTTAAGGAAGATATTTCGTCAATATCTTCACCTCCTTCCAAAACTCTCGGTTTTGTCATGCGCTCTTGCAAATATTTCTTAGGTTCAGGTGTAATGAAACGTTTATATTATGCCTACGTTCGTTCTAAGCTTGAATGCACTTCCATTGTTTGGTATTCCCGCTATTTATACCAAGAGCTCACGATCGAATGTATTCAAAAGAAGTTTCTAAAGTATCTCTCCTTTCGAATACACAACGTATACTCTGAAAGAGATGTCGAATATTATAGCTTACTTGTTCAGCATAATTTTCTATCGTTTGCTGACCGTCGTGAGCGTAACAGTGTGGAGTTTCTCTGCAAGATCCTGGAAAATAATATCGACTTACCAACTCTTTTACCGCAAATAGACTTCACAGTGCCTACTAGTCATACTCGTTTCTATAATATATTTCAAGTACCTAGAGCTAACACCAACATTTTGCTTAATGCACCTATTAGCCACATGATAAGGAACACAAATAAACGGGATCTGAAGTCATTTCTGTGAGTATCCCTTTTTTTCCCTTATTATATATACTTTCAGCATATTATTGTTGTAGGCAACACAATTTCAATTATTGTTTTTTGAATTTTAAATAAAAATGTATTATAATTTGTCCTGTAATTGGTGCTTGGGCTATTGGGCAATAAGAGATTATTATTAGTATTATTATTGATTAGAACACCACATTAGGCCAACAGTGTCCTATGTAGCGATCTTTCTAAATTTTTTACCTTTGCGGTTACATAAAAGAAGGGAATTTTAATATCAATGCAGTATATATGGGTCGATTCCGTGAAGTATTTTGATACAATGTTTATAGCATCGTATCTTCAGTTGCAACCGACATGCTAAAATGCAGATGACCTTACAAGGTCCGCAAAGCCGGTGGCGCATGGCGTGTAGAGCGATATTCTGGTAATATCGGTACGAATAAAAACGTTTACGAGATTTTCAGCGAAGGAGACGGTAAGCATCATCAAAGAACTTGCTCTATGTTCACACATTGTATTTTATTTATACTTGTTTGGGAGGCGGGTGGCTAGATGCCTTTCGAGCTTGGCTATCAGTTTCTAGGTCCCGTGCGCGAACCCGAGGTTGCCTCTCAGAGTTGGAGTTTTCTGTGCTCTTCCTTATTCAATGTCGAATGTTGAGAACGTATATCTTAACGCGCACCACAGGCAGATACTAATAATAACTCATTGCCGGCCGACGCCTTCTGTAATTGGCAAAAGCTGTTGGGGAATGTGAAGGTATGGACTAGTACTATTACTTGTTTATGTTTGGTATTACGTTTGGTTCTTCCATGTGTTTTACCTTATAATTATACTCAGTGTTACACTTATTTATCATATCATTGGTAATGTAATCAGATGTATCTAGACATCCTGTTGACCTATATTTTCGAACAAGAAACAGTTTCCAGCTTCTGTTGCTTATTTGATTTAAAAAAAGCGATATTAACTGAAATTCAGAAGGCGAAACGTATCTTGGGCTAAGCATTGCAATTGCATTTCGAATAGAAGCTATAATTTGTCACAGAGTTGCTTGTCTAATTCGTGCCCCTTTTCTCACCTGTTTTAGCAACAAGAAAGCTTCAAATATCAATCTCTCTTTCTACGAAAGTATTCTATCACTATCATAAACATAACATACGCAATGTTGTAGTTGTTTAGTGTAGCTAATTCAGATTATTAATACCGGATGATCGATTAAATTTACCTTCTAACAAGTCATGAAATTTTTCTTCTTTAAACTTAAGTTGGTGGAATAACTTTAAGAACGTGTAAAATGACTTACTCTGTGGCGTTAGTGACAACGCTTTAGTGTAGGTGGTTCAGCTTATATTACACCATTGACATGCGATTGCTAGATTAAATTTTGACATTTCCACAAATAACTACACACAAACGCTTCACTTGGAAAAATAAAAAAAAAATCAATAACAATAAAGAATGGTTATATTAAATGTTCAAAGTGATCTCTTTCATTTTCTATATATACCGCCACTCTTCGTTTCATGTTATTGAAGGCATTTCTTAAGTTGTGTGTGTAATTTCGAATAACTTCAGTGAGTTCGTCAATCGTATAAGGACGATTTGTAAACATTCTATTTTTCAGGTGTGGGGGTTGCGTGTTCAGTGAGTAAAAGCTGCTGCACGCAATGAAACTTGTATGCAAATGTTTGCCTATATTTTAAGGATTGCCTGGCATGTTCCATATGAAAGTTACGCTTGCTGTGGAAGCTTGCGAATAGATTTCTTAGATGATTGAGTTATTCGTTCCTCAACATATGTTATATTTTCAGCTGTGTTTTGATGATCTACCACTACCTGGTTTTCGGGATATAGACCGTCTTTCACGAAATTTTACCACTGATTATTAAATAACTTACCGCAAACTGTCACTAGAAAATTTGGAAATTCTGCCCGAAATTCATCTATACGTGGTTGCAAAGAGTCCGACTATTCCTCATTTTCTAATTTTATACCATTTCTAAAGTATGATTCAATAATTAAAACTTTGTGACTGGTTGTAAACATTTTTGGGTCAATAAACCAATACAGTACATTTGTCATGTAAATGTATTTTATTTCTCACTGTTAATTCACTACTCACTACCAACAAAATATTTTGAAGAAATAATTTCATAGCTTGCTAGATGGTAAATTTATATGATCATATAGTACTTGTGTCGTAGGTAAGTATAAAATTATAACATAAAATATGCTGCTGATAAGATTCCTAATTATTAATTATCTACTGTACTCCTGTGGTAGATGGTAGTATTTCGTAGAAAAAGAGAAAGACGTATATATATAATTATGTAAATACGTACTCTTGCATATTAACATTCTGAAGTATACCAAGCAGCGAAAGAAAGTTCCTCTTCCCGTATTGAGTCATGATTCCGGCGTGACAACAAAACAGTGGGCGCCGACATTTCCCGACAATTCTCCCTCTTTTGTTCGGTACAAAACGCTTCATTATATGGACCGGTCTCGGAACAAAAGGCAGATAAATGGGTGTACGTGAAATGGGCGTTATGTACCCGCGATATCGTACCGGAAATACCCGGGTAGTAAACCCGACGTAGGCCGGCGGTGCGTTCGTATTCATCTAGCATCTTTTCAGATTTTTCTGTGAAATCAAAAACATGAAAAAAATACAAACGCCATGTATCGTTGCCTGTCCTGAATTTATTCTGCTCTCATTGTTCGATGTCAGGGAGCGCATCAGTTGGGATGGAGAAAAATCGCGCGGAATTGTTGTTTTAATTGTAATACTAATAACTGGAGACCGGATTTTATGCAAAGTGCAAAACTTTAACTTAATTTATTTATTATATTTTACGTCTATTTCTAGATGTCTTAGACTGATTAAGGTTCATTAACGCTAATTAACTTTAATCAGTGTGATACATCTAGTTGTAGACGTAAAATAGAATAAATAAATAAATTAAAGTTTTGCACTTTGCACATAATTCGGTATCTATTAATAACATTTATTTGGAGCCTAAACACATGCAAAACGAATATTTTTGTTTAAAAGTATATCGAGAGACCGAAAATGGTCGAATAAACAAAAAGAAAAACGTAGATTTATATTATTAGTAAGTTTCGCAAATTGCAGGGAAATAGGTAACTTTATTTAAATAAGAAGTTCTATCATAATTTATAATTAGTCTCGGCAAAGAGGGGCAAGAAACTCTCGGCAAGGAGAATTGAGTATTCGTATCAAAGCAAGCTTGTTCAGTATTATTGGATTGGACGTTGTGAGTGCTTGTGAGTACACACATGCTTAGAAAATCTCGCATTTAGGTACGTTTCGGAAACGGCGTATTTGGAATAAACCAGAAAACGTAATAGCGAGTATACCGGATTTAGAATACGAAAGTGATAGAATTAAATGTCCAAAGTGCGACAACTATTTGAGGTGTAGGCATTGAACACATTTCAAGTTTCAACAACCCATCTTTTAATGTTTGTGAGTGCCGCTAGCATGCTTTCCTTAGGTCGATTTCTTAAAGAAATTTCAGTTTTCGTTCATTTTCCGGTTTCTTAAAAAAGAATAAACAATGAGCAAATGTTATACCAACCAAAAGTCGTATTTTTGATAAAGAGAGCAGTCATGTTATGGTCTCAGTGCACCCAGCTAGTGTAACAAAATATGAGAACACATGAGCACCTAGAGACAAGGTCTACCAAAATTTATAAATTCATCAATTCTGTAGTAATTAATTTGCAATGCATATTTCTGTACGTATTTTTTAAATAAGTTGGTGTATCGTAGGAAATAAACTAGTTATAGATTAGATTGTAATTGCAATTCGATTACGTTTTACGGTGTATTCAATCTATGCCATGGTTTGCAAGTATAATTTAATTAAGGATTAATGTTTTGCGAAACTGTTCCCGCTCGGAAACTATTAAAAATTCAGAACTTGAACTATTTCTGTAATTTTGAAAACATTTGAATATTTTTTTTGTGAATTAGTATTAAGTTTTTGCTATAAAGCAAAGGTGATGGTCTATCTATGAATTAAGCAAGAATATTTTGTAAAAATATATCTGTAAACTTGCGAATAACTCGAATATTAGTCTTACATGACGATGCTTTTCCATAACATTTGGACTGCCAAATAAACAATGCATATATTAAATCTTCCTCTAAGATAATATGTATGTATGTGCATAAAGGAGAAGCAAATGTGTCAGCTGCGGAAACTATTGGTAAAATTGTACAGCTCTGGATAGTTGACGACATATCACAGAATAAACTTATTTAGAATCCAGTGGGACTAAAGTGTGAGTAGACTGTAATTCTAGTTGAAAACTACTTTCATCTGCAATATACACATATTATATAAATTTGGAAGCGTAAACTTTGAAATGCCATGTTTCAGTAAATGAGAATTGCACCCAGCTATGTGTTATATTTGTTTAGTGATTTTCACGGAAAGGAGGTTCTAACGTTCTTACTTCTTCAAAATCGCTCTTTCGAAAGATAATAATTAAGGTCTATCTAGCACATTTTATAAACAAGACGTTGACCTTCCGTACATGTGCCAAACGTGATTTGTGATCTGTGAGCAGTGAATTTATTTCTTCCATCGTACCTATTAATACGAGCTAATGAAATCGTTCTAAATCATTTGCTGCGTGCGTGTCGGTTATGAACGAGTAAATTAACGATTGCAAGAACTGTGTGGTTGTACAATTCACGGGTATAGCAGTGAACTCCACTCACACAAATTTATTAATTAGGCGGAACGCAGCGTTTCGAGAACACGAGGACTCTCATTGTCCACCGTGTTACCGACTGAATGTAAAAAACTGTATTACACATGAAAATCATTTTCTACGCAGGCTCTAAAATTCCTAAAACATATGACTATTTACAATCTACTAGCTGGGCTAATCTCTGGTATGTGTGTGTTTTCGGGAATGGATGGAACGAAAACGAATCGTATCTTTAACAGGGCCTATGGTAATAAATCAACCAGACTCGAGTGTGCAATTGAGGGTGGTACTCTGTTCAATAAGTTTACGTTCTTTTTCGTAAATATCGTTTCGTACGCGTCTAATTCTCTACACGAGTTTACGTTTTTGAGAAGTTTATGATTTTCTAAATCAATTTTATGTCCGGATTTTACCATATGCTCTGCTATGCTTGATAGTTCTGATTTATCGAAATAAAAGTATCTAATATGTTCTTTGAACCTCATTTCGATACTCCTTTTTGTTTGTCCAAATAAACTTTATATAAACTTGCATGCGATTTGGTAAGTTCCAAACTTTTTCACCATCTCCGGTTTATCTTTGGAATTGCCTAAGAGATTCTTTAAGTTGTTTTTTGATACAAAATACACGTTCATATTTAGTTGTCGGAAAATTTTGTTTAACCCTTTTACTGTCGGGTGGAAAGGGAGTGTTATAAATTTATTACTACCGGTGCTTATTGATGTCAAGGTCGTGGAATTTGTGATGTGTTGTTTGTGTTGGACCTTTCCTAAGATACGGTCGACATCCGTAGAAAAGAAACCATTGTACCTCGCTACATCTTTGGTATGTTTTAATTCTTTTTCGTACCTGCTCTTGCTTAGCGGAAATCTAACGAGTCTATTGATCGGAAAACTAATCGCGGACATTTTTTGTTGTTCGCAATGGTGCGAATCAGCCGTGATGAATCTGTTGGAATTAGTTTCTTTTCTGTAGATGAGAGTATCTAGAAACGGAAGCCGATTGTTCACTTCCTTTTCAATAGTAAACTTGATCATAGTGAATTTTGAGTTAAGTTCTGCTAGAAAATCATGTAAGTTCCCTTTATTGGTATCAAACGCCGCAAAAATATCATCTACGTACCCAAATTCTCGGAAAATATTTGGTTTCTTTTTTCAAGTTCGTTTCGAATTTGTTCATGAAAAGGTTCGCAATAAAAGGAGATAATGGGTTACCCATCGCCGTGCCTTCCACCTGTTGGAACCATTTTCCGCCTATTTGAAAACAATGTCTTAGGCAATCCCAAAGATAAACCGGAAATGATGAAAAGGTCTGGAATTTACCAAATCACATACAATGATTGTCATAAAGTTTATACAAGACAAACAAAAAGGAGTATCGAAACGAGGTTCAAAGAACATATTAGACACTTTCGTTTCGATAAAGCAGAACTATCAAGCGTAGCAGAGCACATGGTAAAATCCGGACATAAAATTGATTTAAAAAATCTTAAACTTCTTAAAAACGTAAACTCGTGTAGAGAATTAGACGCGTACGAAATGATGTTTATGAAAAAGAACGGAAACTTATTGAACAGAGAACCACCCCCAATTGCACACTCATAGGCCCTGTTAAAGATACGGTTCGCTTTCGTTCCATCCTTCCCCGAAAATACACACATACCAGAGATTAGACCACCTAGTAGATTGTAAATAGTCATATGTTTTAGGAATTTTACAGCCTGCGTAGGAAATAATTTGCGTGTGTGATACAGTTTTTTACATTCAGTCGGTAACACAGTTGACAATGAGAGTCCACGCGCTCTCGAAACGCTGCGTTCCGCCTAATTAGTAAATTTGTGTGAGTGGAGTTTACTGCTATACCTTGGAAATGAATGAGTAACGATAATGTAATAGTAATACAATTCATGCTATAGTTTATATGTGGAATACAAAATATTACATTGTCGGTACTATGCACGGGTACGGTGACAAATTTTAGGTGGTGTACTAGAAACCCTTTATCATCGCTGACTCCAGAAGCCTCTTTAAAAATTCATCTGACAATTCCTTTGAAGACTCTTGTATAGATTCGATCACATTGTAATAAGGTTATTTTCCTAAAGTATCACATGTGTATCAACATCCATATGTATGTATCGGAAGTTTTTTAATTCCGTCATCAAAGAATGAATGTGGTCGAGTCTGTAACCAAATGCGCACGAACATTTCCACACCTTCGTTATCAAAGTGGTGACCTTCCAGTTCTTCCCTGAATGGCCCAAACATGTGGTAGTCACACGGTGATAGATCGAGACTATAGGGCGGAAGTTCCAGTGTTTTGCAATGAATTTTGTCCAACTTATTTTGGGTCATTGCGGCTGTGTGTGGCCGAGCACTGTCATGAAGCAGAATCGTACTTCGAGTAGGCATGTCTCGCCTCGTTCGTCGATAAGACAGTTTCGCTTCATCAAGCAGTTACCGGTAGTACGAAGCATTAACTGTACGGCGTTTGTGCAGAAATTGAATGAGCAACATGCCTGTAGAATCCCAAAAAAACCGTTGCAAGAACTTCTCCATCAGAAGGGCAGGTCTTGGCTTTCCATGGTATTGCTTCCCCATGTTGTCGCTACTCCATGCTTGCCTGCTTAGACTGCAGGGTGTAGCGGTGCACCCACGTCTCATCGCTCGTGATAATGTGCCTCAGCAAATCATCCTCCTCTGTTAGATATCGTGCCAAAAGTGTTACGATTCATTCACATGACGGTTTGCTTTCTGATCTCCTGTGAACAGCCGAGAAACCCACCTTACCGAAAATTTTCGGTAATTCAAATGATCTGAAACGATTGGGCTCTTTCATTTACTTTTCACTCTACTCCAGTTGAACAAATTTCGAGTTTCAACAACCCAACTTTTAATGTTTGTGAGTGACTGTCCCGCTAATATGCTTTCCTTAGGCCGATCTACTAAAGAACAGAGTAGCAATCTGTTACATGTAACATGTAAAATCCATGCTTTAAAACTTGCGGTGCAATTGAACCCTAAATGTTACCCACGAGTAAATGCGTTAATAGCTCATACAAAGGCAGTATTTCTAAAGTCCCCAGACCGCATAAAAAGATTTCATAAACTAGGTACCAAATTGCCTGAAGCACCACAGCCGATTACTACACATTGGGGAACATGGTTAAAGGCTGCGTTTTCCTACCCGGAACATTTTGATGATGTAAAGAAGGTACTTTTACAATTCGATCCCAAACACGCCAAAGCTATCAAGAAAAGCCAGAAAATATTTGGAGATAGTCAGGTAAAATGTGACTTGGAAAGTATTCGCAAGAACTACTATGGACTAGCGGAGGGAATTGAAAAATTACAGAATGATATGATATCGTTTGTGGATTCTGTTCAAATTGTGGATGATGTTCACTCACACCTATGTAGGGTGGACCGCGAAAAAAATGAAAGTGTAATACGAAAATTTGAAAGTGTTATTGACAAGGATTCAGATTTTCCCATACTAAGACAAATTTGTGAATGTGCGTCGAAAGATCCATTAAGTTGTCACAAGGATTACTTTAAATTTGCAAATATAACATCAGTCGATGTGGAATGCTTGTTTTCATCATTAAAAAATATTTATTCCGCACGCCGTACTCATTTGACTGAAGCAAGTGTGGAAACATATGTATTGATTATAATATTTAATAGATGCCACCCAGTTTGTGATTACGTGAAAGCTTCTTAAAACAGTAAGTGTTTTAGAAGGTTATATAATACATTTTTTATCATTATTTTATGTCTAAACATTCTTGCGTCGGCATCGTCTATGCTTATTCATGAAGGTCACGATCATACATGATGCGAGTACGTAAACGTTACTGAACACTCGTCGTGGTACGGCCGCTCGGCCCCTCCACGTTGTTCTCTGCACTGCACTGTAACTTGTCCCACTTTACCGAGACTATTTATAATCTTTGCAATTCAGCTTGCTTGACAATGAGAGCCTACGTGCTCTTGAAACTCTGTGTTTCAAACATATAGCTTGGGTAGCGACTTACTGCAGCACTACCCTTTGGAGGTTCAAAGCACGCTTTCCTTATAGCAAAAAAAGTACGTGAATTCAATTTAAATATTTTCGTGACGTAGCACTAATTCAAAATTCAAGAAAAAAAACGAACATTTAGATATACATCGTTTCTCCACTATTCGTACGATATATGCGTACGATGGCTTACACAAAAAATGCAATACCCTTAAAATGGGTACAGGTAACAGCATAGTACCACTTCGACTTGATTTTCCATAATAAAGTGATTTAATTTGAATACGGCGCGCACTTGTGCGTGCTCCGGGATAAAACGGTTGCAGGGCACCTAAATTATTAAAGAGACCGGAGAGACGATCTTCCTTTTTTTTGTTCGTAGCTATCTCAATACGCTTCGTGTTTTACGACCTAGATCCGGGTAAATCTCGGAATCGCTGCAAAATTAATAGAAACGTGATTTTTTGCTCGTGATACGCTTGATCTAAATTGAATGGAATTGCTTTATTGAAAGCGACGTTTTGTTTCTTGTTAAACTTGATAGGAGAAATTAAAATTGCGTAAGAATTCTCACAACACACTCTATATTAAATTGCCTCTATTTTATCCAGCATCTCCTCCTCTCTAATTCGTAGTGCATGTTTTGCTTACCAGGTAGGATTTCCCAATAGTCTTTTTCAGATTGTTTTGTTGACTGCGCGTACACAATGTTTGAATGGGCATGCCAATCGCTAGCCCCGTCCCTGGAAATTTAGTCGCTATGCGGCATTATACGGTAGCAGAAGGCGTGTGTTCTATGGGTGCGGGTTTCAGAAAACTTCTCAGATAAGGCGTATTTTCACCTTAATGGCCATGCAAACAGGCAAAATTGTCATCATCGGAGTTCAGCAAATCCAAAACAGAAGCTTAAAAGTCTTTAGTCGCTAAAAGTTACTGTTTGAGCTGCAATGTCGGCGCAAGGAATTATCGGCCGTACTTTTTTGAAGATGACAAAGGTCGTGCAGTAACCGGAAATTCCGAGCGATATATGGAGGTGATTAACAACTCTTTTACACCAGCCTCGCAAAAATGTAATAGCTTTAATCAAAACACTTGGTTCCATCTCACTCATCTAATGGGTTCTTACTAGTTGTTGACTGAGCATTCCATGTCCTTTGTTTTGCTTTACTTGCCGAAGATTTCTCAATGTTTCACAGTATCGTTCCACATTGATGTACCGAAATTCAACACGCAGAATGCCTTGTCTGTTACATAACCGTGCATACAATTTTTCATGTTGTTGTTCAACGTTTAACGTTGTTTTGAATTTTTTTCTTTTGGAGGATTGTGTGTTTCCACTCGATCGAGTGTTGTTTAGATTTTGAAGTGACACTACAAACCCAAATTTTATCACCGATCACACTACTGTTTAAGAATTCATGTCCTTTAATATTGGACTGGCTAAAAAATGTGATAACACTGTCAGGTCGTTTCGTTTTGTGGACGTCCATAAGCATCTTTGGAACCCAAATTTTGAAACATCTATTAATCTAACAAATCTCATTTTATTTATATCTTCAAAGTGGATATTAATTTGCATCAAAATTGTATTTAATATTTCGATATACAAAACTTTGTATTTTTCAGAAAGTTGATTTTGTGTAAATGCGACTGTGTTGCTCTCGTGGTGATCAATGGGAAGCGTTTTTCGCGATAAAACCGTTTCAAATAATCTCATAAATGGTATTTAGTTTACTATCTAAAAGTTTCTTAACATTTGTAATTTGCGAAGCGCAATAATTAATGTCTTCTTTTGGAGAAATACAAAGACATCTGTAATTATGAAAATGTCACTAAAAATAGTTACCAAAAGCACAAATTCAAAATCATTAAATTGCTTAAGGAAACGTTTGCTTTGTCTAATTGAAGTTTGATCAGAGTCCTCATCGCATATTATTTCAGTAAAAACTTATTTTGAAGATTCCCAATCATTATTTATAATATTTAAAATTTTCGAGTTTGAAGTCGATCCTGATGACACGACGGCCGGTACTCGCTTATCCAAAAACCTGTCGGCGAGATTAGCACGTTTTGCCGAATGACGAACCAATGGTGATAAACCATTAACGGTTGCAAAAAAAACACGACATTTTGAAATTGAGTTGGAATTTTACAATGAACAAAATTTGCTTGTGGAACCACTTGTTTGATTTTGACCTGGATACTATTTACATGACCAGACATGACGCTTGTCCCATCATAACATTGCACAACAAGTTTTGACTTATATTCATGAACATGTTTCTGAAGGCAACGGGTAACAAGATCAAATAAAGTACTAGCACTTCCATATGAGCTTGTATCGAAAAATTCTAATAATCTTTCCTTTACCATTCCTCCAGGAACAACATATCTACACTGAAAACCACGAAACTTTGTAGTTACGTCATAGTTAGTTATGATGTATACTTCAGTAGCTATGACTTATGCTATATACTTCTATCTCGCTTGTGTATACGTATGCTTCTGACTTTTATATATAGCGCTCCTTCTCACATTATCGACGAAACAATTATATAACTACAAACTTTCGTGATTTCATCTGTGAAAATTATACTGCATTGGGATTTTTGACTATCAGTAGTATCATCCACCTGGATAAAAAATAATTTGCGCTCTCTGATTTCTTTGTCGATATGCTCATCAATGTAGTCGGAAATACAACCAATTAATTTTAGAATTAGTAAGCACCAACGCAGCTGATTTAAGTTCTTGAAGGTCATTGGGGCTTACCTGTACAAAGTACAGTATATGTATTTTATCGCATATAGTATCCATGAATCAATTATAAGGTATAATTAGACACCAGTGTAGAAAGGGAGTTCTTTCTTATTGAGTGTTGGTACTGATACCAAGGGATAAGGATCTTCACTAAATAACAATATGACTAAAAGATAGAATTTAATACCCTTCATATAGATTTGGAAATGAGTAATTCCAAATTTTAAATTCACTTCATTCTCATCATAACTTATAAACGCTGTTGACAAGAAAGTATATTTTCCAGCTCGTCGTAAGATACCCTGAAGCGTCTGAAAAGAACTATCTCGTTCGCACCGAAATGCCTTCATGACAGGAAATTTCACTTGCTCCCGTTGAACTTCCACTTTCCCAGACTTGGGACATAAATTCACCGCGCGCATACACACAGCTCTCGATATATATATACATAACTTTTATCCCATCACAGGTGAAACTTCTCTAATGCAATTTATAGCGAGTAGGCGTTCTTCCTTTTTCTCGCGCTTCTGTTATTTAAAGTTTCTCATCGAGCGGACTCTTCGTTCATAAATTTTTTAACACATTTTTCAAAAAGAAAGTGAGTTGTAAGTTTTAAATGTTTCACGCGTGTGTCGAGTTTCTCGGTCGTAAATTTATAAAATGCGGTTACCGCGGCTGCTGTCTATGCGCTTATACACGTAAAAGGGTGCCTATTTATGGTTGCAACGAGATTGAAATTTATGTGGGTTTGCTTTTTGAGTCATCATTTTTTTGACGGTAATCAGAACGGATTGGAAAACGATAGAAGCATCGCGAAATACCGTTTAATCGTAAATTTTACGGTAAATAATTCAAGAGTAAGTGAATGATATCTAAGGCTGCAGAAACGGGTACTTTCGGAGATGGATGCGGCTCAAAGGAAAGGCTCCCGGGCGTCAAATTCAGATCTTAATGAAACTTGATGGGTAAGTAGAGTATGTTGAGACTTGAAAATAAAAATTTTTTTGTTTGTGCAAAAATTCAGCAATAATTCACAGATTTTCAGTTTTCATGATTTAATTCTTGATCGGAAATAGATAGAACAAAAATTTAAATGCAAATGTTGTGCGTTATCGAAAAATCTTTCAGGACACGTGAATGTGGTATATACAAGGTGTTGCATTTAGGCGCCACTCTCTTATACTAGAGCTGATCATAGTAATATAGCAAGAAAACTGACGCAAGTTGTTGATCTAACGTTCATAACTCACACAGATATAAACACGGGATTACAAGTGATAACAAATCTTTAGTATTAATAATAATGAATATAGTATTTATTTTTATGCGTATTTAAATTATACATTTATGGTATTTATTTTGTTTGGCATGGTAATGAAAATCATCAAAAGAATGCTTAAAGCATAAAATGTTTTTGCACCAAGAACAGCGAATGAATGCAAGAGCAATGGAAGCAGAATACAGAAGGTCTTGGTTTGAAAGGGCAATATTCATGAGATGTTCGAATGGCCCAGGTCGATTCTCCATATTTGCACTAGACATACGCAAACAAATTAATATATTTAGATGACGACAATTGATTGCGTATTGATGTATATGATTACAATTTTATGACATTATATCGCAAGTGTTAATTAACATCATAATTTGAGATAAGAACTACGTCAGAAAATCCTCGATTAAATTTCTTCCATATTGGAAATCCGTAAACGTCCACTGGTTGAATCATACCTGGTGTTTTCTTTGGTATTGTCAGTATTTCAATATCTTTGTTGGATGCTACCTCCTTTTTGAAAGACTCTGAACACTGACCTGTCCTATAGATACACAAGACTTTTTGCTCCAATGCTTGATAAGTAAATATTAAGAAAGCCATTGTAGAATCAATCAGTGATTTATTGTACATGGGATCTGAACTTGCTATCAGGTTCTTTTAGTACTGTCAGTAGTGGGGACATAAGTTTACGAGATATAGATATTATTAGCAGTTGCACATCAGCTTTATATACGATCTTTCCTTGCTTTTGAATTTGTCGAGTAGGTATATAAATGTTGTATTATAAAACCACAACGTTATCTCTATTATATATTTGCTTTTCTACACCTTAACAAAAAACAATTTTGTGGTATATTGTCAAAATATGTAGAATCAAACAAATACAGCCAATATCAAAATATGTATATCCTTAAAATTGGTATATAGACAATGATACCTTAGTGGTGTTTCAGAGGCATAGCCGTAAACTCCATTCACATAAATTTATTAATTATTCGGAACGCAGCGTTTCTAGAGCACGTGGACTATCATTGTCAACCGTGTTACCGACTGTCGGTTGACAATGAGAGTCCACGTGCTCTGTAAACGCTGCATTCCGCATAATTAACAAATTTGTGTGAGTGCGGTTTACGGCTATACCTGTGAATTATGCAACGACACAGTCCTTGCAATCGTTAATTACATTAACAGTGAGTTTGCAAATAATAGGACATGGTTTGTAAATATTTAGCTTTAAAGAAATGTGATATTTCTATACCATATTCACGTGTCCTGCAAGACCTTTAGGTAGTGTACAATATTTGCGTTTAAATTTTTATTCTATCTATTTTCGTTCAAGAATTAAATCAAGAAAACTGGACATCTGTGAATATTCGAAGGGGTGTTTCACCCCCTCAGGGTGAATTTCAGCACAAACACAAAATTTTTATTTTCAAGTCTCATCATACTCTATTTACCTACCAAGTGTCATTAAGATCTGAATTTGGTACCCGGGAACCTTTTCTTGTCGATTAGTATCAATATTAAAAATAATGAACGTCCTATTTTTAGTTTGATTGTGTTGCTGATGCAGGCTTTGTCGATGTAGAGTCTATATCAACAACACAATCAAACTAAAATAGTAAGTAGTTGCATTCATTATTTTTAATATTGATAGTAACCGAGTCGCACGCATCTCTAACAGTGGGATTAAACACAGAAGTAAATCGTGTTGGTCATAAATAATTGTCGAAAAAGTTGTGGGATTTTACGTCCGTTGAATACGGATTAATTCCGCTTTATTTTTCCATGAAATACAAAGCTTAGGATAGGCAAAAAGCGTGCTCTGTATAAGTACTACTAATTAATTGGAACCGTTTCCATGGATATTGAGGCAAAAAGTGCACTTCAATGACTATTTTTTATTCATGCATTACTGCAATACAGCCATGCTCATATATTTTAGGCATCCCTAAATGAAATCTAGTGGTTTAAGTGGTACACGCGTTGTTTTTTCATGTTCGTAAAATTTAACAGGGCTGAACTATAATTGAATTTATAGAAGAAATAGCGAACACTGTATTTTCTATAAAATTTCTATCTTTATAATATATGTACAAATACACATATTCAGTAAAGCTGCTGAACCTTGTATCCAGATGCTTTTATATAAGTAATGAAATTACAATTAAACGGAAAACATATTACATTAATAATACAAGAGCCAATAAACATAACGTGATTAAGAAAGCATAGAATAGCAGGAATTTGCTATGGTGTAGTAATTCTAATGCTAATCCAATTAAAGGAAATTAAGAAAATTTGTAACTAGGAACAAAGTTTAGAAATTAATCCCGTAATGTGTCAGATCGTTGTCTGAAAGTGTTCTCTCACACTTCATAATGTAAATATCTTCTAATATATCTAAGTTTTGCTTACTCGTTGGTTTAATTACTTTAATGTTCTTCATTTTGTGGTCACTGTTAATATAATGAGGAGCTAAAGTTGATCGCTTTTTGTATGATATTCTGACATAGGTATTTCTTTTGGTTTGACGGATGTAATTCTTTTACACTAGCTACACTCTACTCCGTAGATGCCTGATTTTTGTAACTAAATTTTTATATAATTGAGTACACAAAGTACAGTTATTAGAAAACGCCGTTGTTAAATCGCAATGTTTAAATAATTTCCAGATGTCATTTTGTCAAATCTTATTATAGGTAACTAATTTATAATTTTCCTCATTTTTATCTTGAGTGGAGGCTAATAGTGTCCAAAAAGGGAATTGTTTTTTCTTTTCTGTTTTACTTTTAATCTTCATAACTACCAAAGAGTTGAAGCCGTTTTCTCGAGCAGTTTAGATAATGTAATTTAGTTCCTTGTCGAAGTTCTCCTGCGACAAAGGCGTACTGAGTAGTCGATTAAGTAGAAAGTAAAAACTAGATTCTATGTACTTATGAATACAGTAGGATTCTTTATGTATGTAGTTATTGATATGGATAGGTTCCGTAACGATATCAAATTCAAATGCTTTGACTGTAATCATTATTTGCAGGTCTGAAAATGGTATAGTGGCTCTTTTTCGCTAATCATACTCTTTAACTCTTAACGTGATATTGGTGACGATGGATTATCGTAATAATTAGAGTTGTTGTTTGAGTTATTTCCATCGTTTGTTGAAGTTGTGTAGTCTGACGTTTCAGTAGTTTCTCTGCTGTGGTCTTCAGGGTAACCTTAAGAAAGGCTGTAACTTGCCAAATTAATCATACGTTCGATGACTTTTTCTCTGACGTATTTGTCTGTCCTATTTTTGACTAGTGAAACGTGTATGGGGCTTGACTTAACCACTAAGTTAAGTCCCCCCTATTAGCTTAGTGGCTGGAATACGAAATTCGAGTTCGATCGCCACACACGCTTGACTAACAAAAAATATGGAAGATAAATACGTCAGACAAAAAATCATCGAACGTATGATGAATTTGGCAAGTAACAGCATCTCTCAGGGCTACCCCGAAGACGGCAGTAGACAAACTGCTGAGACGTCGGACTAAGTTCAACAAACGATGGAGATAGCCCAAACAACAACTGCAATCATACCGTTTAGCATATCCTCATTATAAAGCTCTTTTCTGGGCAGATTTTTGCTTTACTTCATCAGTAATCCAGTTCTTGTGAGTACATTTTATAGCGTCCCTAACAGGTTTTTTTGGAGAAGTTTATATTAGTTTGTTTAGTTACAGAGGACCAATCCGTTGCTATAATAAATGTCTAGATTGTTTAAATGTTGTTCGAATAAGCTTTGAGTGTCTTTGTATTTACTGACAGCGGGGGAGACAACATATGTGCCCTATTGTCCGATAATGCTGTAGAGATCACAACTCCTATAGTTCTCACTATCAGTTCATACACGAGGGCGACCTGAATTGTTTCCGTGTTTATTTTTCGATGTAGTCTCCTCGAACATCAATACACTTTTTCAAACGGTGCTCCAGTCTCTTTAAGCCGTCGTAAAAATAGGATGTTTCGAGGTGTGTAAAATAGCAATGTGTAACGGCGATGACCACTTCATTTGTGGCAAATCTATTTCCTCCCAGTGATTTCTTCAGGTCTTAGTATAGGAAAAAGTCGCTGGGGGCTAAGTCTCGTGAATATGGAGGATGAGACATTAATTCATAGCACAACTCATTCAATTTGAACACACATGCGGGATGAATGAGCCGGTGCATTGTTTGTTGCCATAAAAAAGTTGCCTTTGGCTACCAATGAATCCACTTCAACCTCCGTGCGCCATCTCTTGCCGATTCCGGAAACATTTCAGGTCGCCCTCATAACTACTTTTTCATTCTTTAATTGCATTGCAGAAGAGCTATGAGAGCGTTTTTTTTCGTTTATTGCTTTTTAAAATGGAATCGTAATGTTTGTTACACATATTTAAGAAATAGCTTGATCTTTTTCCTAATTACCACCTAAAAGAAATCAAGGTAAAGAAGAAAAACACATGAGTAGTAAATAGCTTTCACACATACCATTCCGCATCTTTAGACCTATCCTTTTGACGGTTATCGTCATCAATACTTCTCGCTTAAAAAGTAACAAAACGTCGTAAACGCAAAACATGCTTCGGGCTAGCAATTTACGTTGTTCTTACACGCCAACATTTGCTATTCGTAAAAGCTCTCGTACCTATGTACACGAAAGCGAAGGATGTACGAACAATGAAAAACAATTTCAAACGGTTAAATAAGCTACCGCCTTCTGGACGTTTATTCTATCATTAACATGTACACCTGGTGATGTACGTTGCTAATTTATGCATGTGCACGCACATGTAGAGGGCACTCACGTCGCTGTGTTGCGGCTACAGCACAAAACATCATTAGCATCCCTCCGGCTAGGTCGGCACCCTGTACACAATTGAAAAGGGTCTGACGATATTCAATTCATTTACGAGAGCGACCGTAAAAATAACCCGTCCAAATTTTGCGTTTTTATTTTTGGCCAGTTTTATCTTTTCTTTCTATTTGGAAATTTTAAGATGGGAAAATATCTTTAGAAACATTTGATTGTTGACGAGTTAATATCTTTTACCTCCATCTCTGTTTTGTTAAAATTAAAGTATTTTTTGAATATGGTAAATGTGTATTTAATGATAATAAATATGGTAAATACAAGTAAGTAAGCTTCCTTCGCAATTAAATCATTTTTTTTTATATTTCCAGATAATACGCGGTAGGGTACATTTTACAAAGTTCTATCTTAATCACAGCACTATGTCCTCCTAAAACTAATGATTATATTTGCAGATTTATGTAATTTGAATTTTTGCACTTTACAATAACTTCTGAATATACATCGAAGTAAAAAGTCGTATTTATTTGTATTCAAATTAACGTAATTACCACAAAATGTAGTGCAAATACACAGAAGTACAAATATAACACCTTAAGTTTTTTTTATGCACAAAAAATATTTACAAGTTTGTTTTTTTTAATATGCTCTTTATCTACAATTTATGCTTTTAATAGATGTCGTTTTCAAACCATTTAGTGCTGTAGACGTCAAGAAAAAGGCAACAGCACAATGTGCTTCGATTCACTCGATGTTCAGCAGTAGTTCTCAACGTTCATTAAAAATATGTTTTTATTTTCAAAACATTAAGAACATCAATGAAGCCTGTTACGTTCCTTTCTATCGTTTCAAAATTATTTTTAGTCTTGTTCAACGTATTTCTTTTATTTTTATATTTTATACGTAGAGTATAATTTATTTTAGCATTTTTAGCTTTGTTTACAAATACCGTTTCATCTGATTCTTCGTTTTATTTCATTATTATTAAGTTTCAATTTTTAAACTACTGTTGGTTGCCGCCGCTAGAGTTTCTGTGTGGACCAGCTGACTACAAGGATATGCATGCAAAACTATTACAAATGAGAGCGGTGTGACACTTTCTTCACCGTGAGATTCTACCTCTTTTTATTTATTAGCCTCTTATTAATTGAGTACTTCTTCTTTTTGTTTTGGTAAACGCATTTCCGCCATGGGGAAACTCATTTTCTCGTGTGAATTTTCCGGCACTTTTGTCATTGGCATCTGAGCGAGTAGTTGCTCGAAAATTCATATAGTTGGGAACGGTTGCTTGAGGGTTTTCGTTCTGTTAAGTGAGTCTCACGTAGGATGTGCATTTATTTGGAAACCCTTTTTGTCAGGTCTAAGTTGGGAATAGTAAAATTTGGAAATTGGTGTATAATTTTGGTATGCATTGGTTATTTGGTGGGTCCGGATTTTGAAAGTAGCTCTACCTCCACCATTTTTTAGTAGAGTACGTGTTTCTCCGCCATAACGGTAAACGTTGATTCTTAGTATATTCTGCTAATTAATTATGGGATTTGGCATATTTATTTTTAAGATTTTTTTTTATTTTTGAGATGAATAGAAGTACTACTGTTGGATTAATTGGAATAATTAGAAATACGACTATACGGACTGCCAAAGATACACAAACCTGGCAACCCTCTCAGACCGATCGTTAGTACATGTGACTCACCTACCTACGAATTAACTAAATATGTTGCAAAACAACTAGTACAATACTCCGGGAACACTAACAGCTTTGTAAAGAACTCCCAACGTTTCATCGAGATACTACAACAACAGGAAATAACAAAGGAAGATGTACTGGTATCTTACGACGTCGAATCACTCTTCACCAATGTACAAGTGGAACAAATACTAGAGATCATCAAGCAACAACTAATACCAATTCTAATTTAGCGAGACTTTGCCTTACTTCGACCTACTTCCTATGGAACGGAGAGTTCTACGAACAAGCGAGTGGTGTCGTAATGGGATCTCCTCTATCACCTGTAATCGCCAAAATCTTTATGGAAGCATTCGAACATGAAGCCATCGAATCTAGCAGGATGAAACCTAAATGCTAGTATAGATATGTAGACGACACCTTTGTCATATGGCCGTACGGACCAAGGACTTTAGAGGAATTCCTGCAACACATCAATAGACAACATGCTGACGTTAAGTTCACCATGGAGATCGAGGAAGACGGCAACTTACCATTCCTAGATGTCCTAGTGGAGCGTACCGGCAGCAACAAACTGGGCCACAGTGTGTACCGGAAGAAGACTAACACACACCGATACCTGCATGCAACATCCCACCACCATCCTCAACAGAAGATATCCCTCATCAAAACATTGTTAAGAAGAGCGGAGAAAATCAGTGACGAACACCACAGGAATAGTGAAATATATCACGTCAAAAACGCCCTGCAGAAGAACGGCTACAGTACAAAAGATATAAGGAAACCACGGAAACAGAAAAAGGACGAAGACCAACAACAACCAGCAGGTTACGCACACCTTCCATAGGAGAAAAGAATATTACAACACGATACAATACGGTAACCAAAATCGAATAGCTACTTCCTCCCAACAAGGACGTGTTACCAAAACTACGAACAAAATTCATATACGAACTAAAATGCCAATGTGGAAAGAGCTACATCGGTCAAAGAGGACGGAGTATTCAGTGCAGGGTGAAAGAACATGAGAGAGACGCACGCCTCAGGTATATTGAGAAATCCGCAGTAGCAGAGCGCCTACACCAACAAGGAGACCACTGGATAACCTACAGCGACGTTAAGATATTAGCCAGGACCAGCCACTACTACCCGAGGATAATACACGAATCAATAGAAATAATGAAGAATACCAACAACTTCAATCGTGAAGAGGGATATAAGATGAGCAACACGTGGAAGTTAGCACTGCGGAATCATCTTACAACGAACGACGAGATTTAACGAAACGGAACGGTTACGGATTAGCAAAGCAGAACGGTTATGGATCAGCAAAGCGGAACAGAAATGGGATACATAACGAGAAGCAAGAGACAACAACACCAGTCTTTAGAATCCTTCTGAAGAAGCTAACAGCATGATCAGCGAAACGTCAAGAAAAACTGTAAATACACGACAAAACCCGAAAAACATTTCTACTATGGATGACGGTCGTGAAAGCCTACACTCATCTATACGCTATTGTATCTATAAGATATAATGTTTACAAATAATAAACATCTGATTACACAATAACAAATAACATTGACATCTTCAATTACTACGATGCTCCTGTTTGATGCTGCTTCATCTTTCCATATTTCTTTCGCATTCTACGGTCTCTACATTTCTAATTACAAATTTAACCATAAATCACTCTACACAGATCTTCTGTATATAATGTTCTTCCATCCCACTATAAATTACGCGTTTATTTCAAAACAAGATTATACGGAAATATCATGATTCATATTTGGTATATTATACATTAATTACGTTAATTAATTCTCAGAGAGTAGATGTGATTTATAAATTTGGAAATACTTGCCAAATTTTAATTATTAAATATTTCGAGATTTTCTCTTTTAATAGTTCCAATCCGTTTCGGATGTTGGCTACACATACATGCTATTTTAACTGTACTGTTGCTTGCAATAATTCAGTTGATTTTATATCGAACCAGGTTCTGAGATTTTTTAGTCAAGGAATTCGTCTTCTACCAATACCCCTATTTCCCATTACTTTTCCCTATAAAATATTTTGCTACAAATGAGGTTGAAATTTCAAAGTATATACTTTTTATTTATTTTAAGGTATACTAAATTTTTTATGTGGGAAATACTATATAATAAAATAAGGTATTGCATTTACTTATTTGTATTCCGAATTTCGCAAACAGCTCTTGCTGTGATTGTGATATTCGGATGCGTGCTCATAATCGATTGGACTGTTTCAATCCATCACCAAATCTTGAAATGGACTATACTGTAAGATACGTGTTTACATTGTATATTTATACCAAACGATCAAATTTCTTTTCTTAAATATTTGAAGCAATGTCTACAACAAAAATTGTAATTGGAAGTTCTTGCAATACTGACATGATAGTTTATTACAGTTGTAAGTCTAAACTTCATTTCTAATAAGATTTTCATATGCAAGCTTAAATTTCATGTACTTGATAAAATTCATCCGAAATTTAAGCGTTTCAATTAGTTTTGCAAATTTGATGCACATAACTGACGCAATATTAAATGCATTGACGTCATAACAAGATTCCCCGTTACTTTGTTTAACATTCCACGATAATAACGTTATGTACCGAACGATATTGATCTAATTGAGGTATCGAATTTTTCCCATTACCTTTTCCCATTAGCGGTGCAGTATCGATAACACGCCAATGCGGCGTTTTAAATTTTCCGACACTGTATATTTATTGAACGCGGTTAGACACCAATTATTTGTGTACCTAGAACGAACTGCAACATAAACATTTCCCGCGATAAATGCAATAATGTTAGCATTAGAGTACTCGTACATACCTGAAGTGCCCTAGATCCATCGCTAGTTGAGATGAAGCATGAACTCAATTTACTTGATAAGATGCTAGTCTAGAATGAGAGAGTTTGCGTTTCTCTCCTCTCTCGATTTGCGCTCCGTAGTCGAAGGATGTATAGCATTGGTGATTCTTTTGAGGTGAAAGGGCTATATGGATGATTGTATGGCACAACTTGAAGGTAATGCTCATTCTGGTGAGGTGAAAACCCTTAGCATTGAGATGAAAATTGTGTTTGATTGATAGCAATTCTGAAATCGTTTTGAGATTTTCTTGTATCCTTAGTATTCCATCAGCGAGCTTTGCTTTACTCATTTGTTATATTGGTAGTATTTTATAACGATATTTAACTTTCTCCGTTCCTTAGTCTTTCAAAATTTTACCACACGAGTTACCCTACCCTTAACATTTCATTTTTGCGACTATTTTACGTTATTACTATACTATTTCTTCACCTGAGCACGTATTTAAAATTAATACATTCACAATGCATCGAACCCTTAAAACTTCGTTCGGGATACAAAGATTCGAATGTGAAATAAATTCATTGGAGACGACATGAAAGACATGACTGTACTATTCGAAAGAACGACTGTTCCATCAGTACTCAAAGATAGCTATTGTACGAGATACTAGAACTTTGTCGGAGGAAACTTACACGTCTGAAACCACGTGTTCGTCGAAATGGGCGACTGAGTTACTCAACGTAAATGTAAGGCAGCTACGCGCACATACCACAAAACCTAGTTCGTACCATCCCAGTTTAGAAATAGTGGCTTTAACAAGGATCAATAAAGCAGGCACGCAGTATGTTACTGAGAGCAACTGGATAGTTGCAATGAGTTCATCTAGACTGTTAATTGGAACACTTCTAACATCTTCTAAATTACACCTGTCCCAAAAATGTTTCGCTGTATGTTTTAATGCATCCGCATATAAAAATCGATTTCTATCACGGTAGGTTGACCGTTTATCTATCCTTGTCCATTCAAACTCAAACTTAGAACTTGACTAAGTTTAATACCACTACAGTAACAATTGCTACTGTGGTAGGGGTCTAGACTGTTGCTGTGTTTCTTTTTAATATTTGACCGGCGGCTACTGAATAGTCTGGCCTGCACCCGTACTTCAATATGACACCGGTTGGTTACCAGTGACCCAGTAATAAAAATATGATTTTTGGAATCAGCAACATCGAAATATGTACGTCGGAAGTCATATCATAAGTTTTATCCCTCCAATTATATGTCGTTTATTCTTTGTAAAAAAATGTATAAAAATCAATCGAGGATTTGATGATAAGGGCCATTAGCGTGTAGCGTCGAAGTAACCTTTTAGATCTTGAAGTCGATGAAGCTTGTGTCAGGCGCTGTCCAGTATTTCTCCAATAGGCACTAAGTTTGTGGTCTTCCTTTATTATACGAGATATGGTCCTTGATCATTTCAAAGGCTATAATTTTCTACTTGTGGAATGGATTTATGCGACACGTTTATTTTTAATGTCGGACTCTATGTTTGTTAATTGACGTAATGATTTATTTCGTTTTCGATAATTCAAAGGCTACTTGAAAATAAGTTAAAGGAACAAATGCGTATGTGCTGTTTTAAAGTATTGTGGATATTTCAGATTCTGAACGATAGCAGCTTATGGCACGAGTAGATATATCTCTTTTTCAAAAAATATTTAATTCCCCTTTTTATTGCAATCAAACTGAGGCCTTTTCAAACCAATATAGAGCAATGATAAGGAATATATTGTATAACGTGTTGAAACGCTTACTGTTTTAAGAAGTTTCCACGAAATTACAAACTGACTGGCTTCTATTAAATATTAGAATCATTACATATGCTTCCACAGTTGTTTCAGTCAAATGTGTACGGCGTGCGGAATAAACATTTCCTAATGATGAAAACGACCGTTACACATCAAGTGATGTTATATTTGCAAATTTAAAGTAATCCTTCTGACAACTTAATTGATCTTTCGCCGCACCTTGACAAATTTGTCTTGTATGAGAAAATCTGAATCCTTCTCAATAATACTTTCAAATTTTCGTATTACACATTTATCTTTTTCGCCTTCCATAGTACGTAGGTGTAAGTGAACATCATCCACAATTTGAACAGAATTCACAAACAACATCAAATCATTTTGTAATTTGTCAATTCCCTCCGCTGGTCCATAGCAGTTCTTGCGAATATTTTCTAAATCACATTTTACCTGACTATCTTCAAACATTTTCTGTCTTTTCTTGATAGCTTTGGCGTGTCTCGGATGGAATTGTAAAATTACCTTCTTTACATCATCAAAATGTTCGTAGTAGTAAAACGCAGCCATTAACCTTGTTCTCCAACGAGTAGCAGCGATTATGGTGGTTCAGACACTTTCGGACACAGCTCGTGAAACCTTTTTGTACGTTTTGGGAACTTTAGAAATACTGCCTTAGTGTCAGTTATTAAAGTATTTACTTGTAGATAACACTTAGGGATTAATTGCGCCACAAGGTTTAAAGCATGGATTTTACGTGCTACACTAACAGATTGCGACTCTGTTCTTTAAGAAATCGGCTTAAAGAATGCATACTAGCGGTCCTGTCAGTCACAAACATTAAAAGTTGGGTTGTTGAAACTTGAAATTTGTTCAATGCCCTCAACACCACTTTTAAAATTTCATCGGTGATACATTTTCCAACTCCTTTGGAAGCAAGTAAGATAGGGCGTGGTGGTTCCACTGTATGTACCATCACATTCAAGGCAGAATGTTTTTGCCGGTTGGTGGTTTCGTTCACACATAACCCTGCTTCAATTCTTGTTTCAACATTATCACGAACAGATGGCATAAAGTTTCTTAACGATGTCCGACTTGGTAATGTATAATCCGGATACTTGCTCGAAAATTCCTTCAAATGCTTGTTGGTCTAGTAAACTGAACGGTACATTACATAGAATAAAACAAACATCTATATCAAATATGAATTGTTCGCTCCATCGTTTGCCATGGATTACAGAACAGTGTTTTATACTTTTTCGGTGGCGTTCGCCCTTGCACCACATTTAGTTCTATCGCCTTCGTATTCTAAATCCGGCATACTCGCTATTACGTTTTCTAGTTTACTCGAAATACGCAGTTTCCAAAACGTACCTATGTAAATGAGATATTTTCTAAGTATGTGTGTACTGACAAGCACTGACAACAACCAGTCGAATAATACTGAGCAAACGTGCTTTAGTACGGATACTCGATTCTCTGCGCCGCGTGCTTCACTTCTCCACGTTGTTCTCGGCACGACACTGAAACTTGCCCCTGTTTGCCGAGACTAGTTATTATGTAATTTGTTTCTTTTTACCTTCGCCACATTTAACAAGAGGAAATAAGTTTCCTCTGTTTACATGATGGTAGAAGTGGTTATGCATGTTGTTATAATGTTCATGCGCGTTTACAGACATGCATATACATTGCGACATACGTACTGGCGCAACTAGCTCACAATAACACCATAAATTGGAATGAATGCGCCAACGATAAATTTCGCGTTATGATCGGACTAGGATACGTCGGCGTCAGCATATCAATCAAAACGCGCGATACACATCTGGGTCTGCCCGGTTAAGCTGCCGCCTATTACACAGAACCACGCATTCCTCGCCCATCGCTTAGCGCGCGTACCGCCAGGTGACGCTCGTATAGAGATTCGCCGGAGTTATTTGATACGCGATTTCCAGGCATTATGTACCGTGTAAACGTGTATGTGTATATGGCTGGTGTATTAATACCTGAGTCTCATACACAATCATGAATTAATTTGCATTTTCGCGCTTTACTTATGCTGAACAGTCGGAAACTTGACGAAATTCGCTACACCTACCCGTTCTTGGCATCCGTTCTCTAAGCGAAATACGCTCTCTACTAAGAGAATATTAGTTAGGCGAGACCGAATATGAGATTGTGCAGTTAGTTGCAGTTCGGGTACTGTATTTGTAACGCGCAGTATTAGTGTTTACGCGGAATTACGTGAATTACTGGATAATTGAAGCTTCATGGCTGCTAATGTAGTTTCAGATAAGGATTGATGGCGTATGATTTCCAATATTTGATACGGACTACCGCTTACCTCTAAATGTTTGCATGCAAACTTTACTTGCATGTATACCTGTATAATTTAAGAGGGTTGAATGGAAATTCGGATATCTTTAGAAAAAAAGTTCATTTGCTTGTCAATATAATTCTCTGTTTGTTCGATACACTTCATGCAATGATATTCCACCTTTCTTAAACCCCCCAGAAGGTAAGATTTCTGCAAGAGTGCAGAATAGCTATCTGTTACTATTGATGAAAATATCACGACTAACTTAGCAAATTTTATGAAGTTCGCTACAGAAATGTTAGATGATCAGGGGCAGATCGATATCATCTACACCGATATGTCGAAAGCATTTGACAGTATCGATCATGGTATGCTATTGCAGAAGTTACATAGCTTTGGTTTTTCTGAGTCGCTTGTTAATTTATTTGACTCTTAACTTACCCACCGCAGATTTTATGTATCCTACAACGGTTTCCGTGCTGCTACCAGATTTATTAGCAGAGTACCACAAGGTTCGAATTTGCGTTCCCTACTATTTCTATTATTTGTCAATGACATTTCGGATCTGATTGATTGCGAGATCTTGATGTTTGCTGACGACATTAAAATTTACGCAAATATTACTTCGGTTGATGATCGTCTAAAACTTCTGTGTAATTTGGAATGAGTATTTCGATGGTGCATATCAAATAAATTACAATTAAATCAGGCTAAATGAAACGCACTTTCCTCTTCTAGAAAACAATGTCCAATTCTGTTTGATTACTCCGGCGATATTAAGGAGTTACGTTGCACTAAAGTTAGAGACCTTGGGGTTGTATTTGATGAGCATCTTGCCTTTACCGACCACGTAGCAGAGAAAGTTTCTTTCGCATCACGGAGTATGGACTTTATTTTGCGAAACACAAAAATGTTTACTAACACTTCCTTCCTTAAAGTATCATTCTGTCGTCTGAGTCGGCCGGTACTTGTTGAAAATCGATATTGAACAATGGTCAGAGAAATAAAACTCAATTTACAAAATTTCCAATATATTTATCAGAGTATTAATATGACATGTTTCGCTATCGCTGTAGTTTCATCAGATATTCTACTCCTACTAAAAAAAAATTGTAAATTGAGTTTTACTTTTCCGGCCATTATTAAACGCGAATATGCAACGATAATATGGTATCCGCACTATAATGTACACAAATTAGCTATAGAAAATATGCAAAGGCGTTTTCTTAAATATCTGTGGTATAAAATAAGTAACACCTACCCATACCGAAGTGTTTCCCTTATAGTACATTATTAAATACCTTCACTTTGACCACCTCGGAATCGAGACGTAGCAATGCTTACCTTTCATTTCTATACAAGTTACTGCATAACAAGATCGATTCCATCTATCTACTGAATAGGTTATCTTCCTTGGTTCCTTAAGTGGCCGCACGAAACGTCCCAACTGTTTATACAGCATTCGCACACAATAATTTAGGATTTTGATCCCCCGTCATTCGTATGAGCGAGGAATACAATAGAATTTTGTTAAACTGTGATGTGTTTCACTGTTCGCTCAAGTATTTGTTGCGTGCAAGTACCGATCCAGTTTAGTTTTGTTTAATTTACGCACTAATATTTCTCTTTTCTAAATTCCTTTCCAGCCAGCCATTGTTCCATGCTTGGGTAGTGATGAATCACATAGTCAGATCTCGCTGCAGAAACCCTTTTGGATTTCGTTGATACCTGTCTAAGCAGTGTTGTGAAGAGCCCACACGATTTTATTTTCGTTTCACGGTGAGTTTTCTCATGGCTCCAAATTCATGTAAGATATTTTGTACGGATTCATCTGAGATGTTTACCACCTCAACAGTATTTCTAACTATTACTCTATGGTCAACCAACATCCGATGTCATGAATTTTCTTGATCATTTTGTCGGTAGCTACCTTAAGTTGACGTCCTGAGCGCAAAACATACTTGCACTCGTTCAACCACACCGAAACCCATAAACCATATGATTTGAAGAGCTAGAGTCTCCGCAATACTTATTCAACTTCTCTTCGGTTTAAGTGATAGTTTTTCCACAGAAGTGGGTTTTGATGCATTATTGCAAAACTTCTAACACTATTCACATGGGGTACCAAAAGAAAATTTACTGTTAGAGCAGAATGAAATCCACACAGCAAGAGAATACAGTAACATATCCTGAAAAAATGAAATTCGAGTTAAAGAAAAAATAACAACGTAAACAGTTTAGAAAAAACTACCGATGTAATTGTTTCACTCTGTAATGTAAGAATTGCATGAATAGTACTGTGCTGCTTGGTCGCTTAATTATCGCGTTTAGTGCAATGGGAGAGCTGCCATAGCTGCCCCGTTTAGTATATTATATAAATAAAACGGTTTAAACTTAAAATTTTTATACAATATTTCAGATTTGAAAGAAATATTGATGCATTATGTACTTAGATAATGACAGTTATTATAATATGAGAATAAAATACCCCTAATCCTAGCATAGCATCGGAAATGGTCATCAATGTACTCCTTGGTACCCAGTTGAGAGTAACCTTATTATTACCGTTCATTGTGCTGAGATTGCTCTTGTAGTGAGTTATAAACATAGACAAATTTCTCTTCGGCTCAAGTGTTTGCAGTACCTGAGAATTTCAAAACATTTTCACCGATTGCTTTAGTTTTGGCGAGTTGCTTATCTAAAATTCTGAAATACTACATACTTCTGATGAACTGCATTAAATTAGCAATTCTGACTGTGATTCAGGAGTATACGAGATTTACTGGAGTAGACAAGTTAACAAAAGAAAAGATCTAATGCGGAAATATCTTACTTCTTTTAGGTAAAGGAAGCTGTTGTAGATGTTGGCTTGATTGCAAAATTAGTACCTAGATGGGAAATTTAATAAAGCAACGAAATATTTTGAAAAAATGGGTACCCAACTATGCAAAACTCAATAGACGGGGTTAGTATTTACAAAAGATAAATACGGCGGCCATTCGGAAATTAAAGAACGTTTCATTTTCACAAGCGACCGTGTCATTCACTTCAGTTTAGCGCTAGCTACCATCCAACACGGTTAATTGCTGCTTGGCTGCGCGACTTGAAAACGTGCGACAAAATTTAAGATCCCGCCAAGTGTGAGGTGCGCAGTATATTCCGCTTTTTCAACGCGCAAAAATAGACAGATAATTGAGGTTTACGGTAATATGATAAACGAAACGTTGGTTCAGAAGTGGTGTATCATGTTTAATGGCAGGCGGAAGAATGTTCACCATGCAAATCGCTAGTGTTGGCGCTCAGTGGTGTCCAACGGACTCAAAGCTAGAATTGTAACAAAAATAGGAATTGTTAGTGCAGATGTAGGCTATATTAAAGTGTATAGCAGGTGGGTTTCTCGAATTTTGAACACAAAACCAAACGAAGGGCAGCTGCATTGACATTTTTCAGGCGCTGACAGGAGTGGTGGTGTTTTGAATCACATTGTCTTTGGTAATGAGACTTGGATATCACACTTCACATCAGAAACAAAGCACCAATTAATGCAATGGCATGATCTTCAATCCCCAACGAAATCGAAAAAAAGCAAAGTAAATTTTGAGCACCAGAGAGAATATGATTGCGGTGTTTTGGGATCGCAAGTGTATCCTGCTCATCGACTACATACCCAGAGGTGAGACTATAAAAGCAGCGGCCTATTGTCGGACGCATCAACGACTTCGCCGCGCTATTCAAAACAAACGGTGCGGAATGCTAAACAGTGAAGTCATTCTTGAAAAAAAAAATATTTCTGTAAACTTCTAGACTGCAAATCTCCATTTATTTGAATAAAGTTTTAGATGGTTACTTATCTGAAATTTTAAACTACTACACACTTCGGGAGTATAAGAAATTTACTAGAGTAGACATAGCTTCTCATGTCACGTGGAAATGATAATTTCTGTTTATCAGAGAAAATGTTAACCAAAGGAAAGATTTAGTACGGAAATAGTTTACGTCTCTTAGGTTGGGATGGTTTAACAAAGTAATGAAATATTTGTAAAAAATGAGTACCTTGCGACTATGCAAAGTTCAATAGACGATAGGACCCCAGAGTCAGTATTTATAAAATTTAAATATGTAGGCTGGAGAAGTTAATAGTTCGATTTGAAAGAACATTGTAAGATTTGTATATTTAGATCCAGAAAAATAGAACTACTTTTCTTTATGGTACTTGAATATTAAAGCGTATCTATACTCTAAATGTTTAGTAAAGTTATATGTGAAATACATCCCACAATATTTATCAGTTATAGCACTTCATGAAAATACAATCCCTTGAGACGCTTGTAGTGACCAATATTTTTTGGAAAGTGACTGTGTATGATTTTAATTATAATTGTTAATTAGATGAAATATTGCTTTACTTTGAACATATAAATAAATATGTATATACATATAACTATCAGTGATCTGCTAACGATACCCTTTAATAAAACAATTTTTGGATTGCGTTAACTTGGTCTTCGGGGCCTGAACAGTAGAGCTATATATTTCGTACTTAAGTGAACTATAGCCGTACTAATATACTAATATTAATATTATTAATTTTATATTTTGCTGTGAAGGCAATATTACATTATACATCAAATATTGTAGCATTAGTAACATTACAGGTTATCAATGAATATTCAACATTTTGGAGAAATATTATACTGATTTTCTCGGAAAATCTACCTAGATTTATTCAATCTTAAAATAGATTGGAAACCATGGTAGTTTTGCCTGAATATTTTATTAAACGTTAAAAAACCCTTACAAAACTAGTAAACTAAAATTTACATTACTTATCATTGCAAATTTGGTACGTTGGTTCCAGTAATACTACTGGATGATGATAGCAAAATCATTATTATTATTGAGAGTGTACCTGCAGGTTATTAAAACCAATTTATGTTCTATTATACTTGAAGAATGAAGAAAAAAAGACGTAATTCTGTAAACTCTCAGGCCACAAATCTCCATTCATTTGAGTAATTTCTATGCTGTCATGAATAGACGTTCAAGAACTGGAATAGATTGTACGAAACTATACAGGGCGTCCGGTTTAATCGAGGTTGGGAGATATGTAATACAAATATTTATTAAAATCGTTTATAACATACCACGGATTTTAATGTTTTCATACATTATCCGCTCATTATATTAAAAGAAAGTAAATGCAACAACATGGACAAAGTAAGCAAAAATAAAAATTTGTTAATTAAAATAACGTGCTTGTTATGACCTTGTTAAAATAAGCAAAAATATAGTACAAGTACGCCCGAAGAAAAGAGAAAAGCAAAACCAACAACAACACCTACAATAATTAAAATATCCTCTCTATTATATCTCGCTTGAGATTCCATATGGAAGTAGCATAAAACTCGACAAAATTAATTATCCACGTTTTTAAAACTCAATAAAATGAATATTATATGTATGTCGTCAGAAACGATGATAAACAGAACAATCTGACAAACAAAGGTACACCACGATGACAATTTTCGAGCAACTTTTTCCTCTTTAATGAAACTTATTAAACGGTAGTGTAGCGTCTGTTTCCGGTCCGTGAATAAACATGCAATTTTCCTTACCTGCGGGTTTATTTATAAAGCGAGAACCGGCTGCGGTCGGTCCCGCTGCAGACATTAAAAGTTGCACAGCGCGGAAAAGATAAAAAGTAATTTTCCCGGAGGAATTATTTTTCAAAATGAGTTTCTTTGTACTTCGGGGAATACAATTTTTCGCTGCGTCTTGTGTTAGCCATCCAAGGAAATGCATTCGCGATAAATAACCTTTATTGCGCACCAGCGCAGTCCACTAAGTGTACATTCCCCTTATATAGTCTAATTTCTATCATCATTTAGTGTTAGGTGTAAATGTAGTTTGCGTACATCCTATATATGAATTACTTGTGATAAAACGGTAGACTGAGTTCTAAAGCCTTATTTAAAATTGATGTAGGTATCTGAGTTTTCTTGCATACTGAATACTAGCTGAGAATAAATTTTAGTAAGTCGAATAACAAATTACGATAATGTTGCTGCTTCTTGCGCATCAGGTCAAACTTCCTTTCTCATTTATTGGCTTCAAAAAGTTTAATCCTTACTACGAGGATGAATCTCTATGACTCCCTGACAGTAAAACTACAGTGGCGTTATATTTTTTATTTTTCAACGTAGTCTCCCTCTACACTAATGGAATTAGTCCATCGGTGCTCCAACATCTCAACAGCCTGTTGGGGAAACTTTTGTCCAACCTCTGCAAACCACCTCTACACAGCTTGCATCACTTCATAATTACTGGAAAATGTTGCCCAACGTAAGATTTCTTTTAATTTGGGAATAGCCTATAATCACTTATCCTGATGGAACAGCACACCGTGCCTTAACTTTCCTCGACGTTTCTCTTTGGTAACGTCTCGCAATTTAGAAATCAATTCTGCGTAGTGAGCCTCTGTAATGCTCTGTTCCTTTTGCAAATAGTCAGTCAGGATGATTCCTTGAGAACCGTCATGTTTCCACTCTCTACTTTGCATAGTGGTGGTCCCATGACTCATCAACTGTTACATACCGGCTAAAATAGTTCTCTTTGTTTGTTTGGTACCTTTCCAAAAGACGCTTACAAGTCAACACTCGATTTCTTCTTTGATCAATGGTTAACATTCGGGGAACCCATCTTGCGCTTATCTTTTTCATACTTAATTCTTTAATCAGGAGGATCCGACCACTGAATCCGACTTGGTACGTAGTTGCGAGTAAATCTTAAACTAATTGGGACCTCAGAATCACATCATACAGCGGTGGTTCCTGACCGCAGGTATTCGTTTCATTCATGCTTAGTACATTAAAGATATTGTTATTTTCAGCAGAGGCGCGTCAGAGCAATCAGGGAGATACTAATACGATATGTAGTCCTGAAATATCATTAAAGTAAGTTTGACAAAATGCAGATCAAGTCAGTAGGCTATGTCAGGAATATCTACGGAGAGCAAATGCTCTGCGATCAGTCGCCCAGAACTCAAATTTTTCGCAAACATCAAATCTGTACCTAACTTTAGTCTATTATGGTTTGGGGAGGCATCTCTTTAACAGGCCGTGCAGAGACATAGTATCAGTAAGTAAAGGTACAATGACTATCCGCAGTCATACAACAGACATTTTACAAAAGCATGTAGTACCATATGCACAAGTAATGGGCACCGAGTCCTTGTTAATGCACCATAATGTACGGCCCCATGTGGGGGTTTCTACAGAGATTCCAAATTCCATCTATTGCACTTTGGACACCTGTCCTCGCGGGAAGTAGCAAAATAATCGACTACCGCTGCAAATATATGTAATGCAACTGACTACTACCTGCACATTTAACGTGATCGGAAGTAGTATATTATCTCGAGAGTTTATTGATCTATGCTACTCTCTCCATATTGATATTCACATGACATAAACCAGGTCTTATGCGATGAATGCTGTAAGAGCAATGCGCATTTATGTCAGCTAGGATAGACGGTCATGCCAGTTGACAGTTAGTCTTAGACGTATAAGTCGCCTCGGACGAATATCAACGTGCCTGCAATGATACTATAATGTTCGTCGTTCATTTAAAGCACTCTAACCGACTAATTCGTAGCTTCGAAAAAGTGCATGACACAATCGAATTCTTCGTACGATGAAATTGTCACGGTTGAACATTTTGCAGTTCGCATCTAATGTTATGGATTTCACTTAGTTAGCGTTTTTAATACTCATTTTGTCAAGAAATGCACGTGCCTGCTTTTATATGATTGCTTCTCATCTATGTGTTACTACATAATAATTTGGAGAAGTAAATTTCTTTTGTAGACAATCGTGTTAGTTTATTTATTCTATTCATAACCACCATGTTTTTAGTCCTATACATCCTTTGACTAAAAATTCCCACTTCATCTCTAAACCAGGCCATTAGATCCGATAAAAATGGCATTAATTTTGGTTAATACATACATGGTATTGATAAAGAAATTTCCCTACCTTGAAACGATCCTTTTCAATCTTATTCTATCGCTTAGATTCTCTAATGTTTTTATTTATCATTTCCGTAAATGTAATTAAAAGTTTCATACGATAAATGAGCAAAGATGCCCAGCCACCTAATTCTACCTACTATATACATACATCTACTGGTATTGCTCTGCTAAACGTATTTAAGTTTTAAAAGCATTTCCTCGACGAAAGAAGACGGTTTATTATTTAATAAAAGTCGTAAGGAATGAAAATAAACGTACGTTAGTTTTTCTTGTGAGACAAGTGCTTCCAGACCTTCGTCGTAAAAGCTTTCAACATAGAAACAATATTTGCGCTTTGACTCTATGGGTTCTAACGAAATTCTTCGCGAAAATAATTTATATTTGTAGCATATTTATGCAGCGCAAAAGATCGTAAAACTCAGAATTCTTCTAAATGTATTCAGTTTAATTTAACGTAAATTTTAAAGGCGGCTATATGAGATTTTAGAAACTAAAGTTGTTTGTGAAATTCTTGCTGTAATGGATGCGATGAATAAGCTTAAGAGTACTGCATAATTGCTTGTATAGTCGTCCGTTCTGGAAAGGATATTCACATGGAAATTTGATCATTTATTGCGAGTAGTTAGTGATTCCATGGAAATATTGTACTGTCGTAATGCAATAATTGATTAAGATATTAGAATTGCATACGAGGGTGACCTGAAATGTTTCTGGAATCGACAAGAGATGGCGAACGAAGGTCAAAGTGGATTCATTGGTCTGCAACTGTCAAAATTTCAGACGTTTACAGTCAATAGTTGTTGTTTAAGAGTGTGGTTTGTGTAGCAAGTCAGGCGGTTTCGCAAAAATAGATAAAATCGAATTTCGTACGGTGATAAAACACTTGTCTGGGAAATGCACACGGAAATTCGAAATATTTTGACAATGCCCTGGCTTATTTATCCCGCATCGTCGTGTCCAAATTGAATGAGTTGCGCTACGAATTAGTCTCTTATTGTCCATATTCTTTCCGGAGCTAGCCCCCAGCGACTTTTTCCTATTCTAAAACCTCAAAAAATCAATGGGAGGAAACAGATTTGCCTCAAATCAGGAGGTCATCGCCACTACAGATAGCTATTTTGCAGACCTACTTTTGCGATGGCTTGAAGGGACTGGAGCACCGTTTGAAAAAGTGTATTGGACTTCGAGGAGACTATATCGAAAAATAAAAATAAAAATCACACTAATACCGTGTTTTTCTTGTCGATATATCAATCAAAAGCGACGACAAGCACAAGAAACTGCATTTTCATAGCAACAATAACGTTCGCCATTCACCGCTACGACATTACTTTCCTACCACAGTGACACGTTTTGGATGCAGTACTTTCTGATGAATCACTCATGGATTTTCTGAGCCCAAAATGCAGCAGTTTTGCTGATCAACGAAGCCATCGAGGGGAAAATGGGCCTCATCACTGAAAATGGTTTTGTCTGCAAAATCGACATTCACTTCAGTTTGCTCGAGCATCCAATTGGTGAACTCTGTTCGCTGTGTATGATCTGTTGGTAGAAGTTATTGAGCAAATTGGATTTTGTAAGCGTGAAAATCTTTAGTTGTAATATGCTGAATAGTGGCTGTCGCAATGCCCAATTCTTGCGCACGATGACGAATCGACGTCTCTGGACTTTTGACCACACTCTCGCGAACTGCCTATTCTTTTCACAGTAGATGAATTAGGAGCATTCTGTCGACCGAATATTGGACGAATGGTGGGAATGAAACTTTTACCATTTTGATAATAACGTTTACCAATCAGGGCGCGTTGTTCCATCTTGTAACACTCAATGTTTACCAATTCTCATCTGTAAGCTCGCCACGTAAGCCACGGCATGACCATGTCTCATTATGACTGCCAAACAATGCGGGCAATTCAAATCTTGCGCTCTGATTGCAACCTCCTGTATATAGAAAAATAATTTAAAAGTGCTCTTTCATATAGAAATAAATTCAGTTTTGATTAAAATGTTTTTATGAGGTTTTTTTCTAAGACGGTACTTACTCTCCAGACAAGCCTTGTACGGTCTGAAATATCGAGATCATTCAAGGAAACAATCGCATGGAAAACTTGAATAAGAAAAAAATAAAAGTTTGATAAAAGTTGCAATCTCTCGAATATTTCAACCTACCATCGTAATATTTAAATAACTTTTCTCCATTGCCGTGCCCTTAGATTATTCGTCTTCGCTCGATAGCTGGTTCGGGTACGCTTTGATTTCCCTTTAGCACGCAAAACCCATTTTCGCATCAGCGAGCAATTATTTATTCAAACAATACTATAAATTACTGCTCCGGTAAATATTCGAATTCCTTCCCGGCCGAAAGAACGCGTTCGCCGCTCCACGAGAACCTGAAAACTGGAAACGTGGCCCGGCTAATAATGTCTAAAAGGGGGTGTTGCAGTAGGGAAGATATGTTTGTGCGTATATGTATATCTAGGGCTCGTGTAAACACATCTACAAATTTAATTAATAAGGCGGAGGAGAGGGCATCCCAGAAGGAAGGCCGCGTGCTCCTGCAAGCCCTCTAATTAATGCGTACTCGTTAAATTTATTGCTTTACTCCCACATCTCTGCCAGCCCTACGTCCCGCTTCGTTCTTTGTTCACTTGTTAAAGTGATATGAAATTTCTGGTGGTAAATCTAGCTGCCGTTGAAGGATGACCTGAAAACATTTCGTGCCTAAAGTTCTAATGATTTAAATCAGCTTAAAGCGATTGCTATTCACATGCATCTTTATTTGTGTATATTCTTTGTATAAAATCCATTTTTTTTGGGAATTTCAGGTGTAATTGCATCCAAGATCTTGTAGACAGATCCAAGGCATAACATCATGTCTATTCGTAATTATTCCTTAATTTATGGTACAGGGTCCAGTATAGAATGGCGGTTTATTATACTCATATCAATGTTAATATGAAACTCTCGTTGATACAAGTAATGATAAAATTACGACTTCCTTGCATTTTACCAACGTTTTAAGTTCCTAAAAAATATTATTCAAGGTAGGATTTGAACCCACAACCTCTGCACCAACTGGCGCAACGTGCTGACCATTACACCCCGTGATAGTCATCAGTCTTCTTTGACTCAAATACGCTCCAGCCTTTTTCTAGAAAACCAGAATCACTACCAATATGCATTAAGAGTCTACGCCCCTTTTCAGTTTTAATAAAGAGGTCGTTGGTTCAAACCCTACCTTGGTTGATATTTTTTTAAGGAATTTAAAACGTTAGTGAAATGCAAGGGAATCGTAATTTTATTGTGTTATAAATAGTCCCAAACATTGGGGTCGTTTCTTATCCTTAGTGTTCTAGGGTTTTACTATCTTAATTGTTTATCGGAGTTATTTGCAACGTTAAACACACGTAATTTCTTTTTTGAAATGTACAAAACTGTAAACTTCAAATGTCTTTTTATGTATGGATTTGCGTTATCCGTTAAAATAGACGTATGTATTTTGAATTTTGATTGATTGATCCTTTATTAGCTACCCAGTGCTCGCCAAATAAAACATTTACAAAATTTGTACCAGCTCTTGTGCCATGAAGTGGAGCAACATCATGCTAAGACCGTAAGTTTCGTCTTGCAGCTAGAGGTAAATTGTCATGCAAGCCTTATACGCTTTCACTTTGAAGAGTTTTAAAATTGTACACATTTTATACCTCGTGATGTTCAATTTATTAACAGCTTCTCTAGTTAATGCTTTAGAATTAGCTTTAGAACAGGCCAAAGTCACAATATTATTTCGATGACCACCTCATCTTGGATTTTGAACAGTGTTCCTGTTTGGAAAGCTTCTTCTTAGACACAATGGACTTTCTAAATTTTGAAACGTACTTGTATTAATAGTAGGTTGCGCTTTGTCGAAGTATAAGTTTCGATATAAAATTACTGCTAGCCTTTTATTATTATTAAATCTGTGAAAATAGGGATATACGACAGTCCTTTCGCTATTTCTAAAATTAATTGCCATTTCTTCATATATTGCAAGCACTAGGTGTAATTGTTCAAATTATTATTTGAAGTATGAAAAGGAACTACTAAAAATGTTCTAATTTCAAACAAAAACTGACGTACACTTATGTGTAACTGAAAGTACAAAAGACGGATAAAATTATTCTTTTGGTTTAATTGACACTAAACATCGGACGAGATATTTTTTTGGAAATAGAATTTTACTCTCGGTCCATTAACGAATGAATACACATGTTCTATTTAAAAAAGAAAAGTAATACCTTTATTCTGAAAAACAGAAGGCCATGAAAAATAACGAATTACGCGATTTTATAAAAGGATTAAAACTATTTCCTCTAACTTTTTCTTGTATTTCTAATGATACATGAGATATTTTATATATGCAATAAACAAATTATAATTTATTATCCAACAGCATACAGCTTACTACAGAATAATTATATCGTAATAACCGTTACTATACAAGAGTCCAAAAAAGAAATAACAAACGAAAATGCGAAAATTGGTTCTTTAAAAACCATTAATATCTAGTAAATTCTGTTAGCCACAGGAAGATAAACAGTTAGTTTATTTCTATTGTTAAACATCGATTTGTTGAGATTCGAAAGGGACAGCAAATAAGTGCAAGTTGTTTTAGAAGATTAGTATATGAATAGCTACGTTGCAAGAAAACGTGGTGTTTGCGGAAATACATATAAAGTTTCCAAAAAGTTGTGCCGTATCTTACCAATTAAATTCATGTGTTCATGATATCTCGGATTCTACACAATAGAACCATATTATATCCTCAAACACAAAAATTAATTATATGCAGGAACAGGGGCTAATACTCAGATGTTTGGTATTACGAAACAGAAATCTTAGCATTTTAAGAGATTGTTGACATAAATGAGGGCTGGAACTTTAGTAATATTAACACTGCAATGGAAGCGAATTGAGACGGATTGAATTATTCTCGCTACTAATACGTATTAGTATATGCCTTACCAATCTTACAATAAATGGACCTAGTCTTTTAGGGCTACCGATCTAAATTATTGTGTTTCACGTTTTTGTAATGTTCAGAAAAGAGGAACAGATAAGTTGGTTGAAAATTACAGGTATGTCTCGTGATTATACAGCAAAGCAATGCCATGAAAATCTTATTGTGGTGTGTGGGGAAACACCGAACATTGGTGGGATTGGCAAAAGCTTTCAATGCTAGGGCACACTGGCCAAAACCTATACTTGATCTGTATAATCTGGGGCAGGGAAGTGCTTTTTCGTCCTATATATTCTCTGGATTTAAGTCCATGTGGCTGACTTAATTCCAAAGATGAAGGAACCATTTCGTGCCATGCGATTCCGAACTGTTTACCCGGACTTACCGTACTTTACCGAACTGTTGTTTGGACCCGAGATTATGCAAGCAATAGATCGCTCCATGAGAACCATTAACGGAACAGGCACTGCTAAAGGCATATTACGACTTCCACATCGCTAGCAATGAATTGTTGACAGTGCTGGCTATGTTGAAGGACTGTAGTAATTGCGCGCACTTGTCGTTTTTGCACTATTAGTAAATAAGTAGTTACCACTATTAAAAGTTCTAGCCCTCGTACTTATAACATGCTTACTAAATGCTAACTTCGTATCAAAAAATATTCCAAGATTTCTATACCTTTTATAACGTCTTATGAGTTCACCGTCAACATCTTATATATACAGAATTGTATCAGATTTGCGGGCACGTCATAGTTTTGCACTTAGCAATGTTTCGTGGTAAACGATTCTCCAAACACCAAAGATGAATAGATAGCACTAGTCACTCCAGAAAATGTCACAATCTTAGGTGGACTATACTCTATGAAAAATGTTAAGGTCATTAGCGTATAGTAGACATTTAGTAATGAGCCAGTTCGGAAGGTCATTGATGAAAATAACAAAAAGGAGTGATCCAAGTAGACAGCTCTGTGGCACACCCGAACCACAGCATTCAACATAATTGGTACGCTCACTCAGATAGGATTATAATAGTATCAGATCGTCAGAGATATCCCATAAGTGGAGTTTACGTAATAGAGTTTGATATTCAACCTTAGAGAAATCTACATAAATGACAGCTGCCTAATCTAAGACTTCAGACACATCATAAAAAAAGACCCAAAAGCTGGACAACCAGGCCTGTAAAAAAACTGTCATCGTGTACATAAGCAAATAACATAAAAGGCTCTTAAATTATCATTTGACAGTATCACTGCATTAAATTAGGCTTTTCTTTGTATGTTAAAACACTTTAATTTTTTTTCAAAGTAATTTTGAAAAACTGAAATACCTATTATGAAATTACTATTTTCTTCAGCTTACTTATCTGAACGATTTCGTTTATTTTTCAAGAAAGGCGCTCTAGCCAAGCTAGCACATTATCGCTGCGCTTTCGTATAACAAAAGAAAAAGAAGAGCGTACCCCATAAATGAATATTCGCTAATAAACTGATTAATTAATTTCCGTTGCCGCCTTCCTTCTTATCGCTTTATCTAAGAGACAGGTGGGTATTTCGTTCTCGTGTTTGCGCGTCTCGAATGGCGAGAGTCCTTAATAAAATAAAGAATAATCGGGCTGGGCGCTAAGACGACGGATAAAAAGGCGCCCTCAGCTCGTCCGTCCGATATACGCGCCCAGGCCCCATAGTTCTTCATTAGCTAAGAATATCGTTTGTGCGGTGTTAAAATGAAATATTGCCGACGATATGAGATTGCGAAATGCCTCGGGAAGTGGATGATTTTCGAGTCTCATTATGCAGGTGCCAGCGTCGCCGCTACGGCTTCACTGGCTTAACTTGTCACACACTTTTATAACTGCCACGCCGGCAACGTTTCGTAGCCACGCGAAAATCCCGGTGATGTATGGCTTCTGTTGCCTCCGCGGCGCGTTTTACATACTGTGTATATATATAGCCATCCCGATGTTTATTTGCAACACTAATTTAATTACGAGTGGTATCAAACGAGATATATTGAAATAAATTACCACTGCCGCGGCGTTTCTTTTTTCGTTTTCTTAGTCTGCGCTGTATTTGCGTGATAAGAGTCGGGAGAAATAAGTAGTTAAGAATTTCTTGTGCGCACGTCAAATTTTCAAAATAGCTTAAGCAACCAGTGAGGAGAATATCTGCTTTGCATAAGGAATACGAAAAATGAAGAAAAAATAACTCAGTACGCTCAATGAAAAATGGTGTACATTTACAATGAATGCATCACGTTAGTTACTTGGCACAACGATCAATCGCGTGAAAACCTGTATGGAAACTGTAAATTTGAAATAACTATAGGAAACCTTTCCAAATGTTAAACTGATACCACTTGGACGTATTACAAGAAGTATCATATATGAACCTATCTGTTGTTTGCATTAAATGCTTGTTGTATTTTGTAGTTTTATCGAACATAGTACGTGACGTAACAGCGATACCCTTTCCGACATCAGAGCATATAGCTATTAGGTCCTACAAAAGTAGAAAAGGTGATTATTATTAACATGAAATATCCTTTGATCAAACATCCCTCCTTATCACCAAGATAAGAAAACGGTGTAAATACAGCTTTCTCATGGTATTACTGAAATCAATTCACCCCCGTATCCAAGCCTGAGGGCATGAACTGCAGGATAGAAGCTGAAAATTCGAGAAAGATGTTGACCAATTTTTCTTTGGAACTGGAGATAAACGTTGCTGCTGGGTTTCTTATATGAACATCGGACCGTCAAGATCTACCTCAGCCTTCTGGATCCAGTTAGGCGTCTGTATCAACGTTAAGGACCAGATTGTCCTGTATGCGAGATATCGTTCCTCTACAACAATGGCAAATTCCATACAACAGATGAAGCGCTTGATTATTCCCATTACAGACCAGACTTATCGCCATGGATTTTTTACATGTTCAAAGAAGTGGAAAAGTCTTTGCGCGACTAGCTAAATACTCGTCTCAAAACGTTGGAAAAATATATGTAGTAAGGTAATTTCTAGAAATGTTTCTTGCAAAATATATTTTACATACATATAATACAGCTTTCTCACGCTATTAGTAAAATCAATTCACAAGAAAGACATATGAAGAGACATAATATCCGGCGTCATCAGCCTGGTTTCGAGTGGTTTTATGCTCAACCCATGCAATTCCCGCGCTGCTTCTATTGCCATATCTAACCCTACGATACAAGTGAATATTCCTGGCGCTAACTAGTGCCAAAAGAAAGAAACACTTGCCTGCAAAGTCAGACACAGCGGAAAGAAGCGGGTACAGCTTCCCACCCTTCTCTCGTGTAATTCGTGGATTGCTCTCCCGAGAGGGCGCAGCACAAGGGCAGTGCAGGGGGAACTGCACATGTGAATGATTTCTCAGGCTTACCATGACGTATTTAAAAACACATCTAAAAGAATGCCTAGAAAATAACTCCAAGATAAGAAAACGCTGACGCAAGATTTATTTTCTAACACTCAAATTTTCAAAACAAAATGGCGGATATTGATTTCGTCTGTCAGTGAAGTTAACGTGCGGATTTAGCTTCAATAAGCTAAATACGTTATCTCTTGGTCTACGCATTAATGTTGTCACAATTTCATGTCGGGTTCTTCATGATTCTTTCCAACGCCCGTGATGTTAGTGTTTGATGCTCGAGGTTAGGAATATGGTCGATACACAGTACGTAGAGTACTGGACCTAGTACACTGTCTTGAGGTACTGCTGCCTTAGTTTCCCTAAAATCAGAGTATATTCCTTCTTGTATTACTCTGATGTACCTTTCTGACAAATAAGATCTTAAGAGCTCCTAATATAGTTCACACGGAAATTTGTTCAATTTATGAAGATTTTCATGCCAAAATTTGACAAAAGCTAGTGTAGCATATAAGATGACAGTAAAGCAGACTTTTTTGTCTAGTGATGGTATACTCGTAATATTCAAAAATGTTATGGAATACTTACAAAAACTTGATACTTTTTTTCATTACTGTCTTCCAATTTCCCCGTTTTATAAATTACAGTATCTACCAATTATATCTGATAGCCATTACCCATTTAATACACATTATTAACTCTCGGTAGCAGGTCTGCCCGTATATACTTGTGTTTAGGTTCTGTTCGTTCGTTTATTAACGTTTTTGTTCAAGCATTCAACCAGTATCCGAATACTATATAGATGTTCAGGTACTCCTAAAGCAAATTGATTATATTTCATTAAATATTTCATTCGTTTTAGTTGTACCAGTATATTATCGTTAGTTAACTTCATATATTATTTTCAAATTATTTCTTTTATAAAGATAAAATCATATTTATTAAAAATAATTAATAGAAATTAGGTTAACCTTTTTATTTACTAAGTGCTAAAAGACAGCAAATCAACAACTCAGATCAGCTCGTTCAGTGATTCAGTACCAATATCGGGTGGCAAAGCAAACGAAGGTACATATATTGGAGGTCTTCAGCTACATTTCATCATATTCTATATTAGTGAACGTTAGACTGTGTTAAGTGTTGGTTGTCGTCCAATTCTCTCAGTTACGGTAAAGAACTTTAAAGAACTGATGTTTATGAAACAGCAGAGAAAGTCCAAGTTATTGAATGGTTTTGTATAGGTCATATATGTACAAAAATTTAAAATGTATTTCGTAAAGCGTCTTCTGATCAACCTATACCTTTTCACCGTTTTATACCACAACCGCTTAATAATGAAGAACGAGAATTAAGACGAAGTCTAGTTATTCTAGTGGTGAATAGTGCTGAAAACTGTTTAACATTTCTAAAATTTTGAAAAAGTACAAATATCGTTCATACAAGCTCGACAAAGCAACCAAATATTTCTGCAAGACAAATTCGAACATAGTATTCCCCACTGCGCACGTAACTGAATGAACTCTTTTCTAAAATTATATTTTTTTTAATTGCATCGTGAGTGATGTTAAGTGTTCAATAGAGGTAGATAACTGAAATGCACAAGAAGTAAACTACAGAAATGAATTAAATATGTGAATATCTAGAATGAAATTAGAAGGAGTCCTAACGATGCTTTGCCTCCAACACCAAGAAAACGTAAATGAGTGCGAACAACTGCGGTTCGCATTTTCAAAGGATGCGAACAGCAGTTGTTCGCGAATCGTCAGGAACAAAATGCCTAGTGGCACGGCGGAATCCGACAACCGTTACGTCTATATCTGTTTTTTTCAAATTCTTGGAAGACAACTAAAATCATTCCTATTCATAAAAAGGAAAGCATTAGTTCTATTGAAAATTATCGCTCAAAAGCGATCATTAGTAACTTTGCTAAAGCATTTGAAATATGTTTTCATTATTGTACATATAATCATAAATGCAACTATCCCTATCAGAATATCAACATGATTTTGTGAAGAACCAATCCGCGGTTACCAACTTATCCATACTGAGCCAGCATCTTACGAAATATTTGGACACTAGCGAATAAGTCGATGCTATGATCTATTGCTGGATAAACTTGCAGCCTTTGGGTTTACTCCACGTCTAACCACTGCTCCAGACGTAGCTGTTATAATAGAAAACAGTTGTAATGGCTATGAATCAGACTTCTCTATACCTACCTTAGGAGTTCCTAGGGGAAGCAATCTAGCCCATTTGCACTTCCTATTGTACAGTGTGATATTTTTAAATGTGAAAAGTTGTTATTTGCAGATGACCTAAAACTGTATTATCGGATTGGAGCAAATGAAGACTACGCGTTTCTGTAACAACAAATCACAGCTCTCTCCTTGTGGCTATGACTCATGTACATCGTCACCATCGTACATAATACATATACGTACATAATGCAAATATATCTGTTTTAATGTTCTACTATACGGTGGTTAGACATGTTTTATATGCTACCAACATCTGTTCTTTCACCATTCGGCGTAGCCGCTTGTTTCTGTACCAATTCTTGGACCAAGTTGTAAATGCATCACATGGTGGCGCATCTCTATATTTTTACTTAGTTGGAATGAAAATTGTATTAAGTCTGCTTTTAGGATAATCTAATCTTATTTTAGTATAAATATACAAACATTGTCACCTGAAATTCATTTTGTAGCTCACCACAATACTCCAGTGTATATGTATATATGCGTTTACTTGCAATGTTGTTTCGACAAAAAATAGTTTTTATAAGCGTTTAGACTTCGACATAGAACAGTTAAAGCCCCATCTCTAAACGGTTAGTTGTGTGGTATTTAGGATCAAGTTAATCCAGCGAGTTGGAAACGAACTTTCTAAAGCGGAAGTTACGCATAATCATACAAGAACGGGAATGTGAATTGTCTTCACCCGCACACATTTCGCATTGACGATTCTGTTATCAGTTTATGCAAAGCTCTCCTGCGGTGGCAATTTCTCACACGCGCGGCGGTAGCTCTGCGGGTGTCTCCTTGCCTATAAGACGGAACTTGCGTAAGCGGAGGTATATTCGAACGCACAACTGGAGGCGAAACGGAGAAGGGCGTGGTTGAGTTATAACCTTTATTATTGCTTCTTCATAGCGCGCCGTACAAGATGAATGTCCTCCCGAAATGAGCTTTCTACAATTCCTCCCGCATCAAGCGACACTTCTCAGGCTTCTACTTCGTATACATATGTACGTAAGCCAAGGATGTATTTTCTAGTCAACTGCGACGTCGGCGAGAATGGTATAGAGAAATCAGATAGATGCGTTCCTTTTTCTTCCAGACACAAATCAGCGTTCCCTCCTCCTCGCCGACCGTTTTTATTCCGTCATTTTCGCCAGGTATTATTGTTTCTTAATGGTATTACAGATGGCGCGGTCGTTTTGCGGTAGTGCAGTAAATAATATCGCAAGACGACAAAAAAAGAGAAGGAAGCCGTGCCAGCTCGCGCGTGTCGTTAATGTGGAATAGTTTCAACATTTAAATGGGCGAAGTTGCCTTTTTGTTTGTTGTAACGTTAAGAAATAAACTGGAAAATGTCCAAAATGGATTTTCATGAAGTTTAATAGGTAAAGGTTGAAATATACGAATGTTATGGAACTAAACCAACTGCGACTGTAATACGTACTTCACCGAATTGAATCGATGAAAATTATGAATGATGCATACTGGAACCTCGGTTTTGAGACGTACTTTGAGTTACACGCGTATTTGTGCGTTCAAACTGTTCATTATTCGCCTACAAAATACGAGCTACGAAGTTACAGGTGTATTTAGAAGATCCTTGCGTTCGTATATATCTTTTTAGGGTTAAACCAGATTTAGAATGACTAATTATTGAAAATCAATCAGAAAATTAGTTCAAATCAAATAGTACTTATTAAATTGGTCATCTTTCTGAATGATGATTACCTTAGTTAATTTTAGTCATCAATAATGATTGAGTACCTTGAAATATAGGAACAAAGATAGAAAACGGGGCCAATCTCACAGTATATAAGACAATAAAATGAATCAATGACTACTGGTTTCGTGCACATCATCAGGCCAAGACCGGAATAGAGAGTGAAAGCGATAATCAAAAATTAAAATAGAAAACCGAAAAAATCGTAGGTATAAAAAACAACATCAAAACTATCGGAACAGACTTTTAAAAAAGCACATATTAAAATTGTAAAAAGACGTACACAATAAATTAAAATGCCGAAAGAAAACAAGTCAACAAGAAAGTGTCCTCAAATTGCAATGATACTTCTAACACACCAGAAACAAATTTAAATGATACTCAAAACTGCAACCGCAAATCGATTAATTACTCTTTTTTTTGGAAAACAGCTAACTAGATTGCAAATGCCACACATGAATTTTGTAGAGTAAAATCCACTGTAACTGGTTTGGCAAAAGAATGAATTAAGAAATTATACCACGTAATAGCTACACTTTGTTGATATTCTATCTTTGTAATAGATGAATATATGTTGAAATGAAATCCCGGAAATCCAGTGCAACGACAACACAATGTCTCAGGAATCTATAGTGGGATGTTGTCTTCGTCGTCTATATTAATGATCTCAAATGTATGAACATTTCATGGTGTTGAAATGGTTTATCTATTTGCCAATGCCACGTCATTAATAGTAAAAAAAGTAAGTCAATTTTGTAAAATTCTGGATAAATTAAAGACTTAAACGAACATTTTCGATCGTTTATTATTTCGGTTGATTTCGACGTTTCGACCATTATCCGTCAGCTTCAGGTTAGCTCTAAGAGCGGCTGTGGCTTATCTACTGTCTTTATTTTCCTCCAAAAACCACCTGCTAGAGTAGTGTTTTCAACAGAATAGCCTTTGGTTACTATTTTGTCGAAAACATGTAGTATGTCGGTGAAATAACGGAACTTTTCAAATAAAAAGGAAATTACTACTTATTTTGCCAAAATTATTTATTTTTATTCGAAGTAGATCTATTCTGCGTTAATACAGCTTTGGGCACGTTTAACCAATGGTGGCATAGATTTTTTTAAGTCATTTCTGGGAATCTCCTCACAGATTCTCGTCACAGCTTCTTGGACTTGTCCAACATTGTCGTAAAACATTCCTTTCACAGCCGGTTTCAATTTCGAGAAAAGGAAATAGTCCCATGGTGAAAGGTTTGGCGAATACGGAGGGTGCTGTAACACACAGACTTGTTTTTTCGCCAACAATTTGCGAATAGCGACTGTGTGGTGGTGCATTATCGTGCAGCAAAAACCTCGATATTCGGGCCTCACTCGAATGAATTCTCTTCCACAAACACTCTATAACCCCCATGTAATATTCGCCAGTGACATTCTGACCCTGTGGAACGATTTGTCGATGTAGAATACTTCTAGAGTCGTAATACAAATGAACATTGTCTTCCTTCGTTACTTCGGAGAACGCAATCTTGCCGATTTTGGAGAACCTGGGGAGTTCCACGTAGCTCTTCGACATTTTCTTTGAGGTTCGTACTTGAAGCACCAAGTCTCATCACTGGATCTGATCTTTTGTTATATTTAATTATTCCGCTATCCACCTCACAGTCGAATTCGCATCTTATGCGATAATTTCATGCACTCTTTCGACCAGTTCCTTGCGTTTCTTGTTTCTTGAAAGGCCATTACCATAAACTTCTTTCATTAATTCAAATGCTTTTGCAAAACTTTCATCGACCTTGAAACCAAATTTAATATAATAGCTCGTTGTTCCATCATATGTTTGTAACGAACCGATAAAAAGTGCTGTCACTATAATATAACTACCACTTGATCGATTTTACAGATTATGTATTGTTTCAACGGATGGCATTAGTAACTTTTTTTAAGAAGTTCCATTATTTTTCCGACATACTGTGTATTACACAAGAAGAACATGTGTTTGTGTTTAATATGCTACACCTTATTTATGCTTACATTGTCTTGTATTACTAACATTAATGACAATAGCCCATTTGTTAAAATATAGCGAAATATCTGTACATTATTACTATTTCTTTTAAGAAATAAAATTTTGAGTTTCACCGAAACAAGAAAAAATATGTAATAAAAGTGTTGCAAAATTGTAATGAAGTTGACGATTGAGGATTGCACATGTAACGTAAACTAATTAAATTGATCACAGGTGGAAGTAGTTGCTATAAAAATACGATTGATATTTTTCATCTTAAATTTAGTTAACTACAAAATTAGGCAACTAGCGCCTAAGACTGCAATATCCTAATAGTATTTACTACTACTAGTAAATACTATTAGTTACCCTATCTTCCAAACACGGGTATAACTTAATCTTTCTTAAGTAAACTGCTAGGTCTAATCGATATCCCCTTCTGTTTATTAGATTGAAATAAGTAGATGTCTCTATCGAAGTTGTATAGACGTATTAGTATCGTGCAACCTATCTTCTTACTACACCTATACACATTGTACGCCTTCAATACACATAAAACAACAAACAATATAGGATCAACTCCGTAGTTTTAACATCCAATTACATGTTATTACCGAGTTATAGACTAGGAGATATTTCGTACAAGCAATCCTATCGTGAAGGTAACCTGATTATTCCCGAAATTTAGCTGCATATACGACAAATGTTCTCGTCGTAGTTAATTGTTTACGGGGTATGTGGACGGAGGCAAGAATCAATACTCTCCTACCTTATCACGCTTGTTATTAGAAGAGAAGCAACGGTCTGTACACAACCACCTTATCGGACGTTTTCAAAGAACTTCCTTCCTGTAGTGCTTTGAAGCAATGTACCAATGGAGTGCTACCTTGCAACAGCAGATATCAATGAGGTATAGTACGTTAAATACATATAAATGTCTCTGTTAGGTAATATCTTCGATAAAATAAGAACCAAAGGCTATTATCTGTTGAAAACAATATTCTGGAAGGTATAACGTTTTTGAAGCGAGAAGTAAGGTAGTGGGTCAAGCGCATTTTATATTCACTAAGAATGACAATTGCTAGTGGTAATGAAGCCTAGGATTTATACGAAATAATACATACTACTTACTCTTACGCACAGAAAAGTACTTATATGAAACAAGTATATCCCTTTTCAATGAATGCTAAAAAAACAAATTCCTGAACCAGATATTTCATTTAAGTATATTTTCGAAACTGAAAGGAAGGTACATTTGATCGATGAAAGACAATTTCATTGAACAGGAAACCACTTCCTTGGTAAAAGTAATCAAATAGGTATTGCATTTCTTATTTGATAGAAGTGTATTGTTACGTTACATATAACTAATTGCTAGATATATAATTTGACCACACCAAATAACACATGGGTTGAAAAGTCCCGGGCCTAACACATAGATGACGCTGGTTTTATTGCAGTCACCTTTCTTTCAGTTAGTACTAACCTTCAAAAGACAGCTGTTAAAATTTCATGATATTCTATTCATTAGTTTGTGAGTTATTGTGCTAAGAGTCACGCTACTTTTGTTATTTTCAAAACAATGGATCAAAAACAATTTCGTGTGTTAATTTTACACTGCTTCTTGATGGGAAAAAATACCGTTCAAGCGAAGCAATGGCTTGAAAAGTGTTATGGGGACTTCGCTGCATCAGAAACAACAGTAAAACGTTGGTTTGCTGACTTCAAATGTGGTCGTAGAGACACCGATGATGCAGAACGCAGTGGACGTCCAAATGAGGCGATAACACCAGAAAACATCAAAAAAATCCACAAAATCGTTTTGAATGATCGAAAAGTGAAGTTGCGTGAGTTAGCTGACATCGTAAAGATATCAAAAGAACGTATTGGCTTTATATTGCGTGAGCATTTGACTATGAGAAAGCGCTGTTCAAAGTGGGTGCCGCGTTTGATCACAGTTGACCAAAAACAAGAACGTGTTGATGATTCTGAGCAGTGTTTGGCCATGTTTAAACGTAACAAACCGGAATTTTTGCGTCGATATGTGACAATGGATCAAACATGGATCCATCACTTCACTCCGGAATGAAAACGATCGTCATCTGAGTCGACAGCAACTGGTGAACCTCATCCAAAGCGCCCGAAAGCACAACAATCGGCTGGAACGGTTTTGGCCTGGTTTTTTTGGTTTGTGGGTGGTTTAATATTCATCTACTATCTTTATAATGTAAATACCATCAACTGTTATTATTATTTAGCGTTTTTGGAGCGTTTGAAGGCCTAATTTGCAAAGAAACGACCGCATATGGCAAAGAAAAAAATTTTGTTTCATCAAGACAACGCACCGTGTCAGAAGTCAATCAAAGCAATGGCAAAACTACATGAATTGAACTTCGAATTACTCCCACATCCACCGTATTCGCCAGATTTGCCTCCCAGTGACTACTGGCTGTTCGCAGACCTCAAAAAAATGCTCGCCGGTAAGAAATTTCGCACGAATGAAGAGGTTATCGCTGAAACTGAGGCCTATTTTGAGGCAAAAGATAAATCGTTCTACAAAAGTGGTATTGAAATGTTAGAGCGGCGCTGGAATGATTGCGTTGCTCTTGATGGAGATTACGTTGATGAATAAAGCTAATTTTGAACCAAGAAAACCGTGTTTTCTTTGTTAGGCCCGGAACTTTTCAGCTAATGTGTTATATATATTGTAATGGGATCTTTGAGGCCGCTGTTCTCCTCAAAAACATGCCCATTTATTTATTGCATTTTGTTAAACTCATCTTTAATTTTGCTCATTTACCGTAATTGTTGCATTTTTTTACAACTTCCCAAAATTCCCTTTCCTCCTTATTATGTAGAAAATTCCTTTTCTTGACAAAAAAAGACAATAGGAGATGAGAATAATGAAGTCATACTATCAGAAGTCTATATCACAAAAGTAAATATAATTAATCTAAAATTTTATGCAAATATATTTAACACACACGTATATACACACTGCACTTAGCGAAGATCACATCCAAGGCCTACGTCTCCAACTCTGGAAACACAGGAGATATTTTCGTTGCCATGATGACCCTACTGCAGTCATTTGTCGCCTAACATTCGGATCTAGTGGCGGATTACGAGCGTGATCGACAATCGACACGTGGGACAATTGACTAATAGCGTCGATGTTAGAAATATGCGCATCAACAAAGTTTGTGGGCTTCTTATTTAGCGAATTGCGCATTATTGTGAGGGAAGTACCTCAAAGGTTTTATAAAGTTGTAGTGGACTTGTCACCATATTTAAATAACTGAATATTGAGTGAAACGCCGCTGATCCAGCAGAGCAACGTCGGCGTAACCTTGGCCCTTCCGTCGTTAGAGCGAAAATTGGGAGTTACACCGTCTTACAATAGCAAAGTGCATGTGTGAGTAAAGAAAGTAAAGGACTTCATCTTTAATAACGTAATTTATTATTTAAAATTTCAAAATGCTGATTTTATTAGCTAGCTAGGAATTGCGATATGTATTTGGCCAATACATTCCCGATGTAAGTGATATATTCTAAATTTTGTCAATATATTGTTAATTTCTTTATTTCAATCTAAACTACTTTTCACTCAGTTCATTTAATTTCATTAACGTCTTCTAAATTTTATTTCAAAAAGCAAAATCCCTGATCAAAGAACTCACTACATTTTCGAACACTGATCAATACTAGACCCATTGGCTGTCGGGTTAGATTGTTTCCTAACATTTCACAAATTTTCGCCAGTCCCCTTTATTCTTTGCAGTTTTCTTAGCTTTTCCTTTCTCATCTAAAATTTTGGCTATTTCTTTATCCCAGCTTCCTCTTGGCTTTCATCTTGCTCTTTTCTTCTGTATTTTTACTTTCCTAACCTGCCTAACCGGAATTGTGTTGTCCATCCTTTGTAGATGTCTCACCATGCTAATTGTCTTTGTTCGACATAACTTTCTATTGATTCTGTTTGTAACTCTTTTCTGATTTGTTCATTTCTAATCCTGTCTCTTCTAGTTACGTTCTTTACTTTTCTTAAATATTTCATGTCTACACGTTAAAAAAAGATCTAGTAAAATTACATATAAAATCGATGGCAACTTTGTTACCAACGATTTATCATATAAAATTAATGGTGCTCAGCAAATTTACTATAATATTTTTTGTGTATGTAATTTTCATTGGTATAAAGTAATGCACATGTAATTCTCGGTCGTAAATTTAATGAGCATGTAATTTTCAGAAGGAACATTGAATTAAATTTAAAAAGCATGTAACTTTACCACTTAAATACTGTAATACTGAAAAATATGAATTCTTAAAAATAATGAAGGCAAAAAGAAGTTGTATAGGAGCTTAGTGTTCAGTAACTACTAAATCAGTTATTAGGAACAGCTAAATATTTATCATATTCTTTAAATAGATGCACACGTTCATTTCAGCATAATCATAAATTTGTATCGTCTACGATTATTTGAAATTTCAGTGGTCATTTAAGTAAATTTTGAACAGTAGCTGGTAACTTGAGGTATTCCCTTTCTTCGTTATTTAGTATTCAGTATCAGAAGGTACTGTTTTAGCTTTAATTGCATTAAATGTTTGAATAACTTTTTCCTTCTTTACTTGTCTGCAGAGTTGTTTACACGACAGATATGTCTTAATTTATTAAGCATATTGAGACATAAGGGCGCCACTAGTCAAATGCCAGTTAAAGTTAACCTCCATGTTGTAGTCATAACGAACTGCTAAAGTCCACCAGTTAGTTGAAAAATGGAATTATACCGAGCACATTTTTGGGAAAAACTTTTTTTACAATCTTCGAAGACAACCATCTCAACAAGAATCCATTTTCCAGACGATTGATTTCTGTTTTCGGCAATGGAGCACCACATCAGTCAATAATTTCTCGTTGGTACGGACAATCCAATCGTGCATGGATGTCTTAGCGACGATCCAAGAGCAGAGGCACCAAAAAACGGCAGCCACTCAGGGAAACGTCGATACTTTGCGCAAGATTATTAACGAAGGTCGACATGTGACATATCGCGGGGTTGAGATATCACTGAAGATTTTAAAAACCTCAGTTCAAAAAATTTTGCATGAAGAGTTGTGTGTAAAAAAATTAAATTCTCGTTGGATACCGCATCTGTTGACCAAAAAACAGAAAGCAGCTAGGGTGAATTGGTGCCAAAAGATTCTAGATAGCTTCAGTAGTGATGAATTTACTCATACGAGCTAGAAAATAAACGTTTGGGTGTTCCAAGGTAAAGAAGAGCCAGCAAAAGTCATCCGTTCTCAAAGTGTCTCAATAGCAGGTCATGCAGCAGCAATTCCTCTACAAAATTAAAGAACTGTTACTGCCACTTGCTGTACAACCATTTGTTTGCCGCAAGTTATCGGTGAGCTTCGAAGAAACAACTCCGAACGACAAATCAGTCTCCTCCAAGACAATACAAGTTCGCACAGAGCACACAAGACAATTGGATTTTTAACATAAGAAAACGTCGAATGAAAATTGTTACCTTTCCGAAAATCAAGAGCGGACTGGAAGTTCCACTCATCAGAAGGAGCTGTCGATGGCTTCAAAAGCGCAGTTTTAATTGGACCAACAAACGGGTGGAATAACTGCTTCTAGAGTTGGTCCAGTCTCGTATAAAAGTATATTAATCTTCGTGGCGAATACTTCGAAAAATAATAAAGTCTTTGAAAGTCATCTACTGTTTTACTTTAGGTTTATATAAAGAAATTAAAAAACAACCTTCGTATTACCTCTTTCTGTAAGCTTTCTACTATCTTCTCGTATGGCAGCACATCCGTGGGGTTTTGCCACTTTCACGGCTTTTTAAACAATATTTTTTCGTTTTCAGGTGCATAGCAAAAATGTAAAATTTTATAATTTTTTCGTCATTTCATTACAGTAGAAGAGCAACTGTTAGTAAGAAGTTGGGGGTTTCTAAACTTCATAAGCCATAGAAAGCTTAGCGGAAGTTGAGCCATAGTTAGATCTTTAGTAAAGTGTTTTCACTGGAAATTTGGATAAAAAAGGATTTTCCCATATCTCATTTTAATCTAATACATGAGTATTATATGACAAAATAGGGTGCATATAAAAGTTATATTTTCGAGTATTTGCATTAAGCACATTCTCGCAATTCTTATAATCCGCTGCCCTTCGAAATGATCGAAAGCCAACCCGAGATTGGTTAGAGTACAGTCGACGAACATGTATTGAAGTACGGTCCATGGACTCGGCACGAAATGCATTACGCGGCGATAGCTATCGATTTTGCATAGCCTTGAGATTATATTTCCGGCGATTGAAGTATCTGCATTAAGTCTCTCGTAAAATAAATTCCCTTATTCCCTACGTCTTACGCATTCTTTTTCGACTCTTTTTTCAAATCTACTTCCGCAGAAGATGTAACTATTCGCCTTTTATCTAGAAAAGTTTTTAAAGTAAAATTTAGTGCATACGATAAAAGTGTGTGTTAGAGGATGTTTCAATTTCCGATCTCTTCTTTTACTCGCATGCAACGGCAGCGAAGCACTTAACATAAAAATTTATTCTTCGGAGGAAGTCCTTGGCGGGGAGTTTCTATCGTAGCATGTTAAGATCGTTTTTATCATTTTAACCTACAATAAAGGTATATAGGGTGCAATAAAGATCGAAGTAAGAATGGACTTACATCGTTTCCTTTGAAATCCCCACGTCGTTACCGATTAGCTACGTATATTTCGTGAAGATTACCTTACCTGTTCCCTATCCGTATTCCTATTCCTTTTTGGAAATTGCATTTGTTCTAAGTTAAGGATTCGATGGTAGTAATTTAGATGCGATCAGATTCACCATTTCATTATAGCAAAGCTATCAGTTTTGCTGTAATGAAACGCCATTTTAGCTTTTGGAAATTGATGATATACTACGAGCAAGATATTCCTTGGACTTTTGCTTAAGGATAAACATTGTACCCCTTAATCAATTCATAGTCGTTCTAATATAGACTCTCTTATAATATGGATCACACAAATATGCCTTAATTCAAGATATTGTGATATATATATAACGGTACCAATTAGATTCGAGAGCAATATAGCATCTATGCACTATGAATTTCATAAAAGATATTATATACTGCGGATACTTGAGTGAAGGCTTAGTTGTTTATTCTCCTAACATTACCAACTTCATAAAAAATCTAAATTTTAAACAAACAACATAAAAAGACAACCTTCTGAACTAGATGGTGGTACTTACAGAATAAAAAACTAATTTTTTAAAATAAGAACATAATTTATTAAAAGAAATGCATAAACAAAGCTTTGGTTCTACTAAATTCATATGCACACAACGATTCATATTAGACTAGGTGAAAGGAATAAACGGTGCCATTAGAACGGTGAAATACAGCGAAATTCTCCTTCGCGGACGCCCCTCTTACACGGACACCTCCCTTAAACGGACAGTTTCTCATGGTCCCGACCGGCTCTCATATAATTTCCATTGTATTAATTCTTTCTTTCTTGGACGGACATTCTCTTGAACGGACGCGAACACGAGAAAATGTTCTCTTAACCGGATAAAAAATAAAATAAATAATATCTAATTTTTATATCGACAGTATTGCTATTGCATATCTCAATCGCGCCGCGCGCCAATTTCGCTGGGACTTCCCTGAGTAAACCGGAGATATACCGACTTTAATCTTTCGGTACAAACGCAGCCTCGTGCATTTCTGCCTGGCGTGAATTAGGGACTTCCCCAAGTTGGTCGGGGATTTACTGTTTTTATTCTTTGGATGTACGCTTTCAATTGAATCTGCTTTCAATATTAGTCCGATGTCTATGCGGAAAAGATACAGTGGGCGACACATTCATTGTAGAAATGGCTCCAAATAGAAAAATTCTCACGTTTAAACAAAAAAGAGATTGTTGAAGTTTACAATAAAGAGAAATTAAGTGTAAGGAACTTATCCAAGCGTTTAATATTGGAAAAACACAAGCTGCAGATATAATTAAACATAAAGAAATCCTTCTAAACATATGGATGTCGAACAGCAATTTGAATGAAAAACAAAGCTTTTTGACGGGTGATGGTACTAAAATTGACAAATTGTGTTATGATTGGTTTACAGCGGCTCGGCATAAGGGGATTCCTTTAACATGTATGTATATGATTTTTTTAGATAAGGTTTTCTTGTATTAATGCTTTGATTTTCCTTTCATATTAAATTCTAAAATAGATAAAAAAAAGTGAGATTACCAATAGGTTTGTCGTGACAAAAACGCAAAAAACATTTTTTTTTAGGTCCGCTAATATGATGTAAAGCAAGAGAAATAACCCCTTCTTTGGGACATTCTACATTCAGTGCTTCTTCTGGTTGGCTCAATGAATTTAGAATCCGCCACAATATAAGTTTTAAAGCGATTTCGGGAGAAGAAGCTTCGGTTAATGCTGAAGATGTTTCATCGTTTTAAAAAATATATCCTTCTTTGATTAAGGGATATTCACCGAAAGCCATATATAATGCCGATGAGACAGGCCTCTATTTTAGGGCTCTACCCGACAAAACGCTCACATTAAAGAAGGAAAAATGTGTTGGGGATAAGTATCCCAAAGAGAGGTTTACAATTTTGCATTGTGCAAATATGGCGAGTGAAAAAGAAAAACTCCTAGTCATTGGTAGGGCAGCTAAACCCAGAGCTTTTAAAAACATTAATATAAATAACCTGTCTGTAACTTGGAAGTACAATAAGAAAGCTTGGATGACAGGACAAATTATGACAGAGTGGTTGCAACACCTAGATTGGAAAATGGCTAAAGAAAAAAGAAACATTTTGTTATTTTTAGACAATGCGGGATCTCATCCGAAAGGCGTTCGCGTAAATAATATAAAAATATTATTTTAACCCCCTAATTGTACATCAGCTTCTCAACCACTTGACCAGGGGATTATAAAGAATTTTAAAACTTATTACCGAAGTCTAATACTCAAACATTGAAGTAAACATTGAAACTGCTGGTACAGCTTTTGAGTTAATAAAAAAAATTACACCAATGGATGCAGTTTATTTGGCAAAAACCGCTTGGGACCAAGTAACCAAAGAGGCAGTTCAAAATTGCTTCCGCAAAGCAGGATCTAATCATGTAAATATGTAAAGTGAAGACCAGTTAACTGAGGCTGATACATCTGACCTAGAAGATGATTTGTCTCTTAGTGTACTTTCAGATATCCTCAAAAATAAGAATTTATTGAAATTGACGGATAATGAAAACCTTAATGATTTTTTGAACGTAGATGAAGATTTGTATGTTGAAGATCCAGATTCAGAACAAGAAATTGCAAATCCAGTTGAAATACAAGAACTTTCGGAAGATTCTGATGTCGATGGGGCTCCAGTGCCAAGAGAAGCTATCCCAAATTATGGTAAAGCTATTACCCTGACCAAGCAGCTCAAAAGTTTTGTCGAAAATCACGGGGATACAGAGTCTTTGGAGCTTCTTTCTAAATTAGAAATACGATTTCAAAACGCCATTTTAAAGAAAAAGAGAAGACAAACAACAATATATGAATTTTCGCGTCCTTAAAGTGACTATTCATTTCATTGTTTTGTATTTCATACTACATCTATGTATCTACGTATCTATGTACATATATTATACTTTGTATGTATATATCTAAAGAAAATAATTTTTTTTTCTAAGTTTAAAGTGTCTTATTTATTTTAAAAACATCTATATACATATACGATTTAAATGTCCCAGTTTCTTTAATATATTTATTTTTCGTTAAAACAAGATTTTTGTTGTATCTACTACATATTTCTTTTATGCGGGCACCTCTCCCGAATGGACATCTTCAGTTGGTCCCGTTGGTGTCCGTTCAAGGGAGATTTCACTGTACATGCATTTTCTGAGACCCCGGGGAAGAATATTACTACTTTGGCTAACTAATTCCATTCTTGTTAAGTCATAATTTTATAATAAACCGTAACATAAGTAAAATGATTTAGAAAGAATAAAACTGAGGAATAGTATACATAAAATATAAAATAAAACAATTAGTGTGACTTGGCCGTTTGTGGTGTTCAATGGGCTTGTTTTCCTTTTCAGCGAGTTTCTAGTGTAGCTAAACTGAGTCTTGAACGGTTAAGATATGTAATTCGAACAACAATCAAACAAATCAACAACTCTTCTGACACTTATGTGGTAATACCTGCTCACTAATGTTTTACACTATACATTGTTTATGGATAATTACAATTAGCACATTATTAATTGATATAAACTAAACCCTTATTTCTGATGTTCAGATTATAAATGTTCTTCTGAAACTGAATTTTTCGGCAAGGATATATAGAAATTTTAGAAATTATTGTACTTGACGAATGTAATAGAAATCCATTTTATTTGTCAATCAACCCTAAAGTACACGTGATCCTTTCATATTTGCGAATGCCGAAAATGAACATGAAGCAAAGGTCTTTGAACCCGTTTTTTGCTAATTTTGTCCAAACAAGGCAAGCAAATACTGAAGCAGAACGAAAAGTAGGACAAGACTAAAGAGTTGCATAACATAGCTTTCGTTTCACGTGACAAGCAAGACTGTGGTTACATTATTCCTTATCCAATGTAAACTTGCTGCGTCTTGATGGAAAGCCGCTTCTTAAATCTAAAAGAACTATCAATGTGTAATTCCAGATTTTTTGGAAGTACAACTAATGTGAGCAAAGAACTATCAAGTGCAAAGTGTGGTTTAAAGGTGTGATACTGTTATGTTTATCACTCTACTGATCGTTAATTTAATTATGAGCCTGACACCCTGGTGACGGCAGTATATACACTGCCGAAACGTTGATATATTGAAATTCCAGAAACGATGGAAGCAGCCCAAACAGGTACTCTAATTATCGACCCCTACTTCTTTGGACATAACTATAAACGTAACAGACGTATAGTATTGACATAGATCGCCTATGGATGACTTAAATACATTTTCAAAAGCGCACTTCCGCTATGCTTGAAGAGAAAGGTCTTTAATCAATGCGTACCAGTTCTAACGTATGCTGTAGAGACATAAACATTAACGAAGAAAACTGCGAACAAAATTAGAATCGCACAGAAAGTAATGAAAAAACTATCTCTGAAAAACAAAGTACTGAACACCAAAGTAAGAAATAGAACAAAAGTTACGGATGCCACAGAAAAAAGAAGTACTTTGAGATGGAATTGGGCGGATGGAATTGCAAGGCTGAATGATGGTAGACGAGATGCATTCAGGAGCAAACTCCGTCTTCCAATCGGATGACATTACGATTTAAGGCGTATCCATAGTAATAGGGTGAAATTTGCTCAGAAGGGGGAGTTATGGAAGCAAGCATGGGAGGTTCACGTCCAGCAGTGGACTTGAGAGGCTGGTTGATGATAATGATGATGACTTTTTTGGTGATAACAGAGGTCGTAAATTCCGAGCGGTATGTGGACATAATTAATTTAGGCCAGTCTTGCAAGATTTTATTGATTTCAACCGGAACACTTGCTTTCAACAAGATGAAGCGACATCTCACGCGTCTAAAGTGTCATTATCAGTTATTGTTGAAATTTTCCCTAGAGAGTTAATAGCCAGACGCTGTAACACGAACGGGCTGGCACGTAACCCCGATTTGATACCAATAGATTTTTTCCTATGGGACTATTTTAAATCAAAGGTGTACAGCAACATTTTACATTTTCTGAACGAAGTAAAGAGAATATTCGAAGCGAAATGACAGCTATCACGGAGAATACGTACCAAATAGTTCTCGAAAATTTTGTCTCATGTTTAGAAGAATGTCAGCAAAATAAATATTTATTCATTAAACTTGGCCATTTTTTTGATTTCGAAAAGGACTTTTGCGACACCTTTTAAACGTGCAAAAAACTAATATAACTAATATAATAATGTCAACAATAAAAAGACCAGTTCGTTATATGTATGATTTTGATCTTATAATACTTTAAATTTCCTTTTCATTATTCCTTATTTAAAAAATCTTCTTAGTGACAACAACCTTTGATCACTTCAATGATTTCCCTTAGTAGTTATAGGGTTCTTAAATTTAAATACTTTTACAGATTGTAGTTTTATTTAAAATGGATCCTTGGTATCGTAGTAAAGATACCGAATATCGACGCAATCCGATGCTATCCATGTTTCTAATTTATAACCTTAACCTGGTGTGTTTCATTATTACAGCCATATTGTTACTAGATTCCTTTTTTAATAATTTGATTCTTTATACTAAATGTATTTTTTTATAAAACCTGTAGCGGTTATAATTAACTAATTAAACGTAATTATAAATAATATGATGATACTTTTCAACGTATATATAATATAATGATTAATATCAGAATATCACGTTTCCTTAGAGCGTTACAAAAACTTCTGCTTATAATAACATTACGGTTGATTAGTTGTATATTACGAATAACGTGTTCTGAATGCTACTAAATTTTCTACGTCACGGTTGGACATCTGTGTATGGGTATTGGAAGTAGGTTGCTGTATGCGGAGCAGAAAAATATTCAGACATGACTGTATTTCTGCAATGTCAGAAAGAAAAATAAGCTATACCCCAGTTTACAGAATGTAACTCTTTAAACTCCTTGTTATTATTTGCTAGTTGTATTTGCTCTGCGTACATGTAGATATGTGTGTACATTTGGAATATTCTCAATTGAATAAACGCAGTTGCATACCCTAGATAGGACGAAATCAAAAAATGTCGGTAAATCAACAGAATCGCGAGTAACAGCGAAAGAGAGGTATGTAATTCGATAAGCCCGCGGCTACATATTTTCCGCTTCTGCAAGGATCGCGTTTCGACATCAAACCGTAGTAGTAGCCCGAAGGACACGAGGAACCGCCCCCGGAGTCAGACGATATTTATTTATTTGAAAATAGAGGGGAAAAACGAGATGAGATATTTATGCTAGTAGGTAAATCCTATTCCTATATACCTTCATTTTTGCTGTAGGATCGAGCAGATGACATTAATTTTAGTCGTAATTTGCGGCACTCGATCGCTGAAAGCCAAGATTCGAAATCCTTACAAATCACTACCGCAACGCGTCCGTTCGTTCTTTCGAAAGCAATGGAGTTTCCAATAAGCGAAAACTTACTGTCCTCTAATTTATGATTGCGGATGTTCCCTGCTAACCAAGTGGAGCGTACACTCTAGAAAACGGTGGTAGTACCATTGTAACCCAGTAGTAATGTATATTTTAATTTACTTTTTTTCTAATGGATTTTTAAAAGTTAATAAAATATTCAGGCAAAACTTCCATGGTTTCTAGTCTATTTTTAAGACAAGAGAGGAAACTTACCTTAAGATTACCTGTATTGAGATAATTTTACATGTAATTTGCAGTAAACACAATATTCGTGGACCGCACGTATACGTGATTGGATTGGTTAGTTGGGAATACTTATAGGCGTAGTAACGTTGAGTATGGGGTAACGAATTTTTTTGGATGACATCAATCACGTCAATGAGAGGGTCGGTAAATTGCGTAGGTAGTGGATAATGATATGAACTTCTACTGCAGTGATGTAGTTTGAAAGATAAGTAAGTAATACATGTGTGCAGCAAATAGTGACGAGAAAAAAACTGTGGAATAGATAAACTGGTAAAATTTAGAAAAAATTTAATAGACAATATTTCATATCATCACAATATATATGTAGTCATTGTACTTAGGTTTATATCCGAAAAAGTAGAACTTAAGGGTATTGCTTACATTTCAGAAATGTTCGTTTTCTGTAAAATAACAGAATAGAAATTGCCCCATTTGCTTAATCCAACATATTACTTAACAGTGCTTACAGTGATATATGTATACTTAATTGTAGCTAGCGCTGATAATTTTTATAACAATGCAATAGGACTGTCTGAACTATTTAATCCGACACTTTGCACTATATTAATAAAGAAAATAAGTCGTTTTATCATTTCAGGTCGAATTCCTTTGAAGCACTGTGACATTGTTGAAACATATTTACTTTTATTATAAACTCGGCATAGACACATTCGTACAGAATCTAGGCAAAATAGTAGGTATAATTTTATAGGTAACGTGTGATTTTGGTAACGTCATTAAATGTTGACATGATTGACTGCCTTAAAGTTGTCTATGCTCTTGTTATAAATATGATACCTGTCATTAAATTAGCATATTATAGGCATGCATTCCGTGATGGCAGCTATTTTTAAAATGTAGAGCGCATGCAGAACTAGGAAAGCATTTATTTATTTGATATATCTTATGCTGGAAAACCTGTTTGAAGAAGTTATATTAGGAGGTAAATATTTTAAATTTACCAGCCTTAGTAACGGTGAAAGATAGTGAAATATTATTGTTATGTTGTTAAATAAAACATCAATATCCTTTATTTACTAGATACTACTTTTGGATAGCCACAAGTTGTTCGTGAATTAAGTGTTGGGTGTCGGTACAGCGTTGAAACTTATATTTGGGACACATTTTGACTATCCGCCAGTGTGAATGTTGAAGGATTCCCAGTCTTTCCTCTTTTGCAGTTATGTACATATCGCTGTCAATTTTAATAAAACTCGTTTTTTGTAGCATCGCGGAATCTTCATTCAAATGGATACCAATTAGTACTTGAAGGAGATAGCACTGATGTAGCTTTATTGAATTCAGGTGAATCATAGGAACTAGTCGAGATTTGCAAGCCATATAAACAGTTTCTGTAGCTGATGAAAATATACTTGGAAATTCACTCTTGCCATTATTGTTCTTAGGAATTTATATTTGTCAGTACGGATTTAAGTAGTAAAATTACATGCGTATTTAATGTTTCTTCTAAAAATTACATTTTCATTAAATTTACGTCTAAAAATTGCATGTGCATTATTCTTTACCAACGAAAATTACATACACATTAAATATTATGGTAAATTTGCTGAGCACCATGAATTTTACATAACAAATCGTCGGTAACAAAGTTGCCACCGATTTTACATGTAATTTCCCTAGATCTTTTTTTAAAGTGTAGCGCAATACGTGCGAAAAATTTTATGGAACGATTCCTTCATTTACACACTTTGAGAAAAAGTATTCTAGTGCACATCTCATTCTTTGTTATTGGTCTTTCTTATTTAACTAAGACAACACTAGGTTCAAGATATAACCTTACCACAACCATTCTTTACATTTATTTAGCAATAATTCGAATGATGATATCGATATGGGGTTTTCAGCATAACTTGTACTCACTAGGTACTCATTTTAAATCTATATAAAACTTCTTTTCAAATAAATCCTGATTCATTAAGTTCAAATCGACATCATGGGAGAACTAACAATACCAATAAATCCTACTTATTCCGCTCGCTTATGGAGCTTATGGACGGCGATAGGGTGGTAAGTTTTAAACCAAACTGCTCCACTGTTTACGAATTTTCAACTGAAGCTGTAACTTGAAAATAGTTTCTATAAGTTATCGTTGTGTGGTCACCTCTATAACGAAAATATTTTTTCGAAGCTCTAGCCAACATTGCACTGTAGATTCTACCATAAGAATAAGCTTAGCACGTAACCGGCGAAAGGTCTTTTATGTTAGTGAGCGTTTCCATTTTCCATCTACTCAAGTGGTGATTCTTTTTTTGAACTGTTAGATTTATTGTGGCCTTGTTTTAGTTACCGTGTGGTATGCTAGAGCATTTATTGAAGTTTTGCATTTAGAGTAAGCCCATCTTTCCCGATTTTGACATAATTTTCTTTTGTTCATTGACTGACATACTTTTGTCCCAATTGTCACTTTCTTTGGGTTTGTAGAGTTAAAACGTAGTTGGGATTTGTCATGAACCCTGTTCTTACTGAAACCCGACAGCTTTTGTTATGCTTATTGTTCTAGCTGTCTTTTTTTCAACCTCCGATAGCTGATAAAAACAGGACAAGTGTAAATAACAAAATGAATTTATTATCAAAAGTTATGTAGAAACACAGTTACCTGTCTACATAATCATCGTGAAGATTGATGTATTTCCCACATCTATGGGCAAGCCTTTCAATCCCCTCCGCATACAATGTTGCTGCCAGTGAATTAAGATGGTGCGCGACGTTATTGTGAAGTTCCTCTTTACTCTGGAACATCCGCCCTCCTAGCCACTGTTTCAGTTCACGAAGGAGATGGCGCTAAGTCGGGGCTATACCCCGGGTGTTCAAAAACTTCCGATCGAAATTGCTCAAGAAGTCGTTGGGTTATAGCAATAATGTGAGGACGGGCATTTTCATGAATGAGAAGAATTTCAAAAGTCAACGTGTCCCTTCATTTATTTTGAATGACTTCGTATACTCGGTTCATTCTTCGATAAATTTCAGCTGCACCATTCCCTTCTGCTTGAAGGAATCGAATTACACTACGCAACCCATACTTGTAGGGAGAATCGATTGTAGCTGTAGCAGCTGAAAATGGCGTAATAGCATTGCAAGTGGTAGATATTATAGTGGGGGAGATGCCTTCTGGTACGAACGGAGGTTGAAGGAAAACATCCCTTGTATTTGTCGTTATTATTTGGAATGATATTGGTCAGGTTCGAGAAGTGACTTTGTCGGCTATGAGTTCACCAACTGGATTTCTTTCCTGCACATTTTCTCTGTTTCCCTCCCTATACATGGGGCTACACGGTATAGATTTACACGTTCGATGCACATTTTGAATTAAGCTAATGCTTCTGGCAATAAGAAGAAATAATAAGTTTTGATTTTATTAGGATGCGGTTAGTTAGTTTTGATAATTATCTTCAATACAAATGACGATTGCAAGGACTGTGTGGATGTACAATTCACAGGTATAGCAGTAAACTCCACTCACACAAATTAATTAATTATGCGGAACGCAGCGTTTCGAGAGCACCGACCAGTCGGTAACACGGTTGACAATGGGAGCCTACGTGCTCTTGAAACGCTGCGTTCGGCATAATTAATTAATTTGTGTGAGTGGAGTTTACTGCTATACCTGTGAATCTTCAATACAAAATTGTCTTTTTCAACGCTTCTTAAGTACATTTGTAATATAGTATCAAAATTAAATATGTAATTTTGAAAAAAGGAGTTGTTTGAACAATTAACAACATATGTCAAACAAATGCAAGATCTTCTCCTTATTAACCACCGTACACACATTCATAGATATTGTGTTTCTAATTGTTTTGTTGGAAACCATAGTCTAATTTCTAAAATCGTCAATGTTCTCAACTGTCGTATCGTAAACGAACGATGTTATATAACTTCTGATGAGAAAATACAGAAAATTTAGATCCTAATTATTGGAGAGATGCATTTCTAAAAGTACAGAAGGCTCCTTTTTAAGTGTTCGACGGTATGATTCCCAATTTAACCTGAAAGACAGAAAGAAGGATCCCACCAACAGTGGTATCAACACATACGTTTACCCGAAAGTTGTATGGGTGATGAGATGAACGAAATGAATCGAACACAACAACCGGCTTCACTTGAAATGAATTAAATATGTCTAGCGATTTGATTCAAATTGAAAAGATTGATGTGAGAATAGGATTTTGTAGTAGTAGTTACACAAGGGTAGAGGATACCGTCAGACAGTAAGTTGAAGGCTTTTAATAAACGTTAGTACCAATTTGGGATCCTTGTTTTCTAGTTCAGATGGTTAAATATTCCTTTATGAAAAATTTATGTCCTGGGCGACTGACGGCAGCTCATATATTTTGCTGTTCCTAGATATCCCTGACATAGTCTACTGAATTGATCTGCATATTTTCAAGCTTACATAATTGATATATCTGGACAATATATCCGATTGATATTTCTCGCATTACTTCGAGACGTCTTTGCTGAAAACTAACACGATCTTTGCTATACATAACAGGAACGAAAGGAATAACTTCACCCGGGAACCACCGCAGCGTAATGTGATTTTGACATCCCAGCTACTTTAAGTTAGTACCAAGTCGGATCCAGATAGATCCGACTTGGTACGCAACTCTTAATGCTATCTAAGGTTCTTATAGCAATAAGAATATCTAAACGAATAAACAATGAAAAGGAAACTTTATTTTCTCTTTACTTGCTAAAGAATTTATAGATTTGTTTTTGACTAAACGTTAATAAATCATTCTTAAATGCAATAGTTTAAGACCATCCATTTACTAAGATTGTGAAAATGTTACAAATGAAAAAAAAAATGAAGATGAAATGAAGTAAAATCATTTAGAGAGTAAAAAGTGTTTTAATTAATAGAGCTAAAAATTAATTCAAAATTTAAAAAATGGTTTACAAATTGTTTAGTCATTCTTTTGCTTTCTGTTCACTACTAGTTGTCTTCCTTTTGTGCCTTCTATGAAAAAGATAGCCGTCAAAAATAACTTGGAACAGGATTACCTCCTAAATTTAATAACTTACTAACTCGCTTATTTATAAGCCGATAATGAAGTCTATGGTTTTTCTTTAGCTAAACGAAATCGTTCTATAACATATTTATTTCATCAGCACGAAGTTGGATATCTAATAATACGTGAAAGAAAATTTTAAAATCCTTTTAGAGTGGGGCTTTCGAGAAGCGAAGACGTGGAACGCAGCTTATCCCCTAGCTGGCAGTGTTCCGCCTCCAGTGCGCGATAAATGTTTCAGTAAACTTCGCCGTCGAGGGAGCGTAAAGAAAATATTAATAAATAAGGATGAAGCATCTCTCGTAGGCGGTTTTTCATTTTATAACAAAGCGTAGCTCATTATTATTACTTGTTGCCACCTGTCATTTCCTAATCTTTATCGCCGCTAAGTAACTCTTTTGAGTTATACGTGTGCGATTTTTAAGGGGTGCAGATGTTCTTAAAAGCTCTGCGTAATTTTTGATGACAACGAGAAAGTAAGCGCGGCAATGAACCGTGTTCTCGCAATAAAGAAACATAAGATGTTACTTGCTTGTGGAAACCACTTTATCTTAAAGACATTCTGTAAGTATAAGCAATGTGCACTGGGAATTCTGTCACAACCAATCGCGTACTAACTTGTTTCAGGATATAAATTAACAATAACATGTAAGAATAGTTTCCAAACGTAAAAATCTATTTCTTCTTTATTCTGTACTATCCCGAGAGCGCACTTTTGACCTGACGAAGACCGTAATTGTGAATAAGAGGAGGATGAAACAAGATTTCAATGAGTTAACACAGTCGAGAAATATGCATACTATTCTGCAGGGCGATTATGTGCCAGATGTATGATTCGATATACCAAGCTCCAAGCCCATTCGATATACTGCGAGGTGAGGAGGACAAATCGCAAGACATACGTAATTCATTTCAAGGGAAGCCGTTGTTCGACTCATTTCGTTCATTTCTTAATTAGGCGTCGCTGGATATTTAGGTGCGCTCTAGTTTTATTACAGTTAGTAAGTTCTGATGGCGGTCACTAATTTTATAAAAAAATGTGTATTATATGCCAGAGGAGAAACTATTTTTAATAAAACAATATTACGGAGGCAATTTAGCAGAAGTTACATGCGATTTACTTGCAGTAAATTATCCCGAAGGATCCATTGCTAGCGCAACTACTATTCATAACACTGTCCGACGTTTTGAAATAACGATTATATTAACTTTCCTTGAATCCTACGTCCTTGTACCTTGCGGTGTCAGACTACCATTCTCTTATTTTTGTCTTCCACAGTTTCCTGTTCTGAGCCAGTTGTTTGGCTTCAATCCATCCCATACTTCCTTTTTCTAATGTTCTATACATATGTCCTTTCCTGGTGGGGTACACCTATTCAGTTTTTGCCCTCTGTTTTGGCAAAAATTTTCTTTGTTATTCGATATTCTTCAATTCTGTGTATATATCCAAGCCATCCCAGTTGTCTCTCCTCTATGATTATTTCTATTGGCTTATTTCTGATTTTGTCCCTCTTTGTTACTCCTTCTATTCGTCTTAGGAATCTCATTTACATGGCCGTGACTTTGCTTTTAATTCTATTGTTACGTAGTTGTCCATGACCCGCTGTTATATGTTAGTGTTGGTCTGACCACTTTCTTATACACTTCTGTCTTTATTTGTTTTGGCATTTCATTTTTGTCTAGAAATATATTATATATTTTTGCGGATATCTCTATTCTCTCATTTATTTCTCTATTCCTCCGTTATCTCCGTTGCTCCTAAGTAATTGTAACTTTTAACTTGCTCTAAGGCCTCTTCTTCGATTTTGATGTTATGTTTTATTTTCTTCTACCACTATTCCAGTTTCCTACTTTTATATTTTTTCCTTTTCATTTGGCTTTTTTAATAGCATCATCTATTACTATGGAGAATAATAATGGGCTTAATACACATTCCTGCTTTAATCCAATTTGTGTTTCATATTCAGCTGATCCTGCGTTGGAAGTTCTGGCTTTATTCCTTTTATTTTTAGACAATGCCTTAATCAACTCTATCATTCCTCTCTCTTGCCATCTCCTTTCGAGGTTCTGCCATACATCTTTCCTTCTTGCCCTATCTGAAGCTTTATATTAATAAATAGCATAAAAATGTCCTTGCGAAAAATATCAGTGATATCAAAATTCAAGTTTGCCCATTGGTGAGATTAAATCCTAGTATGAGACCTAGATAAATTGCTCGCGAATGTAATATTAGTATTACTATTTTAAACATTTTGTGTAAGAATAAATATCGATTGTACAGAATTAGCACATTTCAAGTTTTACCCCACAATTATTACAGTTGCATGGAATGATGTATTTATCTATCATTGTTTCGCAAAATTTTCATACATTTATATTTTTTCCTTTTTGTTTGGCTCCTCCAATAGCATCATCTATTATTATAGAGAATAACAATGGGCTTAATACGCATTCCTGTTTTAATCCAATTTGTGATTCGAATTCAGCCTATTCCTGTTGTTTTTATACAATGAAGTAATCATCTCCATCATTCCTTTCTCTAGCTCTCTCCTTTTCGGGCTCTTTTAAGATCTATAAAACACATATGTATTTCGTTTCCTTTTCCGATTAGTTTTTCTCCCGATTATCTGATTACAAATATTAAGTCCTCGGTGCTCCTTCCTTTTCTGAATCCATGTTGGGTATCTTCTAATGTTGTTTCCAGTTTCTCTCGGAGTCTTTTTTCTAGTATTCATGCCAATACCCTTCCTGGGATACTAGTTAACGTTATTCGCCTGTAGTTTGAGCATTCCTTACTATCTCCTTTTTTGTATATGGGTATAATTATTCCCATATTCCAATCCTTAGGTATTTCTTTCTTTAATATGTTGTTTAAGAGGTCAAATAGTTCTTTGTTACCTTTGTCTCCCATATATTTTATCATTTTAACCGTGATACCATCCTCCCCGGCCACCTTTCCTAGTTTTAGTTTGCTAACTGCTTCTCTGATTTCTTGTGAGACGTTCATCGTCGTTTAATGTTATTTGCTTTTTTCTTTTCTATTATATATCTATCTTGTTTTATTTTCGTGAGTTCTTCAAACTACTGTTTCCATCTTTCCATTATTTCTTTTCCCTCGGTTAGCATATTTCCTTCTTTTATATTTTTCAATCTTGGCGCCTTTCTCCATCTCAATTGTTTTCTTGTTCCGTAGAATAATTTTTGGTTTTCTCTATAGTTATCTCTCAGTTTTAGTCCAAGCTTTCTCCAAGAAGTTCCTTTGGCCCTCTTAATACTCTCTTTAGCTTCTTTCCTTGCTATTTTGTACATCTTATAATCCTCCTCTTTTCTGCTATGCATATATCTGATCATTTATTTTTCTTAGCTTTTACTTTGTGTTGTATTTCTGCTGTCCATCATCTGCTTCCTTTTGTGCACGTATTTGCTGTTTTTGTTGTTCCACAGCTTTCTTGTGCCGCCATTAGTATGATGTTCTTGAATGTTTTCCATTTCTTCTATATCCCTATTTCGTTTTTAATCTCTTGTTGAAACAGTTCATTTGTATTGTGTCAAATTTCTTCCTCTTTCAATTCGTAGCATTTTATTTTTACCTTAATTACTTTTTCTTTTGTCTTCTTTCGTCTTTTTTGTATTTTTGCTAATCTTTATCTGTAATAGGTAGTGGTCGCTATCTATTTCCGCATTTGTTTGGACTTCGGGATCTATTATCTTTCTCCAGTTATCAGCATTTATTAAAAAATAATCAATGATTGATTCTTCTTTGCTGTCAAGCACTTCTCTTGTGTATTTGTAGATGTGTTTATTTCTAAATTTTGTATTTGTTATAATTACGTCGTTTTCGATACACATATCTATTATTCTTCTCCAGCTGACATTTATGGTCTCTTCACCTTTCCTTCCCATATGTCTCTGCACTCCATCATTGTCTCGTTCATTCATATCTCCTATTACTATATTTCTTTCAGCAACGTCTATTTAATTTTGTACAGCTTCGAAGAATTCGTCTTTATCTTCTTCTTTGCGCTGTCATTTGGGGCATATGCTACAATTACGGTCCACGTTTCATTTCCTTCGAGCTTTGTATCAATTCATAATATTCCTCAATTTACGTATCCTTTTCTTTGTATATTATCCATTACCTCACGTTTGACAATTATTCATTCTCTTTCCGATCCTCTGTCCTTTTCATCTACTCCCGACCAGTACAGCCAATATCCATCTTTCATTCCCTCTAATCCTTGACCCTTTCTTTTACTTCGGTTACTCCCATATAATCGAGGTTTTGCGCTATCACTTCTTCAATTAATTCGTCTTCCTTTCCAATTACACTTTGTATGTTCCATGTGCCCATTTTTGTGACTTCTCTATTTTTCTTTTTTCGCATCTATTACTTGCTTCTACAATAATTTCGTAAATACCGTTTTTGAAGATAGATGAATCGATAATTCGCGTCCTATTAAATATCCACCACGTTTCTCGGATTTTACCTCAAACAACTTCTTTTTATGGTTCATTTAAAATAATTCAATATACGGCTATGGTGAACAACGTTCATCGAATCGCGAGCAATTACGCGCGAAAATCATTGAAGTTAGCAACGACGTCATTTCGAATGTTTTTGAAAAATGTTCGTCGCAATTTTTATGACCGGCTGTGTTACTGCTCACACCAACGGGGACAGTTATTCGAAGATTTAAATAAATAGCTCTTTTACGATTTGTTGTTTTATTTATAGTTTTACATTTGTTTGCAATTATTGCTTTTAAGTTGTTACTAATTCTTTATTAATAAGAATTTGTCAAGTTTGAGAATTTCATTTATGTTTATCGCTATTTGATAAGAATTTGTATTCCGTTTAGAACGCTTAATATTATTTTATCTTTCATCCTACGTTATCTGATGCTTCGATATACATACCTGGAAATAAGTATGAATAAAAACAAATCAATGCTACACATCGTAGTTACGGCGTGCTTTAGTTATCAAGTGAGTATTGTCTTATTATTTCTCTATTCACGAATACAAATGCAACGTTGAATTTAATATTAGTTTTACAAACTTCTTAAATCGTGTTTACAAGAACTCGGTTAGACAGGTCATTATTAATCTATTATTCATATAATCAATACCGATCTAAGGGTGAGCTTTAGTGAATATCATTCTCATTTTATTTCGGCTTCGGTATACTTGTATAAGGCATACAAATTAGTCTAATTTCCTCATCCTTAAAACATATGACCATGCATAGACACAATGCAGGATTCGTTAAATTTATTCCTAAATGCTTATCGCATTTTCTTTGTCTGAAACCTTTGTTACGAATTTTATTTTAAAACAAATGAAAATAAATAAATAAAATAGGAAAACCATGCGAATGATTGAAGAGAAACCTATAGTACTTGGGGGATGGAAATCTTTTCATACTGGTTTGGACTCCTTTTCTTTTGGACTTCTTGGAACTCCTTCCAGACAGCTAATAAAGGAAGTTCTTTATATAGATTTGATAACATGGTTCACGAGCTTTCCTTAATTAGAAGAAATTCGGAAGTAATTGTAAGATAGTCACTTATTTGTCAAACAAATATTGTACGGGTCAGTTAAATTGTTTAAGTGACCAAGTGCGTCAGCTTAATTTGTCTTCCTAGCGGTGTGGACCGGATAATGTACTGGTCCTTCGAAAAATAAAGCAAGATGAGCTATCAAGGCGTATACGTATCGTGAAATCATTAATCCCTATTATAAATTGCAGTATGCAAATATGAAATTATTGCACACAATCCATAAAGTCCAAACATCAAGGTACAAAGTTAACCCGAATACATTTTATTGCTCTTCAAGAATACCACTATTGTTCGGAGAGACTACTTCATGGTAGGATACCCGCAGTAAATACTTTCGGTCAAACCGTTTAGTACTATTTCGGTAATCATTTAATGCCAGTGGTAAAGATAATAATCCCTAGTGTCTTATCGATTTGAGTGTGCGAAATTAGTTTTCTGAAATCAGTGCGCAATTATAACAGCTTGGTAAAGTACTGAGCGAAAGAATGCCAAAACACAGACAAGTGACTGTAAAATAAAGTAGTAATATTTGTACTATGCGCGACGAAGAATATAGCGAGTGAGAAATTGCTCCACGGTCAAGGATTTTATCGAAAAGAGTGCACTACACATTGGCCCGAAAGTGAAACAACAAAATCTTGATAGAAAATGAGGTAGGCGGCCATGGACGACTTCTGGAGCTGAAGATAGATTTATAGAAACGACTTCGAAACGAGATCGATGTCTAACGGCACCGGATATCGCAACACGCGTTAATGCACAACGACGAAGAAATGTTCCTGTTACCATCGTCAAGAGGCGACTATTGGCAGCAGGTTTAAGGGGATGCATGGGCAGCAAAGATAAAACATTTTTAAACGTATGCATAAAGAAAAACGATTAACATGGCATAGAGAGCATACAAACTGGTTACTGGATGATTAGAACGCAGTCTTATGGATCGACGAGTCCAATTCCAGTTATTTGGTACGCAACTGGTACAATGCGGAAAAAGGACTATTTGATATTTTGCAAGATCATGCTATTCCGTGTGGAAGCCATCTTGTTGGTGAACTGTTTGTGTTCCAGGAAGACAATGGCCTCGAACATACGGCTCGAATCTGGGAAAACCTTCTAGAGGAGAAGTCAGCAAGAAATGAACTAAAATTAATGGTTTGGCCTCCTCAAAGTCAGGATTTATCCCCAAAAGGGCTGTTATTGGATAAGCCTGATCGAAGGGCTAGACACCGACAACCTCAAAACACCCAATACCTATGGGAATGTTTACAGCATGTATAGGGAAAATTGCTTAGAAGAATGCCTAAAATTCGACGAATATGAACCTACGAGCTAAATAAGGCGTAAATATTATATGTTTGAATTAGTTTACTTTTATTTGATGTCAATTATGTTGTATAAATTCATTAATAATCACAATAAAATTTTACTGTATCTGTGATTTTTTTTGTAAAATCCGTTGCTGCTTCCAAGTTTTGGACGGAAGTGTACGTTAGAGCTGTCCAGATCATCAGGCCAGAACAGAATGATAGATAACAAAAATTACATTAGCCAAATACTAATGATAAGTCTAGTCAACACTAATTGCTATCTTACGAATCATTAATTCGCAAAAACGGATGAGCAAATACAAGCTGGCTAGTTGTAGGTCAATTGGAAGTTCCCACAAGAACATGAAGGTAAATCAGAGATCCTGAAACATATACGAACAAGCGAGTCTAAAGCTCGACTACGTACAAATGGGAAAAAGAACAAAAAATAACCGCGCGCAACGCAACAGATAAATCGTTCCTTGTAAACTTCTCGGACCAGCATGGGAGTTATACGGATCATATAATACAAAACGTAAATCCCCAAATCTATCCACGTCAGGCGCTAGGAAGTGAGAGCGCGGACGGGCGGCGAATTGCTTCTGCGATATCTGGCTCGCTGCAACGGCGTCGTTGCCCCACACTACGTCCAAGCCTCGACGTCTACGAAGGAATTAATCCTACGGAAGTGATGAATCCAGAAACCACTGTCACTGGATGGAATGATGTATGTTACTGCCGCTACAATCTTGGAAAGACTTGGCACGGTCTCGGATATATCGAAACGGGCAATTTATTCGCCGAAATGTACCTACCTAGCGTGACGTAATGTGAATGGTAATGGAAGATCATTTCGTATGATCCAAGGAACTTATATTTTTATTTTATTATTTGGAACACAAACAGATGGATTTATACTTAATATATTAATGGACAATGTAACTTCTACAATTCGAACATAAGGAATTCGAACATCCAATAGTTCGAGAAAGTTTCAGTTAAAATTTACATCTCATTAATCTCAACAAAATTTTAATAATCTGAATAGTATCAATAAAAATAAATTATTCTTTCTTACATTGGGCAACAGGACCACGACTTGCAGCTTTCAACATCTATTCTAGGATTCTACCAGCAAAGTCTGATTATATTTACAGACGGATCCTAAAGTAAGAATGCATACTTTTCACTGTTACAACAGTGCGTACAATAAGCTGTTCCGACTAGACATTGACGGTTCAGTATTTTCTGCGGAAGCTATACCCATCTTAGAAGCAGCGCTATAGTGCCTTTACCAACTTTAAGCACATTGTTATAATGTCCAACGCTGCTAGTGTGTTATAGGGACTCTCTTTTTTCAAAAGCAATCAGTAAAGTAAATCATATACTATTAGATATTATGAAAGATGTATCATACCTGGAATCCAGAGATACGTATACAAAATGTTACTGGGTTCGAAGTCATGTTGGGATTTTTAGTAATGAAATTGTTGACAGTCTCGCTAAAGTCAGTTGTACTAAAGGGGTAATTTATAGTCGCATTCTTTCTTGGGATTATTTTGCAATTTGCAAACGGAAGAGAGTGGAAAGATTTGTGGCAAACAATATGTACCAACAGGATGACTCAGTACGCTTATATTCGTCCATGCATCAATATTCTACTGTGGTATTATACGAATGACAACATATCTCGGTATTATCGCACAAAAATTGCCCGTATTGAATTTGGACATGGTCCTTACCCAACCCCTTTGTTTAGATTGCGATTGGTGGAATCAGCTGCATGTCACTGTGGCTATGAAACGGCTGATCTGAATCACATCTTCCTTGGCTGGAGTTCGCATAGAAATTCACTTATTAACCTTTTAGTCTCACTAAAGTTCCCACTGCCTACTGCATTATTGCACTGTCGCATCCAACAATCGAGAAGTGTACAATTTGGCTATAGAGATGCTGAAACGGATGAAAATTAGGATCTGAGCTCCAGTGGAAGTAACAACCATCCCTATCTCACCTAGGTGGGTTAACCTGTTTTCCGATGGCCGTTTTCTTATGGGTGTATACTGTCAGTCATCCCGATAGGCCCCGGGATGTGAAATGGGTGTCCCTGCTTTACATGACGGTGCTTGCTTTTACTGGAGGTCGATAGCATACTGATTCCTAATGTGAGTTTTAATTCTTTTTATTATTTCCTCTGAGGCGAATGAGTTGTGATACCGAGACAACATTTGTAAAAAAATAAATAAATGAATCATCTTCTGGAAAACAAAAGGAACATCTGTGGCACCCTATGTACTCGCAACTCACTTCTTATCTGAAGTAATTGTTTTAATGTCTTGTGACTTGACCGGTGTGTTGCGTTTACGTTTACGAGTGTATGTGAGGATGTTACACTCTGACACATTCATGTCTAATTTGTTTGAGGAACACTACAAGGAGAGAGCTGTGATTTGTTGTTAGAGAAACGTGTGGTGTTCATTTGTTCCAATTTGATAATACAGTTTTAGATCATCTGCAAATAACAACTTTTCACATTTCAAAATATCTCATAGATCTTTAGTGTACAATAGGAAGAGCAAAGGGCCGAAATTGCTTCCGTGAGAAACTCCTAAGGCAGGTATAGAGAAGTCTGATTCATAGCCATTACAGCTGTTTTCTATTATAACAGGTACGTCTGGAGCAGTGGTTAAACGTGGAGTAAACCCAAAGGCTGCAAGTTTATCCAGCAATAGTCCGTGATCAATATGGTCAAAAGGTTTAGAGAAGTCCGTATATATGACATCGACTTGTTCGCTAGTGTCCAAATATTCCGTAAGATACAGGTTCTGTATGGATAAGTTAGTAAGCGCCGATCGGTTCTTCACAAAACCATGCTGATATTCTGATAGGGATGGTCGGATTTGTGGGTATATACAACGACAAAAACATATTTCAAATGCCTGAGCAAAGTTATTAACGATCCCTTTTAGGGGATAATTTTCAATAGAACTAACACTTTCTTTCTTATGAATAGGAATGATATTAGTTGTCTTCCGGGAATTTTAAAAACAGACGTTGTTAAGAAAAGGTTAAATAGATAGCACAGTGATCTAGCAAAAACATTTGCGCAATCTATAACGAGGAAGCTGGGTAAGTTGACATGTCCTATTGTATGTTTATTTTTTAACTGTTTCATGTAATACTTTGTGTATTTCCAAATAATAAGGGTACCTGTCACCACAGACCCAATTGCGAAAATCATCATGGTAGTCAGCGTGGTAAAGTTCTTTTTTGCTTGGAAGAGTAGGCTATAACATCATTAAGACTTGGTTTCATTTAACTGCTTTCGTACCGTTTGCAAAATTTTATTAGTGGGACGTCAAATATAATGAAGGTTTTTTGTAATATTAATGAAAAATCTCAGGCTCTTAATTTGCCAAATGGGTTCCTTTATTTAAATTTTTGTTTGTTTTAAATTCGAATATAAATAATGTTAATTATATATATGTATATTGGCAAACCAAAATATGTATAAATCGCTTTATAACAAAATTTCTTTTACAAATACCTAAATCGATCCCTGTTTAGCTAAATTTGTAAATTATAATCGAAATACAAAATGAGAGCAAAAAAACAGTAAAATTTTGGAAATTTATTATAATTTGAAGTCTTTAGTTTTGTAATGATACTCACACTCACACGTATTGTATCGTATTCTAGATATCCTAGTCTTCGGCTTCCACCAATGCGTTCGGAACTCCAAATTATTGTGAAAATATCTGCTGATACACGTTTTAGTTTTGAATAACTTTAAAGAATCTCAAATATTATGATTGATTCGAAAAATAACGAATTTTTCTCTGGAGAGACAACTCCGGCATCTGTGACTTTGACACAATCGTTTATATCAGGAACGTACATGTGTGTAGCGCTAAATGAAAGATTATACATAGAGGAATGCCAAAGATAGTAGCACAATCCTTCACAAGAAAGCAAGGAATGTTATCATCACCAGCTTAAAGTCTTGATGCATTGTATTACTTCCTCTGCCGAAACAGACTGCAAACACAACGGTAGTAAGCTGGAATCAATATCTGGAAGACGAGAATTCAAACGCTGAGCAGAAAAACACCAGAGAATAATGTGGCGAAAGCATTAACTATCGATGTTGGATCACTGTATTCGTTAGTGGCATCAAAAACATTACCAGGAATTCTGGTAGCGCCCTGCCTAGAACAAGTGAATTACCAAAAACAACGTTGATCTCTTGTAAGGCTCAGTTCGCTATTGCGAACGTATGCATTACAGGCTAAACTAATATTCATCTCAATCAATTTACGTAATTTTTGAAGCTCCATTCTATAATAATCGTTTTGTGTCGTTTTCCATTTTTTATGTTAATACGCCTTCAGTCTTAGATTTTTTTTTAATATAACAACAGCGGTCTTGGCAATGAGTCATAAACTATCTTCAAAGAAGGATATAGAGCTAGATTCAACTTCCACTCTCTGCGAAATTACCCTATTTAGTTAAGAACGTTACTACACATAAGATTTTCGCGATAGTATTAGTTGAACTTAGAATTAGATGATGTTCTCCTTTACTACGCATCCTTGCTGTATAACCAGATTCCCTTTGAGATAATTACTATGACAATGAAGGCGGCGACGGTACGCGTTTCTGTTTCTCGTAGAAACGCGACTCGCCTATTTCGCATCACCGTTGGTAGTAACCATCGATCAAGTTAATGTCTAATTTAAGACATATGCCAACGGAGATGATGTATCGCGATGGTATGGCATTTCACATGTCAGCCGAGGCCTCCCGTCTTACATATCGACAAGAGATATCACGTACGCGATACCTTGCTATCCACGGAAGGAATCTACTGTCTATCTACCAAGGGTGACATCTATCGCCTAGGCGCCCAACTCATTACAGCCGACGATTATTAGATCAGTCCCGGAGTTAATCCCGTCGGAACCCTTGATATATATGCGGTGTGTGTACGGTATACACACGCCTACTATGCGCGAAATCTCCATTCCCCTTCTAATTAACAATTGGTATGTATGTAGAAGACGACGTGAGAGACGTCGCTGGAGGTGTGTATAATGCGTCGGTAGCCTCCATGTACGTGCGAAATGGTGTGATTCCTTGTGATAATGTTGTGCCTTTTACATGAAGGTGCGGGCGCTCGGCGTCTAGTTTGCTATTAATTAATGTTTATTCGTGCTTGGGAAACATGTAGTTAGCGCTCGGAACCGGTAACGTTAATTTATGAGGGTAGCGAAGATCGATATTTATTTGTGCAACGATAATTTGTCCGTCGCAAAAGAAAACTTGCCGTTGGAAGTGAAAGCGTCATGAATAACAAGTAGAGATGGTAACGTCAATAGGAATCACGTTTCTGCTTCAATGCATTCGAATGTGCTGTCATGTAATAGAAGCTGAAAAGTGAGGTCCTACTATTCTGCGGTTTCAGCATACCAAAACAGAGACTTAAGTAATGGAGGAATTTCGTCTCTACCACTTTCAAACACAACATAAGCCTAATTATCTGAAATGGAAGCATTTTTCTCAAATTACCGTTTGAAGCCAAGAGGGAGTTATTACGTATCTAGCTAAACGTTCTAATACGAGGCATATCCAAAAAGGAAGTTTTGAAAGGTTATAAGAAAGCCAGCAGTATACGACAGGGGATCATCATGCTCCACCCCTCACCTACTTCTAATTGGTTGTTTGACTAATGTTTTTGACATTTAGTTAATTGACAATTGTAGATCATATCTACATAATATCAAGTTTATATCTCAAAGTGTTGTTGTACTGTGGCTAATTATTGATTTGTGTGTCGTGATTGTTCATAAAGATAGATCCTGTAGATCAAAGAGCAGTAATAATATACCTCAAAAAAAAGGACATGACGCCAATTCAAATTCATAAAGACATTATGGCAACTGTTGGTGAGTCTGCAGTTTCTTATGATATAGTTAAGCATTGGTGTCGAGTCTTTCCATAACGGTAACAACAGACAAACACATTAACAAAGTATACGAATCGTACTGCAAGACCGAAGAGTGGTAAGGGACATTGTGCAAGATACTGGCTTAATATATCATGTGGTGTGCAACATACTGACTAAAGAATTAGCTGTGAAAAGCATGAGTGGAAGGTAGGTACCCCAAATGTTAACCATTGATCAAAAGAAGGAAATCGGGTTTTGATTTGTGAACGTCTCCTGGAAAGGTACCAAGAAAACAAAGAGAACTTTCTTAGTCGGTATGTGAATATGGATGAGTCATGAGTGCACCACTATGATCTTGATACTGAAGTACAAAGTATAGAGTGCAAATATTACGGTTCTCCTCCTCCATGCAAGTTTAAGGCCGTTCCGAATGCTGGAAAGGTTTTGCTATCTATGTTTTGGGATACGCAAGGAATAATCCTGACTGACTATTTGCAATAGAGCATTACAGCGGCCTACTACGCACAAACAATTTCTAGATTGCAGACGCTATTGAAGAGAAACGCCGAGGAAGTTCCTAGCCAAACATCTGGTATTGTTATGGCTACTATACACCAAGCAGACTTTGAATTAGTGGAGCACCCGCTATATTCACTTGACCTGGCCTCTAGTGATTATAGGGTTTTCCCCAAATTAAAATAAATCTTATGTGGCGCAAAATTTTCCAGTAATTATGGGGTGATGCAATCTGTAGAGAGGTGGTTTCTAGGGGTCGGACAATATTTTTCCAGGAGGCTGTTAAGATGTTGGAGCACCGATGAGCAAGTGGATTAGTGTAGAGGGAGACTCTGACGAAAAGTAAAAAATATAATACTTTCACAGGGACCCACCATCGTATTTAGACAGTAAAAATCGTATAGCACAGTGAGAGCATCGGTTGAGAGATGTGTCGCTAAACTAGGCTAGGTATACCGCGCAATTTATGACTTACTTTATATAGTACGTAATTGCATTGTAACCGTTATTATGCACAGGAAATTAGATTTCGTCTTAGTCTAAAATGTTCAATTTCTCCTCAAAGCGAATTTTCTCTATATAGAGCATTCTACAATTTCTAATCCAAAGATAGCAGAACGATTGCGAGGACTGTATGGTTGTGTAATTCACGGATATCGCAGTAAACTTCACACCACACAAATTCATGGTATAGGTAGCTTTTACACAGACATTTGACGGTACATTAGCTTTGTATCTGTTGGTTTCCTCTCCACAGTTTAATTGTAGCAGAAAAGAAAATCGTATATATATATATATATATATATATATATATATATATATTGGATCGCTATAACAATGCATCGCCTCATTTGGTATACAGCATTGCAGGTTACAAAATGCTCGTGTACTGTTATGACCCCGAAAGAAAGGAACAATCGACAATTTGGCTGTTTGAGAAAGAATCGGCCCCAAGAGCAGTTGTTCATGAAAGAAGCCGAAACAAAAGATGATCGTCACACTTTTTGGAATTACTCAGAGCTACCTTGAGCACAGTAAAAAATTACTCGTGGAAATACCGGTGTCAACTGAAATAATCAACGTTAGAAATACTTTGCTCAACACCTAAGGTGTGCCGTGCCAATCGGTATAAGCCCAAATCAATAAGAGCAATACAATTCTATTTTAAATAACTATAACTACTGACTTTATATGGTTAAAAGCAGAATGAAAAGCGGGAGAACCTTTACTTTTATCATTGTTTTCGTATCATTACAAAATGATCAATATTTAAGTGTTAACTTTAAGGATAACAGCCTGTATACAGTGTGGTGTTAAATCTCAGGCTCTTAATTTACCGAATGGTTTCTTTTATTTAAATATTTGTTTGTTTTAAATTCAAAAATTAAATAATTGAAATAGCCAAATGTAATATTCTATAAATATATTGACAAACCAAAATGTATATATATTGTTGTTTAACAATATTTCCTTTGTAACAAATACCTAAAACAATCCCTGTCTAGCTTAAATTTGTAAATTATAAACGAAATACAAACTGAGAGCAAAAGAGCAGTAAATTTTGATAATTTATTACAATTTTAAGTCTTTAATTTTGAAATAGTACTCACACTCACACGTATTGTATCGTATTGTATCGTATTCTAGATCTCCTGGTCTTCGGCTCTCACTAATGTATCCCAAAATCCAAATTATTATGAAAATATAGGCTGGGACACTTTTAACTTCAAATAACTTTAAAGAATTTCGAAAAATATAATTAATTCCAAAATAACAGTTTTTTCTCTAGAGAAAGAACTTCAACGTCTGTGACTTTGACACAGTCGTTATTTTGTATTGGGTCCTTTCCAGCGATACACTCCCTATACTCAGCTTGTTTACCTCTATGATTGGCCACACAGTAAACACGCTCTTGATGGAATGAAATTATTTACGAGTAAAGGCTGCCAGGCCGATGTAAGAGATATTTTGAAGATAGTGTGTTTTATTTCGGGACTACACTTATTCTAATAAGATAAAAATATGTGAGTATAGTACATTATACGCCTTTTAAAAATAAATTTGGAAGAAATTATAATTAACCCCAAAAGTATGTTTACGAGAAACGATATATATAGTTAACAATAGTACAGTTTACGTTTTCACTGCTCATGTTGTTTAAGGGCGTTTTTTTAACTTTAAGAATTGTAAATTCATGTCAATAATGAACAATTAATACACAGAAAAAAAACTGTACGGAATAAATATTATAAGTAAATTGCCTCCAATAACAACAAAGTTAGGGCTTAACCCATACACTAACGAGAAAATATCAAATATAGAGCTATAAGAAAATTTTGGAAAAAAATCAATGATATTTTAAATGATTTAGATGTTAATAATACATATCATTACAATACATAGGTTAACCACGTATTCTAAAATACCTTAAATACGGTACAACTTTTCTTCGTTTTGATAGATTCCACTTTCCTTGATTTTACCAATGTCTAAATTAACTGATTCCTGAAAGTAAAAATTTTCACGGTATCCGGCAAGATTCGAACCCTCAGCTACTGTTCTCTAGACAAGCGCGGTGCCAGTTATGCCACCTATCACCTTTAACCCCTAAATCTAGTAGTGTTCGCAAATATTCGCAATTTTAATTTAGTACAACACATGGGCTGAAATGTCCCGGGGCTAACACATAGATGACGCTACTTTTATTGCAGTCACCTTTCTCTCAGTTAGTACTAACCTTCAAAAGACAGCTGTTAAAATTTCATGATATTCTATTCATTAGTTTATGAGTTATTGTGCTAGGAGTCACGCTACTTTTGTTATTTTCAAAACAATGCATCAAAAACAATTTCGTGTTTTAATTTTACACTGTTTCTTGATGGGAAAAAATACCGTTCAAGCGAAGCAATGGCTTGAACAGTGTTATGAGGACTCCGCTCCATCAGAAACAACAATAAAACGTTGGTTTGCTGACTTCAAACGTGGTCGTAGAGACACTGATGATGCAGAACGCAGTGGACGTCCAAATGAGGCGGTAACACCAGAAAACATCAAAAAAATCCACAAAATCGTTTTGAATGATCGAAAAGTGAAGTTGCGTGAGTTAGCTGACATCGTAAAGATATCAAAAGAACGTATTGGCTTTATATTGCATGAGCATTTGACTATGAGAAAGCTCTGTTCAAAGTGGGTGCCGCGTTTGCTCACTGTTGACCAAAAACAAGAACGTATTGATGATTCTGAGCAGTGTTTGGCCATGTTTAAACGTAACAAACCGGAATTTTGCGTCGATATGTGATATATGTGTTTGAAGGCCGAAATTGCAAAGAAACGAACGTATATTGCAAAGAAAAAAAATTGTTTCATCAACAAGTCAATCAAAACATTGGCAAAACTACATGAATTGAACTTCGAATTGCTCCCACATCCACCGTATTCGCCAGATTTGGCTCCCAGCGACTACTGGCTGTTCGCAGACCTCAAAAAAATGCTCGCCGGTAAGAAATTTCGCACGAATGAAGAGGTTGTCGCTGAAACTGAGTCCTATTTTGAGGCGAAAGGTAAATCGTTCTACAAAAGTGGTATTGAAATGTTAGAGCGGCGCTGGAATGATTGCGTTGCTCTTGATGGAGATTACGTTGATGAATAAAGCTAATTTTGAACCAAAAAAACCGTGTTTTCTTTGTTAGGCCCGGTACTTTTCAGCCCATGTGTTAGTGAATAGCTTCTTCAAGGGATATTGGGTTAAGTTAAAATTTAAAGTACGAATTTTCCGAATTACTAACGAATGCAATAACCGCATAAGTAAATTGGTTAGTAGGTTTTTATCCTAGTGAAATTATCGCAGTCAATATCGAAAAATAAGATACCGCAATACTCAAGCGTTATACGTATAACCCTACAAGCAGCGTAGAACGCAGTACGTAAAAACCTCACGTTCCGGTTGCCTGGAGCATCTAACTTCCAAAGAAAAACATACGAAATCCACTTGATCGGATTCCGTCCGGATCCTTCTAGACTTCTGCTGCATGATGAATGCAAACAAGATGCAACTGTTTAGTCGTAGACCCTCGTCATGCGAAACGCCGTCAGTTGTCATCGTGGCTTATCTCTCGACTCAGAACAAATGAATGCCGGAACGGTCGCTGCGCTTGATAAACTATGTCGCGACAATGAACCCGGTCGGATGACGTAAACCTTTAGTTTAACTTGGTGAAAGAGTAAATAACTCGGAACGCCTAATTTTAATTCATCAGCTTGTGTGTATATATATCATCATCAGTAGAGAGGCTAGAATTTAAAATATTTCTGGAATATCAAAGAGAAAGTTCGACAACGGATGGATCTGATATCTTTTATTAAGGGTGTAGTGATAAAATTCTCTTTTAAAGCGTATTCTGTGTAAAATTTCGGAAATAGAACGTTGATGTTATAAACTATATTATTTATGGTGTAGGAATTAACTTAGTTAAACATTTGGGAATGTATCCTTATGTGATGATAAGATTTTAAATGAAGAACTCAAATAAATTGCTAGATAAACGTATCTTGGTTATTAAATTGCATAATGTACTCAAGAAATTAAACGAAAAAGATGTGATTCAATATTAATAATAATAATAATTAAAAAATTTTGCAAGAGAAGTTGCGTGTAAAAAAAATAGTTTCCCGTTGGATACTACATCTGTTGATCAGAGAACAGAAAGAAAAACTAACCTCGAACAATGAATCATCCTCTACCAAGACGATGCAAGTTCGCACACAGTAAGCGAGACAATTGAATGTGTAACGCACAAAAAAGATTGAATTGTTAGACCATCCTCCCTGTAGTCTGGACCTAAGCCCCAACGATTTCTTTATCTTTCTGAAAATTAAGAACGGGCTGCGTGGTCAAAGGTTCGAGTCGTCAGAAAGAGCAGTCGATACTTTCAAAACGCCATTTTGACCGTACTAACAATAACTGCTTCCAGAGTTGGTTCAAGCCCATGCAAAAGTGCATTAATCTTCGTGGAGAATACTTCGAAAAATAATAAAGTCTTTAAGAGCTACCTTCTATTTTATTCCAGCTCTACATGCAAAACCTAAATGGCAATCCTCGTATCGTATGCAGAAAATAGACAATGTGTGTCTTTGAGAGAGTGCGTCATAGGACCTTCCTTTGTTAGGGATAATTTAGATGGTGATTCCTATTTATACATTCCAAAAAACTAATTTCTACTGAAATCGTAAAACGATAGTAAAGCTGTGCAGCAGAAATTGACCTTTCCTTAAGCAGATGGATCATTACCCCATTTTGCAGTTTTAGGCATAGAATTTCTTAACAAAGATCCAAGAATTTGATCGGTGGTTATGACTGAGAGGCTCTGTGAAATTGTCACCTTAATTGCACGACTTTAGACAATTTTGCCCCTTTTTATTGAAGCACTTGGAAAGACATGGTATACGCTACGAAACCTGCAGAAATTTTGCAAACTAATATTATGCGAACCTTGCGTGCAGTAACACTTGAAGTTTCACCAAACGTAGGCCGCGAGGTCTGAGAAATATCTGTATTATTTTATCGACCCTGGTAGAGGCCTCTTCTAGCAATTTTTGAAATAAATTTTCACGATTTTTTAGCTAAATTGTCGTTTGTATTCTGTAAATTAATTATATTGTAATGAATTTTTCTCTCGGGGTTCGCAAAAGTTAACGAGTTAGTTATGTTATTAGAGATTTTACTTAAATTAAAATAAATTGAAATAAATGAAAAATAGATTAAATTAATTGACAATATATTATCAAATTTAGAATATATAACTTACATCAGAAAGTGTTCGACAAAATACATATCGCAATCCCTAACTAGCTAATAAATTTTAAATTTTTAATTAATAACTAACTTTACTAACGATGAAGTCCTTTACATTCTCTACTCACACACGCACTTTGCTATTGTAGGTTGGTGTATTACCTATCTTCGCGCTGACGTCGGTATACCCAAGGTTATGCCTGAGTTCTGCTGGATCGGCGGTGTTTCACCCGATATTCAGGTACTATATTTGTGGTGACAGATCCAGTATAACTTTTATATAACCTTTGAGGTAATTCCCTTGCAATAATATGCGAAATTCGTCAGTTGTTTCGTGTGTCGAGTCCCGATCACGCTCGTAAACCGCTACTAGATCCAAATATTAGACGACAATCGACTACAGACTCATCATGGTAACGAATACATCTCCTATGTATTTTAAGAGGTGGGAATGTAGGCCTTATTATTCTCTTCTGCTGTTGTTTAAGAAAAAAGAAAGGAATTTTTTTTACACAATAAGGACTGAAAGGAATTTTAAGCAATTGTATTTAGATGCATAATACATCGCAAGAAAACTGTAATTTGCAAATGCGTTAAGATATTTAGTAATTAAGTATTATGTTAAAGTGCTATCCAATTCTAGAGAGAGTTCAACCTTGCATTCTCCCTAACAATATCATTAAATTAAAGGAAACTATAATTACGACAAATGAGTTTAATGAAAGGCAAGTCTCTCGAACACAATAAAAAAATGGGCATGTTCTTGAGGCCTTAGGCAAATCCCATTACAATATACATAAATTAGCCACTTTTACAACAGAATTGGCTAGCAAATTATTTTTCTTAAACGAGATATTACCCAAATTTTGGTATACTTTAAGAATTTGGAGGTTGCTACCTCTGGCGGTTGGAGAGTTGCACATAGGAAAATCATTTGTTTGGCAACATTTGTCTCCTTGATTTAATGACAAGAATTTTCAGTGTGTTTCAAGATATCTCTTTCTATGATAGTAGTATTTCAATTTCTAAATAAATAAATATTTTAAAATATGATGTTATAAAAATTATACTTAGCGGCTCTGCCGCATAATTCTTTATATCGTCTTCCGTAATATAAATTCTTCACCGCTTTCAAGAGGTCATCGAAAGGCATTAAACACATACGTGCATGCATTGCTCCCTTTTCACAAAGACTTTAATATCACCTCGAAATACATACATCTAGCGGCGTCTTTTCAGAACCTAAATGGAATCGGACAGAATTTTTAACGCTCCGTTCGTATGTGCGCGCATTGAAAGAGGAGTTTCTTGCTTGCCTTTCGGTAGTTCGGCGACGAGAAAAAGCGCGAGGAATCGCTTCCGAAAAGAAAAATTCCCGGATCATTACCGGCGCGACCTCGGTTCGGGTTTTCGCAAACACTCTCTTCTGCTTCTTCTTCTTCTTCTTCGCCTCTACCGAGATGTGAAACGTAAAGCCCCGAGGCGTCGGCAGATGATATTGGTGTGCAGTATGGTATGGTGTGTGTATGTATGTATATATGAGGGTACACAAAAGGTACTCCGCTGCCTCTTCGGCTTTATGGCCTGTACGCCTTTGATCTGCGAAAATCCCGCCCTTGCCCGGCTCAATTTATTCTTTTCTAAGGCGTAAAAAGATCAGCCGTTGCCGCGGCACTGCCTTCCTTTTTCTCTATTCATATTATATTGGTCTCTACCGTAAATTTTTCATAACATTATCTTCTTACCACTTGTGGGTTATCAGACTAAACTAAAAACTATTTTCAAATCTCACTGATATTGCGGATTAACACCAGAGTCAATACAATATCCTACGAGACGGATGCTCGCGAACTATATCACGTGATATGCTATAGTTCCTACGTATTGTGGTGGAAAATCTAAGGTTCCCTTCTTGTCGATTGGGTATTTTTATTTAAATCTATGTTTTAAATTAAATGTATCTTAAATTAAATAACTAAAAAGGGTCTATATATATATATACATATATGTATATATATATATATATACATAAATAATATTTATAAAATATATTTATTATAAAATATTCTAATTAATTTACGAAACTAAATATGAGATCGAAAGATATATCTCGCAGTCTTTTCTTGCAATTAGTACCATTACGTTATTCGAATTGATACTGTGGTAGAGGGCCGTTTTGAGTGTACTACAATGTGTCTTGTTTCGTGTCACTTCTGAAACTCCCTGTACAGCTGGAAATATTTATGTATATATTGTGGTGGAGAATCTCAGGCTTGTTAAAATTTTTAACTGGGTTCTTTGAATTGAAGTTTTAACTTATTTGTTTTGAATTATGTGAAAATGTTTTCTAAATTAAAATACCAAATGTAAAGTTAAAAAAACAAATATATTGACAAATAAAAAAATATATATCTATATATACCGCCTGTTTTACAAAGAAAATGTTTTTACAGAAAACCTAAGGCAATCCTTGACTAGCTAAGCTTCAAATATTTATGAAACTAAATATGAGATCGAGATAGAATTAATTTTGAAGAAATTAAGAAGATTCGACGTATATAACCTTTGAAACCGTACTCACTGGCTCGGCTTTAGGATGGACTGGCCTTCGGCTTCCAACGTAAGTGTCCGGAACTTCCAAATTTTGTATGTAGTATCAGCTGATACACTTTATTATTGGATATAATACGAAGATATTTATAATTTTACGGAGTTATATGAGAAAAATAACGACTTATTCTTTCTTAGGAGAAAAGATGCCAACATCTCTCACTTTTGTTCCCGATCTTCATCTGTCTGTTCTTCTTTTGTTTTATATCCATGGCAACTCATTGGTTCGCCTGTACGCCTGTGTGGTAGACCACTCAGTACACACTCCCATATTCGATATGTGTGATATAATAAAGGAAATTGCTGCCAGTCGTGCCATTCTTCCGTCGTACGAGAAATTTCGGAGATTATGAGTATAATTTCGGAACAATGCATATTCGTACAATGTAATTGAAATGTGTGAGTACTTTAATTACATAAGAAATATGTATATGTTTACGAAAAGCGATATATAAGATGAACGATAGTAAAGTTTACGTCTCCTCTGCAAGTGTTGTTGAAGGGACTCTTTTTTTTTACAAGAAAAATTGTGAATAATTAGTTATTATATTATACCCAAAGTAGATATCTGTAAAACTTTTAGAGAAACCTGTACAGATTGAATATCTGTGTTTAACATTTCATAAAGAGGGAGTACTGACGGTACTTCGCCTCCAACTTCTAACATCAACCAAAATACCCCTATCTAGCTAATTTTTTGAATCTCCTATTGGTAACGTGGTGCCTATGGACCTCAAGTAATTTTAAACTTGTGGTACACGTATAGTGGTATGTTAAAAATTTTACTATTAAACTACTGTCGTTCCATCTTCCTTTAAGTTTGCAGTACTTATGGTGACATACATTTTTACAGCAAATTAGGATGTAGTTTTCATTTAACTATAAATTAATTTTTGGGAGGGGGTCATTTTGGCAGCACGTCACCATAAGCGTAAGTGTGAGAGTATGGCTAGTTCTACGAAAAGTGTACAATTTGGTAATTCTAACTTCGAGGACACATTAATGAAATGGTATGAAAACATAGAAAGTGAGGTTGGTGATATACATAGATGAGGTTAGTGCATGTGGTGTTGAAAATAATAAAAAAACTAGAAAAATCTTTGTCATATTTCCATGTGTGATGATTGTCGAGCGATGTGTAAAATTTACCTGGAACAATTTTTCAGTTATACTTTTTTTTAGCCCTGTAGTTTTTTATTTAAAGTTACATGATCCATTATTGGATATGTACAATTTTAATTTATTTAAATAAGTAAGTAAAAATTAAGAATCAAGATGTGCTATATTCCCTCGTACAGCTCTCATCCTTTGCAAAGGACAAACATTATATCATACCAGCTTTTGTGATACATGGTACGCCTAGTATATATGTGTAACAGTACCGTTGACGGATCTTCTTGTTTAAAATTCTAGAAAACTTTTTGGGATTCAGTAAGTACCACGCCACATGATTTGCACGTCACCAGTAGAACGTTAATATAGAAACGAAATATGAATTAGAATAAGAGAACAGTGAATTTTGATAAGAATATCAATTTTTAAGTTTTTAATGTTAAAATAGTACTTACACACACACACCCGCGTCCGGTATTGTATTTTAAATTTTCTAGGCTTCGACGATTTTATTTCGTGATTGCTTTCGGTTGACGACCCAATAATTTATGCAACGGATAAGCATCTCGCACAAAACCTGGTTCACTTCATCTATATATCGATAAAGGTGCAGTAACATTAGAGTTAGTGGAGCAAATTCCATTTGTATCGGAAACGCCTAGGTGATCACGCCTTGCGTAGTACATACTCGTAGTGCTGGCCGTCTATTTCGCTACTGCCATTTTGATCAGGCGTTCACAAATATATAAAATAGTTTCCATTATAGAGAGCTTGTGAAGTGCGCTTACATAATCGTCTTTGGAAGTAAGACATTAGACATGGATAGGACGATAGCTCCATTATACAGACGTTGCGATATTATACACACTGTTTTAGGGAAAATGTGTATCAGTATACGAAAGATTCATTGCATTTCTTGTTAGATTACGAAACAAGCAAATTAAGTAGTTACCGGATATTACATAAACTCACATCTCGTTATTTTAATCTTACACGGAAAAACCTGACCGTGTATAATTCATGTGGCACAAACTTTTCATTCAATGTACTTTATTTCATTACTTCTAATAAACCGTTTCCATTTGTTGCAGATAATTTCAGTTGATCAAAAAAGGAATCTTAAGAGAAGCCTAAGATTATGTCGTAATTTTGTGGAAAATAACTACTAGAGCGTAGAAACTGGTAAGAGCTGTTATACGAGGGCTATTCTCTTTCAACTTCCGAATGCTCATAAAAACAGACAAGTATCAATAATAAAATTGATTTGTTATTAAAAGTTATGTACAAACCTTTCTACATAATCATCGTCAAGATTGATGCATTTGTCATATCTATGGATGAACTCTCCAATTTCCTCTGCATAGAATGTTGTCGCCAGTGAGTTGAGATGATACGTGACGTTGTTTTGAAGTTCCTCTGTACTTTAAAAGATCTGCCCTCCTAGACACTTTTACAGTTTATGAAGTTTCACACCGAACTCACTATTGGCAAACCTCCGTCTTTCTCAAATCATTTTGCTAACTCGTTGTGCAATGTCTTCTGATGCGACTGACTTGCGTCCTTGTCTTCCTTCATCGTGAACATCAGCTCGAGCGTCTTTAACTACCCACACCATATTGCACAACACAGCGCAGTCACATTGTGAATATCTCTGTCTCCTACTGCTCGCGTGACTGTTTATAAGCACGTACAGATGTTGAAAAAGAACAGCCCTCGTAGTTGTATTTTAAATATCACGACTACAAGTGTTCTAAAACATATTCTCTGTTTACCATGTACATTATTTTATATAATACGAAAAATAGCGCGCTCTTTAAACATCTACTTGAAAAACTGATCTAAGGAAACATTACCGCAGCCATTGTAAAGTAAAAGAAAACTTAAGTAAATACAAGGGTAAGTTGAAAAATTCGGTAACTAACTATAATCTTTGGCGCTATGGCATAGCTTGATGTTTCAATGACAAACGTGTTAAACTTTATGCCGATCTGTCAAGTAGTTTGTTGTGTACACTCGTTCAAAGCAGAGCACTTTTGGCGCATTTTAAAAATGGACAATATTGAAATGATAAATGTGTTAGGCGAGGATGCTCCTTCTTTTAAGACTATTTACAAATAGGTGAATGAATTTAAAAAAGGCCGTACGAGCGTAAGCGACGATCCCCGTTCTGGGCGCTCAAAAACTACTTCTGCAGAAAATGTGCAAAAAGTTTTGAAACTTGTGGAAGCTGATCACCGATCAACATTGAAAGATAAGGCTACAGGCATCTTCAGAGAACCGGTGACCTATATTTTAAATTAGATATTTTTAAGTGGTGCAAAATGGGTGTCGAGTTTGCTTACACCGCCGAAAAACACAAACGCGTGGAATGTTGCACAAAATCCAACAGATTTTTTTGAGTCAATTTGTGATGAAATGTGGATCCACCACTACACACTGGAAAGTGAACGACAATCAAAACAATGGACTAAATGTGGTCAACCGGCTCCAAAGAAGGCCAAAAGTATTTTATCGACAGGAAAGGTGCTGGCTTCCGTTTTATCGAATGCGAAAAGAATCTAGCTTATAGATTACCTTCCAAAGGGACAAACGATTATTGGAAAATACTATTCTAAAGTTTGGAACCGATTGAAGGCGCTATCATCGAAAAGTGACCCAAAATCCTTTTCCATCAAGACATTGCACCAGTTCACAAGAGCGGAATTGTAGAAGCAAAATCGGCCAAGTTAAAGTTCGAAGCGCTTGAGCATCCCCCCTATATTCGCCGGATTTAACTCAGTCGGACTATTATCTCTTCCCCAAGCTTAAGAAACGCCTCGGCGGTATGAGATTTGCTTCGAATGAAGAGTTGATTGCTACTGTGGAGCACTAATTTCAGGAGCTTGGTGAAATGAGTACTGTAAAGGCACAAACAAACTTGAGCATCGACTAAATATATGTATTGATCTTGAGGAAGGTTATGTCGAAAAATAAAATACATTCTATTGAAATATTGCTATTTGCTATGCTTTAGCTACCGAATTTTTACACTCGGAGGTGTAAATGCTCTGTCAATAATTCAACACAACTCTTATGCATATTACAATGTTCTTTCTCCAAGCATTTTTAATACAATTCTTGACTTTCTGAATATATATAATTACGTTTATTGCTTGATAGGAGTGTACTTTTATTTATTTACGGTTTTTACATAAAATATGAGAAGGAAACTTTTTACATTCAAAGATCTCGTCCTTATTATTTTCCAGGACTAAAAGTTGAAAGAGCTTTCACTTCCAACTCGCACGTTCGATGCACACATGATTAAGTTTAAATTTAGTCGAGGCTTAAAAGTTTTCCGTCAATTTATATGGAATTCGGTGCGTGCCTGCAAATTTCCTACGCAAATTTCTTCCCCATTCACCTTTATACCTTACGTCGGAGGGTATGGCGGCTTTTATCGGAAATTTGCGTTTGAAAGCAAGATTAGAAGCTCATCAGTCGCGCCGATCTCAAATTGAATACACGCTGGCAAATACCTTTACGAATTTCTCTTTTTTCTGGATTTATTTTTTTATTCTTACGATGTTCCTTTTACTATCCAGTAGAATTTGTTTTTCCTTTTGTACGGTGTTGTAAATAATACAAAAAAAAAGATATAAGCGCGCAATATCGCTATAAATTGATGAAGCTGTTGTGGTTATGGTTACTTAAACAAGCTGAAGATATTAATTTGAATTAGCATAATGTGACAATTGCAAAAGAAACGAGATTGGTGCACTTGCTTCTTAAACTACAGCATAAGCTTCGGACGAGACGAATTTCGATAAATATTTACAATTTGTATGTTTTCCAAGTGTTAGTTCCTTGTTACATATATGCGAAGAATGAGATATACTACAATATTGACAACTACATATACAAGAACTATAGATTATATTGACAACTTAATGTTCGGACGATCACTAAATATAAAATTTAATATATCGTCATATCATCTTTGGTCTTAATAACCGCTTTAATTCGAACTGGCGAGGTTTCTAACAATACCCTGCAGAAATCTGACGTAAACGACACCTATATTTCTGCTAAATTTATCTGCAAAGCATTTATTGCTTTGCGTCTTCTTTCTCGTGCTACTTTTCACACTATGTCACAAAGTTTCAATAATTTTGAGGTTTAGGCTGCTTAAAGGTAATGGTAGAACTCTTATGTTGTGATCTACAACCTACTATTTATTTGATTTGGGTACATAACAGGTTGTACCGTCAAGAAAGAAGATTTAATAGAATTTATTGATACTTGGTGGTATTAAAAGTACCATCTATTATTTCGATTCTATTTGCACACTTTCCGAAAATACATTCTTATACCATTACACTCTTTACGAACTTTATAGTCTTTTTAGACAATCATTATGAAGACCTTCCGCTCTTTCAGGAATAATTCGTTTTCTACAATCACCTGCAGAAAGATCTGGTTTGGGTTCATCCCTAAACATGAGCAATCTTCAAAACAATTAAGACTTTGCCCAAATTAGATAGTTTTCCTTTTGCTTTTCTGTTAACAGTGATTTTTCTATCGCCTTGAATAAAATAATACTAAATTCAAAAGTAATGAGAGTAAAATATTATGTCTACTTGCATATTTGCCTTTTAAAAACTGAGACCACACTTATGGAATCACCGGCTATAACATTCTCGTGAAAGCTTCACTTGGTTATTACAATTAGCCGAAAGTGGTTATGCGGTGACATACGAATTTTTATAAGTAACCTCCTGATTTTGGATATCCTTTTCATGGATTATCCAGTACTTTTACCCCGAATAACGCAAACGGATGGCTCATCGTAGCATTTGATAATGTCTGCTACAATCGACTGTGTCAAATTCAAAGTCTTCTCGATTGTACTCGCGCTTCTTTATTCATGACACTATTTGACCAAACTTCAACCTATTTTTCTTGAGGTGGCTTTACTGCGTCAAACTTAACACACCATCACAACTATAGGCACCCGAATATAAAATTGCCAGTAATTTGCTTGGTTGTTCAATTTGTAAAAATGCTAGTAGTATCAATGAACATAAATAAAGCAGGATATAAGAAGAAACGGTTTTGGTGTTTCAGAAATAAGAGGTAAATTTAATGTACAGTAAGATTATGAACGGCAATGGCGAATTCCAAGTGGTAAGTGATGCGATCGACAATGGGAGTCCACGTGCTCCTGAAACGCAGGCGTTCCGAATAATTATTGGTTTGTGTGGAGTGGAGTTTACTGCGATACTTGTGAATTATACAACCACACAGTCCTTGCAATCGTTGCGAAGGTAAATTAATGATTATTACGGTATGAAATCCGTCTTTTTCGGGTCAAAAACTCTACCTACTCTTTTTAGTAAAAAAAGCTATATCGTATGGTCTTGTGCGATAGCTGCAGCCAAGTAATGATAATGTTTAGAACACATCTAAAAAAATGCGTAGAAAATAACACCAAGATAAGAAAACGCTGTAAATACAGTTTTCTCGTGGTATTAGCGAAATCAATTCACGAGAGAAAGACATGTGAGACATAAAACGCTAACACACGGACATGTTTCTGCCTACCCGGCGTCATCAGTGTGGTTTCGAGCAGTTTCATGCTAACACATGTAATTCTCTCGCTGCTTCTATTGCCATACTTAACCCTACGATACAAATGAATATTCCTGGCGCTAACTAGTGCCAAAGTAACGAAACCACCCTTTGGTGCAAAAACGCCCTCTCAGGACTAGCAATCTTAAGTGTTGCTCGAGAGAAAGGTGGGAAGCTGTACCTACTTCTGTTCGCTGTCTGACTTTGCGGACAAGTGTTCCGTGCATATGGCACTAGTTAGCACCAGGAATATTCATTTGTATCGTATGGTTAAGTATGGCGATAGAAACAGCGAGAGAATTACATGTGCAGAAACATGTCCGTGTGTTAGCGTTTTATGTCTCACATGCTTTTCTGGTGAATTGATTTCACTAGTACCATGAAAAAGCTGTATTTACAGCATTTTCTTATCCTCCTGATAATACTTCACTAGATGAATTTAGGACGTAATTTTCAAAATTCTAAAATAATATTATCATTGCAATATAATATAAGCTATAAGGTATCAATAGGTAAAGATAAGACAAATAAAGAATCGAATTAAAGCGATTTCCTAAATCAACGCTAACTCGTTGAGATACTAGTGATCTTAAAGCAATGAACGTATATCATGCAACACGAGTAGAAACTCTTTTGGTTAAACTTCATGAACATAAACAAAATGTAAACTTGACTCACAATGGGATTCGGGGCAATTTTCTAACGGTACGCAAGTGGGTGGTTGTTAACAACGCTTCGGTAATCCGTGTGTCAGCAGACATCGAGCTGAGCAAGATGAGCTTATAACTGTCGTCGGTAGAACGTTAATTTTCGGGCCGAAACTCAAAACTCCTCATTGAAAGAAACAACGATAACCAACAACTGCTTGACAAAAGATTACGATTAAAATTAGTTGGTTAACACCAAGTTTGTCGTTACTAATGTTATCTCAAATCCCTGCAAAATAAATCAAAAATTACGGTGTTTCAATGTAAGGAACGATACTCTATAACTAATTGAAGTAATAGTACTGCTAATGATAATAGTAATAGTAGTAATAGTAGCAAAAATAATAATAATTGTATCAATAATAACAATAGTAACAATGATAGTAATAGAATACAAGACTCTGCGGGGTTGCTCATTCACGTATCTACTCCTATACCATGAACTTTAGTAGACGTCGAAAACTCTTTGCGAAGAAAAGTGATTGCGGGATTGCATATATACACATGTCGTAGTTCTTGAGAATGACTGCATCCGAAAAAAGTTCTAATGATATTTTTCTGCAGACTGAATTCAAAGGTCTTAGACCTAGAGGTTGTGGGATTGCTGTAGTATTTTTCAGGTATATGTAAAATGTTTAGACTTTTATCTTTTGGCACCAATTTCTAGGATTCGGTAAAACGATATCCACTCCAAGGAAAGAGAAAACTCTTTGGTTCGATATCTAAGAAAAAAAGAACTTTCTAGATGTCGAAGAAGGAACATACACATTTGTGGTGAAAATAAGTGTTCATCCTCACAAATTCACAATATCTACAATGCTGCTACAGTTGACGCTTCTCTTCCAAAAATAAGAGGCCTGAGTACACTTCCGAATTAAATCCACTCTCATCGGCGTCGTATATATACGTTGTTTCTGCCGATACTAGTAGTACGGGATTTAAAATTCTTAATAAAACTATTGCTTAACAACTGTAGATCTTCTGTTGTAGAACTTGCAAAGCAAGTAATAAGTTTTATTACTTTGTGTGATACAATATTATGTATTCTTTTAAAATTCCATATCTACCAATACCCCACTTTAAATGTTTCATTTTCAGGCTCTTGCTTAGCTTTTAAAACTGATGGCTAATGCTATTTTGAAATTTTGTAAGAACGTATTCCGTAATAAACCATAATTTATCCTTGTGGGTACCATCTTTGTTAATACATCTGCTCATCTGCATAGCTCCTATAAGGATTTCACATTTCCGAAATTCCCTTTAACGTGTTCTATGCAAGATAGCTTAGTTTTACCATTTTCCCAATATTCTACAGCTTTAGTTGTGTAATGTAGGTGAATAACAGTGCATTTTTCTTCAGGAACGCATGCAATACCTTCAGTCGTGTCTTCCTTGTCTTCTACTTCTTTAGCAAATAACTTTGTTAGACTAATGCATCGACAAATCCGCGAACATATGTAACAAATGCAGTTAAAATTCCTATATTTTCTTATACCTTCTATCTGCATTAATATGAAAATATTTATCGATGTTAATTGCGAATGTGTATAGAGAAGTCTCCTCTTGTTCTCGCCTTAAAGATATTATTAGTAATTGAAGATTTTATAAAGTAAAGCGTTAAAGTCCTGGTTTTGAGAAGTCATACCGCAAAGCCATTCAGTGTAACAACAGACTCCCGCGTTATTATTGTTGTTACTGTTGTTGGTATTATTGCGAAGAAATTCCAACCTTATTAAATAATACTAGGCAAGAGCTTTGTTTGTATCAATAAGAGTAAACACAGAAGAATATCTTGTAAATAAACAAAACCCTACATTAATCTTGCTCGATCTGCAATTCAATAGGACAACTTCTAAAACATCGGTCGTTCGATCTTCGATTACCCTTACCTCCCACACAACTCCTTCCTAATTCGAATCAGATCATGAATGCTTTAATGTAATTCATTTAGCGCACAAATAATGCAGATGTATAATCTCGCCCAGTTAGACGGCTGATTTCGTTAATAATTTACTTAAAAGATGAGATTTCCGCAATCCAGAACCCTTCACCCTATATCGATGGCGTACAGGCGGAGGTGTGGGTTACGGAGATTTCGCTACGACGTATACGAATCGATGCAGTCGCGTCAAATTTACCGAACGTCTCTGAAGTTTGTCGGAAAATATCGCGCCAAGACAGGTGCCCACATGCACGTCGTGCATTTTGCGAACTGCGGGCGTATTTCAATAAGAGCGCCATCATAATTTAAGACGCCTTCTGGTGACAATCGTAGGAATCCTTTCCGTGCGTCGCAAAGTATTGAAATGTAATCCAAAATCGAGTTGCTCCACGGAGGAAATAGAGGACGAAGTTGCTATGGAAAATTGTAAAATAGATTCGTCTCGTACAACTCCCGACGATAGATACATACATCTCACTTATCCACTTGCACTTCAACCTGTTTATGTAGTAATTTGAAATGAACTGATAAAAATCTCTAAAAGTATTGTTCATTAAAGAAAGGTTTATTAGATTTCTCGTTTGACTTACATAAACTCTGATAATTCAATATTTACATGGTTAGACTTTAAACTGTGTTTGATACATTATTTAACCTAGGATTTGATCTTTTTTTCCTAGATATAGGAATCCAATCCAGTATTGCTGAAGAAGTAAGTACTTGTTTAATCAAGTTTGATATTCATTCAGAAAAATCATTTTATTGTTCCAAAGAAGCAAATCAACGTGCAGTACTGTCCATACCAAAAAATCCGAAGAAACAGTGGATTAATGACATCTTCACAGTTGGTGGTGAAGTCCCACTTGCTCTATCAAAAGCAAATCACACGAATCCATTAAAAAACAAATGCAAAGAATTATGGAAACTGTTGGTCCACAACTGTTTCACCGAAAAAAAAAATAATTTAACAAACAAACAATACGATTATCGTAAAGAGAATTACCGCTACCGAGGTTCTGGAGGTTATCAAAGCAACTACAGAGACCATAAAATTTTTGCGTGGTCAAGCACAATACACATATTCTTCAATAGGCTATATTATCATGGCATTTATGGCAACTATCAAAAGCCGTTGTCGTTGAATTCATCACTAAAGCCAAATAAAATGGTGGAGCTCCTGCACGTACATAGATAATAACAGTATTGCAAAGAGAACCATGGGGATCAATTTTGGGTATTTTATTATTTATAATTATTACTGTACCAAAATCGGCCATAGAATCACTCATTATTTGTTTAAGTACTTTCACTTAAAATTCAACTATTAAACTATTCTTACAGCTAATCTACAACCACATAATGAAATACAATTAATTACAAATGCTTAATTTATTCGAATAAATATGACAAAAGTGCACACGACACAGGGTACAATCCGTTTGAAAACTAAAATAACTTACTAAAGTTAACACCAGCATGAAAATGTCAAACTGCTAGCTCAGAAAAATCTCCATGCACATGAGAGCGAAACGTCAGCAGACTCATCCAATTTCGAGCCGGTTTCTACTCTGAAAATTCTTTAAAAGACAACAATGACCGCGGAAGTCTACAACAACATGAAAACGTAAAACTAAGTTACATAAAAGTTAGGATATAGAAATATAGAAGCATGTATAGCATTTGGTTTGTACCCGTATTGACTGTTTTAAAAACAAAATATTGCAACTTGAACAGAATTCCGGAATCGAACACGTTTCTATATGATAGCTAATAGTTTGGTATTTTGAAACGGACAGAATTCTACATAATTCAGAAAAAACATTTACTATACGAGATAATATCCAAAAGTTTCAGAAACTTAAATCACGCCCGTGAACGGACGCAATTACAATAAGAGGCCACTACGTGAAATGTTTTTCAGTATATCAAGTGGGGGCAATAAGTATGGTAACATTTTTTGTTGAAGGTCGTCGTTGAAGGAGAGGATAAGTTAGAACTCTGCGTGATCCCCGATGTTAGAGTGTACCTATGAGAAAGATGCCCATTATAGACTACGTCAAATTTTCACTGCGAGAGATCTTCTTCTAATAATTCCTATTCGTTTCGGATGTTGGCTACTATGCAAGCTAATTTAACTTTGTTTGCACGGAATAATTCAGTCGTATATAGACTGAACCCGCTTCTGAGATTTTTCAACCAATACTCCTTTTTCACACTACTTTTCCCTGTAGAATATTCTGCAATAGATGAAATCTGTTCTCATTTCTCATTATCTGTCCTAAGTACTGTAGTTTCCCAATTTGCAGGGTATTAACCACTTCCTTTTTTTTTTCGATCCTCCTCATAACTTTGATGTTTGTCACGTGTTGCGTCCACGGTATTTTTAGTATCCTGCGATATAATTACATCTGAAATGGCTCCGATTTCCTTATTGTGGCTGCAGTAAGCGCCCATGCTTCTACCTTGTAAATCAAAACGGAGAACACATATCAGCGCAAGAGTCTTATCTTGATGTTATCTTATGGCTTGTGAACAGATTTTTCATTTTATTATAGGTAGACCTAGCCTTTTAGATTTTACTACGTATTTATTGTTAGTGTTTGTTCATTTGCAGTAGTTCCGGTAAAGGTAAAACTGCTCACTCGTTCTAACCGTTTCTGATTTATTGTAAGATGAGAGTTCATTCTTTTCTTTGTTAATGACCATTAATTTTGTTTTTTTAGTGTTTATGTCCGGACCATACAATTGGCTGTGATATGTTATTCTATCCATGCGTTGTTGTAACCCTTCCAAGCTGTCAGCGAAAATAACCGTATCGTCTGCATAGAGGGCATTATTCAATCTCTCTCCATTCGTAAGAATTCCCGATTCTGTGTGTCCTAAAGCTTCCCCGAATACATAATATGAGTACATATTAAACAGTAACTGCGATAGATAAGAACGTATAAGTTTTAATGCAGGTGGGGGAAAACCAAGAATGTCTAACTTACGAATCAGAATCTCATAGTCAACCATATCAAATTCCTTGGAGATACCTGCATAGAATATATCCACTCCATCCTATGCTCACTGATTTTTTGAGATATCACACTCAGATTAGTAACTGTTGACCGACCAGATTGCTGGAAATAAGTGATGTTGTCATAAATACTGATATAGACAACCTTTCCATATATGTACCTTAGCCAAGTTAGGTTAATGGATATCGGCCTGTAATTAGCAAGAGATTCGTTTTTAGAGTCTCATTGAAATTTGAATTTTAGGATTACCAGACTTCCCTTCTCAGTGTACAAAAGCTCACCTGCGACTGCGGTGAGTACCGCCTCGTAATGATAAACGAAGTTAAGGGACTCTTACAAGAAGGATCTGATGATAGTAGAGCCTAAAATAAGCTAAGCAAATAAACAAATACGCTAACTATCATACATACTAAAAACAAAATCTAAACAACCTTTTCATATGTCTTAACAATCTCTTTATAGCTAGATAGAGATGTACTGTCACCCCCGTTTATGAATTGATGCAATTCTCATTCTTTTCCTTCTACTGGGGAACATATTGATCGCAGTAGATAGAATAATAATTATATGTAGCAGGGAAGCAAACACATATCTGCAGTGCCGAACCAGGAAACTGGGTCATCACCCGCTGCCTGCTTATTAGACTTATTATTCGTTTGACCAACTCTTTCTTTCTTCTATTACACCACCCAACAAAATATTTTTTTGTCGTAGTGCCTGTAACATGCGAACTGGTTTAGGGTATTTCTAATATGCTGGTTCCCTTTCTACGTATAAATAGTAAAATCAAAATAATGAATTAGGAGACCTAAATTCTTCCTCGGATGTAACATGAGCATCGTTACCTACCTTCACAGCCACTTTGATCACAGACATCAGCATTATCGAAGAAAGGTAGAAACGAAGATGGGATACCTATATGGTGGCCGATTACTGCTGGAATCTTCAGCGAGAATGTTCCGGTAAACCTCACGCAAGAAAATTTTATAACAGGAAATTTTTAACTGATGATTGAAAGTTGTATATGCATACTTTTCTGTTAAATAAATACCTCCTACCCATTTTCTTTGTGTTTCAGTTAACAGCTATCAAATAGTAATATTAAAAAAGTTACGTACATAACAAAACGTTATATAAGAGTGAATTTGGAAAACTAGATCTGATAGAACAAATCTGGCGGCATTATTGGATTAGGCACCCAAAAACTGCTTAATTAGACTTAAGAGATCCGACACACCAAAATGTGTGTTGGCCAGTGTTATCAGTGATATTGTATGTGGAAGAAAGTTATGAACAGAATCAGTAAGAGGACAACTTTAAGAGCGTACAAATGCGAAAACATACCAGAATCAGTATCGACTATGACTTTAGGATCATCAGTATCACTACTATCATCATCATTTCGCACGGAGAAAATTCTACAGCTAAGTTGAGCGCGTCTGGATAGAGCTCTCCAGCTTTTTCAGATAGGGCATGTAGCTGATGTTCATTTGAGTTCTAGTAAGACTTCTTTTCTCTTGAATCTATTAAGAAAAAACATGTTTTTAGTCCTTTTCCATTTCTAGAGATAATTATAATATTTATAAAAGCATATAAACAAATCGTGTCTCTTAACTAATATTGAAGGTAAACCAATAACAAAAACCTAATATAACCTAATAAAATAGAACAGCGTTGTTGTTGTATTGCGTAGCTAGTTGAATTTTTAATCCCTGTAATTAGCTCACATATATTCAACGGTTTTATTCCGGACTTCAATAGAGCAATTTCCATGTCAAACACAGCCTTTAAATCCAAGCGTTAATTTCCAATTAGTGCAATACATTGATGTAATGATGAATAAATAATTAATGACTACGATGAGGAAGAGTCATATTACCTAATTTGCTAAGCTATTTACATTTGTCAGCATAATTAGAACGATTCCAATGATAGAAAACTAAAGATCCTAGTATACTGTTATAAGACTTCGTACGAATATTTGATACTTATATAGGTGACTGTTTAAAAGACGAATTAATTTTGCTTTGATTTAAATCTTTATATTATTCGCGTAACTACATTGTAGGACGTATTCCGATTTCCATTCTAAATTTATTTTCATTAACTCATGTTTGACTTAAAGGTACATCTTACTTGCTATAGATACGGATTTGCACAATTATATAGGGTACTGAATAATTTATAGGAGTAATTTAGTTTTGTTGTTGATATCCATATTGTCAAAAAACATATAATAACTAAGTATATTAGAACAGATGCTTTAATAGTATCACATTGACAGAAATATTGAAAAACCTAAATTACAATGTACAAAATTTGGAAAGGTACGCGATTATTTATCATTTGTAGTGAGTACCTAATCTATAAGGATTTTTTCTCGACTAATCATGTTATAGTTAGTTACAGAATTCAACATCTACATTTTCTCGACGAATAGTTATACTTCATTTCGTCATACACCACGTCATATATGTATTTGGCAATTATTATAGTCGAGGCACTCTAAGCTCACATGCACGTCATCAATAAATCGTGACGTCAGGTTTTACGCCGTTGCCCACATAGATTCGCTATCAAACCTAACCTAACATACTAATGTAATCTAATCTACGAACTGTCAAAATTTAAAATGGCCGGACCAAAGACAACCGACAACATTGTATTTGATTAAGTATAGGCAACAACAGCAACGTAAAAGTGCTGCTATATGGAAAATATAATAATTAAGTAAATAACTATTTCTTTTACATTTTTAACTTTGATAGAACGATCCTTTGTATTAAAAACAGTGTGTTGTGTTATTCATTGAAATTTACTTTCATTATTAAGTATTATGTTATAATTATGTACTAATATAAAATACTTCTAATTTATCTGTGTGGTCGCATTGCATATTTATGACGTCGTTTGATTATATGTATGACGCCGCGTTAATGACGTGCATGTGAACTTTGCCTCGACTATATATGTATCTATTAACTACTTCACGGAGATGGTTGTGCGTAGTTATTAACCAGAAATGTTATGTACATCATAGGTCACTTGTTGGGAAAATGTGTGATCAAATAAGTTTTAATGTACATTACAAAGGGAAAATATATACAATAGAAAGTGATATATCCGTTTCTATTATTTCGTTCGTCATATAAAGTAATTCATATGAAAGCACAGTTGCAGAACTTATTTCTTTCTCTTTGACTATTTATACTTAGATAATAAAAGCATTATTAATATGAACTCAACCTACTTAATATGTGAGTTTCAAAAATATTTGAAAACACAGTTTTGGTGACTAAGTTCGTGATTATAGAAAACTACGTCATTGCCTTTGTTATTTATGGTTATAACATAGGAAATATAAATAAAAATAGTTGCTAACGAAAAAATCCTTTATATTTCTTTCGGAATTTGTCGAAAATATTTCCTCATAAGATGGATAAATATGAATTCAGTATATGAATTGAGATTACCAACGCATATATTTAATAATTTTACCTGGTTATATATACATTGTACACTATCAAAGAATTTATTTATTTATAACAAAATAATTGCAAAAACATAACAAGTCAGCAAGTACGACACATTAATATAATTTGAATTTATTTTCACCGAAATCCACAAAACATCTTCATTTATGACATGTACCAAAACGTAAAGTACAAACAATATAATAAGTCACAAGCAAAGCATACCTTCTTATTGCTGATAATCTCGTAATCGCTAGTTGTTTTCTTCAGAAGACGGGATGGAAGGATCATTGTTACTGATAATTATCAACGGTTCCACCAGCAAAGTCTGATTATATTTACAGGCAAATCCAAAAGTAACAATGGATGTGGATGCTCTTTTTGCTGTTATGACAGTGGGTACAAAGAGCTTTTTCGACTAGACATTGACGGATTAGTATTTACTGCGGAAGCCTCTACTAGATTAAGGCACATTGTTATGATGTGCGACTCTGTTAGTATATTACAGGGCATCTCTTCTTTCAAACTCATTCAGTAAAATAATACATATATTATTAGATATTATGAAAGTTCTACCATACCTGGAGTCCAGAGATACATATACAAAATTTTATTGGGTTCGAAGTCCTGTTGGGATTTTTGGTAATGAACCTGTTGACAGTCTCGTTAAAGTCATTTGTACTGAAGCAATAATTTATAATCCCACTCTTTCTTGTGGAAAGTGTTTTGCAATTTGCAAACGGAAGGTGTTGAATAGAGAGTGGGAAGATTTGTGGCAAACAATATGTACCAACAGGATGACTCAGTATGCTCATATTCATCCATGTATCAACATTAAACCGTGGTATTATACGAATGATATCTCGGTATTATCGCACAAAAATTGCCCGTATTAAATTTGGGCCTTGTCTTAACTCAACCCATTTGTTTAGATCGGGATTGGTGGAATCATCTGCATGTCACTGTGGCTATGAAACGGGTGGTCTGAATCACATTTTCCTTGGTTGCAGTTTGCATAGAAACACTATTAACCTTTTAGTCTCACTAAAGTTTCCACTGCCTACTTCTATTATTACACTTTTGTGTTCTAACAATCGAGCAGTGTACAATTTGCTTGTACAAGTGCTGAAACGGATGAAAATTAGGATCTGAGCTCCAGTGGAAGTAACAACCATCCATATTTCACCTATGTGGGTTAACCGGTTTTCCGATGTCTATTTTCTTGTGAGTGCATACTGTGTCAGTCATCTCAATAGGCCCCGGGATGTGAAATCGGTATCCTTGTTTTACATCACGGTGCTTGCTTTCGCTGAAGGTCTAGAACATTACTGATTCCTAACTTAAGTTTTAATTTTTTTAAATTATTTCCTTTGAGATAAATGGGCTGTGATCCCGAGACACCATTTATAAAATAAAAATCATTAACGATTTTCAAAGATCTATTAAATTGTCCAATTCCCACATTTTTTTTTTTCATTTCAATAACATGTTTGATGGCATTCTTCCAATGTCCACTAGAAATTTTAGTGATACTTGGTCCGAGTAATGCTTTTATATCCACTAATTATGTTGTACGAGATATGTAACAGAACTAATGAGAATAATTAGTTTTAAATGTATCTACAATTTCATATTGTACCATTCCATTTCATTCCTGGTAATAATTCTGGAAGTCTTATTCCATTAGGTTGTTAAGAACCTGCGTTGTAACTCTTTGGATGATGTTTATTGTTCAGTATTAGGAACCTTTTTATTTCCGTTTAAACGTAGGAGAAAGAAAACTATCATATGGTGCCATGTCTGGATAGTAGGATAGGTGTAGGAGTACAGGAATGTTTTCTCTAACCGAATATATGAAAATGTATTAACGTATACCTGCGGCTTTTATCATCATTTCAACATGTGTGACTTTGGAAATACCTGGCTGTTCCTGGGAGGTTTTAAATATATTTAAAATACTCTCTTTGCCTTCCTATGAAAAATCTTTAGCAATCATCTTCTTCTGAGGTGAATTTTTCACACTGCAAAATGGAAAGTACCGCCGAAGGAAAAACGATGCACCGATTTCTCGATAGCGAAATTCTAGCCTATAAAAGAAAAACATTAAAACACACCATTTACTCACCAACTTTATTTGACTTATTGACATACTTGCTCTACAAAAACAACTTAGGAAGAACTCTCTATAAAGATTGATTTATAAAACATTACGATAGAAATAATACTAAAGATAATAAAGTAACAGAGAAATAACTAAAACGTATCATAGGCAGACGCCAAATGACCGAATTATCCTAAAGTAAGGCAGCTCGTTGATCAATCAATGAGAAGCGTTGTTTAGGGTATGACGACTTCAAAAAGCAATGTTCAACTATTGTTGCTATAGTCTAATTATTTGAGAAATTAATGTACGTCATTAATCCACAATGATGCCAGATGATCCCTTATTGAATGAAGAATGAAATTAGAGACGCATACAATGCTTACTTGGCAGATGCTGAAATTAATATCAACAGACATCCTAAGTTGTTCTGGTGCTTCATTAACAACAAGAAAGCTTCTTCCAGAATTCCGGGAAGTATGCAGTATGACGGCAGAGAATTTACCCAGCCAAACGAAATCATGGATGCCTTTTCCAGTGTCTAGTGTATAAACCTAGTGTTCATAATGTATCTTTCAACTCTTTTCTCAATTATAATAATTTTTGTGTTCATGCTTTCTCTGAATTAGATGTGGAGAACAGTATCAAGAGACTTAAATCTAATATGACAACTGGAGATGATGGAATACCGAGCTTCTTTGTACGTGATTGTGCTCCTGTTCTGTTCTATCCACTGTCAACTATATTCCACCTAGCAATAAACACGTCAACTTTTCCAAAGGTTTGGAAAATTAGCAGAATTACCCCGTATTTAAGAAAGGAAACCGATCTAACATTGCTGATTATCGGCCTATAAGTATACTGCCCAATTTCGCTAAGGTATTTGAACATTTGCTTTACAAAGAAATATCTACCTGCATAACTCCTTTCATATCTGAGCATCAGCACGGTTTTGTTGCAGGTAGGTCGACGATCACTAATTTAGCATGCATTGGCCAACATCTTAGTGAAGCGCTTGATAAGCGAAAGCAGGTGGATGTTATTTACGTAGATTTTTCTAAAGCTTTCGACTGCATTAACCACGAGATGCTACTGCAAAAATGGATAAATTTGGTTTTGGTGTGGGTTTCTGACGTTGATTGAGTCCTACCTTACTGGAAGGGAGTGTTATGTCTGCTACAATGGTTATTCCTCTACGCCGTTTTCTCCAACATCAGGTGTTCCTCAAGGTTCAAATCTTGGACCACTTCTCTTCAATTTTTATATAAATGATTTACTATCTCTGTTTACGTGTCACGTCTTAGCATACGCAGATGACGTAAAGATATTTAATACTGTTGGTAGCATTTTCGATTGTAAACATTTACAAGACAATCTTCTTCGCATTAATACTTGGAGCAAGGTCAATTATCTCCCTCTGAACATCAACAAGTGTACTGTGGTTTCCTACAATAACACTCACACTACTTTACACTATAACTACCAGATTAATGATTTTTTTGTCATGCGTTCTTGTAGGCATTTCTCAGACTTAGGTGTAATGAAACGTTTATATTATGCCTACGTTCGTTCTAAGCTTGAATACGCCTCCACTGTTTGGTATCCCCGTTATTTACACCAAGAGCTTATGATCGAACGCGTTCAAAAGAAATTTCTAAAGTATCTCTCCTTTCGAATGGACAACGTGTATCCTGCAAGAGGTATCGAGTATTATAGCTTACTTGTTGAGCATGGTTTTCTATCTTTTGCTGACCGCCGTGAGCGTAACAGTGTGGAGTTTCTTTGCAGGATCCTGAGAAATACTATCGACTCGCCAGCCCTTCTAGCGCAAATAAACTTTACCGTACCTACTCATCATACTCGCTACTATAATATATTTCAAGTACCTAGAGCTAATACCAACATTTTGCTTAAGGCACCTCTCAGTCACATGGTGAGGAAAGCAAACAAACGGGATCTGGAGCCATTTTTGTGAGTCTTTCTTTTTTTTGTTTCATTATTATATACATTTTCAGCATGTTATTATTGTAGGCAACACGATTTTAATTATTTTATTTTAAATAAGAATTGTATTGTAATTTGTCCTGTAATTGGCCCTTGGGCTGTTGGGCAATAAAGGATTATTATTATTATTATTATTATTATTATTATTATTATTATTATTATTATTATTATTATTATTATTATTATTATTATTATTGTCAAATCGAAATGTAAACACCAATTGTACTGTGGCTGCACTGTATTTTAGATTGCAGCTTTGCTTAACGTTTATAGGTTGGTATACGAAAATCAATAGCAGCGTCAGTAGCGTCGCTAAGTTCAGACAGATCAACATATGCACCACACGATACGCAGAATATATTGTTCAATGTCAGTGTTAATGTTTATTAAAGTTATTAAATTTTGGAGTTTGTCTTGAATTTACAACTAACTAACAGCCGAGAAACACAGTACTCTTAATTATAAACAGCTGTTTTTGAAAGGTTATGTCGAAATAGCGACATATCGTTTTATATCTGCAGGTGTCTCAACGCTAACAAAATAAATATCCCTACGCGTAAGATATATATTTTCCATTTAATATCCTCATAATTATGTTTTGTAATAGTGCGTAACATAATATGTGTGTAGCTATTATTTCAGATTGAAATTTGTTTAAATTTCACTATGTTTAAATGAAACGTATTCTTTGAAAAATGTTGACTTCTGAAAAAAAAATGAATTATACTGTATCTGTTCGCCGCGGCATATATAAATGAAATGATTAATCTTTAAACGTTTTAACCTTCATAGGTATATTAGTCGACTACTTTTATGCAATTACACGAATATTTCAGTCCCCGTGCTTATTACGTCATCAGCACCATTCTTACTTTAACTGATTTATAATTATAGTTTCCTTCACAACCTATACTATCTAATTAAACTAAAGAGAAGTAAAATGAAGTTTATCCTAGTATTAAATTAGTTCCATTACATGGTATTAGCGAAATTCGAACAACAACGTCGTCATAAGCGTTGTTTAATACTGCACAAACAATGAACTACAAACTCTATGTATTGCTCCAACATCCGCTAAACTAAATACTATGACTTTACCTCATTTTACGATATTGCCTTGTCGTCTCTCTTGCTCCGATATTAGCTGCAATAATGGAACGCGAATAAGATGAAATAACTAACGAGAATGGTGGCTGCGACTCCGGTTTAAGTAGTCCACGGAGAAATGCGACGTTGCCGTATGATCTCGATCCCTCTACGAGGAAATGGGTTTTCTACGGATCGCGTCACAAAGACCTTCCTACGAACGAAGGAAAATACGATTTGGAGTTCAAGAAAGCGTTTCTTATCTGTTGAATATCTTTTAGAGTGCTAATATTTATTTTATTATGGACGATCGATGAAAGTGAGGGGTGCAGTTCGAATTTAAGCTCTTTGATAATTATTAATTTCGAGATTCGCCGTAGTAATTAGCATTATCGTTCATCAAGAGTGATTCGATTACGTGGAAATGCGATTTTACGTTCCCTCCGTGTAATTTCCTATGGCATTGCTTAGTTCTTTTGAAATTGACCATTTCAGTTTTAATTTTTAGCGTGCAATTTACCATGCTAAGTGATACGTTATAGACCTTCTCCGTTTCTGTGTTAAGTTCGAAAATAATAATGACCACCTACTTATACATTATACTTTCTCAAACTCTGTGAATACTTACCATTCAAAACAAGATTAGCAGCTGTTTTAACTCGGCTAAATATCTACAGCAATAGATATGTATCTGCTGCTGCTACAGCGAGCGTTATTCGCAGTGGCGAAGAAAGACCCTCATATAAAGTAAACGACCTTTAGACATCTAGTTAAGTAATATTATTAATTAAATTAAAATAATTATAACGAATCCGTAAGCACATTTATTGCAATCTAGTAAAATTTGGATTTGACAAATGTTGTTCCACCTCAACTACATGTTTCTTTTGTAATTATTCTGAATACTTTGTAACTCCTCCCAACTTAAGAATTATATCAGGAAGAAAGATTAATTTTCTTGATAATAGCTGGCCCTGGAGAATTAAATACTACAGACTTTATTTTGTGAAAATGCTAAAAATAATAAAATGCTGCCTTTAACCACTTTCATTTGGGGGAACATTACTTTGGTAGATGATTTACATCCATTTCCAGATAACATCTTTGAATTTTTTCAGCTCCAAGAGATAATACGTCAACAAGATTAGCCATAACATTCCGTCATTTGAATTAGGTTCATAGGCTATAGATTTCGAAAGTGAGGTAAACATTACTTCACCTTCGAAATCTATTGCCTTATTTTGTGATGGTTTACTAAAAATATTGACCAGTAACATTCTAGTTTATGGTGAGGATATCAAGGTGAAATTCGGAATTGATTCCGTCGATGAATTTGTTAATCTAGTGTAGACTAGAGATTGTAAATCTCACTGGTGCCAGGGAAATAGTCTTATGTGAAATCCGTTAAAATGCACGTCCGTGCAATAGTCGCGAGTTACATAGGAGAGCATAAAGGATCTTGGAGCAATTAGTCATCTATCTTTTGATCAACATGTGTGTGCGATGTGTTTCTCAGACACAATCGTGTTCAGGATTCATCATTCGAACTATTATTCTTTTGTTGTATCCTGGGATTGAGTTGTCCTATTGGGTAAATAAAGTAAATTATTTTTATGGTGGCCCAGTAGCAAGAGGACCTGCATTTGAATTGACTAACTACTAACTAAGATGTCGTGCATTCGAAATCTGCATCCATATATTTTGGAGCTGGTTCAATATTCTCCTGAATCGTCATTCGCCGTTGGGAAAATAATTCACGGCACTTCATTCTTATAGCGAAAGAGTGAAATGGCAAGAGCATGAACACTCTACACACACTATCCCTTCATTTTAAGACTTCTGCTAATAACTCCGGTGAGCCACTTACCATACCACAGAAAAATTGTTATTATTACAACAGCAACAACGGGGAAGACAAGAATTTCTGTTACTGTACTAAAGCCAGAATATGCACTAAGAAGGGAAGATAGGCAAATGTGTCTCACCGATTTAAATGAAACTTGGTAGGTTTATAGACCAATCAAGTGTACGACCAAAGCCAATTATCTTAGCGGCTCAGTCGCCTGTTAGAGAGGTGCCGGCCACCCTAACCTCAAGACTACCCTTCGCTGTTTCACTAAATAACCCAAAAACTATGAGAGATATGAAAAAAAGTTAAGACACGATTTTGCCTGTCTTATATCCCCTAAACTATGGTGTAACTGTTTTCTCGATATCGAGTATCTGTTTAGGACAACAACTCGTCACCACCTCGCCACCGCCTCGTTTTTCTATACATTATAGACTAGAGCTCGAAGCATCTGCTAATTTTTATTCAATAGTCTAAATAATATTAGAAATAACTAAATTTCGTTATTGATATAACATTCATAAGTATTGTATTATATACATGTATATGTATATATAAAGTATTTTTCTTGACTCGACAGTCCTGACACTGACCTGACAGGAGCGGAGGGAGTAGGAATAATCATCAAACGTGAGGTAGTAAACAATATACAAAAAGAAAAATACATTAATTCAAGAATATTAAGAATTGATACAAAGCTGGAAGGAAACGAAGTATGTAGCATAATTGTGGCATATGCCCCAAATGACAACGCGAATAAACAAGATAAAGACGAATTCTTCGAAACTCTTCAGAATGAAATAGACATTGCTGAAAGAAATCTTATAGTAATGGGAGACATGAATGGACGAGTCGGAAGAGACAATGATGGATTGGAGAGACATATAGGAAGGGAAGGTGAAGAGACCATAAATGACAGCGGGAGAAGAATAATAGATATGCCATATACAAAAAGGGAGACTCTAAGGAATGCTCAAATTATGGAGGAATAACATTAACTAGCATCCCAGGAAAAGTATTGACAAGGATACTAGAAAAAAGCCTCCGAGAGAAACTGGAAACAACACTAGAAGATACTCAACATGGATTTAGAAAAGGGAGAAACACCTAGGACTTAATATTTGCAATCAGACAAGTAGGAGAAAAACTAACAGGGAAAGGAAAGGAAAGGAAATACATATATGTTTTATAGATCTTAAAAAAGCTTTTGATAGGGTAAGAAGAGAAGATGTATGGCAGAGCTTGGAAAGGAGACGTTCAGAGAAAGGGATGATAGAGATGATTAAGGCATTGTATAAAAGCAATAAGAATAAGGTGAGAACTTCCAATGCAGAATCAGTTGAATTCGAATCGCTAATTGGATTAAAACAGGCATGCGTATTGAGTCCATTGTTATTCCCTATATTAATAGACGACGCTGTTAAAAAAGCTAAACAAAAAGGAAAAAATATGAAAGTAGGAAACTGGAAAATGAATGCAATTAACGTACAGGAACTAATGTTTGCAGATGATATGGTACTGATAGCACATTCGGAAGAGACATTACAGCAAATCTTGAAGATATACCAAGAAAAACTAACAAAGATAAACATGGAGATAAACACGAGGAAAAGAAACACAATGATAATAGCAGCAGAAGAAAGAAAACACAGCATCAAAATCGGGGAAAAAGCATTGGAACAAGTTAAAAGTTACAACTACTTAGGAACAATCATTGAAGAGAATGGGAGAATAGAGAAATAAGTAAATGAGAGGATAGGGAAATCCGCAAAAATATATAACATATTGAGAAATTCGTTTCTGGATAAAAAAGAAATACCAAAAAAAAATAAGGACAGAGGTGTATAAAAGAGTGGTCAGACCAACATTAACATATGGTAGTGAGATCATAGATAACCACGAATAGAATCAAAAGCAGAGTTACGGCCATAGAAATGAGATTTCTAAGAAGAATAGAAGGAGTAACTAAAAGAGACAGAATCAGAAACACGACAATCACAAATAGTCTGGGTATCAAACCAGTAGAAGTGGTCATAGAAGAGAGACAACTGGGATGGCTTGGACATCTACACAGAATGGAAGATGGAATCACAAAGAGGATATTTGAAGCCAAAACAGAGGGCAAAAACAGAATAGGTAGACTCCGAAACACCTGGAAGGATCTGGTGTGTAGAACATTGGAAAAGAGAAGTATGGGATGGATTGAAGCCAAACAATTGGCTCAGAACAGGAACCTGTGGAAGATAAAAATAAGAAATAAATAGTCCGACACCGCAAGGTATAAAGGACATAGGATTAAAAAAAAAATAGATAAAATCTTGTCTTTGCTCTTTTTCGATATCTCAGAGTTTCTGAGTTATTAAGTAAAACATCAAATGGTAGTTTTGAGGTTAGGATGGCCGACACCCTCCTAACGTGCGATTGGGCCTCTAAGATAGTTGCCGTTGGTCTTACACTAGATGGGTCTGTAAACCCACCACGTTTCATTTAAATCGGTGAGACACATTTGCCTACCTTTCCTTGTAAGGGTGAAATGGCACAAATGAATTTGTTTGCCATCAAACAAGAATTTTTGAATTAATTTAAAAAATATTCCTGGAACACAGCACTAAAAGAGAACATCGGTTCCAGATGATCGTGAAACTAGATAAATAACAATACAAAACAGTATGCCATTCTACAAATATGTTTGCTGAATCGTAAGAGAACAATATGTGAATAATTTCATCGAATAGTTGGAAAGCACACATACTCAGCTGGATTAAATTGTAGGCTTCCCGGAAATAAATAAATTTAACGAAATGTATGACGTTATAGTCCTGTAGAAAGTATATCAATATTGTTACATCATAACAGTGTTTCGCCAACTTTACTAATTCTAGTGTGTTGCTTTTTATTCTATTTTGTTGCTACGATGCTAATTACATATGTTGTACATATCTGTTTGGTTTTATAATCCCTTTCTCGAACGTCTTGGATTGAGGATGTGCAGAGTAACTGCACGAAACCAGCAGCCATAATTTAAATAAATTTTGAGATACCGTGAGATTAGTTCCGTTTTCATTTTCCTACATATGAACTAGTTTATATTATCAGGAAATGCAAGGAATTTTTAATAATATATAGCAACAACAAGGAGGAAACTGAATAACACACAAAATTCAGTACTGTGCGTATATATTCCAAAACATCAGCAAACAAATCATCGGAAGTAATAACGTGTACTAATAATCTAATAATGGAGAAAACATACTGTCGGTATCTCTCGCAACTAATCTCGTTATGCTAAAATCACAATGGAAATTCTTTATATATAACATGGGTGCCCGAAATGTTTCCCTTCCATGCCGGTCCCTCTCTGTCTCACGACCATCCCTTGCTCCTTCTTGTATTTTTATTTTCTATAGCTCGGTACTCTAACGCTTACCGCCGTTTTGCTCTCTTCGTTGTTTTCAGTTTTACGAGTGCCAATCTCTAGAGTGGAGTGCGGCACCAGCCGGCTAAATTCTGAAAGTGTAGCGCTAGCTGAACGTCAAACTAAATGACACATGTGGAATTGGATGGGATAAATATGGCTCATACCATGTGACGATCATTAATGGTAGAGGAAAATGTTGTTTATCAAAACAAGTTCGAAGAAGCATTAGTGAAAGGCTATTCTTGAGGTTTTATTGCCGTCTGTGTTGGTGCTACTATTGGATTATAAAAATAACAGACGATATATGTACATGTATAATTTTGTTTAGAGGTAAAGAGAAAAATGTATAATTTTGCTTAACGGCAAAGAAAAACATATTTAAACTTCCAGAAACAGAAAATATATTCAGACAAAAATTTTCTGTACATTTATAAGAATTACGGCCATGAAAATCCAACCACTTTACAGTGGGAATTATATTCTATCTCAAATAGAAAATTGGAAAATTGCAGAGCTCCCCTAATCTCCATGCTCAATGGAATGCTGTGCCGAAGAAACATCATCTAGATTTTTATTTCATATTATACAGATCAAATCTAAACCGAATATGTTTTAAATAGAGCAGTAAGGTGTCAACTCAATGCAAGTTAATTCTACACAAAAATTCAAATTTTACCTCTTTGGCAAGCCTCTCATTATTGAAATAGATGACATAGTTTTATTGACTTTACTTATGACTAGCGTCAACAACAAAACTTAAATATTACCAAAGGATCAATTCTTAAAGGTTTTATTTGATTTACATAGAAAATATCAGATGCAAGAAACCAGCTAATATTAAGAGAGTTATACATTTCAAAAAGTAATTCTGAACTGCTTGAAAAAAATGTTAACGGAGGGGAAATATGCAAGTTTTCAAAAATTGTACTCCATTTTCTTCAAGAAACCCTATTATTAGCAATAATATTCCGGAAATTCTCTCTACTGATTTCATGCAACCTTTGCTTATTTCTCAAGGCAACCAACGCATTGTAGTTACATATCCTACAAAAGGACAAATACCTCCATTGTTGTGAAACGTCTTGCTTCTTGTTTCTCAGAAATTGATACACCTGAAAGGATTTTATAATAGTACATATTTTCATTCGAAAATGGCTACCTTTTATCTAAGGAGATGCAATAATGAATTGATTTTCGGACTTACAAGACATCTACAGGCAAATGCCTCTGGAAGACAAATCAGAACTATCTGCAGTTTCTTAGGATTTATGTCATTGAGAGTCATGAACATTGGAAACGATATTTAGATGAACTCTAGGTTGCAATGAATAACCATCCATCCATGATAACTGCAACTTGATCCAATCACACTGTGTACTTCTAAATCATTCGCAAGTTCTTGAGATCTGCATTCCCCCAACTGACAGCAAAGATCTGATCAAAGTTATCCAGGAACATGAGATAGAGACTGAAGCGTCCTTTTGGAACTTTAAGGCTCATATCTAATCTACAAAATTTCGTGCGTGGGTAAAGCAAAACAGTTGTTGCCAAAATCATATTTATTTATAAATTCAAAATTAGAATTTTAACAATAATTATTAGCTAGTGTAGGGATTGCTATAGGTAATTGTGAAAATTCCTTATTCGTAAGCAATATTACCTTCCATTATTTTATGTTTTTGACTCGAAAATTTAACATCTTATTCTTGTTATATAAGAAAGAGCTCAAAATATAAAGTAAAACCTTAAATTCTAAGGATTATAAAAGATTTATAAAGAAAAATAGAGCTCTGAGAAGTTTCATTATATAATATCCTTTCATTTATTATTGAGTGAGTTTATTTAAACCACCACAAACGATCCATCACGGAATCATTATTTCCAAACGTGTAGTTTGAAGTTTAAAGTGCCTTGTAAATTTGTCCCGTTAACTTTTCGTGCCTCCATAACGAAATCTGGCTAAACGTCTCCAACATTTAATTAGGGAAACTGCGTTCGACAATTCCTGCAATATTTTAATTATAGACTTCGCGAAATCATAAAACTTTACTGAAGATACTTATTAGTTTTGTTTGCGAAACAAATTAAGCTTGGGCGTGGTATTATTCGTGTAACTTTAGGTATACCAATATGTAAGCTTAGATATCGCCCTATTAACCTCATTTTTTCTTTTTGCTGTGGTAAAACTCCTGCAATTTGTTAAGTATGTTGTGCAATCTAACCATTATATCGCGGCTGTACCTACTTAAGAGGGAAATCGCTTAAATTTTGCATATAGAGCTGGAATAAAACAATAGATAGCTTTTAAAGACTATTGTTTATCGAAGTATTCTTCGCGGAGATTAATGCACTTCTGCATGAATTGAACTAACTCCGGAAGCAGTTATTTCACTCTTTTGTTGGCACAGCTGAAGTTGTGTGTTTGAGGGCATCGACTGGTCTTTCTGTCGACTCGAACCTTTTACCACTCAATCCGTCCTTGATTTTCCGAAAGGTTGGTGGAGTTAGGTGTGGACTGTACGAGGGATAGGCTAACAATTTCACCTTTTGTTGCGTTAGGAATTCAATTGACTTGCGTGCTGTGCTGGAATTTGCATTGTCTTCATGGAGGATGATTCATCGTTCGGGATTGATTTTTCCCAGCTCAGCAATAACTTGCGACAAGCGAATGGTTGTATACCAATCTGGAGTAGCAGTTCCTTGATCTTGTTGCTGCTTTTGAGACAAATGTGGCTATCATTTTTATGGAAACACTTCAAAACGGATGACTTGTCGACTTTTCGTTGGAACGCCCAAACAGACAACTGGCATTTATTTTCTGGCTCCGCGAGTAACTCCAAGATTCATCACTAACGATGTTGTACACGTTTTTAACGTTTTCGGCATTGAAGCGTCTACAGTTTTTTGACACCAATGCTGCTTTCTGTTTTTCGGTCAATAGATGCGGGAAACTAATTTTTTGCACAATATTCTTCATGAAATTTTTTTTAAATTGAGGTCCCTGAAAACACTAGTGATACCTCAATCTCACGATATCTCCCATATCGATCTTCGTTAATGATTTTGCGCACAGTATCGACGTTATCTTGAGTAACTGCTATTTTTAATGCACCTACTGTTGGATCGTCGTTGGAACTAATCCGTGACGTACGAATTCTCCATACCAACCAGAAATTGTTGACTGATGTGGTACTTCATTGCCGAAAGCAGAAACGTAGTTGGCAAGGCACTCTTCTTGAGATAATTTTGTTCGAAAATTATAAAAAGTTATTGCACGAAAATGCTCTTTGTTTAATGCCATTTTTCAACCAATTTGTCAACTTCGACAGTTCGTTGTAGCTGTAACACCTCACGTATCGCACTGAAGCTTTGGATTTAGGGCAACTAAAGTTGGAAATCAATTTTCAGTACTGACATTTGATTGGTGGCGCCCTCTATATCCTAGTATGCAAAAATTAATAGACATACCTCGTATAGTCTTACTTATTATGACGTATTTATGAGCAGCTTTGTAAGTTAACAAAATTGTGGGCATTTTTTGCTAAATCATTGATAACGTCTATACAGTAACTAATATCCTTAACTTATATATTAAATATACGAGTCTCCGTTTTTCAAGGGTTAAACGAAATAGTCAAGCGAACTAGTTGAATTAGACACAATTAGCGCTAACGGTGTGTAATTCCAGCAGCGAGCCAAAATTCGTTTAATCCGTAACTTGTGTATCCAGGTTGCAGAACATAGTCAGGTACAAGCGATTTATCGTTGGCTAGATTAGCGAATAAATGTGTAATATGTTTACATTTCTAAAACGTTGTCCGCGGCTTACGTACGTTGCAGAGCCGTTAACAGTGGCTTTAACTTTGGGCTGATTAGATTGATTTTAAAAGGACGTGGACTATATGTCAATGCCCAATTAAAAGTATACCTGGAGTAAATCCAGTAAAGTAATAATAGCAATAGTGACGTTTTCATTTATGAATGACGGCAGATTCCAGTTTATAAAACATATCTGGTATTTTTCATTTAGTTGTTTCTTTAGATAGGACTGTACTACATTTTCAATTTTTTGGTGCTGGGTTACTCAGGCCCCGAAAACGTGCCGAATTATCGCATTCAAGAGAATTGAATTTTAGAGTATATACAAGAGCAACAGGGACAAAGAAGTATCGAGCCAAGCTATATCGCATAGGAGAATGAAGGGCGCAGTAAACAGAGGCTGTTACAATGCTAAATTATTAGATCGGTCATTCGAATACTCAAACAAAACTTCTTGAAAGCATTAAAATTGCTCGAATTAAGTGATCGAGCCTTGTCATCAGTAGAGTTACGAATTGTGTCCTCGTATCATAGGCGTCACCTTTCTTTGTACGCAATAATTCAATTAGAATACAATATTTTATGTAAAATAATAATTGGTCTCGGCAAAGTGGGGCAAGTTCCAGTGCAGTGAAGAGAACAACGGGGAGGAGTCAAGACTCCGTATCAAGAAGAGTGTTCAGTAACGTTTACGTACTCGTTTAGGATCGTGACCTTCATGAGTGAGCATAGACAATGTGGATGCAGGAATGTTTATACATAAAATAATGGTGAAACATACGAGGGTAGGTCCAGAAGTTCGTGGAATGGAGGGGATGAACAGGGGATAAGGGGCTCTCTATATATCTGTGCATCTATAGTAGGAAGTTTTGTATAAACTGCAACACTACACCATCTCTTTTATAAAAATATGTTTAATAGTTAATGACAATAGACAATACAAAACCTTCTAGTGCCTTTTCAATAATTGCCCGTCAACGAACATAGTAGACTTGTAAATACTGCCGCTGTTGCGGTAGAAACTGCAAAAATTTTCTGCACACAACGCTGTAGTAATACTTTTACAAGCGATCTTTTTTGCGCAACATTTAAAATGTAAAACGAAAGCTAAAACCAATTTTTGTTTTTCTTTATGAACGTAACTATTTTGCAAGACATTGATGAATTTGACTTTATTTTACGAGGGTAGGTCCAGAAGTTCGCGGAATGGAGGGGATGGAGTGGGGACAGGGGCGCTCGCTAGGTGTCATTCTGATTGGTGACTCATCATTAGTATACAAGTTAAGTTGCAGCCCTATAGCGTCAGTCGCTTACGAATAGTTGCTTGCCAAACAAGTCAATCCGGAAGAAAACTGAAACTATGGAGGAAATTAAACACCGTGCTGTGATAAAGTTCCTTACAAAGCAAGGAAAGAACGCTCAAACCATGTTGAATGAAATGGAAATCGTTTATGAGGAACAGTGCCCTAGTAAATCAATGATTTATAAGTGGCATGGTCTTTTTAAACATGGTCGGGAGTCGATTGAAGACGACCCCCACTCAGGACGGCCAGTTGAGGCCACCATATCAGATATCGTCGAAAAAGTGCAAAAATTTCTACTGCAAGATGCCCGTTTGAAGAAAAAACAATTATCTGCGTTAGTTGGAGTATCAGATACCACCATTTTGCGTATCCTACATGACCACCTGTGTATAACAAAAGTCAGTGCAAGATGGGTACCGAGAATGCTCACCCCGCTGCAGAAACAGCAGCGCGTCTGTGCGTCCAAAGAATTTTTGGTGCTATGGGGAGACAAACCTGCACAGATTTTGGAGCGGATTGTTACCGGAGATGAAACATGGGTTCATCACTTTGAGCCTGAGTCCAAACAGGAGTCCATGCAATGGCATAAAAAGGAGACACCACCGCCAAAGAAATTCAAAGTGTCAGAATCGGCTGGAAAGTTGATGGCTACTATTTTTTGGGATTGTGAGGAGATATTATTGATTGATTACAAAGAAAAAGGTAGGAACATAACCGGAGAATATTACGCAGCAATATTAGAAAAATTAAAGGAGGTCATCAAGGAAAAAAGTCGAGGAAAATTGACCAAGGATGTGTTGCTCTTGCAAGACAATGCGCCGGTTCACAAGAGCAAAGTTGCAATGGCTGCTCTGCACAAGCATGGCTTTCAATCAATAGTCCATCCACTCTATAGTCTAGACCTGGCACCTAGTGATTTTTATTTGTTCCCCAATTTAAAAAAAGACTTACGTGGAAGGAAGTTTTCCGACGACAATGGGGTAAAGGAGGCAATTTTGGCCCATTTTGAGATGGCCTAGAAAATTTAATTTATAGATCTAATAAATATATTGTGCTTAAGGGTGATTATATTGAAAAAGAGAAATAGATTTATTTAAAACCCTTTCATTCCACGAACTTCTGGACCTTCCCTCGTATATTACATAACGTGCTGAACGTTTTAAGAAGTTTCCACGAAGTCACAAAATGAGTGGCATCTATTAAATATTAAAATCATTGAATCTGTTTCTACAACACCAACTTTAAAATTTCATCGCTAGTGCAACTCCAGTGCTACTCTTTTGGAAGTAAGTCAGATAGGGGATGGCGGTTCAAACCCTTCCATTGTACGCACCATCACATTCAGTATAGAATGTTTTAGCCGATCGTTTGTTTCGTTCACACATTACCGCAATTTTTTACCCTTCAATTCTGCTCCTTCTTTCAATATAGTCACTAACAGATGGCATGAAGTTTCTTAGCGATGTCTGACTAATAATGTATAATCCGAATACTTGCTCCAGAATTCCTTCAAATGCTTGTTGGTCTAGTAAAGTAAACGGTGTACTACATAGAATAAAACAAACACCTACACGAAATTTAATTGCTCGCTGAATCGTTTGCACGGATTGCAGAACAGTGTTTTATACTTTTTAGGTGGCGTTCACAGTTTCACCTGCTGGTACACGTCAAATGGTTGTCGCACTTTATACATTTAGTTCTATCGCCTTCGTATTCTCGCTATTCTTCGCTATTACGTTTTCTAGTTTATTCGAAATACGCCATTTCTCAAACGTACCTAAATGCAACATATTTTAAGTCTGTGTATACCAATAAGCACTCACAACGACCAGTCGAATAATGCTGAAGAAGCGCGCTTTGATACGGGTACTCAATTCTCCATGCCGTATGCTTCACCACTTCAGGTTGTTCTCCGCACTGCATTGTAAGTTGCCCCCCTTTGCCGAGACCCCTAACAAGCCATTCATTCTGCTACCTTTACCTCCTTCTTCCATATGTGAAGTGCAGATGCTTATACGCAATCGCAGCTTTTATGTTCTCCTGTGGACAACTTTAATAAAAGCGTCATCTGCAATGTAATATTCTCTTTATTTTGGTTCTCATAAATTTCGAAGTCACTCACGGTCGACTTTCTAACTCTTACCTCATATAATTTTGAAAGACGCTTTTAAATATCCGCACTTAAAAATTCAATTAGTCCGAATTGCTAAACGTAATAAATAAACCATCGGCTTTTCAAATAAATCTCTTAATTAAAGGAGTCCTCCATATTCTCTAGGCATAATAAAACAGTTAAATAGCCCACTGGTTGGGTTGGTAAAACAAGAGAAATAGCAGCGACGTCTGGAGAAGAAAACCCGATTTTCCTAATTCCACATTGCGTTGCGGTAAAATTTCAAGCTTAATAGTTTTAAGCAAACGCAAAGTTAGTTTAATTTAATTCATAGAAACTACGTTACGATAACATTTGCGTTCTCTCCTTTTAAGAGATTCGAACGAGTGAGCAAGAAGTAAAATTAATTTCAAAACGGAGGAACGGAATGAAAGCAAGTACTTGTCACTGTATTTCGTACCTCTTGAATTATTTTTTAATCTTCTAAGCATTGGTTTTCAACTGCTTTGCCACTTTTTACTTGGTTCACACTCATTGATTTACCTGAAAATTTTAACTGACATGCGCAAGATTTTTTCTTAAACAAATAATTCGCCATTTTAGTGTGCAGTATTTGTCATCCTCTAGAAACTAGAAAATTATAAATAAATAAACTGTCAAAAATGTATATGAAGAAACAGCAAACTGTGTAATTAGCAAAAACTTGAAATCTGAGCTATTCTATACAAAGAAAGGTGTGAGACAAGAAGGGGGAGTTAGCCCTCAACTATTCATAATATCTATGGATGAAATTATCAGCGAAACAAGGAGGAGACCAAGAGCTATTAATGTCGGACATTACAAGTTAGAAAAGGTAGAAATTACAGAATGTGTATTCGCAGATGCATGGCACTGATGACCGGAAATGAAAAAACTCTACAGCTCAACATAAACGTTTGGAACAACATTGATTATCGAATCAAAATTAATACAAACAAAAGTAATCGTTACATCACAAGAGGAAAAAGAAATGCACATACAACTTGAAGTAACAGAAATACAACAAGTTAAACATTTCCAGTACATAGGAATTACAATACACGAGAAGAAGAACTTAATAACAGAATACAGAAAGCCAACAAGATATACTACGCTATGAACTCAGAACAAACACATAAAAATGACAGTCCACAGAGCAGTATCCAGACCAATTCTCACATTTGGATCTGAAACCTGGGTACTCAATCGTTGTTACGTTCTCCTGGTTTGAAGAACAGCGCCGCTGTAGCCTACTCGTAAATTCCTAAATTACTTGACCAATACTTACTTGTAGAGTATATTCGCTTATTTACTAGATGAAAGGTTGTACAGTGAAACTCAATGCGCATGCGCAAAAAATATATTTAAAAAATAAAATGTGTACACGGTTTCCACTCTTGCCTATGTACAGTTACGATGTACGTAAGATATATATATTTGCAATAATTGCAGTTATTCGAGCTCTCTTATTCATGTAATGTACGTTAGCATGTATGTATGTTTCTTATATGCTTCCGCAGAAGCTTTGTTAGAGGCATGTACTAATGCCTCTATCTGTTTGCATGCACCACTACCTTTTTATAGGGTAGCCAACCCTATTTATTTCTTAAATTTATAAGCGCACCTCGGTGCTTTGCTTATTTATATGTCCTTTTCCGGGAGCCTAATATATTTTCCTTGTTTTAAATTTGCCTAAGGGACTTGGCCCTGTATCATTGGCATGTATTTGTACTTGAACCAAATACGTTCGTTATTTTCACATTTATGGGGGAACGCACCCTATCTCTTAGAGCTTGAACGCCTGGTCGAGGGCGACAGTAGCGATAATAGCCGATCTCAATACAAAAGTAATGTGACAGCTACCCAGGCGTTCTCGTTCGAAATAATACGCTATGTGCAATCTTTAGCTGTCTGCTACTGCACCCCAAAGAAGGGAAAAAGCCAGTAGCCAGCAAATGTGCGAAATGCGCACCGACAAGGAAAACGGAGCGATGATGCCGACATTACATTAAAATGGTCCGTGAAACTCGTCCGCAACGACGAACAACTAAATGAAAAAATGTCTAAGTCCCGATACGACAAAGGTCCGAACAAACGTACAAAAGACAACGGGCGCTGCGGCCGCAACGACCGTCAACAAGAAGCGGAGTGATCGTACTTGTAGAAGATGTCTATACATGCGCGCCGACAATCTTACCAAAATGATTTCCGACACAAACTTAACCGAAGACTAAAAATATGTATAAACGACAACGGACACAGTAGCCTCGACGGACGATGATAGAAAATCGAGAATTTGTACTTATTAAAGAAATCTATACATGCGGTTCGACAACCTTACCAAATGACTCCCGCCAGAAATAAATGTATGGACAACGTCCTCGACGATTCCCGCCAAAACTAGAAAATATTAGAAACCTCCAATAATCCTACGACGACGTTACTGCACACGTTACGGCGAGGTACGGAAGGTGACCGAGAGTGCACTATCGCTAATATCTCGACCGTCGCGCGGGAGACGACTGCCTGTGCTTGTGTATATTAAATTTTAAGAAAACTCCCATTATTTATTCGACAACGTTGCACTGAATGATTTTTAAATTAGGCAGTTTTAGCTAGAGTATTGTGAATGGCCGGCTTGCATACATATACAATGCTTAATATACATACATATTAAAATAAAATTGGATGTATTCTAAGAGAGCAAAATAAATAAATGATAAAAATGAAAATAAAGTAATATTCTAAATGAAAATAAGGTAATAATGCTAACCCATACGGTTGCAATGAAAATAAAATCATATAAAATACATTTCCTTAGAAACTTAAAATTCACTTATAAAAATGCAAAACAATGTTAAGTCCTTAACAATCGTCAAGAAAAACGTAAGATCCAAGCCCTAGAGATGAAATATTTAAGAAGAGTGCAAATGTAACTAGAAGGTACAGAATAAGAAACGAACAAATCAGAAGCGAGCTACAAACCGAATAGAAAGTTATATCGAACAAAGAAAATTAGCATGGTGGGGACATCTGCAAAGAATGGACAATACAACTCCGGTTAAGCAGGTATCGAAAGCAAAGATACAGAAGGGAAGAACAAGAGGAAGGCCAAATGGAAGTTGGAATAAAGAAATAGACCAAAACTCAGAAAGTTGCAGTACAAGGGACTAGCGAAAATTTGTGGAATGCTAGGAAGCGAATTTAATTTATATATACATATACAGTGAAATTCCTCTTCGCGGACACCCCTCTTACACGAACATCTCCCTTAAACGGACAGTTTCTCATGGTCCCGACCGGCTCTCATATAATTTGCATTGTATTAACGGACGCGGACACGGCAAAATGTTCTCTTAACCGGACAAAAAATAAAATAAAAAGAAACGCCTTATCTTATTTTTATATCGAGAGTATTGCTATTGCATTTCTCAATCGCGCCGCGCAGCAATTTTGCTGGGACTTCCCCGAGTAAATCGGATATTTACCGACTTTAATCTTTCGGTACAAACCCAGCCTTTGTCGTGCATTTCTGCTTGGCGTGCATTGGGGACTTCCCCAAGTTGGTCGAGGATTTACCGTTCTTATTCTTTGGGTGTACGCTTTCGATTGAATCTGCTTTCAATATTAGTCTGATGTTTATGTGGAAAAGACACAGTGGGTGACCATTCATTGTAGAAATGGCTCCAAATAGAAAAATTCTCACGTTTAAACACAAAATTGAGATTGTTGAAGTTTACAATAAAGAGAAATTAAGTGTAAGGAACTTATCCAAGCGTTTTAATATTGGAAAAACACAAGTTGCAGATATAATTAAACATAAAGAAATTCTTCTAAACAAATGGATGTCGAACAGCAATTTGAATTAAAAGAGAAGCTTTTTGACGGGTGATGGCACTAAAGTTGACAAATTGTGTTATGACTGATATGATTTTTTTTAGATAAGATTTTCTTGTATTAATACGTTGATTTTCTTTTCATATTAAATTCTAAAATAGATAAGAAAAGTGAGATTAGCAATAGGTTTGTCGTGACAAAAACGCAAAAAACTTATTTTTTTAGGTCTGCTAATACGATGTAAAGCAAGAGAAATAGCCGCTTCTTTGGGACAATATAAGTTTTAAAGCGACTTCTGGAGAAGGACCTTCGGTTAATGCTGAAGATGTTTCATCGTTTTTAACAAAATGTCCCTCTTTGATTAAGGGATATTCACTGAGAGACATCTATAATGCCGATGAGACAGGCCTGTATTTTAGGGCTTTACGCTTACATTAAAGAAGGAAAAATGTGTTGGGGGTAAGTATCCCAAAGAGAGGTTTACAATTTATTTTACAAAAAGAAAAACTCCTAGTCATTGGCAGAGCAGTTAAAGCCAGAGCTTTTAAAAACATTAATATAAATAACCTGCCTGTAACTTGGAAATACAATAAGCAAGCTTGGATGACAGGACAAATTATGACAGAGCGGTTGCAACACTTAAATATGCAAAGTGAATACCAGTTAACTGAGGCTGATACATCTGACCTAGAAAATGATTTTCCTCTTAGTGTACTTTCAGATATCCTCAAAAATAAGAATTTATTGAAATTGACGGATAATGAAAACCTTAATGATTTTTTGAACGGAGATGAAGACTTGTATGTTGAAGATCCAGATTCAGCACAAGAAATTGCAAATCCAGTTGAAATACAAGAACTTTCGGAAGATTCTGATGTCGATGAGGTTCCAGTGCCAACAGAAGCTATCCCAAATTATGGTAAAGCTATTACCCTGACCAAGCAGCTCAAAAGTTTTGTCGAAGATCACGGAGATACAGAGTCTTTGGAGCTTCTTTCTAAATTAGAAATACGATTTCAAAACGCCACTTTAAAGAAAAAGAGAAGACAAACAACAATATATGCATTTTTGCGTCCTTAAAGTGACTATTCATTTCATTGTTTTGTATTTCATACTACATCTATGTATCTACGTATCTATGTACATATATTATACTTTGTATGTATATATCTAAAGGAAATAAACTTTTTTTTAAGTTTAAAGTTTCTTATTTATTTTAAAAACATTTTTTTTTATAGTAACATTATTTATACCACTTGTTTAGCTCAATCGTGTAGCCGAAGACATTGGGAATCAATTTCCTTTGATTAATGATTTAATTAGCAATGTCAAAAAGGTATTTTTAAAAGCACCTTTACGAAGCCAATTTTATAAGGAGCGACTTCCCGGTGTTAAGTTATCTCCTGAAGCGACTGTTACGAGATGAGCTACATGGTTAGACGCTGCAATTTTTCTAGAAAACTGTAAAAAGATAGTAACATCAACAGAATTGCTACAAAACCTTTTGTATATCAAGTCAAATTACAGCTTTATTTCAAATTTCATTCGTAAACTAGAAACGCAAGAGATGTCGCTCTGGGAATTAGTCGAAATAGTAGACGAATTTGATATGCTATGTAAGAAGGTTAAGGGTACAATAGGTAATTCTATATACAATAAATTTAAAAAAGTGATAAATAAAAATGCGGGGTATTTGAAAATTTTGGTTTAGAATGTATTGCAAAGTTAAAAAATGCAACAATTACATCCGTGGATGTTGAAAAAAGATTTTCTATTTCGGAACACATATGTTCTGAAGAAGACAGAACTTTCTTTTACACAATTTTTAAAAACATTTAATTATAAACTGGTTTAGAAATATGCTGTGAAAAGGTTTTGTGCAATAAAGTCAATGTTTAAATTTCTGCTCTTATTTAAAAATTTTGCATATTGTCGCAATTTTGTTGCATATATGCCCCAGGTTTATACATATTTTCTCAAAAATCGATGCATATATATGCGCATATATTCCAATTTTTCTTTGCATATAATCCGGTCTCTTGTTATTTGTAATTATGTGGCCTATTATCGATATCTGCCCAGTTACCGCTCATGTGTATTTGAGTACATTTTTCTTTCTGAAGACAGCAGTCTCGAAACATGTAGTTTCCCGTTTTCGTTACATGTATCTTCTCCATAACATCCAATACTTGTAAGAGACATATTCCCCATACGGGCGTTAAAATCTCCCATCAAAATTTCTTGGTCAGTTTTATTGAATTCATCTATTATAGTCTGTAGTTGCTCATAAAAGGCTTTGGATTCGTCAGTTTCTCCTTCCTCATGTGCATAGATCTCAATGTCATATTTGTTCTTTCAAACCTTACTCTTGCTGTGATAGCTTGCTCGTTGACATATTCATAATTATTTATGCTCTTTTTCCCATCGTTTGTATAGATATATAGTGCTATGCCCTTACTAGCTCTTTATTCTTTCCGTACTCCAATATAAATCATATATTCATCTACATGTTTTGATCCTTCCTCTTTCCTTATTTCAGGTGTAGATGCAAATTCAATTTTCATGTGTACTTACCCAATTCCATTTCATTTAGTGTTATTCCCTTTACATACCAGGTTGCAAATTCTACTGTTTCGTCAATCCATCCCTTGTCCTTTCTTTACGTTTGTGTTACACACCTGTATATCCCATCTGTTTCCGAGTCTAATTTTGGTATTGCAAGTATTTTAAAATTTTTACGAGAGCTAGTTACTGGCCCTCTCGTAAACATTCCAACTGTCGGTTTTTCGGTTTTTCGGTTGGGGTTATCTCCCTTAGCCTAAATGATTCGGTCTTAAATCGCCGAAGACTTGCCTTTCATATGTACATCCATTGTATGCCATGCATTACCCAGAAATTACGTGGCTGCCGTCTTGGTGGACATGGAAGTCGGGGTTGCTAGAAGAGCTATCTGATCATGTTCAGGAGGTATTTCCCAGGATTTCATAGAGTGAGCTTATTCTGCACTACACATCATTCCGGGACCTCATATCCAGCTTTAGTCCCCGAATCCAAAAATGTTGAGTCAATACCGACGAGAACGTGAAAATTAAAGAACACTACTGAATTTTATGAAATACATTATATTTTAATATCCCGCCCATGGATGCAGAATATGTATACATGTATCCAACTAAACTCGCATACATACACGCAGACAATAAGACACTTGTCGATGATACAAAACAACGGAATATTGTTTACCTTTCAAACGGCGTGCTAAGACTTCAACAACATAGTTATGTACGAATATTTTAGCTGTAAGTGGTGAAGAAATTTTTATTTTAAATATCTTTATCATTTTTTTATCGCGTTTACAAAGGAGTTTTCGCGAAATCTAACAGGTATAGCAGTAAACTCCACTCACACAAATTTATTAATTATTCGAAACGTAGCGTTTCGAGAGCACGTGGACTCCCATTGTCAACCGTGTTACCAACTGAATGTTAAAACTGTATCACATATGCAAATTAGTTTCTACGCAGGCTGTAAAATTTCTTAAAACATATGACTATTTACAATCTATGGGTGGTCTCAAATACCTGTGTATTTTCAGGAAAAGATGGAACGAAAACGAACCGTATCGTCTTATGACAATAAATCCGTCAGATTCGAGTCTGCAATTGGGGGCGGTTGTCTGTTCAATAAGTTTCTGTTCTTTTTCATAAATATCGTTTCGTACGCGTGTAATTCTCTACACGAGTTTACGTTTTTCAGAAGTTTAAGATTTTTTAAATCAATTTTATGTGCGGGTTTTACCATACGTTCTGCTACGCTTGACAGTTCTGGTTTGTTGAAACGATAGTGTCTAATATTTTCTGTGAACCTCGTTTCGATATTCCTTTTGATAAAGTTTATATTAGGCAAACAAAAAGGAGTATCCAAACGAGGGTCAGAGAACTATCGTTTCGATAAACCAGAACTGTCAAGCGTAGCGGAGCATAAGGTAAAATCCGGACATAAAATTGATTTAAAAAATCTTAAATTTCTTAAAAACATAAACTCGTGTAGAGAATTAGACGCGTACGAAAAAGAACAGAAACGTATTGAACAGAGAACCACCCCCAATTGCAGACTCGAGTCTGATGGATCTATTGCCGTATGACCCTGTTAAAGATACGGTTCGTTTTTGTTCCGTCCCTTCCTGAAAATACACATACATATATTTGACACCACCCATAGATTGTAAATAGCCATATATTTTAAGAAATTTTAGAGCCTTCGTAGAAAATAATTTGCATTTGTGATACAGTTTTTACATTCAGTCGGTAACACGGTTGACAATGGGAGTGCACGTACTCTCGATACGCTGCGTTCCGAATAATTAATAAGTTTCTGTGACTGAAGTTTACTGCTGTACCTGTGAATTAGTCTAATAAAATTAGATCTTTTCCATTTTTTTATTTTATTTCGTGGACATCCTGTATTTAATATCACAAACTGTTCTTTCTTTACATCGGGAATCGTAAATTATATTCAACGCTAAAAAGTGTTTAAAATTCCATTCTGGTCTATACCATATCCTTTACCCATACACTGCATGAAAATTGCTCGACGGGGTTTTCTATGTTGGATACATTTACCTAAATCAGAAGTAAAAGATAAATATCAGTATGAGAGAGATACTATTCTACTAATGTTAAGAACCATCGCCTAATATTTACCAAAACAGCAATGAACTCAATTTCCTATATGAATAGAAATTGAGTAGTGTCCCTACTTGTATTTCTCGCGAATAGTATGGTATTTTAGATGTCATACACATACCCTACGCCGACTACTATATGCATTTACGTGGGTTAAAATGCATTCCCGAACGCGTACTTTGCATGCTTTCGCCGCTCCACTGCGACTATACCCTTCTTATGGTGTGTGTGGAAAACAAGAAGACGATGTATTCGCAGCGCACAACTGCAATTCTAGGTCGAATAGATACTTAAGCTCGCTCGCTCAAAGAGGATAAATTGTCCCAGAATTCGCTCTGATATTGGCTGGTAGCGCGGCACTAAGTGCTCTGTGTGTAGTGCTTCCGCCAACAAAGAAGACGGAGACGTAGGAAGGCAGAAGGTATTCTTATTTGGGCTCCGGCAATATTAAATTCGAATGTCTATTGATTTTAGGGAAACGCTATATTTCTTTTCTTCTAAATTGAGATGTAGTTGTAATTAATAGAGAATCTGTGAAGTTTATTGAAAATGAAATGAAAACGCTTAAGTTGTTTTTGGAAATGGTTCAACTGGAATACCTAAAATTGAATTGTTGTTATATTGAATTTATGGATGTAAGCATTTTATTTGATATCTTGTCAAATCACCTATTATTCTGAATTCGTGTTACACTTAGAACCACAATTATTGAATAAAACATTTGATAAACCTCCCACATCCACATATGCCTATGGTTTCGGGTTACATCGGCTGTCAACGCTAATTACTTTAAAGCAATATACTATTGTATTGTTCAATCCTACATAGAATATGAAATGAATAAGAAGAGAATTTTTATTTAAGTCTTGGCGATAAATTTGGCAGTTTGCCATTTTCGGACCAAATGTCGCATTAATAGTATAAGTTATACAAGGTATTTTACCAAAATGAAGTCGTTTTTAGAAGGATAAACACCTTAATCCAAGCTAATGTTTTGCATTATATAGGGTGTGCCGATATAACAATGATATATTCATTTCAAGAAACGTACGCAAGACAAGGGATTTAAAATCCTCCATTGTTTCAACATAACCCATGGGCTGAAAAGTCACGGGCATAACACATAAATGACGCTAGTTTTATTGCAGTCATCTTTCTCTCAGTTAGTACTAACCTTCAAAAGACAGCTGTTTTCATGATATTCTATTCATTAGTTTGTGAGCTATTGTGCTAAGAGTCACGCTACTTTTGTTATTTTCAAAACAATGGATTAAAAACAATTTCGTGTTTTAATTTTACACTGCTTCTTGATGGGAAAAAAATACCGTTCAAGCGAAGCAATGGCTTGAAAAGTGTTATGGCGACTCCGCTCCATCAGAAACAACAATAAACCGTTGGTTTGCTGACTTCAAACGTGGTCGTAGAGACACCGATGATGCAGAACGCAGTAAACGTCCAAATGAGGCGGTAACACCAGAAAACATCAAAAAAATCCACAAAATCGTTTTGAATGATCGAAAAGTGAAGTTGCGTAAGTTAGCTGACATCGTAAAGATATCAAAAGAACGTATTGGCTTTATATTGCATGAGCATTTGACTATGAGAAAGCTCTGTTCAAAGTGGGTGCCGCGTTTGATCACTGTTGACCAAAAACAAGAACGTGTTGATGATTCTGAGCAGTGTTTGGCCATGTTTAAAGGTAACAAGCCGGAATTTTTGCGTCGATATGTGACAATGGATGAAACATGTATCCATCACTTCACTCCGGAATCAAAACGATCGTCATCTGAGTGGACAGCAACTGGTGAACCTCGTCCAAAGCGCCCGAAAGCACAACAATCGGCTGGAAAGGTTATGGCCTCGGTATTTTGGGATGTGCTTGGTGTAATATTCATTGATTATCTTGAGAAAGGAAATACCATCAACGGTGAATATTATATAGCGTTATTAGAGCGTTTGAAGGCAAAGAAACGACCGCATATGGCAAAGAAAAAAATTTTGTTTCATCAAGACAACGCACCGTGTCACAAGTCAATCAAGACAATGGCAAAACTACATGAATTGAACTACGAATTGCACCCACATCCACCGTATTCGCCAGATTTGGGTCCCAGCGACTACTGGCTGTTCGCAGACCTCAAAAAAATGCTCGCCGGTAAGAAATTTCGCACGAATGAAGTTATCGCTGAAATTGAGGCCTATTTAGAGGCAAAAGATAAATCGTTCTACAAAAGTGGTATTGAAATGTTAGAGCGGCGCTGGGATGATTGCGTTGTTCTTGATGGGGATTACGTTGATGAATAAAGCTAATTTTGAACCAAAAAAACCGTGTTTTCTGTGTTAGGCCCGGGATTTTTCAGCCCATGTGTTATTTGTATTCAACATTAAAGAGGAAGATACTTCCCTACTAAGTTCTTAGGATTTGCATAATATGAACATGTGTTCTTCTTGTCTGGGACAGTAGGGTTTCCACCGCAGCAAAAAGGCTCAGGGCATCGTGGGGATTTATCTCAATAAAGTGGTTATAATCTTCTATGAAGAGGGCATTGGAAAATTCCTCCACCGGTTTGACAAAGGTCTCAATCTTTGTAGCGAGTACATCTAGAAGTAACTTTAACTTATTACTTAACAATTCAGGCTTGCCTGGTCTGAGGTTGAAAAAAATATCCCTCGTATATAGGTAAGGCAGTTGAGATGGAGGGGTCACTTACTTTATGATGATTCTCAAACCACCACGGAATCAAGAGATATGGAAAGGCTAAGAATCAGCTTACGAACTATGGATTTCATTAGGCCGCAGCTTTGTTGTTTAGAGAAGAGCTACCATATTATGGAAATGGAGGGTAGGAAGAAAATCGAAGAAGTTCGCACTGAAAGACATACCATCAGAAACTCCCACTATTGCATTTATAGAGAAGTTGCAAAGAGAAACAAAGGTAATACCATCTCTCAGCAAAGGGAATCTCAAAACACTGGCAGAACTACTAATAGAACGTGCAGTCCTACTTCATTCCTGCAACTCAGAGACTACTTCACTCTCAACTCTCATCTATGTCACAAAAATCTAGAGAGGGTCTTAAACAATATTATGTTCTCAGAGAATTTTTACTATATAGGGAGCTGGGAGTCCAAAAATGCCGTCAAATTTGTTCTATCAGTTACAGTTTTCCAAATTCATTCTTTCTGCCCTATTCGCCAAAAATGGCTATAGTGTTTTGTTATGTACGTAACATTTTAAAATATTACTATTTTATAATTGTTAACTGAAATTCAAAAAATGGGTAGGATGTGTTTATCTAACAAAAAAATACGCATATACAACTTTCAATCATCTGTTAAAAACTTCCTTTTATAAGATTGACTTGTGAGAAGTTTACCGGAATAGTGTTGCTGAAAATTGCAGCAGTAATCCGTATCCTATCTTCTTTGGTACCTTTCCTCCATAATGCTGATGTCTTTGGCGAAATTTTTCCCCCTGTTCCTCACTAATATCACTTTTCTGGAAAACGATCTAAGTGGTTGTGAAGGTAATGAATCTTGATGCTCATTTTACATCCGGGCGACAATTTAGGTATCCTAAATATTTACTTAATTATTTTGATTTTGCTGTCCATAGCTATGAGTAGTGGCGTATCTCAAAAACTAGAGGTGTTAGGAAGAAATGCCAGTTATTTTGGCAACCAGCGCATCAGAAATAGCTTAAACCAGTTCTTATTTTACAGGCACCACGACAAAAGAATTATTTTCTTGGGCGGTTGTTATCATAAATTATTGCAAAAGTTACTACATGAGGTAACTTCATAGTAAACTTAATTTAACTAGAGCTAATATAAAAAGAAATAATCAACTTTTAAATGCTCTTTCAAAAAAAGTAATTTCATGTATTTAAGCAGAAGTTGATGGTTTATTAACTAATGCATCCTTAAGGTCTTACACGTGGTAAGAAAAATTTAGTACTTGTCTACTTTCTCCGGAGGCGGATTTATTTTCAGAAAGTTTTTGCGCTCAATACTTTGGTTAAAAATATGAGCGATGTATTCCATTAATAAAGGATTAGTTACTTTTATCGTTTTGATGCCGAAGTTACTAAGTTCTTTATTACTACATCACATAAGCTTTTAAGGAGTTTAGCACGTCAATAGGTGTGATTCTTCTAATAGATCTGTTATTGATAGGTGCACTCAAAGTGAAAAGTCACCAATCAGGTAATCTAAATCGTAGTGTATGGGTGTTTATAGAGCATTCTTTTTTTAACCGCATAAAATTTGTCAAGATGGCTGAATTTGAAGTGAATTTCTTAAGATTAGTTATTTTTTTGTTGGTTATAAAATTATGTTACTTTGTGTATCTACACTACCGCTCAAAAGTGTTTAGGCACTCTCACTGACAGCAAAAATGTATAAGAACTCAGCAAAAATGTTAATAATATTTATTTTTTATGTACAGATACACGTACATGAATAAAAATATATTAAATAAATGTGAAAATTAAAACGTTTAATTTAGGTTTTGCTTTCATCTATGTGACCTCCTCTTGATTTAGTAATTGCAGCACACAATCGAGGCATTCTCGCAATAAGTTTTGCCAGAGTTTCTTGTGTTATTGTGGTCCAACTCGATTGCAATTTGTTCCACACCTCAGTAACTGATGTCGGAGCCGATTTTCGTACTTCCCGATCTAGTTCTTCCCATAGTAACTCGATTGCATTAAAGTCGGGGCTCTGGGGAGGCCATTCCATAATTTTGAGAGTTCCTTCCTCTTCTAAATGGCGTAAATAGTCTTTACATAATTTAGAGGAATGTTTTGGGTCATTATCTTGCTGGAAGATAAAATTTTGACCCAAAAGTCGAATTCCGGAAGGTATTGCGTGGTTCTCCAAAATTTCGCCATAGCCTTCTTTTTTAATATACCGTCAATTTCCACAATGTTCCCTACACTAGTGCCAGCAAAACAGCCCCAAATGATGATAGAACCTCCACCGTGCTTCACGGTAGCAGCAATACACTCTTCTCTGGCACGTTCACCCACAGATCTTCTTACGAATATGCATCTTAGGGTTCCGAACAGCTCAAATTTGGACTCATCCGTCCATAGGACATTGTTCCACTCTTCTATGGTCCAGTGTTGGTGTTCACGAGCCCATTTAAGTCGCTTTTGCTTGTTTTGTTTGCGTTGTAATGGCTTTTTCATCGCAATACGTCCATGGAGCCCGGCTTTCTGTAGGCGACGTTTGACTGTAGAAACACTGACTAGTTTTTGGCGATCAACATTTAATTCTGCGGTGATTTCCGGGGCTGTTTTGCGTCTATTTAACTTGCCGGTAACTACTATTCTGCGATCATCTGTAGATGTTGTCGCTTTTGGCCTTCCACTTCGTCTTTTATTAAGAAAATTGCCAGTTTCCCGATATTTTTTTACGTTATACTCAACCGTAGCGTGGTGTATTTTCATTTTTTTGGTAATTTGTCGATTACTTATGCCACTTTTATGGTAAGCTATTATAAGCGCACGTGTTTCCGTACTAATTTCTTTTCGCAGAGGCATCTTAAAAAATTGTCACACGATATTTCGCTCACGACGTGAATAGAGTAAATACCGCACTGCAACTGACCATAGGTTACAGATTTCACTATAATCTTCTAGGAAGGTAATTTAAACATTATCACCTACAATCTAACAGATGACTAAATTTACCCAGTAAATTCAGAGGGATTGTTATTGTAATTGCACCGCAATAAATAGTTTATGTTAATCCGACTAAGTGCAGGTAAACCTTGTGCGATATAATGGGTGTTTATCTTACTGAACTACATTTTAAATACGTATTTCATTTTATTGTAATGTTTTTTTGGTAAACATAATACTATATGAATAATCCATGAAAACAGGGGTGCCTAAACACTTTTGAGCGGTAGTGTATATGTTGTTGAACCACCTAAAATTTATATACAAACCTTAGTCTCTTTTGAAACCTTGCAACTATATTTAAAAAACTTAGTAGTGTGACTTCTCATATTATTTTTGGGAGTTGGACTTTGCGTGAAATACTTACAAGTTTTTTTAGTTTTCTTCTTCCTGAAGATGGCCATATAACAAAAAAAGCCTCGGGAAGGTGAAAATTCTGTCTCCTGATAACTTGCCACTTCCTTTTGTGTCGCGTCATGACAAACCATATGAGGAAATGTGTTCCCTTTGATAAATATCGTGTTTACCCGCCCCGAATTTAGATTTTTATGATTTTTTTTTTGTTACTCGACTGTATTACTTTAAGTGGCATACGTTTCATCCATGATAATCTTTTGACTCTATTTCTTGTATGTTAGTCAGGAGGTTGAAGTACCTCTAATTGTTAAAATATAAATATTATTATGTAGAAACTACCGACAACCTTCAATATATTTATAAGTGAATATACCGATGCATAATCACAAATTCCCAAAAATAACAGCGTATCCAGAATTTACTGAAGCTTCAGTGTATTTTACAAGCGCTATGTTTTGCTCTTAGAGTGTTGTAAACTACCACTTTTATTTCTAACCATTATTAATTTATATCATAAATTTGCTTACCGTCTATACATGCAGCCGTGCTATGTGCCTCCCGTTTTTGAAACCGACTGTATGTTACTCAATTTCGATTTCAGGATAAATTTTTATAATTATCCTCTTCGTACTTCCGGCTTTAAGCTGTGAACATACACGTTCTGTGCATTTTGTATTGTTAGTCGTCACATATGCTACACATACTCATGCACGAGCTCTCGAAAATCGTCACTCTTTGCGCATGCTAATTTGAGAAAGTAGGTCTGTCCTAGTACGTTGTTAGGGAGCAACACATCTGGCCTTAAGTACACGATAAGTACGACTTCAGATGCAGTTGTGTTAGATTTCACGCACACGTGGAAAGCTTACTAGCGCATATAGTTGGGATTTTACTGAAATTTGCGGACGACTGCTGTAACTGCTATCCTGTCAGACAACGGCCGTATTATAGTTAGAACGTTTACGTTCTTGTTTCATAATATTATATTATATAGAAGCAAATGGAGAAGTTCTAGCTTTCCTACGTAGTATGAACAATTCCTCTGCATATTGTAAGGTAATTTTCCCACTACATGTACTACCGATTCCACTATGACTTGATGTTATTCCATACCTTTGATCCCGTATTTTCCTGTAAATATATAATAACTACCGAGGTGTAATGTCTTGGGAGGTATTCTATACGAATGTATAATGACATGTGTGGATCTTTCTCTAGAAAGAGACAATTTTGTTAATAAAAGCACTTAACGTTACCATTTCGAAGATATTATTAATAGCTTAGCATCTATTACGCTATATCTATTTAGTTCATTATTATGGAATGTTGCTCTTTTTTACCTATTACTGTCATTAATTTCTAGTAGTCTAAATGTTATCTTAAACTTTATTTTAACCTATATTTTGTATTGTACATTATTTTCGTAGAAGATCAAGAAACCTATGTTCAAAATATATAAAAATACACAGGTGTATTAATATATATACATATAATATAATTTTAGTTTAATTGTTAAGAACTTGCCTTCATTAATAAGATAGTGTCTGTGAGATATTATGACCTACTGACATCGTGACATCTAGGGATTAAAAGCCATTTGAACTCAGAAGTGGTCTCTTGTAATTTCCATTGATGTTTGAGTTTAATTTATTGCTTAATACATAACAAGAAAAAGTTTCCAAGAGATTTTCTTGGCTGGTCAATTTTTTGTATACCTCTTATTTATTATTTGGCGCGCTTTATATCTATGGTAATGTTTTCTTTATCGTTTCTGTCACTTGTCAAATTCGGCTCAGCGTTATCTCTTTTATGTTGACTTTTTCGTGTTTTCAATTTGCATCTATTGAATTAGTTTTTTTTTAATTTTACCACATTCGGATATGATGCCGTTAGTGATTGAACTCTACAGTAGTGGTTCAAGAAATTTTCGTCAGGAGATCTCAGCTTGATCGATAAAGCACGCTCTGGGTAACCGATGATTAACAACGAGAATCTTGAATAGGTTATGGAGGCAAATTCCAGTACAAGGCGCCTGGAGCATCAGAAAGGCTCAACGTGAATGATGAAAGCATTCGTTTTTACCTTCATTAGTCAGGAAAGATGTGGAAGTTAAACAAATGGCTTCCACGTGAATTGTCAAATGATAACAAATTAAGTCCTCTTACCATTTGCTTAGCAAACATTTCACGGAAGGATAATGAATTATTTCTCGATCGGTTATTAACTTGCGACGAAAAGTAGATATTGTAATCAAATTCCAAGCGTTCATGTCATTGGTTGCCGCTTACTCATTCGATATCACACACTCCCAAGACTTACTTGCACCCAAAGAAAATTTTATTGTGTGTTTGGTGAACAGCAACCGAAATATTCTATTATGAATTTTCGAAAAGTGGTTAAACCATCACTGCGAACCTTCCTTACTCGATCAAAAAAAGTGGTATTCTTACAGAAGAACTTAGCTGGAAAACGTTATCGCGCCCTCCACCTTTCCCTGACATTTCACCAAATCATTACTACCTTTTTGTCGTTTGACAAATATATGAGGCATAGACAGTTCAAAACTCTAGTTGATTTAATTAAATTCAATCCGTCAATTTTTTTCTCTATTTATAGAGTTTCTTAATAAGTATGTATATTTTACAATAAAAATCCGCACGAACTTTGCTACCGGAAATAATTAGGTAACCAAGAATATATTAGAAAAAGAAGCACTTAAACGTAAGGCGTTAATTGCTACGTAGTGAGAGAAATAAAAAGGAACCGAATAGTGAAAGCTGCAAACTTGACGTATTCTAAATAAAACGTTATTTGAAAATTAAGACTCAATTAATTAACTTTGGCGAGCACCTCTAACAACTATCCTGGGTTGACCAGCTAGCTCAGGTAGGTATTAGCAAAACCTTTTAAAGTAAATTAAATTGCGAAAGTGGAGACTCACGAGGGCACTCAGTTAATTCTTTTTTATTTTAAAGGCTGCTACCAAAGAAAATTACAAAGACTTACTCAAAGAGAAAATACGTAATAAAAAATACTTGTAATAAATAATCATTTACAGTATTATTCTTCCAAATGATATGCATATCCTCCGGTTACAAAATAATAAAATAAAATTCAATAAACCTAAATTAAGTTAATTACAGAAGCTAACTTATTGTTATGCATTTAAGTTTAGAAAGATGGAATTTTCTATTGTTCTAGTAACATGAAATAGTGAAAAAAGAATTATGTGTTATAATTGTAAATTAAACATTAGTAATAAATCAATTACTTGCTCAGGGACAATGTTCCCAAGTAGATTCCACTTCACTAACTGGCTCTGAGATGGTGGCTGCTAGTTAAAAAGTTTTACTTGGAGAAGAAGAAATTTTCTGAGACAATTCGCTTCTTGTAACTTCTTACATAGTTTTATAATCTCAGAAATTTCGTGAGGCTTTTTCTTTAGTTTGACAACCAAATAATAAAGCCCTGTAAATTTAAAATGAATGAATATGAAATAAAATGGCGAAACAAAAAAAAGGACATACCTGTTCGGGTTTCAAGCTCAAATATATATATATATATGTAAGCTTCTTCCAAAGCTTTCTAGATCTAAAAAAAAATCTGCGAGGTAGATCAATCCCCATTCTCTTCGGTTTATATCTTCTCGCATATGCCTCTCCATTTTTTTCTGTTTCTGGTCTTCTCCAGCCATCTGTAGACGCCAGATCTGTCAAGCTCCGCCTTCACCTCCTGCAGCCAAGTAGTTCTGGCTCGCCCATATCTTTTTCTTCCCCCCAGTTGTCACTCCAGGATATTGTAGATTGTATTGTTGTTCCCAGCTTTCTACACATGTCCCAACCATCTTGCTGTTGCCTTATTTTTTTGACCACGTTCATACCTTCCAACGCACTTAATACCTCAGAATTTGTTCTAGGTCTGTATTCATTGTTGTCAGTTTTTATCCGACCTGGTATTGTTCTTAATATTTTTCTTTCTTGTATTCGCAGACCTTCTTCTTGCTTCTTTGTCATTGTCATTGTTTCTGCCGCATATAAGGTTGTTGGTTGTATTATTGTTTTATAAATTTTCATTTTTGTTGCTCTCCTCAATATTTTACTTTTTAAAAGTCGTCTATTTGCCGGATAAGTTTTGTTGATATTTTTTACTCTTTCCCTTATCTCTGCATTCCTGCTGCTTTGACTTGTAATAGTAAGTATTTAAATGTTTTCACCACTTTAAAAGTATAGTTTCCTATTTGAATTGTGTCACTCCCATGTTTCTGTTTTCCACGTAGTCTGATCAATTTTGTTTTTTTTTTTCTGGATTCAGTTTCACTTACATTCTGTCATCCTCCCTCACTATTCCTTCTAGAATATTTTTGGTTATCTGACGCTCTTTTGAGATAATTACTGTATCGTTAGCATACGCCTTTATGTATTTTTCTTAACAAATATTCCAGTGGCAAGTTGAATAATGCTGTCGACAGTGAGCCCTTCTTGTTTTATCCCTTTATTTATTTGCGTCCCTCCCTTTTGCGTCTTTATAATCTTATATTTGACAACGTCATTTGTATTAATTTGCTTAATTTGAGTTTGGTTTCTAATTTAGTATAAAATAAAAGATGTTAAATATATTATAAAAGTATTGGCTACTACTAAATGATTTGAGAGCTTAAATAACTCATTCCAATAGCCCCAAATTATAAAGTAGTTCGTGGTCCAATTCCCAAATCAAAGGGTAGAATTTTCTAGAATTCTAAACACCATGATACTTCTAACTACTAGCACTGCCAAACAGCGAGAGAGAGTACAATACATGTACTAGAACCTAACAGAATTTGAAATAGCACGAGAAAGTGATACAATTCACAACGCTTAGAGTCAAGTATGTACATGAAACGACTTATTTAGTGATACTCATTTAATTTGATTTGAATTGCAGTTATTGTAATTATACTGTTATTAGACCATTATAGTCTGTTAGATAGTAAATGTTATTACTACTATAATATGTTTCTATTAATTTTTATGTTTCTTCTGTTGCAGGTTGAAGGAATATAATAATCAAAAGCATGTACTACTACAGAGTGTACATAAATAACAGTAGTTAATACAAATAATAAAAAAAATGTCAAAGGTTAGAATCAAAATTAAAGATATATTCCTACTTATATTTAAACTATCTGGAAAATCAAACGAAATAGCTAAACTGACGTAGTTAATTAAGATTTAAAATTAAACAGTCGATATAATAATTGGATAAAATGTCTTTTAGCGTATTAAGTGGTGTATAGTGTTCCGTGTGTAACATTTAAGTTGTCTAAAAAATAATTTAAAGTGGCTTTAACGGGATCCATTCTTCCGGCGGTCATGCAGCGCGCCGTTTCCCGGAGTCCCGGACCGTCCGATCCGGTCGAAGACACCAACCATTTGGGACCTATCGAGGCGGCATTGTCCTGCTTATGGATATTAACGCCGCTCACGGCGACCGTCTCGTTATTGGTGGTTTTGGTCGCAATGCTCACGAACCAATGGCTTCATACCGAGGAGAAGATGCATAATCCTTCATACAACGGCACCGGTGAGAGAGATTATCTTTCAAAAATGACGATTTCGGGACTGTGGATGCTCTGCTTTACGAACCGTAAGTACCTTATTCGATTTATGCATGTACTCTATCAATCAAACATTTGAAAACGGTTGAAAAAAATCGAAATGAAAAATGTTCAAGGTTAATAAACATAATTGTGTTTAATCTTATCGTTGTGAATACTGACGATAATTTTAGAGATGTTCAAGAATCTATTTCAGTTATAGCTGATTTTAAATACCGATTCAGTTACTACCCACAATGTGCTTGTGCTCAAATAACTGCAATACTAATGTTTGGCACACACGGAGAACAAATTATAAAGTTCAAGTTAAAAAAATCTTAATCCTCTCATAGGTGAGCACAAGTAGTTTACTTTCTCACTGTAACAAAAAGCTATACCAGGGATATCACTAAATTGTAAGACGTGGGATCTAGATCTATTAAGTAAAGTTTGTAGGTAGCGCTAGAGGTCAAAAGTAATCTTGGTAACGATATCATCCCGGACAACACTGGTTAGCTTAATGCAGTTGTTTCGTAGATACGGATGCACCTGCGCAGCACTGTTTTTCCAACTATCGAAGATGTAGTTAAATCATAAAAATCAATCATTATCTTTTTGGGAAAAGGGGTATTTTGGGAACCTGGAGAAAAGTTCTCTTTATCGGTGAAAAGTTCATTTCAGAGACTAGAAGACAATCCTCGCAAAGCACTTCTGTCAATGAAACATTACTGACGTGCAAAACCTATTCAAAAAGCACAGCAATTATTCGGGAAATAAGTGTTACTCTAGAAATAGGAATACGACAGGTTCATAACAGTTTACATGAATATTTGCGCGTGAGCTAGGTTTCAGCCCGCTAGATACAATGGCTATTAGAATTTGATCAGAAACTCGACAGAAGCAGCACTTATCGCTAACGTCAGAAGTATTTTGCTCGCTACTAATTTTGGACACTGGACACACTATTTCAGTCTCCAAACCATTAGTTCAAAGGATGGCATTAACTCGAAGAGGAGCTCCCGTCTGAAGCGATTGGCAAGGTAATGCTTACTATATTGTAGAACAGCGAGACGGATTTTTTTATTATGTCTCAAGAGATATTACAATTGATGCAGTACTATTCTAATCTATAATCAGGTTCATTGCGGAAGAATATAAATAACAGCGTGTAAACTGTCATAAGTGTCCTTTACAGGAACAAGACAAAGCAAAGCTGCATACCGTGTAAAAACCACCCGGTGCGTTTAACGACTTGCACTGGAAATTGTTTCCACATCCTTAGTAATTTTCATCTGTTTCCAAATTTGAAAATACCACTAGAAGATGTTCAATTTCTGAACTTAAATGAAGTGGAATCTGCGAGAAATAAGTCGACTGAAGAGGCTCCGAGAAATTCTTAGAAAATGGTTTAAGAAAATTAGTTAGAAGTTGGGGGGTGGTTGTGTTCATTTACACGGAAACTATATTGAAAAACTAAACTGTAACGTTGACAAAAATTAATGAAGTTGAAGAACTCTAGCTAAATTTCTGATACTTTAAAGACATTCCTCGTATATGCGAGTATTGGGTTTTAAAATGAGTTCTATTTTGAGAAATGAAAATGTTTGATATTAAATTAAAGTAATTCACTTTCCCGAAGAAATATGAAGTTAGTACAATAGAAAATGCCGTATACCTTAAAATATGGCTTGATTTGGATTTCATATCTAATTATGTTAAAATAAATACAAATTTGTATCAATAAAAAATCCAGAGCACGTAACTAAAAAGCGCAATTTAATTCAAATATTCATTTTAATTATTTTTTAGCGGATCGAAAGATCAGTGCATAGACCAGAACATATAATTACCAATTTCCTATCATCATGAAAGCTTCAATGGGTACAAATAAGCTGTTCACAATTAGAGGGGCCGAATGTCAAAGAACCTTTCATCATTGAATCCGTACTTTAATAAAACGTATTGCACTAGTTGACGTAAAGCTGATCTGAATAAAGGGTCACCTGTTTGTATAGCGTAATCTGATATGGAATATTTTGGCTTCTATGGCTATAATAAATTAACCGAAGAGCGTGCAGGGGTACTTTGTGAAAAGCTTACGTTTGGTTACCTCACAATGTAATAGATTCATGCATTGATCAGTGTGCCATTGTATGTACATATATCCAGATGAGCAGATACAGTAATAATTAACGTGTTGCAGTAACGCATTGTAAGTATCGCATATACAAGAACAACTAACGCACAACGCCAGAAATGTTACCCCGGGCGCATATTAGATTCTTTCCCAACGTAAGAGTATAGAAATCCGTTTTCTGTGTATATACATATAACATACGCCAATTTACTATTCAAATAAACATAAACTGTAACAACTAATAATTACAAACTAACATATAACATATGTATGTAGCATAAAATTGTACAGATTTTATTAGTTCTAATATAAGTTCCCAAAATACGAAGAGCAATCAGATATAAACAAGACTTTTGTTTAAATAAAATATATTTTGCAAGAAACTTCTTCATTTCCACAAATTACTTTTCTACATATATTTTCTCAACATTTTAATAGTTTTTTGTTCCATTGCTGTAAAAGCTGGACGGATATTTAACTAGTTGCGCAAAGACTTTTCCACTTCTTTGAACATGTAAAAAATCCATGGCGATAAGTCTGGTCTACAATGGGAATAATCAAGCGCTTCATCTGTTGTATGGGGATACCTAACTGGATCCAGAAGGCTGAGGTAGATGTTGACGGTCCGATGTCCATATAACGAATCCACCAGTAAGATTTGTCTCCAGTTCCAATGAAAAAGTGGTCAACATTTTTCTCGCAGATCGAGTTTTGCTATTCACGGGGTTTCCTTCAGCTTCTAACGCCCGATTCGCGCTTTCATGCTTGGATACGGAGGTGGACTAGTGCGCCAATGTCGTATCGCAAGCGACGAATCTAAGCAAAAGAGCTTCCCCTTCTTTTTAAAAACGAGTTTGAGGCAACTATGAAGTGCGAAATTTACAGCTTTTGGATTATCATTGAGTTCATTTAGAACCTAACGGGCCCAATTACCTTTTGATAATTGATCGAACACTAACATGGCTGTCATCAAATTCTTCTTAAATTGCAAGGACCATGAGATCCTTACCCTGTACGATAAGACCACGAGCGTGTTCTATGCTTTTATTAATCGCACTGGTGCCAGGGCGACCTGGATCAGCTTGATTTGCCTTGCTCATATGCGTACTATCAAGCCTTTATTCTTGTTCACGAGAGGGTGTCTTTCTTGAATTACCAATAAAGGCTAGTTCACAGTTGGTCAGCCCTTGTAATACAACTACTAGTTCTTATATACCCAACTCAAGCTGTAAGTAGTTTAAAGGAAGATATTCTTTCCATGCTTGCGATATATCGACAAAAAGGCGTACCTCTTATATAAACTAAATCAACTACTTTGGCTTATACTATCTTTCTTTACCTGCGGAAACAATAAATGCTCAGAGTACGCAATTATGTCGAAGAGACGAAGCTTTTCATAAATAAATAGCTTAATGTCTATTAGGTGATGGATGGTAACAGATAAGTTAGTTACAAAGCAATCAATTCAAAGGTAGAAACGGAAATGCATAATTTAATCGGAGTGTTATGCAGGAGTTTGCATTAATGTATTTCTTGCTTTTTATTTAACAAAGTATTTAATATTAATCGAATAAAAAATACAAGTGGATTTAAGTTAATACAATTTTCTTGGTTTATTGTACGCATATTGGTTGGATCAACCTATTTCTTTGCCTCGGTGTAAGTACAAATAAACCATGATTTATGATAATCGTACCCATACGTATATCTAGAGAGTAGAAGCTTTATGTTGTGCGTTCTGGTGCTGGGAAAAGCTCAAAACGCTTTTCGTATTACCCAAACGCAGTTTCGAGATTTTATCTCCACAGCACCGTTCGCCGGTTGCTCCAGATGCGGTCAAGGAAAGCTCTTTGTATTACCGGCGAGTTTTATATGTGATTTACGCTTTGATGAAGATTCTATTCTCCTTTCAAATTTATGTGCATTAAAACAAAGGCGAAATAGCGTTTACGTACGCGTGTGCGTTTCTCGGTGAAAGATTTAAAAGCGATCTACTTCAGATTAATGCCATTTCGGAGTACTAACTGGCGGGCAGTGTAATTTTAACGGCTTTTGATCTTTGCTGTTTTAAATCTTGCCGCTTTGTTCTTGAAATTCTCGAAAGAATACGTTATCATTTCATCACCTCTCACAAGATAATTAAAAACGGAGGAAAGGGGACGAACGTTTGATGCTGGAGCTGTAAGCTTTGATTCTCCTTATCAGAGATTGCGATGGAAATACAAGTGGTAAACATTGAATCAAAGCTTATACTTTCTTTCTTAATTTATCGAAACTTACGATGGCATTTATATGCATCCCAGAGTGAGGCTTAATATAGTGGTAGGTTATGTTAAGTGGTAATTGATTTATTTGTAAATTTAGTTTAAGTCACATTGTGAAATCTGATATATTAAGTGTGCACCGAGTGAACTGAAGATCATATTTCAACACTCCTTGAAGTTTTAAGAAATAAAGATAATGCTATTTTTAAAATAGGTACATGTTGATTATTGTATGTTTCAGGTTGATTCAACAAAAAAAGGGTGTTAGGATTTTTTTCAATTTTAATCACAGTTACTCTACCACAGTCATGTACTTAGATTCACAGATACCACAGTAGCGTTTTAAGAGTACGCGGATTCTCTCTGTGAACCAAGTTATGGGTTTGAAATGCCTAAGATAGAAATAAAATAAATTCTTTCAAATAAACTGTAATACATATTTTTATGCTTTAACAAAGATACTTTCTTATACCACACTCTCATAGTTTTTACAATATCACACTAACAATGGCCTGACCCGTAGAAAAGGTTCGAAACTCACCTATTAATCTTATACGCACGTTATACCTTCACTATAAGCAAAACATTGGCTTGAATATTTATTATCACACAGTCAACTAAAATATGTAGTTCAACGTTTTTCCATGCACTGAAAGAACAATAGAAGCGTATTTGCCGTATTCAAAAATAAATAATATTAATATATCAGTTCGTTGGTTAATGTAACAATTTTTTCTCTCGATCTATATATACTTCAATGTTTTATTTAAATTTATGAAATATTTACAAAAAAGTTTTTACGATATTTTGCTGAAATAATTTCACTAGATCATATCTACATAGTAACAAGTTTGTACGTCAAAGTGTTGTTGTCCTGTGGCTAATTTTTGAATTCTGTATCGTGATTGTTCATAAAAATGGATCTTGTAGAACAAAGAACCGTAATAAAATACCTCAAGGAAAAGGGCCATGACGTCAACTCAAATTCATACAGACATTGTCGCGACTATTGGTGACTCCGCACTTTCTTATGATATAGTCAAACGCTGGTGTAGAGATTCTAAATGCGGAAAAACATCCTGTGAAAAGCAACATGCCGGTGGTCCTCCCCATAACGGTAACAACAGACAAAAATTTTAAAAAAGTACACGATATCGTACTGCAAAACCAACGAGTACGCATCAGGGACACTGTAGATGTTAGTTGTGAAAAAGATGAGTGCAAGATGGGTGCCCCGAATGTTAACCATTGATCAAAAAAGAAATCGGGTGTTGATCTGTAAGAGTCATTTGGAAAGGCGCCTAGTAAAAAAAGCAGCACTTTCTTAGTCGGTATGTGACCACACCAAAGTGCAAAGTAGAAAGTGGAAACATCACGGTTCTTCTCCTCCACGAAAATTTAAGGTTGTGCCGTCTGCTGGGAAAGGTTCTTCATATGTCACGCCTGTATGTTTTATTTTTTTTATTATTGTAGCAATTAAATAATATGAACGAACGAATATATTTTCAATTAAGATATGATTTGTGTAGTATTAGTGATATTTATAGTAGGCTCCGCCTGTTATGTAAATGTTATCGAAGTTCTGTTAATAATAATAATAATTTATTACCCAACAGCATACAGCTTATTACAGGATAATCGTACAATGATAACTATCATGAAAACAAGAGTAAATGTGTAATACCAGAAAAAAAACAACAGCAAATGAAAATGCAACAGGAAACTGCTCTAACAAAAATTGCCTCAAAGCATTAATAGAAATGTTAAACAAATCAAATCTAGATGCATGTACATTAACACTGTTACATATTGACATAATTGGTGACTGAGATTGGTGGCGCGTGTTAGCCACGGGAAGATAAAAAGTTAATCTATTCCTACTGTTAAATCTCGGTATATAAAAATTCAAAAGGGACAGCAAATCCGGAACTTGTAAATCACCATTTACAATTCTACGTGTAAAAATTATTTGTGATACAACACGACGATCCGCCAAAGAAATAAATGCAAATTCTTTTAGAAGATTAGTATATAGATAACCATGTTGCAAAAAAAACGTGGTGTTTACGGAAATATAAGGTTTTCAAAGATTTACGCTGTACCATCTCAACTAAATTGATATAATCATGATATCCCGGATTCCACACAATAGAACCATATTCCAATCTCGATCGAACAAATGTATTATATGCAGCAACAAGGGCATCACTACTCAAGTGTTTAGTATTACGAAACAGAAAGCTTAACGTTTTAAGTGATTGCTGACATATACTTACAATATGCTTGTTAAATGATAGCTTAATATCAAAAAATATACCAAGATCTCTGTACTTCTCACAACGCGTTAAAAGTTCACTGTCAACATTGTACGCATGGCCCACTGTATCAGTTCTACGGGCAAACGTCATCGCTTTACACTTAGCGATATTTAGTGGTAAATGGTTCTCTAGACACCAAAGGTGAATAGATAGCTAGTAACCCTGCAAAATATCACAATCTGCAGTGGAGTATATTCTGCGAAAAATTTTAGATGTAAGCCGGTCGGGAAGGTCATTAATGAAAATAATAAATAGGAGTGGTCCAAGAACAGAGCCCTGTGGCACACCTGAAGGAGACTGATATAAGTCGGCCCGAAAATCACGGTATTCAACGTAATTGGTACGCCCACTCAAATAGGATTGCAACAACAATATCAGATCGTCAGAGATACCTCACATATTCAATTTACGTATCGAAGGCCTTAGCAAAATCTGTATAAATGACATCTGTCTGAAGTCGTAGATCTAAAGCCTCAGATACATCATTGGAAAATGCGCACGGGTTGGACACTGCTGATCTGCCTTTAATAAAACCATGTTGCACCAGAGACAGTTTAGCAGCAACGTGCGAATATATATATTTATATAAGATAATTTCAATAACTTTAGCAAAGTTACATAATGTAGATGTCGGGCGATAATTCCGAATGTTATTCCTCGATCCGAGTTTAAAAACAGGAGTAACACGAGACACTTTCCAACAACTTGGAAAAACTCCTTGTCTCAATATTAGATTGTAAATGTGAAGGAGCGGCCCACAAAGAATGAATCTACAGTCCCTAACAACAAAATTTGGAAGGTTATCAGGACCAGCTGTCATTTCCCCCTTCAATTGACACAGAGCATGTAAGACACCTTCTTTGATAAATTCTTTAAGAAAAAATGAATCGAAAGCGAAGGTATCGTTATCGGAATGGATAGCAGTGACGTTTGCCACAGACATGGTCTCCGAGAAATACGAAGCAAAGGCATACAGTAATCTGTTCAGGGCATGAAAAGGCACTGTTGTTATTTGTCATTACCTGGTATACGTGTAGAATTCAGTTTAGAATTAATGTAAGGCCAGAGTCTGTTGGGGTCTGCCTGAATAGATAGGTCAATACCCCTAATATAATTATCGGAATCCCGTTTAACAGATATTTGAACATATTTTCTGTATTCTTTAAATTTGTTGTTATATACTTGTAACCCCGTGCTTCTATACTTTTTGGGGTAATGGTGCTTAATTTTAATATTTCTACGTGTTTCATTAGAGAACCAAGGTGGAAATAGATTCTTCCTAGGTACTGTCTTCGGAACAATCTTATCAAAATAATCAGATAATGTAGAATAAAGTTCATTGCAGGCACCCTCAACCGAATCACAACTGATCACTGAATCCCATTGTGTGTTAAACAAGAGTTCATGAAGGTGTACCTGATTGGCACGTCTGAAATTGAAGCTCGCGGCATGTCACTTTAAAACGTTTTTCTACTACCGAGGCACAAGCAATATCAAATGCATCAGCAAAATATCTGCCCGTTCAAGATTACACTTTAAAACTCTAGAGCAGAAAATCAGATCTAATCATCTATTATTACAATTTCTTACGTTATTCATCTGTTGAGCATCAAATGTAGTAACAAAATTATTTACAATTATTGATGAGGTAGCATCAGCACAATCTAAAGTCCGGAGGTTAAAATCCCTCGCAAGAATAAAACAACTGTCCAACAGAGAAAGCAATTCCAGCTTATGAAAAAGACATTCAAAGATATAAACAGGCGTAGCCGGTGGTATATAAACAACTATAATGGTATTGAAGCGATTGTGCGAACTCAACCAAACGGCAAGCAAATCAACATTACTACTAATGAAGTCCACATCACCATCAATCACAATCTGGTCACACAGAAAGTTAGACCTGACAGCAATCAACACACCCTCACCCCGTCCAGATCTTCTATCAGCCCGGAAAACAAGGAAATCTTCACAAAACAGCTCCGAACTCAGCAAAGAATCACTCCCCCAAGTCTCAGTCAATAAAACAACATGAATGTCATCACAAACCAAAATATTATTATAGAATTGTAGCGTCTTTGAATTTAATCCACCGACGTTTTGGTAATACAATGAGACGCTCACTGCTGACTCTTGGGATCCTGGGGGTTTTTCGACCCAACAATTTTAGGGAAGCGATCAATATACTTCAAGGACATCTCCTTGCCCCTGCCTCTGCGTTGTTGAAATTCCTCTAGAACTCTATTTTTATTATCAACTTGTCTAGGTGTGAGATCTCTCGAAATAAGTATTCTAGGAGTTTGATAGGATTTCATTCTATTAGCACAGCGAAGCACTAATTTCACATCATCAGCTGTTCCAAGGGTTACCCTTAGCGGGCGAGGTTTTCCACCAGCTGTCATCCTACCTAGTCTCAGGGTCTTCGAAGGGTCTTCAAATTATTAGTGTCAATCTGCGGCGCCACATTAAGAAAAACCAAGACATCAGCAACCTTCGCAGTATCATTCGAGCCATCCTCAGCCATATTAAAGATCATAGAATTCGTCTTTTTAGTGGTACGCTGCTCAAGTTCATGAATGATGTCTTCCACGTCGAATGACGCAGTTTGTGCAGGAGAAACACGATCAAGTTTATCTTTTAACTCACTGATCTCTTTCTGAAGTACGGAAATAAGTGAAGTGAGACTCTTCAAATGAGCTGAAATATCCGATGAACAGCATGCCAGGCAGGTCCACTTAATATTCCTCTTGGATCTCAATACCTGAGTATCTTTATCACTCTAGCCGCCACAAGCCAGACTGTAAGTAGCTCCGCATACAAAACGGTCAATGGCATCTTTATCAGAGAAAAGCTGTTACAACATTTGCAGCTAAGTGGCATTATGGATAGCCAAGGAGAAAAATAAATAAATAATAAAGGTAATAATGAAGGAAAGGAGAACTGGGACACATACTTCACGCCAGCACTGCCCTTCGCGGCGACTTAAGTATATTAAAAACAAACAAAATGAGAAAGTTGGGCAACGGCGAGGATGCTGTAGCTGAATACAAAGGAACAAATAAAGAGCATGGAAATCAACTATTGAACTGCAGTATATCTGAATAGCAGTACAAATATACAACGAACAAAAAAAAACAGGATATACAAAAACGAATAGGAATAACCACAGAGAGACAAAACAAACTTACCGTAAACGGCAGCTAAACGTTAGATGCCATCAATTACAATGATGATGATTACAATGATACAAACTTCAAAATTATTGACAAACTCTACACTAACGAAACCGAAATATTTCGACAGAAATAGAATAACAACTAAATACTAAACTATTTATACTTAACTAAATATAGTTGTCAGTGTAAAAAATCAACGAAATGTTAAATCTAAACTGAGCTCTAATATTTTAGCAGAAACAGACAACAAATCACCTCAGAATCTTAAGAAAGCAAAATTTTTATTGATCAAGCCTTTTTCCCAATTGACTACAGCCAGCATGAACTAATCTGATGTTTATACAAAAACTCGTCGATATGTCACGGCTCTCTTGTTAAGAAGATAATGAGATACTGTGAGATAACCTGTATTTGTGAATATGTATATCTAAATAATTGACATGCCGCATGCTTAATAAATCTGGAGACATTATTAATACCAATAATATTAGCATGCAAGATATTGCACGTGTCAAAATGGAGTTTTAGCAAATGAAAGTTGAAGTTGAAAATTTAGACAAACATATTTAATCTGGATATTCACTGTCACTTTGATCATTCATATGTTATCAAGCCTAACTTGTAAATTTTCATATATTGATATGCGAAAAATTACGGTGTAATACATTGCAGAATAACTTAGCAATACCGATTGTTACAAAAATAATGAAGGCATGACTGTATAAACTCAATGATTCTCAATACAAATATATAAAAATATGCAGGTTCCATTAAAAAAATCAATTTTTGTGGCAGTTGCTTATGAAACACTCTATATACGTTAAACTAATTTTACATGGTGGACCCTATAGTTCTGTATAATATTTGTTTTCACAAAGTGCCTTTTAATATTTCTAATGGAAGAAGAAGAATTGCCAGATAACCGGCGTACCTTATAACACATGGACTGAAAAGTCCCGGGCCTAACAAAGAAAACACGTTTTTTTTTTTTGGTTCAAAATTAGCTTTATTCATCAACGTAATCCCCATCAAGAGCAAAGCAATCATTCCAGCGCCGCTCTAACATTTCAATACCACTTTTGTAGAACGATTTATCTTTTGCCTCAAAATAGACCTCAGTTTCAGCGATAACCTCTTCATTCGTGAGAAAACTTCTTACCGGCGACCATTTGTTTGAGATCTGCGAACAGCCAGTAGTCGCTGGGAGCCAAATCTGGCGAATACGGTGGATGTGGGAGCACTTCGAAGTTCAATTCATGTAGATTTGCCATTGTTTTGATTGACTTGTGACACGGTGCGTTGTCTTGATGAAACAATTTTTTTTTTTCAATATGCGGTCGTTTCTTTGCAATTTCGGCCTTCAAACGCTCCAATAACGCTATATAATAGTCACTGTTGATGGTATTTCCTTTCTCAAGATAGTCGATGAATATTAATTACACCACGCACATCCCAAAATACCAAAGCCATAACCTTTCCAGCCGATTGTTGTGCTTTCGGGCGCTTTGGACGAGGTTCACAGTTGCTGTCCACTCAGATGACGATCGTTTTGATTCCTGAGTGAAGTGATGGATCCATGTTTCATCCGTTGTCACATATCGACACAAAAATTCCGGTTTGTTACGTTTAAACATGGCCAAACACTGCTCAGAATCATCAACACGTTCTTGTTTTTGGTCAACAGTGAGCAAACGCGGCACCCACTTTGAACAGAGCTTTCTCATAGTCAAATGCTCATGCAATATAAAGCCAATACGTTCTTTTGATACCTTTACGATGTCAGCTGACTCACGCAACTTCACTTTTCGATCATTCAAAACGATTTTGTGAATGTTTTTGATGTTTTCTGGTGTTACCGCCTCATTTGGACGTCCAGTGCGTTCTGCATCATCGGTGTCTCTACGACCACGTTTGAAGTCAGCAAACCAACATTTTATTGTTGTTTCTGATGGAGCGGAGTCCCCATAACACTTTTCAAGCCATTGCTTCGCTTGAACGGTATTTTTCCCATCAAGAAGCAGTGTAAAATTAAAACACGAAATTGTTTTTGATCCATTGTTTTGAAAATAACAAAAGTAGCGTGACTCTTAGCACAATAACTCACAAACTAATGAATAGAATATCATGAAATTTTAACAGCTGTCTTTTGAAGGTTAGTACTAACTGAGAGAAAGGTGACTGCAATAAAACTAGCGTCATCTATGTGTTAGGCTTGGGACTTTTCAGCCCATGTGTTATGTTCCATAATAAATGCTAGTAAACCAATTGTAATAGATTCTAGAGAACAAAATCAAAAGTGAAATAGATTGTATCTCAAAATAAATCAGCTTTTTCTTCCTAATACAGTTGTGCTGATAATTATATGATCTTTACCGAGTGGTTCTAAGTAGGTATCATCTTCGGAAGACAAATAGGCGACAGAATACAAGACAATCACAATTACTATAACATTCCAAACTATTAATTACTTTTGGATGGAAATTATTTTATTCATTGAGAAGTAGAGCGTAATTGCTATGGGTTCTTTTCTTATTTCAAATAGTTTCCTGCGAACTACTACAAGATGAATGTGACATTTTTTTTGATACTGCAAAATGCCTAGAGGAATAAAAAGGATTAACCAGAGGTCCATGCGGGTATAGTTCGCTTGCTGCATCTATTACTAGCTAGAAATTGCTTTTTGTCAACGACTAATGAAAACCGCGGAAACTTCGATTATAGCCTCTCGCCCGTAAAGTATCCCTCGCTGCTCTAAACATTCCAACCGCAAACCACGAAACGTTTGTCTACTCTAGCGCCAGATGTAATTGACTAAAATTATGTAACCGCTCTTGCGATATATTCGCACTTTCATGCATAAGTTACCAATGTATCGCCTTATGCGGTATCTACGTTTGTTCTAATATTTATACCGAGTATTTTATTGCGACTATCTAAGTCTTCAATTTAGAAAATTATAACGAAAGGTTTATATTCGATTACGAGATTTTTCTCAAGCGAGAAACAAGAGGTTATTGCTTTTTCTACGAAATGTGAACAAAGCAAGAGAACAATAAATATTACCAAACACAATTAGAAATATGTCAATCCGACAGAAAGAACATCATAAAAATTGAAATGATCACAAGGAAGGGCAGGAACAAAACGAAGACCACCCAAGGGTTAGCAAACGAAATTAATAAATACTTTGCGACAATAAGCGAGCACTTGGCGGAGCAGCAAATGAAAAACATGGAGGCACTTAAAAAGACCGCAACCAAAAACCAAACACACATCAACCAGATTCCAAGTCGTAACCACTGTAGAAGTCGACAAAATGATTAACAAATTACGATGCTGCAAAGCGGCTGGATTTGGAACGACCTAATAAAAGATATATGTTAGCGCATATATAACCTAAACACTTTTTCTTCAAGAAAAACAATAAGGAACAAGACAAAACTGTAGGATTATCTCGTTGCTTTCACCATTAAACAAAACTCTGAAAAAATTCTACAAGTAAGATTGTCAGACTATTTATTAAAAAACGATATAATAGACCAACAACAATATGAATTCTAAAAGAATTCAGGAACAACATCTGCAGCGTATGATCTAATTAACCCGACAAAGAAAAAAAATTGGAAGGTTAAAATTTAGTAGTAACCATATCCATAGATATGAAGAAAGCGTTCCACACAATATCAAAAACAAAACTAATTCAAAAGCTAGAAGATTCAGGCATAAAAGGAACCGAATTAAACATACTTAAGACGTACTTAAAAGATAGACCGCAAATCACAAAGATATGCAAAGAAGAAAGCGGTCCGCTGTATGCAGAATGTGGCTTACCGCAAGTAAGAAATCTATCCCCAATCTTATACATTATATACACGAACAATCTCGTAGAATTAAACCTCAAAGAAAAACTATATGCATATGCTGATGATGTAAGTATAGTCTGCCGCTGTAAAAAACGAAATACGAGAGTTGTCTTTTTGTTCAACTTCCGTTCGTAACTGTAGTCACGCAAGCAGTGGGAGATGGGAATGCCTAGAAGGTGACTACACAATTGATTCTCCCGCTGCAACTGATTCTCCCGCCAAGTGCGTGTTGCGCAGTGCAATTAGATTTCTTCAAGCAGAAGGGAATAGCGCAGCTGAAATTCATCGAAGAATGGGCCGAGTATACGGAGAAAACTTTATGGCGGATGGTGTTGTGCGTGAATGGTGTAGGAAGTTTAAAGATGAAGGGAAACAAGGACGCTAGTCTGTCGCATCAGAAAACATTATTCAAAGAGTTTAAAAAAAATTATTAAGAAAAACGGAGGCGTACCACCAGTAAGTTGAGTGTGAAATTTCCTAAAGTTTCAAGATCTGAGCACAGAGGAACTTCAAAACAGCGTCACAGAGCAACTTAACTCCTGGCGGCAACATTCTGTGTAGAGAGAATGGAAGGCTCGTATATATATATATGACAAATGAATCAATCTTGATGACCATTTAGAAAAGTAACAATATTTGTACATAACTTTCGGTAATGTTTTCATTTTAACACGAGGGCAACCTGAAATGTTTTCAAAATCTACAAGAGATGGCGCGCAAAGGTTGACGTGGATTCGCTGGTCGGCAAGGGCAACCCTTTTTATGGCAACTGTCAAAATTTCAGACGTCTACTGTCAATAGTTGTTGTTTGAGAGTATGTTTTGTGTAGTAGGTCAGACGGTTGCACAAAAATGGATAAAATCGAATTTCATGCAGTGATAAAACATTTCTGAATGACTGGAGAAACGGCCACGAAAATTCGAAATATTTTGCTAGAGGTTCATCGCCGATGTACTCCATCATTTTCGACCATCAGCTTCTGGGTGAGCGAGTTCAAACGTGGCCGCACACGCATAAGTCACGAACCACGCAGTGAATGCCCAAAAACCGCTACTAACGATGAAATGGTCGACGAGATTCATGATGTCGTATTAGCCGGTCGTTGATTGAAGCTGAAAGAGATAGCGGAGACAACAGGCATCTCAGAAGAACGCGTTAGCCATATCCTACAAGAAATTTTGGGTATGAAAAAGCTTTCGGGGCGATGGGTACCGCGTTTGCTCACATCGGGGCAAAAACGAAATCGGGTGACCGTTTCGGAGGAGTGTCTGGCCAAGATCCAACGCAATCCAATGGATTTCTTCATGCGTATCGTAACGATGAATGAGACTTGAATCCACCACTACACACCGGACGCCAAAAAACAATCGAGCGAATCGGCTACGAAGAAGCAAAGGCCGTTCTATCGTCCGGAAAGGTCATGGCGACCATTTTTTGGGGATCCCAATGTGTGATCTTCATCGATTATCTGCATAGGGAAAGAACCATCACGGGGCAATACTACAGCAATGTATTGACCCGATTCGATGCAGTATTGAAGGAGAGACTTTCAGCGCGATGGGTACCGCGTTTGTTCATACCGAAGCAAAAACGAAATCTGGTGACTGTTTCAGAGGAGTGTCTGGCCAGGATCCAACGCAATCCAAGAGATTTCTTTATGCGTTACGTAACCATGGATAGGACATGGATCCACTCTCTCCAGCGGAAAAAGTGATTTTAGACCACGACAATGCACCGGCTCATTCATCCCATACCGTCGTGTCCAAAGCGCTACGAATTAGTCTCTCTTCCTCCATACTCATCGGACCTAGCCCCAGCGACTTTTTCGTATTCCCAAACCTGAAAAAAATCACTGGGAGGAAAGAAATTTGCCTCAAATGAGGAGCTCACCGCCGCTACAGATGGCTATTTTGCAGACCTAGAAACATCCTACTGTTCCGACGGCTTGAAGAGACTGGAGCACCGTTAGAAAAAGTGTATTAATCCTCGAGGAGGCTACATCGAACTATAGAAATAAGAAACCACACCAATACCGTGTTTTTCTGGTCGATTTCCGAAACATATCAGATTGCCCACGTATTTCCAGTTGTCTTGTTTTTATGAGCTATCGAATGTTGAAGAAAAACAGACCTCCTAGAAATACAATCGCACACCTCGCTAATGCGTACCATGATTTTGATTAAGACACGATACATACATTTTTTTGTTACCTCGTAGCATACTTGTGTAAAATAGTAATGTACCTAAGTATACTTGCAGTGGAGCGTTAACATATTATATTAAGTCACAAATAATATACAAACGCTAATCTTACTGTGCAGATCTACGTTATGTAATACAATCATTAGTATTCACTTTGTACATTGTAGGTACACTGTAATATACTCAAAAAATATGTATACAAACCATAAAAATTTTGTTCGTCAAAATTTTGTATACTACAACCCCCCAGAAAATTAGAACCGGAAAAAGGTACAGGAAAGTTTTCATTTCGCGTTGGAAGGCGACATACATACGCACATATGTTCATAAAACACATCTGCTTCTAATGTAGACAATGGAATAAGTTAGTAGAATACGCGGGTGGTATTTGCTGATGTTTGCTTTAAGTTGGCAAAATCCGGCTTATTTTGAAAAGTTTTAACGAACACGTGGTGTTTATATTGTTTGGCATTATCATCACGGATGCAGTGTAGGATATTTTAAACTTTATAAACTAATGTGGAATACGCACCTCATTATAGTCTAGGTGCATTCATTTCTATATTTGTATTTTGGATTAAACAAGATTAGTTATTTATTTTTAGGAAATATTTTCCTGTACATATTACAAATATGAAATGTTCAATATAAATATAGAAACTCAAACTATACCCAACCCACCAGTGGCAAGTCATGCAACCAACTCGCTTTCAAGTCTTTTTTTAGATACTTCGTTACATACATACACAAAAGTTGCCCTATAATTACAGAATCACTATCTTAACCATGACCTCTTTAACTACTTCCTTAAACCTTGCAATTTCCCAATTCTTCTACTAACAATGCAACCGTTAGAGCATTAAATATAAGTACATATATTTATAGAGGAGGTTATAGCATATAGTTTTATGTTCTGAAAGCCTTTCTGATGACAGTATTGACTACTGATCTTCCAGATATGAACACCTTTTCTTCGTGCATAGCCTTGAGGTGGTTTAATCTCCCGCAGTTGTGTTGAATATAAAGAGCTGAACATTGAGAATAAGATAATATCCGCTGCCGAAGAGAAACATACTGTATTACTCAATAAACGAAATTGGCGACTTACACCAACTAAAATATGTGTGAATATTAAAAAAACCATCTTGCATTCGTTCTTATACGTTTTAAAAATACTTTCATTTCGGGTTCGGATTTATTGTTGCAGATTACGCATATGTATTTATAAAACCCTTACACACTATATTCAGCCTTATCCTGAAAACGGCTACGTTTCCCTCAATCTAGAAATTAGGGCGCGTTTATGCTATTTTAGAAAAGTACGATCTTTTCTCTCATTGGTATTTTTTCTAAAGCTTTTCAATATATCCCCTTCGTTTATTTTTAATCAGAATTAAATTGAGTGATTTCACGCAAGCAACATGATTTCACGAGTTCAGTATTTACGAACCCGGCCCACTTTACCCAGTATGTTTCGGAAGCAATAGATAAAGGTAGTCAAGTTGGTGTCATTTATTTAGATTTTGAGAAAGCTTTTAATCGAATCAAGCACTACGTTCCTTTCGGAAACTAGAATCGCATGGACCTTCCAAGTCGTTACTTTGTTTGCTGAAGTCGTATCTGTTTAATCGGGAATTACAAATATGTTGCAAAAACTTCAATTCGTCCAAACATGTTGCCATTTATTAAAGTATGTAGATAATATTAAATTATTTTTATCTATTCACGACTCCGCAAATTGTGAACCACTTCACTATGACGAAGACCACATATATAAGTGGTATACAACAAAGAGATTATCTCTGAGCAAGAAGAAGTGTTCCACCATCACTTTTGCCAAACGAGAGTATCTTGTTTGTTTTCTCTATCACATTGCCGGAACTCCCCACCATGTTTCTACCTAATTTAAAGATCTGCATTCGCTGCTCATACAATGGATGTAGTGACGAAATTGCACAAAATTTATGGAATTTATGGATCAATTTGGCTAAAAGAAAGGTGTACACACGTTTTATTTCACATCAGTTGAATGAAGATCAAAAAATCGTTCTCGTAGTGCATTGTAGAGACATCATTCAAACTGCTGAAAATCACCACGATTTTCTTGATTCTATGATAACTGGTGATGGGATATGATGCTTTAAGTGTGACCCTGAAACTAACCGCCAGTTTGCACAATGGAAGTCCAAAACCAAGTCAAAACGACAGAAATTGCGCTTTTTGAAATCAAAAATTAAAACAATGCTGATTATTTTTTATGATTCAGAAGATATTGTTCACAAGAAATTTGTTCCAGAAGATGAAGCTGTTAATACAGAATACTATCTATATCATTTGTGGTCGAAACTTGTTCGAGTTAGGCGTGAATAGCCGGCAGGAATACAGCTATTTTTATTACATGTTAATGCACCACCTCACAACACCTTTGAAGTTCACATTTTTTTTTACTAAAAAACAAATTTGTCTCATCTAAATTATAGAAGCTTCTCAAATTGTATTACTTGCTTCACAATGTTCTGAAAACTATTGGTATATGTGTATGTAGTTTTTAAATCCAATGTATGCATCTCTCTTAGAACTATATTTTTATATTTGTACCTACTCCATATTTATGACGAGGATTTTTGTCTTATTCAAATTTGCATTTTAAATCAGATTTTTCTATTAGTTGTTTCCTTGAAAATATTCTCATAATAAATGTCACTTTTATGAATCTTCTTCGCGATAAGTATTTTTATGTATGGTAAACATGAATATATCTCCATAATATATTATACAAAAATTCGAAGTCTTCGCGTAATTTATGACGTTGAAAGTTAGTAGAGAAACGTATATTTACTAAGATATTAAAAACTTTTATGGCGATCGTTTTAAAAACTACTCCACGTCTTTATTAGACCAAAAATATCCATTAAATTGTCGCGAAAAATTTATGATCGGTACGTGCAAATATAGCCGCGGATGTAGAGTACCGTATAAGCCGCTTTTAAAACCCGTGGTACGGTGAAATGCATGCATTCCGATTCATATTTCAGTAAGGTAATTTCCAAATTATCTGAGCGCGTAAATGTAAAAATAGCGTTCCGAGAGCAAGCGTTTGCTACTGAGCGCACCATAAAATTTATGCGTCTCATATGTCCCACATGTAACCAATACTTGCAATATTAAACTATAAAGTACTGCAGTTTGTTGTGAAAATAGCTATATTACTACGTAAAAAATGTTGGTTTAAGAAGGAAAAAGCTGTTAATAAATTCCGGTGGCGTAGTTTCTCTTGTTAATAGCCTTTGACAGTACTAAAATTCAATCAAAACGACGTATCTAATCTAATTCATCTAATTTTCATACTTTTAATTGCCATATTTGAAAACATGCATGTTAGTTAACACCGATACCTGATTTCATATTTGTTTTTGTTTAATTTTTTTAAGTGGAGTATTTTAAACCTTTAAAGATTTCAAATTTTCACATATCTACATAAGCGCAAGTTAATATTAAATCAGTGTGTATTATTATTGATTATATAACATAAGTTATTTATGGTTACCTGTTTTTCGTCTTGACCTTGACAAATAGTGATTTAGCTATGTAAAAAATCTAAAATGCAAACGTAAAAAAGAAGCATCGATACGAAAGAAACAGCACAAGAATACACACTTCACGACAGGGGGCCGATCGTGCCCACATGCATCAAAACAATATATACAGTGCCACGTAAAAGAAAGGAAAGCTCATAAACGTACACCATTACGAATTAAAAATTGTATAATAATGTTATAAATGTCTATATTATTTTATGGCAGAATGAAGCAGCTATTAACTGGAAGGTAAAAGAACAATTACATAAGTCTTCAAATGACGATTGCAAGGACTGTGTGGGTGTACAATTCACAGGTATAGCGGTAAACTCCACTCACACAAATTTATTAATTATGCGGAACGCAGCGTTTCGAGAGCACGTGGGCTCTCATTGTCAACCGTGTTACCGACTCTCGAAACGCTGCGTTCCGCATAATTAATAAATTTGTGTGAGTGGAGTTTACCGCTATACCTGTGAATATTACGTAAGTCTTGAAAGAATTCATCTCTGTATCTGGCGAAATTAGAACATCCAAATAAAATATGGTTAACATCATCTAATGTTTCATTGTCACATGAGCAGCAAGGGCCATCAAGGAAACCAATCGTATTGAGATGTGCATGGGAGTACACGGGAGTGGTAGAAGCTAAATCAGGATGGAGTAACGCATAATGCGTTTTAGATTTCTGGGTAAACTCACGCCAGTCAGTAGCCCAACGTTCCTTACTTTGAGCCCTAAAATAGCTAATAATATACGAAACAGGAACCAGAGAAGAACGTATATCCGTAACCGGATTTTTAGAATGCATATCAGCTATATCGTTGTTAATTGTGATAGAATGAGCTTTACACCATATAAACTTAACTTGTACATTTATTTCTTCTAACCCATATAGCAAGTCAACAATTTTAGTGACTATTACATAATTTTTATTAGAATCCCAAGAATTTTGTATTGACTTCAGGGTAGACTGGGAATCGGATATTATAACGACGCCATTCAAGGTAGAATTTTTTAACCAAAATTGCAAAGCTATCACTATAGCGTAAAACTCAGCAGTAAACATAGACGACATAAGCTTCAGTTTGAAAAATTCAAAACACTTGTTTCTCGGAATGTAAAAGGCGAATCCGACTGAGCTAATATTTATGGAATCATCTGTATAAATGTGTAACAACAACTGATTGCAATTTTCTGCTAAACTAGAATACTGTTCTAACTTACATCGCTATTGTAATTGGGATATAAAATTATAGGTTTTAAAAGAGTAGTAGGGTAATTTAGCACACCAGTTGAGGCGAGGAGATTGATATGACCTGAACATTCAAGATGATTAATATCTCTAAATCCGGAAACTACAGGAGAGGAATTTTTAATCTTCCAATAGCGGTTGGTAAAATCAAATATGGCGTTATTATATGAAGGCGTAAGTATTTGTTTTCAGATTTAAGTTCTTAGCTTTTGGGATATATTTTTTAGCTAAAAATTATTATCAAATATATAGAGGGAGTCCAAGAGATTTAACTGAAAAAGGAAGGTATGCGATGGACTGCATAGCTCCTATACAAAATCGTAGAGGCTTATATTGCATAATCAGATGACATTGGCTTTTATGGTTACTTACTAACGTCAAATTAAGACAGTTTGATACCTGACTGTTTTACTGTTTATGCTATACATAGTTATTAAAATTACTACATAGATTGTTTTTGAATCACCCTGTATATATATAAAATTTAATTAAAGCTTCTCCGTCATATTTTTTCCCATAAATTTTAGAGATATAATTAAAATCCAGGTTAGGGATAAAAATCGATAAAGGAAAGACGAGGGAAATATCTACATAAATAGAAACGAAGGTCGACGTTCCTATACTTGACGTATACGCTCGTAGAAACGGAAATTCCGCATTTTTAAAAGGGAAACACTTACCCGGAAAATTGAATTTCCACCCTTCGCTTTCTGGTACGTAATCAAAGAGGGGACAATTTTATTAATTAACATCCTCTTTTACACGATCGCGTACAACGAAAGTGTCCACACGAGGGGGCGGAAGGCGGCAACACGCGTCTCGGTACATACGATCGATGAATAAATACTAATTATTTACAATAAAAGGTCTAGAGGCAACCCTCGCTGAAGCCTCCGCTTCTAACCGCAACACTAATAGGTCGTAAAACTCCGCGTGAGAACACCCTTTTAACCCACTAAACCGAATCATTGGAAAATAATGGAGACGGGATAAGCAGGGTGGTTTGAATCGGTGTTCGCGTATAAAAATATACCTCTTCCACCTTCTTCTTGAAGATAAAACCTTGAACCGTGATGAAAAAGGTAGCGTCAATACTTTACTTTATTTTCGTTTTCTTTACTATCACTTTTGGGAAAATAATGGTGGCCATTTTAGATAACTGGTCAAAATAAAATGAGTTATGGAGGTACTATTTACAGTTTTATTAATTCACAGCTGCCTACTATTCGTAGCATTTACATAATTAAGAACATAAAAAATTATGTTACCTTCCTTTTATTGTTTCGAATTACATACTTTTAGCTTCGCTCATCCGTTTTTCTTTAATTTGGTATGATTGCGTTCTATACTCAGGGTATAATGTTAGTTCGCATTTTCAGATTTGTTCACAAGGTTGTTTTTCCCTATTTTCAGTGACAACTCTGTAGTTAATTAAAAGTTAAAGAACTTTAGAGAATACTGCAAGTTTAAGCAGTATGTAGCATACAAGCTCGCTAAATACGGCATCAAAACCCGAGCGTTGGTGGATTCTAGGTTATGCTATACCTTTAGTTTAGAAATTTATGCTAGAGAGCAGCCCGATGGTCCGTATAAATTAGATAATTCGACTAATGGTGGCGTCAACAAAATCAATTGTAAACACCTGGAGACAGCATTACAATGAACAACTACTTTACTTCAATACCTCTCACCAAAGTTGTGTTGCAGCTGACAACATTCACAATCAGAACGCTTAAAAAAATGGAAGTTGCCTCCAATTTCATTGAAAAACAGACCTTGGGGTCAGTAGCATTTCTGCTTTTCAGGAAAATATAGTCTTGGTTTCTTACAAACAAGAACATCCTAGCGGTTTCGATACTTCACAACAGTGATGATATTGACCCATAATATGGTGAATTATTTAATCCCGAAGTTATTACGCTCTATAACTACACAAAAGAGGACATCAAGCTAATAGACGAAATAAAATATTTATATACTCTATCCAGATTTTGCTGTAGATGGCTTTTCATGTTATTTGTTAATTCTGAAATAATGTACGAGCGCAATAATACAAAAGGAAACATTCAGTAGAAACATACTTTAAGTGGCTACGTATATATACTTATAATACTTAATAGATAATAGATCACCATTCATTAGGTTGGACGAGCACATATCTAGAACTTCTGCTATCATATCAGGTGTCCCACAGACATCTTATTTTGGGGCAATTACTATGCACTTTATATATCCTGTGATACGTTTGCTTGCTTTATGCATTTTCGTTTTTTTTTTCAATATGCTGATGACCTCAAAATTTTCAAGCCTATTGGTTCTTTAAAATACGTTATAAATCAATTTTCTGAGTTCTATAGGTTGTATAAGTCCGCTAAAAACAATTAGCTCTTCTTAAAGCTTAACAAAGATTATTACTTAGAATTTACAAGAAATATAATCAAAGTTTAATTTCTATATAATTCTATATAATTGAAAGTGTAATTAGCAATTAGGATTAGGACTTGCGTGTCTCTATGGTATTTACGAGGGCGAATCTTCATACCCCACCCATTCATTCTCCAAACAACCAATTACAAGTAAGTGAGGACTTGTAATTGGTTGTTTGGTTAATATCCTTGACATACTGTTATTTGTGGATCATGAATACGTAGGCCTCCACGGCCAGAGTTAGTAATGAACTACTTCCGGAATTGGACCGTGTCATGATGAGATATATATAAAAAGGAATAAGAGAAAGAGGAGAAAGAAAAATAAGAAGAAAAGGAGAAAAAAGAAAAAATGATAAAGGGTGGGGGGACGTGAAATAGAAAGAAAGGTGAAAGGAATAAGAGAATGAAATAGAGACAAGGGGGGGAGAGGGTACGAGAGAAAAAAAGAAAAAGGAAAAAGAAAGAGACCAAAACAGAAAGGTGGGATCTCGACGTTTCGCCTCCGTCGTAGGGGGCTTCTTCAGGAGAATAGGGGAAACCAAAGTGGTACGGTAACTCGACGTGTAAACCACACTAGAGGCGAAACCACTGTGGCAGAAGGTTACGGTGACTCGGTGTGTAGACCACGCTAGAGGCGAAAACCTTGAGAAGGTTTTCTTTTTCCTCTTTCTTTTTATCTCTTTTTCTTCTTATTTTTCTTTCTCCTATTTCTCTTATTTCTTTTTATATATCATGATACGGTCCAATTCCGGAAGCAGTTCGTTTATTATTTGTAGATCATATCGATAAAATATCAAGTTTGTATCTCAAAGTGTTGTTGTGCTGTAGCTACTTTTTGAATTGTGTGTCATGATTGTTCATAAAAATGGATCCTATAGAACAAGGAACCGTAATAAAGTAGCTCCAGAAAAGGGGTATGACATCAACTCTAATTCATAAAGGCATTATGGCAACTATTGGTGAGTCAGCAGCTTTTTATGATGTGATCAAACGCAAGATTCTAAATGCGGAGGAACATGCTGTGCCGGTGGTCCTCCCATAACAGTAATAACAGACAAAAACATTAGAAAGGTACACGATATCGTACTGGAAGACCGACGAGTGCGCTTTAGGGACATTGCGGAAGATACTGGCTCATAATATTATGTGGTGCACAACATACTGACTAAAGAATTAACCATTGATCAAAAAAGGAATCGGGTGTTGATTTGTAAGCGTCTTTTGGAAAGGTACCAAACAAACAAAAAGAACTTTCTTAATCGATATGTGACCATGAATGAGTCATGGGTGCACCGCTATGATCCTGAGACCAAAGTGCAAAGTAGAGAGTGCAAACTTCACGGTTCTGCTCCTCCACGAAAATTTAAGATCGTGCTGACTGCTGGAAAGGGTTTGCTATGTGTGTTATGCGATGCTGAAGGAATCATCCTGACTGACTATTTGCAACAATTGATTTCCAAATTGCAGACGCTATTAAAGAGAAACGCCGAAAATAGTTAAGGCACGGTGTGCTGTACCATCAGGATAACGTTCCTAGCCATACATCTGGCATTACTATGGGTATTACACACCAACCAAACTTTGAATTAGTGGAGCGCCCGCCATACTCACCGGATCTGGCCCCTAGTGATTACAGGCCCTTCGCCAAATTAAAAGAAATCTTACGTGGGGCAAAATCTTCCAGTAATCATGAAATGATGCAAGCTGTATAGAGGTGGTTTGCAGAGGTAGGGCAAACATTTTTTCAGAAAGCTGTTGAGGTATTGGAGCATCTACGGATCAAGTGCATTAGTGAAGACGCAGACTATGTTGAAAAATAGAAAATAATGCCACTGCAGTTTTACTGTAAGGGGTTCAAGAGTACAGCATAAATATCCACCCTCGTATAAAAGCTCCTATCGATTATTCATTATATCCATTCGTCTTCAAACTTCCATAACTTATCATTAGTTAAAGTTTCCTTGTCTGTTCGTTTACGTAACGAAAAAATAACTATCTATTCCTGTACAATTACACCGCGTTCCTAAAATTCGGTGAATAATAATCCAAGTTTTAACATTTCTCCTTCTCCCTTTTTAACTTCATCCTCCCTTTACCAACATCGTTCCGCTGTCGTCTTCGCCATTTTATTATTATACATTTCGCAGACGAAACCGTTCTCGCGCAAAGCCACTCCCGGTGTCAGTTATTAATTGTTCCAAAGTAACCGTGTCGAGATAAAATTTAATGTTGATTAATATCCTGTAATTGCCGCAAAACGGGACTCATACAATTACCGAGGTCGACTTGATAAAGATGAATATGAACACCCCACATTTATGAACCTAATAAGACGAAATGTGATGTATCGCATTTATAAGTGAAAATGGCGCAGTATAAAGCAAGATAGCATTGTAAACTATGAAGTACATATTTCATAATGAATGCGTGTCAAGATATTGGAGGCCTAAGGACTAAACTAGGCAAGAGATTTTAATTTCATGAGATGTATAAGCACATGAAAAATTTAACTTTTGATCTGCGAAATTGATTATGTCGGATTCAGTTCAATATAGGATAAGCCTTTTAATATTATTTTTTATTCCAGCAATACCGAGATCCTTTCAATGTTATAATACATATACAGTATGTTGCAAAAATGATGGAACTTTGCAAATTTACAGAAACGCCATCCGTTGGGACAATATATAATCTAAAAGCTGTATAAAACGAGACTGCGAGTATTAAAACCGATCAAGTGGTAGTTAAGTTATAGTGCATAGGGCCGGTTTATTCACATTCTGATAAAGTGGCAGATAATCACCAGCAAGATAAATTTATCAGGTAGCAAATACCTCATTTTGGTATATTCACCAAATTTTATCTGAGAGGTAGCAAACCAGGATTCTCTAATGTTTTTAAATGGTTAGTGTAGCAATGCATAAAGGTGAAAGATAGACTTGTGTCCGTTGTAATGAGAAAGACAAACACATAATTACAGTTTAGATTTGAACATAACCTAATATTCCTGTACTGTTCGTCAAATGGAAAATGGTATTAGAAAATGTCATAATAAAAGAAAAAGATCGACCAACTAATTTTGCGAATTATGAAATAGAACAATTAGGTACCCAAAGGTTTAAGTTTCTAAAAAGTTACCGATAGAAAAACCTAAAGAACAAATTAATATTAAATTTATGGTGCTTGCTGATGCATCTATCAGATCTTTTAAAAAAGCAATTAATGATTGCTGAAAAGAATTTCAAGTCAAAGATCTAGAAATTGAAATTAAGGGACGACAGTTGAAATATTTAGAGAAAGAACATGAACTAAAAATCTTGAAAAAGGAGTCCAAGAAATTATAATTTTGTAATGGTTATTTGTTTTTTATATTCTTCTAATGAGAATTTTATTTTGGATTGAGAATAAAATGATTAAGTAAATATTAATTAATAAAATAAATTTTAGTAAACTTAAAATAAAACCAACAAAATTATTAAGAGTAAGTCAAGAACAAAAGTAAATTAACAGCGATTATCGATGTTTTCAATTGCTTGAACTTCCTCTGCGATAAAAACATCTCCAAAATCTTCAAGAAGTTCCATATTCATTCAGAATATTTCTATATGAAACCAAATGCACGAAATAAAGCGAGGCTATAATATCCGATAGATATACATTTATCGGGAAGATTTAACAACAGGTAAATTTGTCCCTCTGACAAGCAATTTACCAACTGCTTTTTATTTGTCAGAAGGTGAATAAACACATACTTGTGTTTATACGTTAGATTGCGTTTCGTTCAATCTCGGCAAAAGTTTTATTATTTGTTATATTATTATTATTTTATTTGAATAAATGAAGAAGGTGATGATTGTTTTTCCCATACGCGTGTCTTCAAGTTGTATAAGCGATTTCAGGATGGTCGTGAAGCTTTCGAAGACGACCTAAGGCCAGGCCGTTCTAGAAACAAAAATCGCGAGGAGCTGGTAGAAAAAGTGCGTAAAATTATCGGATATGATGCGAATTTCGACTGTTAGATGGGCAGCGGAGGAATTAAATACAAAGACATAATTCACAAAATTTTGGTGAAAGATTTGAACAAACGCAAAGTCTGTTCTCGATTTGTTCCATGTGCCTTAACTGAGGACCAAAAAATTGCTCGCGTTGAACATTGCAAGGATCTTACCAAAATAGCCAGACCAAATTGCACATTTCTAGAACTGATTGCAACTGGTAATGAGACTTGGTGCTTTAAGTACGATCCTTAAACAAAAGGCTCTCCAAACACTCCGTATTCACGAAACTTATCATCATGTGATGACGCAATGAAAGTAGCATTTTATAACAATGTTGGACAAGTTCAAGAAGCCGTGACGAGAATCTGTGAGGCGATTTCGATAAGTGACTTGAACAACTCTATGCTACCGTTGGTTGAACATGCCCAGGGTTGTATTGACGCAGAAGGGGTGTGGTTTGAATAAAAGTAAATAATTAAGGCGAGATTACTGGTTACTACTTATTTATTTGAAAAGTTCTGTTATTTTTCCGACATATTGCGCATACATGGTCCTTTACAGGAGGTAGGTTAGTTTTTCTTTAAATCTCTGCAGATACCGTAGCTTATGATTAAGACTATTGAAGCTGTCAAGAGTGTACTGAGTGACTGTTTCATCCTGGCCAATGGCTACTAATAGATTATTTGCACCAGGAAGAACTGAAAATTGGCACATTTTTTGTGTAACAAGAAAGAGTTTTTGAATTCTATGAAATAAAATATTTGTGAAGTTACCGGTATTAAACACAGTATATCTCAATATTACGTTAATTCAAAATTAGGTTAACTAAAAACTATTATATTTCAAAGAGGTTACCTAGCTTTAAAGGAATAAAGTATATTTGAAGAAGCGTGGTGAAACAGCTGCTATATTGACAGTATAAACTATGAAACCTATTAATCTTAAATGAATATTTATCTATCCGGAATATTTTTTTCACACTGCGGTCACTTCGCAATGCTTTCAGTACAACGTTTATTGAACAACTATCAGCCAGGGGGTAAAATTGGAGGCGGTAATAACTTGTAAAGTAGTAATCATACTGGACACTCGAGCACTGTAATTAATTCAAGACTGTTTAGCTGCGTTCAGATTTGAGGTGAATTCGATTGTCATCCGATTACACGTTTAGAAATAGTCCGATTGCCTGGTTAGTAATACTTATTAGCATTATCCCGCAAATGTTTGTGCGCCTGGTTTTGAATATGAACGCAGCCCCGTCAGTGTAAATATTGTTATTATGGGGGTTAAGCGCTTCATTATAAATCAGTTGTAGTGAAATTCTGCACTCTTCAATTAGAGAACTGTTAAAACAATAATGGTGCATTGTTATGCATCAAATTGCGGAAATCATGACCTGAAAGTCTCAATACGAACTTTATCTATCCTACATGAAACAATACATTTATCGTGTATTAAATATTATAAGAAATTTACTTCTTTGTATATAATGTAACATATTTTATAACAGCAATGTTGTTCTTTTTTCCCGAATTTTAAGTAGCCTATTCCTATTTGTAACAATTGTTCGTGACTTCTTGACAAGATACGTAAGCTTTGTATGGTGTACAGTTCTACTTACAAACAGTTTCTTTTCATGCTATACATAGCGTACAGAACGTTTCCGTTTCCTTTTAAGAAAACTACGATAAATCGGCCCAAGGAAAATTTGTTTATTTAGGAATTGTATTTCCCAGTTGTAAGATATTAATTTGTCACCTTGCCGCATGGCACAATCAGTTTTTACAATATCGTATCTCCACAACCGCAATTACTCTCTCATACTTATTTCTGTTCTATGCTGACAGTGATCGATATTTTCTCGAAACCTAACGTATTTCGGGAATGTTCTCGCGCTTTCTGTGCTTACCTCGTTGTTTTTAGCGCTCACAGTAATATGAAAATGCTCGTTATTTTCCTTAAAGGGCGCACACGTAATATTGGCCATTTGCGTAATTAGAAACGGTATATGTCGTAGTGTATCAAATTTTATTCAAAGTTTATCAAATTTACTGATGATTAAAAATACGCATCGGGACGATAAAATATTGAATCAGCCTATTTTATTGTCTCGATAAACAATTGAGGTAACATAAAGGGGAAATATGATTTTCACTGAATGTGTACATATACCGAGTTCTTTCTTTTTATTAATAATGATCCACGCCTTCGCATTCCCCAACAGCTTTCGCCAGTTACAGAGAGCATCCACCGGCCATGTGTCATTATTACGTCTGCGTCTGGTACGTCTTAAGATGGTCTTCCTCAGCATTCGCCATGGAGTAAGAGAAATCACAGAAAAGCTCGGCTTTGAGAAACAATTCTGAGATTCGAGCCCGGAACTCCGGGACTGATAGCCAAGCGCGCAAGGCACTGAGCTGTTAGCCAAATTACTACATTATTTTCTTGCAAAAATGTGATTGATTATGTTCTCAGCGAAGGAGAGGTACAGAAGGAATCGGGCCATTTGAGACGATATCATGGACTCTACATACATTTCTTTGCAGTTCGACGAATCCACTGATTTGATAGATACTGTTCAGCGGTGTATTTTTATCCGAATGAAAAAAAAATGATTCCTCTGAAAGGAAAATCCCGTGGCGAAGGTATATATGATGCTTTCTTAAATTTTGTGGCAAGCTGCAAGCTACGAATCTATAAATTAGTGTGCATTACAACAGATGGAGCACCAGCCAAGAGTGGAGACAAAAATAATTTTGTTGCCTTGTGTAAAGCTAATGACCAATCCCTTTTATTAACAGGTTTTGTATTCAAAAGTTCTAGAGATGTTATGAACATCGCAATAAAAATTGTGAATTTCATCCGTCCCCGAAGCTTGCAACGAATGCTCTTCAAATTACAGTTCGAAGATAGTCAATCTAATGAACACAGTGATTTATTTTTTCACACGTACGTAAGATGGTTCAATCGCGGAAATTTTCTAGAAGGATTTCAAGAATTACTGCCCGAAATCATTGCACTTCTACACGAAGGAGATGATAATACTCAGATGCTTAAAAGCGAAAAGTGGCTGGCTGATTTAGCATTTTTAATGGACGTCACAATGCATTTAAAACCATTACTTTAGAGCTGCAAGGTAAAAAAATACTATTACCAAGATGATTAGCGCAATAAACGCATTCAAAAGTAAATTGCAATTAATGATAGATCAACGGAAAAGAAAGGATCTGAAACATTTTCTGTCTTTGAAAGCAAAGATTACTCAGTTGAATTTTGATGTTCATGAAAAATAATTAACAAACAGTTTGAGCGAATTTGAAAGACGTCTTAATGATTTTAGTAAATTGACAAATGTCTCAAGTTTTATGAATTATCCCTTTTCCTGTAAACATTGGAAAATCTGCTACTGAGATAGCAAGTCAGTTTAATATGGACTCATCTTCTCCGGAAAATAATATTATTTCAAATATACATCTCAAAGCCCCAGCATCTGACACAAAATTCTGGTCTTTTATATCTAAAGATAAACATCCGAATCTGAGACAAATTGCTCTTCAGTTGACAGTAGTGTTTGAGTCAACTTATTTGTGAGAATCTGCATTTTCTGAAATGAAAATAATTAAGTCAAAACATCACAATCGACTAAGTGACGAACCTATGCTATCATGTTTGAGATTAGCACTTAGTAGTTACAAACCATCTTACGGAAAGTAGGCTGAAGACACGTAGTGACAGGCACCCACATTCAAAGGTTTGTAATTCTTTAGTTTAGTAACTAAAACATCGTTCTGTAGAAACCAGCAAAGACTCATTGTTGGATATATGTTTCTTCATTAACTTCTTAGAGCAATGACCTATACCTATGAGCTCCATACGACATTACCTACCTACACTACAATCCTGCATCACACATACTTGCGACATCTACAGAGTCGATCGTTTGTAGTCTAACAATTTTGAAGTAGATCGCTAGCAGTTCAAGTCTGAGCATCGAATATCGAGGGTGTAACGAATACATCAAGGATAGAAATCTTAGCGACACAGCGGAACCCAACATCCGCTACTACAATAACCTAAGAATATTTTTAATATTCGATACTGAGGTATTTCCTAAGTATTTGCCAAACTTTTGACTTTTGGAAACAAGTATTTCGGAAACAAGCATAGCAAAGAAAGGATAACCATGATATTAGTTGACTGAATTACGACTGAAATGCAGAAACTGGACTTACTGGTTAATACAAATAAGATAATGACAAGGACAACTTAATGAAAAACATTTTTTCAACTGCGTAGTTCAGATATGAGTGAATTAAATATTGATTGGGGTAAGCTTTGATCCTCACTGATTACCAAGTGATAAACTGATAATTAGACAATTATCATTTAGTTTCAGTTGTTCAATACAAACTCGTTAACTACCGAGGAGAGCCTCTTGCATTCCTTCTGCGGCAGGCAATTCATTCGAGACAAGAAGATGATATATAACCCACTTAAAATAAAAAAGTATATGGTCAATCTTTTATTTCATCCTACCTTTACTTTTTTTCCCTTAAACAAAATCCATGTAATCGTAAATCATTCATCGCACGCTACTTTGCTTTTAAAGCGTCACCTCGATTTACCGGAATCGTGTAAGCGTTGAAACGCCGTTGAAAAACGAGCGGTACCATTACTTTTTAATAAATTCCCAAATTCCGCGTTCGCGTCTCCGCTTTTACATGCGCGTCCGCATGTTATACAAATGTAGTACATGACCGATGCACGCAAATAAAACGGTCATGTTTTGCATAAACACGCGAAATTGCAGCCGAGTTTAATTTTAGGTCGCCGCTCCGCACCGCTGTTCAATTCCGGGGGGTTACGGTCTCACGAACATCAAAACTTAATAGTCGGATTAGTGTTTTGTATTATTCATGGTTGTGATGCGCTTGTAGCCGGGTTGCTTAATTGTATTAAATCAACGGTTGTCTGCAGTACGGAATCCGTTGGTTATTGTCGATTAGATTAAATACGGATCTGGATTAGTGCGCCAATGCCTGACTTCTTTTACTTGTAATTATTTGTGGACAATAACGCTAACTGTGCGCCGATTTAGATGAACCCGTTAATGGAGTTGACCCATATTAATGAGAAACAATTGCTTATTACTAGTATCTTATTCTATCACTACTATTATTATTGTTGAAGAAGTAAACTAAAATACTTTTCGGTTAGGTTTAATTGTAGAAAGAATTTCTATAGTATGTATGATGTAGGTTGCGTTTGGGGAGATGAAGGAACTTGCTGCGGTGGTTACAATCTTATACTTCGATAAGGCTCAGATTTCTCAACTGAATGGTTATACATCTGGACCTATGGATATTACATCGAGTGCTATAGGTATCCCATCTATAAGTCCGTTCGCACCTTAAAATTCAGAATGGCTTTTATGAGAAATGCAAACGCGGTCGTCACGTGTATCAAAATTATATCCTTAGGATATCTTAAATTCTACAATTGGCTATATGAGGAAATGACAAATGCAACATAGCCAATATTTCTCATATATATATATATAATATATATATGTATATATATGTTTAATATGGTATTATGTTACGTGATAGCATTTCATACAAATATTACATGTTACTTCGGTATTTTCGAAAATGGCTTTCATTAAAATATAATTTACTAATGTGGCATTTCTTTTTTTTATTAGAATTAATTCTACAATTGACTATGATAAGGTTAGGAAACTGCTTTATTCAGAATAGTGCTGCGATGATGTAAATAGTGGTCTTTTTCTTCTTCGAAACCACGACCTCAAGAAGAAGATGTATGCGATCACATCGAAATGTCAGGACATACATGGTTTTTCTAAGAACCAACGGCAATCGCGAGACAAAACCCGAGAGGATACCAAACTTATAAGCCAATTTATCTGTTGGTAATGCAGCTGTCAAAAAAGTTACTGGACAAAATCGAGCAATCCTGCCCAGGTTGAAAAGAGATATACATAAACTCGCTGTCAATAGAAAAACTGGATAACATTCTATAAGAGCCATACTGAATTTTAAGGTGCGAACAGGCTATGGGTCCAATACTTTTCAGTGTGTATATGATATCATAACCTACTTCAAATATGCCTGCTTACTTGAATACCCTCGCGATTTAAAGATTCATGACACAGTTTTACTTGTATCCTATTGTGGTGAGAATGGTAATTTGACCCAGATACACTAATAGACTACAGTTCTGTAAATAAAATATTTCTGTTTCTAAATTTTAACTAATTTAGCTCCATCTAATTGACAAGAAACAAACAAATAAAATTAGCTTCCCTGATCACATTAACAATAGAATAATTTGCACGTCAATTGTCACAATTAGTATTAATAAATTTGATATACCTGGTTCTTCTTACGGCTGATCTTGAATGCCATATGGGACCAAACCTCCCAAACCACCATCTTTGAAATGTGTCAAAAAATTCTTGACGGCATTTGTAGAATGTGGCGCAGTCCCATCCTCTTGGAACCTCACCAATATTCAGATTATCGTCAATAAAAAAATGGACCAATAAGTCTATCACTTCTTATTCCAATCCAAACATTGATTTATAGACAGTACTGTATTCGGGTCAGGTTTTGAGCATTTAATTATTTATAATTTTGTTGTACAACCAACTCCATAAGTACTTCCTGTTATACAACCTTTTTCACCTTTGATGCCCTTCTACACAATAGAATAAAAAACCTTTTTGCCTTTTTTTGCCCTTTTGTAGTAACAATTTTTATCCCTGTTGTATATAAAATAATTAAGAACATCTAAAACATCCAGAAATTTATAGTCACTCTAAAACCCCTATCTGGCTCTAGTTTAAACGCAAAATAATGTAACTATAAAAATTTGCAGTAGATTTCTGTTAAGAAATTAACTTAAATAATAATAGTAGTATAATTATTCTGCCCAACAGCTGATCTATATGCATCCACTAATAGGACTGAAAATACAGAGATATAACTTGACATCTAACACAACGCAGTACCCTTACAATATAATAATAAATGAAACATATAAACAATAATATATTTAAAGAATATAAAGTAAATTAAACCAATAAATAACAGTGTAACTAAGCATTAACTAAATTTACAAATGATCCTAAGGAGGAAGCACAAATATCAAAACAAGAACTATAATTATTATTAAAATAAGAACAAATTCGACATATCGGCGAATTGAGCATTTAACTGGTACGAGCAAAACAGCAGTAGAAAGTACTAATTTAAAGAGCTGAGTATTGGGGGACAGTAAAGTATAGAGCAATATTACATCAATACCATTATTCACCAAATTATGCAGAAACTTCATGTCGGTCACTATACGTTGCTGTTCAAGAAATTGGAATTCAAGGAGATTTAATAAAGTGGTATGATCGAAACTTCATTGTGGATATACGCTATGTTGCTTAAAGTATAGATATTTTAGAAAGTGCCTTTGAACTTTTTCAAGCTAGTCGAAATGAGTTTTTTAAAACGGTGACCAAATCAAGGAAGCATTCTCTAATTTGGAGGGAATATAACAGAGACACAGTGTTATTGCCGAATGTGTTACCGAGAAGTGCTTTGTATTGCTTATAATGAAACCTAATGATTTTAGAAATGTTGGGATAATATCCCTAATGTGTTCGTTAAAAATAGGACTAATCGAATGTCATTCGCTAAGTTCTTTATAGTATCATAGCGATTCAGTGTAGTATTATTAGCTTGATATTTATGATTTATTAACGTTGATTTGCGTGGAAATGAAACAATGTTACACTTCGATATATTAAGATCGAGATCATTGCCAATACACCACCGGTAAAGAAGATTTAGCTGACTTTATAAATGCTGGCAGTCTACGCAGGTGCTTACTCTCGAAAATAATTTTAAATCATCAGCGGTTAATAGTTTGCCGTAATCTAGAATTGGAGGTAGATCATTTATAAAAATTAAGTGGACCCAAATTACTACCCTGTGGCGCTCCATATTTATTAGAGAAATGATTTGAACGATGGCCTTTATAGTAAACATTGTATTCTATTAGAGAGGTAGGATTTAAACAGTGCTTGCAATAACGAAGAAAAACCAACAACGTAAAACTAAACAAGTATTGACCTCGTCTTTTTTTAAGTGGTTTTTACTCTTTCCAATTACATACTCTGTTTAAGGCAAATTCTTAGTTGAAAATTTTGATTGTGTGATGAAGGAATCACTTATGAAAATATGTAATAAACAATTAAAGTCTTGCTAACTTAATGTTTTCATCTATATTTATACCAAGAGTCGAATAAATTTATTGTTTCTGAAATCAAACATGTTCTTGTAATTTTTAAACATTTTGTTGTACATAACTGTTGTTTCCATTACGATATCACATATATTTCTTGTAGCGCACTGTATATTTTTTTTTACTTTTTTGGATTATCGATACACTGTCGTTACGGTTTTGGGTTGCACCGTGTCAAAAAGATTTTATTCCTTGAAGTTTCGCAAACAACTGTGGTCTGCATTCTCAAAGGTATAGAACTTACGGTCATGAGAGCCTGAGATATTGCTTGACACAGTTTTTAAAATTGGCTTATGCAAGATCTATATAGGGTGCGTAGATGCATTGATACATGATGATATCGCCCAAATAATGATGATACCATACCGAAAACAATAAGGATGGGATGCCTAAAATGAATTAAAAGTGGATGTGTTGGAGATACTTTCAAAATCTGTTTGTGGACTGTAGAAATAAATAAGCTATTCTATACCTTAAAAGATACCATGTATATCATCGAAAGAATATACTTTCTCAATAGTTCCGTCGGTTGACTCGTTTATTCGTTAGTAAATTTTCTGCACTTGTAACACTGTTAAAGTCCATAACTTCGATCAACAACTTCAACCTCTTAAAACACAGTTTTACAAAACGTTAATTCTTCCTAACTTAAAATAACTGTCGTCGACAAACTTTGTTTTCACTTTCTATGCGAGCCACCTACTCTCACCGAAATAGTTCTCAAACTGTCAACGATCAACTCGAGTACCTAGGCACACAGATATCTCCGTTATAAGGGAAAAGTTTTCTTTTCCCTTTCATTGAAGAACGTGACATCGTCACCGTTAATGGATTAGCGACATAAATATAATTAAATCAGCGAGTGTAGATAGAATTTATCATTGTTTTCTCGTCTTTAATTTGGGTTTAAATGTAAAACGTTGTTTTTGTTTCACAGAAATGGATCTCTTTTTCGCCCTTTCATGAAAAAATATTTTATCTTGATTGCACTCGTGAACTGTATGAAATAAACAGGAAGATATAACCTTTATTCCACTTTCTTTCAGAATTACAAAGGTATGTATTAAATCAAGATGAACAACAAGAATTAATTTTCTGTTATATTCCCTTTTCAACGTGGCAGTTCTGTTAAATCCATTTTATCGTAATTTCTACGAATTATCGAATCGTATGCCTTTGCATTTTTATCAACTACAACACTTCTACGAAGGTCGATCTCTATGCTGTACCCCTGACTCGCTTGCAATAAAACTACAGTGGCTTTATATTTTCCAATATATCAGAAATGGAAAAAATTTTATTCGGCCCTACAAACCACGTCTTTGCAGCTTGTATCACTTCATAATTACTGGAATATTTCTTAAGATTAAGATTTCTTTTAATTTGGGGAAGAGCATTTAACCATTAGGGGCCAGATCTGGCGAATATGGCGAGTGCTCCAGTAATTCAAAGTCTGCTTGGAGTATAGCAGCCGCAGCGGTACCAGATGTATGGCAGGGAGCATTATCCTGATGGAACACCACACCGTGCCTTAACCTTCCTCAGCATTTATTTTATTTTATTTTAGAAATCAATTGTGCGCAGTAGATCCCTATAATGCTCTGTTCCTTCTGCAAATAGTCAGTCAGGATAATTCCTTGAGCATCCCTGAACACAGACAGCAAAATCTTTCCAGCAGATGGCACGACCTCAAATTTGCATGGAGGAGGAGAACCGTGATGTTTCCACTCTCTACTTTGCACTTTGATCTCGAGATCATAGTGGTCCACCCACGACATCAATGGTCATATACCGTCTAAGAAAGTTCTCTATATTTGTTTGATACCTTTCTAAAAAACGCTTACAGATCAACACCGGATTGGTGAAATGGTTAAATTCGAAGCACCCATCTTGCACTCATTTTTTCATATCTAATTCCTTAGTCAGTATGTTGTGCACCACATAATATGATAAGCCAGTATCTTCTTCAATGTCCCTGATGCGTACTCATCAGTCTTGCAATACGATATCGTCCGCTTTTTAATGTTTTATCTGTTGTTACCGTTATGAGAGGACCACCAGCATGTTCGCTTTTACAGGCTGTCCTTCCGCATTTAAAATCTCGACACCAGCGTTTGACTATATCGTAAGAAACTATAGACTCACCAATAGTTGCCTTAATGTCTTTATGAATTTGAGTTGGCGTCATGGCCTTTTTTTAGAGGTATTTTATTACATTATTATATTTATTATATTATTAGGAACAGTCATGGCAGACAATTCAAGAATTTGCCACAGCACGACACTTTGATGTCACACATCACAGTTGTCAAATATCAATTAACTGAATGTCAAAAATATTAAACAAACAACCAATTAGAAGCAGGTGAGGGATGGGGTATGAGGATCCACCCTCGTACCATCTGTCGAATAATATATAGTATCCCTATAGAAAAATATAAATGATAGAAAATTTAAAAAATATTTTCAAGTTAGAGTATCTTTATCACTTCCTATCAATAGGTTAAAATTCTATTTCTCGTGTAATTCCAGTTTTTACTAATATCCTGTAATTTGTGAACATTTTAACTACCACGGTAGTACCTCTTTCATTTTCTCCTTATTGCCCATTATTACGATGTAAATTTACGTCGTTCGGATTTAATTAAAATTGTTTTCAGACGAAGATAAAAGGGAATTATTAATAAGTGTGAATATTGAGGAGAAAAGAAACCGAAAGTATTGCGGAGATGTCAGAGCAACAGACGTAATGAATTATTCAGCGTTCGGTTGCCGAACGGAACGAAATCTTTTCCTGTGAATCTAAGTTTCTCGGAGGATCTTGTTTTAGCTGACGTTAATATCCATTTGATGGCTACTTTATTAATTGTGTGATTATGGCAAAGCACAATTTATGGAAGCTAGTTAAAAGGACAATATAACTGTAACAAATCTTAATTGGTTGATTTACTAATGAGAATCGTAAACTGATATTTACAGCTTCCAATTAATTCTTGCTTGCGCTATTAGAAGTGTTATAGCCTATTATAGAATCTATTACCAAATACTCTAAAAAAAGATCCACTAAAATTACATATAAAATCTTGTAAAATTAATGGTGGTGTGTAAATTTACTATAATGTTTAATGCGCGTGTAATTTTCATGGGTAATTTTACTATGAAGGTGGTTTTCGTTTTCATTTTACGAGTTAAAACAGTAAGAGCACTGTTTAACTCTATACGGATAAACATAAATTCTTAAAATAACAAAGACTTCACTCTTACCTTTGTCCAAGTCTATAGTGGTAATGAAACTCGAACTAGTTGTATTGGGACATGGCATGCAAATCTCAACAGATTTACGTAATTGATGTACCGCAAGTATAAGTTTCAACGCTATTCCAATCTCCGAATATCTGGCTATACAACAGCAGTATCTAGTTAGTAAAGGATACTTTATTAACATACAAATATTATTATATCTCACTATCTTTCATCTGTGCTAGGGCTGGTAAACTTATTTGCCTCTTAATATAACTTCCTGAAACAGGTTTTCCAGCGCATGATCTTTCATGATAAATAAATGCTTTCTTTGTCCTGGATGTAGTCCATACGTATTTGAAAAGTAGCTGGCGTCATGGAATATATCCCTGCAATAATAATAATTAAATAATAAGTAACATTATTATAAGAAGGGTATAGACAACTTCAAGACTGTCAATCATGTGATAAAATATTTAATGTAGTTACCAAAATTCCATGTTAGTTGTAAAATTAGCTACTCATTGTGCCTACCCATTTTTCTAGATTTTGTACGTGTGTTTACGCTTTGTTTATAATAAAAGGAACGATTTATTGTGTTTATTAATATAATGTAAAAGTCAAGACCCACAAGCGAATTGGCCTGATTAAATACTTCATACAGCCCTTCTGCATTGTTATAAAGAATATCAGTCTTAGTTCCAAATAACACTGTAAGCACAGTTCAGTATAAACTGCTGGATTAAGCTGAGCATAACTTCTGTACAATTGAAATAAATGCTATTTCTTCAGCTACAAACCTAAGCACAATGACTACATGCATATATATATGTATATACCGAAATATCATTACATTCGTTATAAATGCCCTCCCCAATATTTATCAGCTATAACACTTAATGAAAATATAATTCCTTCTGAAATCATGTAACGCATGTAGTAGCTCATGCTTTTTGGAAAGCGATCGTATTTGAAATATATTCTAATATAATCATATATTACTTGACTTCAAACTACACCGCAACACTATAAGTTCACATCAACATTAACTTTATCTTTTTCTATGAAGGCAATATTACATTATAAATGTGCCAGTGAATATTCAATATTTTGTAGGAATATTACACTAACTTTCCAAGAAAACTTTTCCAGTTCTTTCCAATCTTAAAAACCATGGTAATTTTGTCTGAATATTTTTATTAGATATTAAAAATCTCTTAGAAAGCCAGTAAACTAAAATTTACATCACTTATCTTTGTAAATCTGATACGTTAGTGCCAGTAATACTACTGGGTGTTGATAGCAAAATTACTACCATTTTTAAGAGTGTATGTGGGTATACCATCAAATGAAGCATTATTCGTATTTGATAAATTGCATGTTGCAGTAGCAACTTTTTTAAGTACCGAGAAGGTCTACTAATTAAGCCTATATTCGTATATTCTTCTTGCTCGGTATAATGTACATGTAATACTTTCAGGTTATGCGTGTAATTAGTGACTTTTTGCCTCGAAAAATGTTTAAGCTTTTCCGATTTCATGGGACGATAATTCATGCTAAAGAAGAATCAACATCAAACGCATGAAAGTTTTAATTAGTATAAGCAGGCTACAAATTTGAGCAGTGGTAAAAAAGTAGCACTAAAATATTATAGACCTAGGTAAGTATCGTTGGTAACACAAAGTAACTACAAGAAATGTATGATTATTGTCACCAAAAAAAAACTCGAAAGGGAAGCAATTTTATATATAATGAAGCTTTACATTCGACTCTGTACAATTAGTCCCGGATTTCATTTGCTTTCAACCTGCAAATTTAAAGAATTAAAATTAAAACAATTTAAAAAAATATAGGCTATCAACTGAAGACCTGTCAATACGCTTAGTTTCTCATTAGCGGCTTCCTCTAAACTATTTATGAAGGAAGGTGAATTGCTGGATTCCCTCTGATACCTATTAGCATTTAACTCGAGGTTGGATTAATAGATTTCTTTATATAATCATCACTTGCAGCTTTTTTTGTAAATATTGCGGAAAATATGAGAGAAGGATGGCCAGGGCAGGCTTGCGGCAATATAATAATAATAATAATAATAATAATAGAATTTATTGTCCAACAGAATACCAATTACAGGACAAAAGATAATCCAAAGCCGTACATGCATTGTAAAAGGAAAACTTAGAAACTGAAATCCTAAGAATAACTAGCGTAAAAAGTTACAATGAATAAAGCGCTTACAAATTATGGCAAACAAAATGGAATTGATGAAAATTTATCTAGATTGGTAAAAAATATCATTATAATATTTATTTGCTAAGTTACATATATTATAGATGGGGGCGTTATGCAAAATATTAGTTTTCTGACCAGGTACTGCAAACGTAGTACAGAATCTAGACGAAAAACGAGGTACATGAAAGTGCAACTAGGATAACAAATCGCCGCAATCAACAAATCCATTTATTATTTTCCAGACAAATTGAGAGCAATAACTTTCTATGCGTTCTTTAAGGGAACACATGCCATGACGCTCCAGCATGGAATGGTAATCAGTTCCTCTAGGAGGGTATTGGCCATCAAGTGTATACGAAAGAAATTTGAGAAAGCGACGTTGAACTCGTTCCAACGCAAGCTGGTGGCAGGCATAATAGAAGCGTATTCTAGACAATTCACTATAAAGGCAAAATACAAGGACTTTAACATATTTATGTCACTAAATTGCCGGGTGCTCCACACCACGAATCCAAACCTTTTAAAACAAGTTAAGGCAAACTCTTCAATATGCTGAACAAAGTTTAAACGGCTATCAAAAATAACTCCAAGATCTTTAAATGATTCAAGCTTAGGTAGAATCTCCCCTTTAATTGTATAGATCGAATTTAAGGGATTCGTTTTGCGCGGGAAGGTGATATGCCATAGCAAGAATGTTGGAATGAAGGGGTAAAACAGGTACTGAAGCAGCGAACTTGGCGAAGGATAGGAAGGAGTGGAGGAAGTTTGTAAAACTCTAAGAACAACAACTGCCGACAACGTTTATATGGCACATGGGTTATTGGATTATATATATTGTAGCAATGATACTATAGCCTTTGTCACATATCGCATTTCGAGCTCCAGTCGTCCCTATTTTTCCAAACTTCTTTTTTTATTGCTCTGTCTCTCATGGGTTTCTCGATTCCACCCCTTCTTGATGTTGCTATTCTTCCTCTTCTAGTTCTATTTTGTGGTGTATAATTTAGTACTTTGTAAATGCGCATAACACGTAAGCTGTCTTGTTTCGATTCGATCCGCACTAGTAGTAACTCTTCCTGTTCTTCGTCGTATCTCTTCTTTGGTTCTTCTTTTATCGTTTCTTATATATTCCAATTCTGATACTCCGCAGGCTCTTTTCAGGAAGCCCATTTTGATGGTTAGAATGGGATCCAGAATCGGCAAATCAGATTTATACAGCTTAAATAAATAGTACTTCAGACTTTCGCTACCGTCTGTCATAGTCATAACTGCGGTTCACATTTCAAATTTACCTTTTAAAATCCGAACCGCAGTCCTTCGCGAAACATCAGGGACAAAGAATCTAGCGACACGCCAGAACCCGACAACCGTGACGACTATAGCTTCAACAAGTACACATTATTTAACAAAATGAACGGTTTTATTACGCAAATTCATTGATATTAGCACCCACTGTAACAAGAAAACATTTAGATCTGCTCTAACTGAATACAATTAAATGAAAACATTGTATTACTTAATTTCCCAACAAATAAAGAAACCTTAATACTCCACCTTCTCGGTCCGAGACAGCGAATGTCGGAACATTTTCGCAACGTGGCCGCCGTAGCCAAAGGTAACAAATGTAATTGACGCCTAATTACGTGGATGCTGCCAATTGAACGCCAAAATGAACGACAACTACAATGAAAAAAAGAACAAAGCCAACATTTTAGTAAACCTGCAACTAGTACTAGCATAGGTACCGGCGCCGCCGCCATTTTCCGGTCGAAGGCGCTAATTTGATCGGTTTTAAGCGGAAATCATTTCACCCGTTGCCTGCCCCGTTAACGCGTTGAGCGCAAACGACCTGACGCTGAAATAAAACGCATCCATAGTGCGCTTTGGTTTTTGTTTGTTCGATAACTCGTTGCGGATGCAGCGACCGAAGCCGTCGAGCGAAATTCGCGTTTTTCTCGCTCGATAACCGTACGACGATTAGTGAGTGAATGGCTCCGCTATCGTTTTTATACGGTCGTATGCATCGGAGGTGGTTTTTCGTGTTTGAACCGGCTGGGCGCTTTAAAATGATATAATTTCCTAGCGAGATGGAAATATGCTTTTTCGTTTAGGTGAAGTAGTGACCATAAACAACATTCCTCGTGTAGTGCAAGGCATATTGCCAAAAATCTTGCAGTTTGGCCTTAATGAAAGACAGTAAAAATTTTTCGTGTGACGTACATTGCTATATTCGAGATGTGTTGCCTTTGCCTTTATTCTTTTATAGATGTGCTTCAGTCAAAATAAGAACCAAAGATACTTCATTTGCGTTAAGAATGCAGTAGATAGCGCTACGATTGGCCGCTGGTAAAATTTAGCCGATGGAACTGTCAATTGACAACATCGTAAACGTGAAACTTTGGTTATCAAAATCTTGTATATTAAATAGAGTTTTTCATATTTTAATAATAATAGCCTTTATTGCCTAAGGTAACAAAAAAGCAATTAACAGGCAAACAACAAAATGCAACAAAAAATGTATCTCACTAGACATATGTATTATAGGCCACAGTCAAGAAATAGATGGATACAAAATCATATTTACATGGCTGTCCATAATATTGGAATAAGATATCCTGCCTTATCAGGAATCCGAATCAAGCATTTACGCAAAAGAACAATTAAAACTGTTACACTCACCGCAATTACTATTGTACGCGGAGCACATAAAGTAAATCGGTGAGCGTAACAGCAGATAAGACTTGGATGAATCCAAATAAAAAGTGTTAAGTGAGGGAAAAGATTGTCGTGGCACGTGAAAACTAAGTTTACCAAGCAGTTCACTGGCATCTATTTGATTATTTAGTAATTTAAAAAGAAACCATAGACGAACTTTCTCCCGTCGTACTTCGAGCGATGTTGCAGAAAACTCAGCAAGCAGGGTTTTATAGGGGAATCCTTACGGCTAAGTGCTGTATTTCTTATATCAAAGGTACTTTAAAAATTGTCCTTGAAATCTCTCTATCATATTTTTATATGCAATATAGTACGGATTCCACATACTCGAGTTTTGAGCGCACTAAAGCAAAAAAAAGTGATTTTATGGGTTATATATCCTGAACGGACCTAGTGTTATGCAGAACAAAGCCTAGTATTCTGCTAGAACGATGCAAGATTTCGAACATGGTCGTTAAAAGTTAAGCCATAGTCGAAGTACACTCCCAAATCATGCATGCCATCAACTCGTGTGATTGCGTCCGTGTTCAAAGCGTAGTTGAAAATAATTGGTTGTTTTTTCTTTGTGAACGATACGACTCTGCACTTAGATATATTTAAATTCAATCTGTTTGAGGAGGACCAGTTAGAAATAGATATGAAATTTGCTTGTAGTGTAATGCAATCTTTTCGAGAAACCAGAGACCGATATAATTTAACATCATCGCTTTGCAATCAATGTGTTTCAACAGGTCATTAATATATATTAAGAATAATAACGGACCGGAATTAGAGCCCTGTGGTACATATTTTATGTGCAATACATTATGGTTTTATGACCTGATAAAATAATATTGTAATAATAAAGTAAAAGTGACAGTAACTGCAATATCAGTATATCCTTCGGTTGTTTCATTTACCGAAATAGTTGGAGCTTATTTAATCATGTCACAAAGTAAATGAGATTGTATTTGGAATTAATCCAAGAGAACATAAATGCCATATGGCAAGCTTTAAAATAACAATATTGCCATGGATGAGCTTGAATCCAAAATAGAGTATAACTTCGAAATAATGGTTATATACATAGTATTATACCAAATCATTTGTCATGAAATAAAGCTCTCCGTTGGTAATCTCCATCAATTTTAAAGGAGAAAGTTTCAGTGGTATGGTTGAAGGTGAGCCATTCGATATATACGAGACAAAGCCAAACAAGGAAGAATGTAATTAGCAACATTCTTCCTTGATGAACAATACGTAATCGACCCAACGGGGATGTATGCAAATACATCGAATTGCATTAGAATATATGCCAACACACAACAAGATCCTCAAATCTTGTATAGAATCTGGTTATTGTCAATGAAGTTCAATGAGCCATTAGGTGAAAAAGAAAACAGCGCTCCAAGTACACTTATCTACTGTAGCCCGACTGCAGTAAAACCTATGCACATTTTCAGCGACAGTACGGTCAATAAATAATCACATACATATTAATTACCATAATAAAATATACTAATTAACTATCGCAATTTCTTAATTGCACATATTGCAAATTTATATAGTTTTCTTCTCTTCATATTTCAATGAAATTTAATAATAAAAGATTTATTTACTGCTAGCATTTTATTTATATAATAATAAATGAAACAACCGTATGGATTTGATTTATAAGTCGAATGATAGCGTGAAAAAGGTCAACAAATCATTTAAATAACATTCTGCTGACGGAGGTCTGACAAAAATGATGTATTTGCTGTTATGATATATTCTTGAAGTGTATTTTCAACGATATTATCCAGTTAATATATCTTACTCTTTTCTTCGATAACATGATTGGCATAATTAATTTGTACACATGTTCTCTTAAAATTATTACATTGTGTAAAATATGTTAACTAAATACATGAAATGCATGAAAGTATAAATGTGCAATCAGAGTATTCTAAGCGTTATACATATTTCATTAATTTATTAGCTCTTCTACTAGGCAAAATCAGAATCTGATGCATCTGTCAATGAATCTGCATATATGTATACATAGTTATAATAAATTCTCCAACCATATCTTCAACTACGTTATCAAGTTGATACATTTTATTCTCTTCTTCAATAGTGTGTTTGACGCAGTTTGGCTAAGCTTCAGGCGTCCTATTTTTACTGCAACTTTTTTATAAAGATACAATGTCATAAAACTACAATGAAAAATTCCATGAAACAACGACACCGAAATAATAAGTAAATTTGACAACTGATAGAAATTTCATATGAAGAAATTGCAGATTCAAATTTCTCCTGTGTGAATATGCCTCGCCAAAGAGCCAACTGCAAGCCCGTATTTTAGGGCCTATCTATTCTAGGTCTGCATTCTTAACGTGAATGGACTATAACATAATAATGCTGCCAAAATACAGCTGCTCACGGTATCGGTGAAGTCATTCGCGAGACTGGCAATGTGAGGAGACACGCTAACACACGCACAAATCCCTAATTTTAGTTTTATCCCTTGTTCGGCATTGGTTCTCAGAAGAACGGGATACTCCCTGACGTTTCGATGTAATCGTATACATCTTCTTCTTGGGTTAGTCTTGATTTGAATAGCAAGAAGAAGATGTATCCGATTACATTGAAACGTCAGGAGGTATCCGGCTCTTCTGAGAACCAACGCCGAACGCGAGATGAAATCCAAGAGAAACACAGAACACATATATTATTTGTATACATTTCGTCATATAGTTTTCAGTAAAAACACGAAGTTTCCACTAAGAAACAAAATACTTCATCTTTGACATAGAAATTTGTCCCTTTTGTTCTGCAAATTTATTTGTCTACTGATTTTAACGGAATATTTATTAATATTATATTATATAATATTTTTATTTTTTAACGGAAACTTGGAACTAAATAAGAATTTTTATTTTTCAATGTAATCTCGTACGTTCTCCTGGTTTGAAGAACAGCGCCGCTGTACCCTGCTCGTAAATTCCTAAATTACTTGACCAATACTTACTTGTAGAGTATGTTCGCTTATTTAGTATATGAAAGGTTGTACAGTGAAACTCAATGCGCATGCGCAAAAAAATATATTTAAAAATAAAATGTGTACACGGTTTCCACTCTTGCCTATGTACATTTATGATGTACGTAAGATATATATATTTGCAATAATTGCAGTTATTCGAGCTCTCTTATACATGCAATGTACATTAGCATGTGCATATGTATTTTCATTGGTAGCAACATAAAGTAATGCCTCAGCATGTACGTTGCAAAGCTATGTCTTAATTCTGTTTAAAAGGTTAAACTCTTATATGCTTCCGCTGAAGCTTTGTTAGAGGCATGTACTAATGCCTCTATCTGTTTGCATGCACCACTACCTTTTTATACGGGAGCCAACCCTATTTATTTCGTAAATTTATAAGCGCACCTCGGTGCTATGCTTATTTATATGTCCCTTTCCGGGAGCCTAATATACTTTCCTTGTTTTAAATTTGCCTAAGGGACTTGGCCCTGTATTATTGGCATGTATTTGTACTTGAACCAAATAGGTTCGTTATTTTCACATTTATAGGGGAACCCATCCTATCTCTTAGAGCTTGAACGTCTGGTCGAGGGCGACAGTAGCGAAAATAGCCGATCTCAAAACAAAAGTAATGTCACAGCTACCCAGGCGTTCTCGTTTGAAATAATACGCTATGTGCAATCTTTAGCTCTCTGCTACTGCGCCCCAAAGAAGGGAAAAAGCCAATAACCACCAAATGTGCGAACTGCGCACCGACAAGTAAAACGGAGCGATGATGCCGACACTACATAAGAAAACTGGTCCGTGAAACTCGTCCGCTACGACGAGCAACTAAATGAAAAAATTTCTAAGTCCCGATACGACAAAGGACCGAATAAACGTACAAAAGACAACGGGCGCTGCGGCCGCAACGACCGTCAGCAAGAAGCGGAGTGATCGTACTTGTAGAGGAGGTCTATACATGCGCGCCGACAATCTCACCAAAATAATTTCCGACACAAACTTAACCGAAGATTAAAAATATGTATAGACGACAACGGACACAGTAGCCTCGACGGACGATGATTGAAAATCGAGAATTTGTAATTATTAAAGAAATCTATACATGCGATTCGACGACCTCACCAAATGACTCCCGCCAGAAATAAATGTATAGATAACGTCCTCGACGATTCCCGCCAAAACTAGAAAATCTTAGAAATCTCTAATAATCATACGACGACGTTACTGTACACGTTATGACGAGGTACGAAAGGTGACCGAGAGTACACGATCGCTAATACGTCGACCGTCGCGCGGGAGACGACTGCCTATGCTTGTGTACATTAAATTTTAAGAAAACTCCCATTACTTATTCGACGACGTTGCACTGAATGATTTTTAAATTAGGTAGTTTTAGCTAGCGTAATGTGAATGGCCGGCTTGCATACATATACAATGCGTAATGTACATACATATTAAAATAAAATTGGATATAAGAGAGCAAAAAAAATAAATATAAAAATAAAGAAATATTCTAAATGAAAATGAGGTAATAATGGTAACCCATACGGTTGCAAAGAAGATAAAATAATATAAAATACATAGTAGTAAAAAATTGATAAAACACAAAAAACAATGTTAAGTCCTTAACAATCTCCTTTAAGTTTTATACATTTATTACAACGATACTTGTAAAAATAATCGAGGATTTTTCAGTCAAAATGTTCTATAACAGCTGCCTGCAACTCACTATCGTCCTTAAAACGCCATTCCCTAAGGTCCTTTTTTAAATTAGAAAACAAATAAAAATCACAAAGAACCATAAGCGGACTATGTGATAGATGTCCCAGTCCTTGAAAGCCACATTCTCGGATGGCAGGTTGTGAAACGGCGACAGTATGGACGGAAGCATTGTCGTGCAATAATCGCACACCTTTTTTAAATTTTCTACTACGTTTTGCACGAATACTGTCTCTTAATTTATGCAGTAAAGACGCGTAATATGTGCCGTTCACAGTTGTTCGCATATGTGCATCCATGCCGTGACGGAGTTTGAACATGCTTGAACTTATATAAGCGTGTCAGGCCGAGAATTTATGGTGCCTACCGCGTATGTCTTCAACAGAAAATGTTTCAGGTATAAAAGCACTAGTTTACGAATATTTACTATTTTGTGTATCTACTCTTTCATTTTCTTCAGAATCCTCTACATAAACAGTGTTATTTCGAATCTTCAAACGTTTCACAACTTTAAGTTTGGATCGCGTGTAATTTATTTCTTCTGTCGAATCTATTCACGATTCTAGTTTCGTCGGAGTTGCTTGTTTCCAATTTAAATAAAGGATCGCCAGTACACCACCGGCTGTTTTCGCTGCGGGATTCCCTAATGGAAGAGCCTTGTAATGCTGAAACACGGACTTACGTAGTAGGTTAGGTTCGCCGCCGGCTACCGCTCCTCTGGATCCGGAGGCGGTTGCGTGCGTGATCCATATTAGCATTAAAGTCGATGTAATGCCGGAATTTCCAATCGAACTGCTGAACGAGTTCGATTGGAAATTAAAAATGCCTTGAGGTCGGGTTAGCGGAACTTAGGAGCGAAACCACGAGAACTACTCTCCGGAGATTCTTCTTCGCTTCAGATTAACTAGTTGCGGGCAAGGAAAGGCGGCGCTCCGACGAACTGAACTCCACGATCAGATATAGAAATGAGGATTGAAGTGCAGTGAATCAGAAGTAATAATGTTCGCTTGAAGTTAATGAAACTCTAATATGTGCGATGATTCAAACTTCTCTACCTAAAGTTGCAGCGAATACGGATACAAGTCGACAAATGCGGTGCGAGTAGCACCTTAAGCGAGTGACCTCTATATTGCCCTACTCCAATTGTAATAAATCGGTAATGATATATATATACGAAGTAGGGGCCATAAAGTCTCGGCCTGACAGACTTATACAGGTTCAAGCGTGTTCAAACTCCGTCATAGCGTGCTTGCACATACGCACGGCCTACGCTAAGAATATGACGGTTCGAAGAGTAGTAGTTTTTAGTAGCTCGCCAACCAACGTCACTAGCACATGAAAATGTCTGAAGTAATGAAAATTGAGTACCGTGTGATCATCAATTTTTTAACAAAAGAAGGGCATACACCTAATCACATAAAACAACGTTTAGACGGCATTTAGGGTGATTAATCTCCTTCGTATTCTACTGTAAAAAAGTGGGCAAAGTATTTCCGTCTGGGGCACAAATCCCTGGAATTAGAATTATAATATTGTAGACTTAATGCTAGAAGATCGCCGTTTGAAAGTGAAGGAGTTAACGGTGATGAGTAGATGTCGGATTATATGCAAAATGCTTATATTTTATTATATTTATTTATTATATTTTACGTCTATATGTAGATATATCACTCTCATTAAAGTTAATTGGCGTTAATTAACTTTGATCAGTGTAATACATCTACATATAGACGTAAAATATAATAAATAAATAAAATAAAATATATGCACTTTGCATATAATCCGGTCTCTAGTGACGACAAACATATCCGAAACAAGTATTCGCCGAATTCTCCATGAACCTCGTCCCAGAAAGGCAAAAATCGCTCAATCAACGAAAAAGGTACATAAATGTATAGAAACTAGGGAAGCTTACATTGAACAATAAAATTTCTTATATTGTTCCAAATATCTCTTTTCTATATCAGGCCGATAATTTATAGTTCCTACTTCGTACTTGTACACAGTATAGTTGAAATGTAACGAGCAAAGGCGATTTTCAAATTGTTATTGATATTATAAGCATAACATCAAAATCTCCTCAATTTGTTGTTTCAATGTGAGGTAATATATCACAAAAAGACGTGCAACCGCAAGTGCCAGATTTTTGCATAAAGTTATCTTTAATATTATCGATTGCCCTACTTTGCTAGTCGGCGCTACTTTCAATACTCCAGATCTTTCTGCCAGATATTCAGCCACATTCAAGTACGGGGACAACAAATGTTCTGGTACAGGCTCCTTTGCAGCATACATACATATGTGTAGAAATGTCGGGATTTATGCAGCTGATATTTTTGTTGGAGAAGTTAATTTGCAGGTAGAGTGATAATTGTTTTCATCTGCCTTTACTTGCATTCGAAAAATATTTTTACAATTTACAATTTTAAATTTCTTAGAAAAAAAAAGAGTCCCTTAAACAACATGTGAACTAACTATGCATATATATCACTTTTCCTAAACATACTTTTGTGATTAATTATAATTTCTTCCAAATTATTTCTAAATAACGTATAATGGAATGTACTCACACATTTTTATCAAATTAATAAAATAAGTGTCGTCTCGGAATAAAAATACACTATCTTCAAAAATTTATTGTACGTCTGATGGATGGCACGCTTAGCAGCCTTTACTCGTAAATAATTTCATTCTATCAAGAGTTCACTGAGTGGCCTATGATATAGGTAAATGTACTGAATAATGTACGAAATGAGTGTATCTCCGGATACGGCCTATTAGTAAATAACAACTTGACACTGTTGTTATTTACTAATAAGTCGTAGATGACGAAGTTGTCCCTCCATAGAAAAATTCCTTATTTTTCAAGTGAAATATCGTTATTGAAATTCTTCTAAGTTTTTTGAAGGAAAAATGTGTCTCAGCTGATATTTTCGCTACAATTTGGAGTTCCGGATACATTGGTGGAAGCCAACATCTAATACGATACAGTACCTGTCACTGTGACTACAATTTTGAAATTAATAACTTAAATTTGTAATAAATTATCAATTTTCACTAACCTTTTCCTCTCATTTTATATTTCGTTCATAATTTATAAATTTAGCTAGACAGGGATTGTTGTAGGTAAATGTTAAAAAGAAATTCTGTTAAAAAGCGATGTTATACATATATATATCTGTGTATATATATATAGATTTTGTTTGTCAATACGTTTATAGAATCTTACATTTGGCTATTTCAGTTAGTTAATAGTATATACATTTGAATTTAAAACAAACAAAAAAAATTAAATACAAAAACCCATTGGGCAAGTAAAGACCCTGAGATTTTCAACCACAATATTATCTTATTATTAAGTTGTCCTCTGTTGGGCAATAAAGTATATTATTATTGCTATGTATTATGTAAGAAGACATATCGAATTGATTGTGTTCAAATGCCACTCAACGATGCACGAAATATACATTTGAAGACTGGGTTTACTTGGATATGTACAAACTGTCTAAGTTTGCGCAATTGCCTGAACAGCCTGAATTATTGCATCTGTTTAGAATTAAATCAAGGAGCTGAAAAAATGCTTCTACAATTCTGCTCTTTCATCTTCGTCTTTATTGGATACTGAAGGATTTATTCAAGAAATAGCTGACCCCGAGGAAGAGTAAAATAGTCATTTCTGGATGTACCGAGTCTAAATCTTGACGTGATATTGTTGACTACTCAGAACCAAAGAACAACAGAGACTAGTTCGGATGGGAGAAAACGAAGTCGGGTTTGGCTTCGTTTGTGAGTAGAGCCATGCGCGGACAGTCGATTTCGATTTCGTTATCGGAAGTAAAATGTTTGCCGGCCAAGAATTTCTTCATTAGGTCGAAGAGGTGATAATCCGACAGATGGACTATACGATGGATGCTATGGAACCTCCCATCCAAATCGCTCTAGTTGAGCACGAACAGGAGCCGCCGTATGGGTGTATGCATTGTCATGAAGGAGCTTGATATTTCCAGCATTGGGACGTTTGTCACGAAGAGTACGACGCAACCTGTCCAATGTTTTTCCATACGATAGAACATTCGCAGTGGTCCCTCGTTCAAGGAATTCCACCAGTACCGCCCCTTGCGTGTCTCAGAATACAGTTACGAGCCCTCTCTTGGCGGATTGTCACCTTTCTTTCTTGTGAGGGAATTTGTGTTTTCATTCCACTGATAACCTCTTGCTTTCAGGCGTGTAGTTGTACGCCAATGACTCATCACCTGTACTGATATACAAATTTTGAAGCACTATTAAAAGTTTCAGTTGTTCCTAAGATTCTTTTAAGAAACTATATGGAAAATATATTACTTTCTCAATTTTGCGAACTATAAATAGATTCTGTATGCAGAAATAGGAAACGACCATTACCTGTTACGGATGGGGATTATCAAAAGTGCAAACAAGACGAAAGCGTTTTAGAACACAAACCGGGAGCATTTTGATAATATATATTGAACCTAGATGGCAAACCGTTGGAAGAATTTAGTTTTCGGTGCGAACCATTTAGGTATTCCATTTTTATACTTAATCCTAAGATTAGTTTCTGCGTTCCCCAAACGTCTAGTGAGCTACACCTTGGCATTAAGATGTATTTTCATCTGCATAGGAGTTCGATCACGATGAGTGTGCATATCCTTAAGTTGATTAAGCGACCTAAGCATCTTTACGTTTTTTAAAAGAGAAAACACAGTTGTTTCCGGTGACAAAGTGACCTTAAGGGGACGGCTGCGATTCTGGATGGTAGCATCGAACTTTCCCAGTCTGATAGGTTTAATTTCTTTCTCATCTACTTGAAAGGTGGTGTATATTTCTTTCACAAAATTAACGTCAGCAACATGTTGGTCCTTGTTCGATCTACATATGTATAGACTCTTTAGCACCGAATATGATAATGTCACCCATAATGATTCTTAGTAGAATTGTGAAAATCTCAAAAATGATAGGTAGACCTAAAATATTATTATACATTACACAACGGAATTCGATACATTACACATAAACTTATTTAATAGTCCAACTATAATGAACTTAATAACTTATTACGATGGTTCTTTAATTGCACGTATTCAGTAGAAATAGAAACATGGATACAATTGTTATGATCACTACTATACAGCTCGCGTTTTTCTACTGCATTGTACTCACAAAATTGCAATACTGCTGAAAACAATACAGTTAAGATATCGCATTGTTAGAGTGTTGCAGCTCATCAAACTACAAAATCTGTCCAATAAGAACATTATTATTTGGGATTGCACAATAGCGACTACCAGGTCGGTAATTTGCCGGAGAATTCCGTGTAACTTTCCAATTATCTCGGACGGAATATTGTAACGGCACTTCGAACAATAACACAGACATACATTGGACAAGAACAACGATCGGGCCGCTTAAAGTGGTCGGCAAGAAGAGGAACAACGTGCACGGCACCGCACCGTGCAGCAACCGTGAGACGACCATCGAAGGGTCCTTGCAATTAGAAGTGGACGCGACAGTCTAGCGCCATCTACTACGTAGGAAAACTAATTACTAAGACCGGCCGACTCGTTTACATGACCCGAGGCTGTGAATTATGCCGTCAAACGCTATTTCTCTAGCGCGACCGGCACCAGGGAGTTGCAGCAAGTTGCAACTGCGACAAAAAGAGGAGCACGAACGAGTTCTTCGTCGACGTGTACTCCGGACAATTATCGATGTTTAGCATTTATATTAATGCTCTGAACTTGTTGCTAACCTCAAGAGCACTAGATTAATAGATCGGCTTTAGGTCGTTGTGGAGAAATCGAGTTTCGGGTACTTCAAGGAGAGTAATCTGGCGAGGTCGGGTATAAAGGAAACTTGGCTACGGGTTGACTAAGTCGAGAAGATTTTGTTTGTGTTTGACGTACCGCTACGGAAGGCGATAAATAAAGAATTGCGGCGTTTACGTCAGATTACCAGCGCGTACGCTTCTTGAGAATGAATAATGTACTGAATTTAACACGCTTGTTTGAAAACGAAGGCAGGACGTTTCTAATCCTGGAGCTATTTGTTGGGTAATTTAATTAATGCAGGTAAAATATAAAGGGTGTTCCAAAATTTCTACTAAAACTACAAACAGCTGCTTTTTCTTGTAATTTCTAAAAGAACAGCTTAAGAATATCCAGTCCCTATCTATTTTATTAGGGCCACCTTATAAATTTAAGCTTTAGTGTGTCTCCAAAGCGATAATTTATAAATACAAGTATAAAATTGATGAATAAGATTTACAGTACCTATCTAAATACGTTCCCTAAATATTTATTCTAAGAAATTGAGAAAATTTTACTGAACACTACAGAAGATGTATAGAAACAACATTGAAAGACACACTAATTCGTAGAATATTATTTGGATCGGTTACTATTGTAGAAAGAATATTTATCTGTTTATTTAACAAGGTTGTTTCGGTATTTACGTGTTAGTGCCGCACTTTCAGTTATTACTTGTATGGGCTTTATATTTTTTCATTATGGGTAAAAGAAAAGTCGTACCAATTGAAGAAAAACTGCATATTGAGACATTGTTGGGTATAGGAGTGTATTCTCAACGCACAATTACAAAGAAAGAAGAAGTCTGCCAAAGAAATATTAAATTTAATGTCCCAGCAAGAGGTGCAAATATCCACGCTTACAGTACGTAGACGATTGTACGAAATCAGATTGAAATGCAGACGCCTCCTGAAAAAGTCAATATTAACACCGATGACGAAGCGAGCACGTTATGAATGGGGAAAACGTCATCAACATTACACAATTGAAGATTGGTGAAAGGTAAGACAAAGTAACTTAAGTGAATATGTAGACCAAGCAATGTTTTCTGTTTGAACAATGTCTTTTAGTTAAAGATCGTATTCACCAATGAGTTAAAACTAGAAACCATGACTGAAAAAGCTCAATTTGTTAGACGACGTCCATCTGCCCGATTTGGTGAAGTTAGTGTACTAAAATGACGATTGCAAGGACTGTGTGGATGTACAATTCACAGGTATAGCAGTAAACTCCACTCACGTAAATTTATTAATTATGCGGAACGCAGCGTTTCGAGAGCACGTGGGCTCTCATTGTCAACTGTGTTACCGATATTCAAAGAACATATTAGACACTACCGTTTCGACAAACCTGAACTATCGAGCGTAGCAGAGCATATGGTAAAATCCGGACATAAGATTGCTTTAAAAAATCTGACACTACTTAAAAACGTGAACTCGTATAGAGAATTAGACGCGTACGAAACGATATGTATGCAAAAGAACGGAAACTTATTGAACAGAGAACCACCCCCACCAACCATTGCACACTCGAGTTTGATGGATTTATTACCATAGGCCCTGTTAAAGATACGGTTCGCTTTCGGTCCATCCTTTCCCGTAAAAGGCATTGGACCACCGAGTAGATTGTAAATAGTCATATGTTTTAGAAATTTTAAAGCCTGCGTAGAAAATAATTTGCATGTGTGATAGAGTTTTTACTTTCAGTCGGTAACACGGTTGACAATGAGAACCCACGTGCTCTCGAAACGCTGCGTTCCGCATAATTAATTAATTTGTGTGAGTGGAGTTTACTGCTATACCTGTGAAGTGTACTAAATACTGTGAAACACCCTCCGTCAGATATGGAATGGTCCTGTATGTCAATCGAAGGTTCTGGACTACTGTATTTTTGCAAAGATGCCATGAATCATCACCTATAAACGTGTATTGGAGGATGTCTTGATGGAATATATCAATGATTTAGATCCGAATGAAGGCCCTTACACATTCATGCGCGATAAAGCACCATGTCACATCCATCCAAGTTTTTCGGAAACTAACGCTCTGCCAGTATCACCTTGGCCGAGAAATTCTCCCGACCTCAATGTAATTGAGAACGTGTAAGGCATTCTAAAATCACGCGAGTACTTGAAAAGAAACACTACAAAAGAGCAATTACTAAGAAATATTGAGGATGTATGGCAAGATGACGCTACAATCAGACATACAATTAACGCCGGCATGGATAGTATGCCAAAAAGAAAAGAGCAATTATAATAACCAAAGGAGGCATTACAACACGTTAGTTATATAGTTGTGACGATGTCTATAAGCACTTCTGAATAAACTTACGCTTGTGTAATATGCGTTTCATTATATATTTCAACAAAATTGCTATTTTAGCAAGTGGCTCTAATAAATTGGATAGGAACTGTATAATGACCTTAAACCTTGATTTCGTGTATCCGGCCAGAGCTTTTGGCACTAGTACGTTAAACTATCAGCACTCGATCGTATTATTAGGATCGCTAAAAATGTGCCTTGGACGTGTCAAAAATGTGCTAGACTCGACATTTTTTTCTTCATTTCAAGTTTTAGGTTCTTTGCCTGTTACAATATCCGTCTTTTGTTTGATTTGCCTTCCTAAGCATCTATGAAATCTCGCTCTGGCTTGCAACCTCGTCACCTTTTGTTTTCCTTTATTCTTCTCATTCATGTCGAAGATAGTTAGTTTTGCTTCTATATTCGCATTCCTTATTCTATTAGATCTGTGTGTAAGGTTTCATTCCTCTTAAAAATTTCATCTCTTGTGTCTGTATCGTGCTCTCTTGTCTTTTCGCTGCTGTCGATATTTCACTGTCGTATAAAAGAATTGACACTGCTATCGTCTTGTAAAATTTTATTTGTGTATCCTTTCTTATTTTGTTTTCAATGTTCTGCTGATTGTTCCACAGATGTGTGCGAATTTATTTAGTTTTTTTTCTATATCTTTCTTTCGATCATAAGATACATCACAACCTAAATACATAAAGTATTTCACAGGTTCCAGTACAGTACCGTTATGACTACTTTTGTCCTAATTGGATATTTACCAAGTGAAGCCCTGGTTTTGATTTTATTTGCCGAAATTTTCATTTCATAGTTTTTTTCAGATTTTTTATAATGTATATATCCCTTTCTGTAGGCTAACCTCTGTCAGGGCTACTAAACCGCCAGCATCTAAAATATAATTTAGGGTGGTATTCTGGTCTGAGCGTATTCTTTTGGAGCAATTCTTTTTCAATTCCTTTATAATAGCATCAATATATATACTGTAATGATATAAATTGCTGTCCTTCGTTTACCAATGAATTTATTCTACAACTTTACTAGATCACCTACTGCTGATATATTTTTCATCACTGTTTGGTGCACGCCGCTATTTTTTATTTTGGTTGATGTTAGAAGTTGGAGGCGAAGTACCGTCAGTACTCTGTCTTAATGAAATTTTAAACACAGATATTCAATCTGTACAGGTTTCTTTTAAAAGTTTTACAGATATCTACTTTGGGTATCCTTTACGAACTAATTATTTACAATTTTTCTTCTTTAAAATAAAAAAAGAGTCCCTTCAACAACACTTGCAGAGGAAACGTAAACTTCACTATCGTTTATCATATATATGGCTTTTCCTAAACATATTTCTTATATAAATAAATGTTTCAAAATTTGATCTTTAAAAGACGTTTAATATACAGTACTCACACATTTCAATTACATTGTATGAATATGCATTATTCCGAAATTGTACTGATAATCTTCGAAATTTCCCGTAAGACGAAAAGATGGCACGACTGGCAGCAATTTCCTTTATAATGTCACACATATCGAGTATATGTGTGTGTACTGAGTGGCCTACCATACAGGCGAACCAATGCGTTGCCATGGATATAAAACAAAAGGAGAACAGACAGATGAAGATCGAGAACAAAAGTGAGACATGTTGGCATCTTTTCTCCTAAGAAAGAATAGGTCGCTATTTTTTTCATATAGCTCCGTAAATTTATAAATATCTTCGTATTATATCCAATAATAAAGTGTATCATCGATACTACATACAAAATTTGGAAGTTCCGGATACTTACGCTGGAAGCCGAAGGCCAGTCCATCCTAAAGCCGAGCCAGTGAGTACGACTTGAAAGCTTGTAGACATCGAATCTTCTTAAGTTCTTGAAAATTAATTCGAACTTTTGATCTCATATTTCATTTCGTAAATTATTTAGCATATTTCAAGTTTAGCTAGTCAGGGATTGCCTTAGGTTTTCTGTAAAAATATTTTCTTTTGTAAAAAGGCGGTATATATAGATTTATTTTTATTTGTCAATATATTTGTTTTTCTAACTTTACATTTGGTATTTTAGTTTAGAAAACATTTTCAGTTAATTCAAAACAAATAAGTCAAAATTTTAATTCAAAGAACGCAGTTAAAAATTTTAACGTGCCTGGGATTTTCCACCACAATATGTTAAATAATGTTGGCGATACACATCACCTTTATGTATCTCCTTTGTTTGTTGATATTTTCCTAGTTAATCTTCCTCCTATTGCTACCATAATTCTGGTGTCAGTGCATAAACCCTGTATAGCTCCTATTAAATGATGTGGATATCCCTGTTCTTCCACAGTATCCTATAATTTACATCTGTTTACATTATCGAAAGCCTTCTACAAGCCTACAAACCCTATGTGTGTTTCTCTGTTGTATTCTCTGTGCTTTTCTATAAATTGTTGTAGAGTGAATATTCCGTCGGCTGTTAGTCTGCTTTTTCTAAAGCTCATTTCTTCTTCTATTAGTTCTTCTGTTTTGATCTTCAACCTGCTGTTTAATATTCTGGGGTAAATTTTATAAGCGGTGTGCAGTAGGTTGATTTCTCAACAATTTTGAGGGTTATTCTTATCGCCGTTTTTGAACAACGAGACCACTTTCACTCTTATCCAATCATCTGTGATAATACGACTTTTCCAACATTTATTAAATATATGTGTCAGAGAACTCTTAGGTGTAGTATAATTCCCTCGTTATATCCAAAACTACGTGTTGATGCCATCCATACCGGTCGCTTTTCTGATTTTAGTAGCCCTCAAAGCTTCTGTCAGTTCTATTTCATTCAACCCATTCTTGCATCGTTAATTCCTCAATATTTTCCTTGTATCAGAACTCTTCATAATGTTTTACCTAGTTCTCCTGATCTATGTTGTTTATTCTTATTTTGTAATTTTTCTGATTGTTTAATGATTTCATTACTTTATAAGCCAGGTTTTGTCTTAAATGTATATCATTGTCGATATTACTTATAAATCTACCCCAGGACTCTTCGTTGAAGACTTCAGATTCCGTTTCTTCCACCGCTTGTTTTATATTTTGCCATTCTTGGTTTATATCTTCTTTTGGCTCTGTACATTCTAATATTTTGTTCAGTCTATCCTGGTAGAGTCCTCTTATACTTTCCTCTTCAAGTAGATATACTTTAAAGACTTCTTCATTTGAATTCATTTTACTTCTGATTTTTTTCCACTTTTTATATGCTTCTATCGTTGCTACTACTAGGAAATATCTGATCCTATGTCTAGCCCTCAATATACCCTTGTGTCTTGTGCTTGTCGTATACAAATAATAGCAGACACGTTTAGGTCTATCCTAGCTTCTCGTATTGTCAGGTAAGTTGGATACTGTTGAGACTAAATGTAATACCTTTGCCTTTTATCCTGGAAAGTGTCACACAATAATACCCCTAAAAGTATAGGTTAACCTTACTGAAATTCGAAGAATGAGACTCGGCGAAAGTAGAGTGAACTTTTAGTATTAAATTTTAGACGCAACGTGCTAGGTATACTATGCGCGAAACATCCAATATACGTTACAAGTTAGAGCTATTTCCAACAGAAATTGCATATCATTTTTCGCAACTTCCTTTCCCGTTATAAAGACAATCTGAAAAAAACTGCGACTATTTACTAGCAACTGTTTCGAAAGCATCCTTCATCTTGTCCTTGTTTTTTCTTTTCGTCTATCTCGTCACCGTCTCTCCTCTTCTTACCTCATTCCGTCGTCGCATTACCATAAACATAAGCTTCGTCTTCATTTTCTTGGATGTCCTAGCGCGTCGGAAGTGCCGGCGAAAAATGAAAGCGGATGCGCAGAGCTGCGAAGCGAAGAGACGGGAAACGAAATGGATGAAGAGCGAGGGCGGCCGTAAAGCACTTTGGGAGAGATGCGAGCAATACATAAGCTCACACGACCGGAATATAAACTGCTGTCAATTTAAAAATAGGCCGTTGAACAAACAGAAAAAGCGTTCCTCTCCCGCTAGGGGAATGACGAGCGTACCGGGGACCTTTGACCAATAAGTTTTTATGTGTTGACAATTCTACGTTCTCCTGGATCATCCTGGGACCGCTTAAACGGTGCTCCAATTGCGATTTCGTTTCTTCTCTAACGCTCCATCTTCGTCATTTTCGACTCTCTCCGATCAAATTTACTAGGTACGATCGACTTTGTTACGATACGGTAGGATAAAAATAAACCCTTGACAATGTAAACGAACGTTAGGAAGTAATTTTAGTAAAAACGTGATTATGAATATGAAACGTGTATTATGATGAGATCTAGGCCTGCGGCAAAATCGTATTTAAGGTTATCCGTCTTTTAATTACTTCAAAAGCATGAAATAATTTTTTCTAATCAATGATAGCGCAACGAATTTTACTTCTACTTCACTTACTTGCAAAGAAAGATATGTATTTTATGAAATTTTGAACATTATGAGCAAGAAGCGTTGTTCCTACTATTATAATGAATAGTCTCGGCAAAGTGGGGCAAGTTACAGTGCACTGCGGAGAAAAACGTGGAGGGGCCGAGTGGTCGTATCAAGGCGAGTGTTCAATAACGTTTACGCAATCGCATCATTTATGATCGTGACCTTCATAACTGAGTGTAGCAAAGGTATATGATAAGAAGTTTACACGAAAGCACAAACTGGGTGGCATCTATTAAATATTAGAATCATTAAATATGTTTCCACACTTGTTTCAGTCAAATGAGTACGGCATGCGGAATAAATATTTTTAATGATGAAAACGACCGTTGCACATTGAACGATGTTATATTTGCAAATTTAAAGTAATCCTTGTGGTACCTTAATGGATCTTTCGACGCTATTTCACAAATTTGTCTTAGTATGAGAAAATCTGAATCCTTGTCAATAACACTCTCAAATTTTCATATTACACTTTCCTTCTTTTTTCACTTTCCACCGCATATAGATGTGCGTGAACATCATCTACAATTTTAATAGAATCCACAAACGATATCGAATCATTTTGTAATCTTTCAATGCCCTCCGCTAGTTCATAGCAGTTCTTACGATTACTTTCTAAATCACATGTTACCTGACTATCTGGAAGCATTTTCTGGCTTTTCTTGATAGCTTGCGCCTGTCTCAGATCTAATTCTAAAACTACCTTCTTTATATCATCAAAATGTTCACGGTAATAAACGCAGGCTTTAACCTTGTTCCCCAACGCGTAGTAATCGACTGTGGTGGTTCAGGCACTTTGGCCAACAGTTCGTGAAATCTTTTTGTACCTTTTCGGGGACTTTGCATTTTATATGTAACAGATTCCCATTCTCTTCTTTAAGTGATCGGCCTAAGGAAAGCATGTTAGCGGCACCCTCACTCACAAACATTAAAAGTTGGGTTATTGAAACTTGAAATTTGTTGAATGCATAAAGCTTCTTAATGCTGTCCGACTTGGTAATGTATAATCCGAATACTTGCCTAAGAAGGAGACAAATGCTTGTTGGTCTAGTAAACAGAACGACACATTATATAGAATAAAACAAACAGCTATATCAAATATTAATGGTTCGCTATATGGTTTGCCATGGGTTGCAGAACAGTGTTTTATACTTTTTAGTTGGCGTTCACACTTCCACGTGCTGGTCCACATTAAATAGTTGTCACACTTTACACATTTAATTCTGTCGCCTTCGCATTCTAAATCCGGCATACTCGCTATTGCGTTTTCTAGATTATTCGAAATACGCCGTTTCCGAAACGTACCTAAATGCGACATTTTCTAAGTATATGTGTCCTGACAAGCACTAGCAACAACCACCCGAATAATACTCTACAGGCGTGCTTTGATACGAGTACTCGATTCTCCGCGCTGCGCGCTTCACCTCTCCACGTTGTTCTCCGCACGGCACAGAAACTTACCCCTCTTTGTCGAGACTAATGACAAATGATGCAAGTACGTAAACATTACTTAACATTCTCCTTGAGACGGCCGCTCGGCTCCTACACGTTGTTCTCCAGACAGCACTGTAACTTGCCCCTCTTTACCGAGGCTACTCATTATTTAACCAGTATGTTTTTCCTTTGTTTGGTTGCTTAAAATTTGCTCTATATTATATAGAATATTGTTTTGGCGCAGGATATCTTGTTTTTGAATTGAACAGCTTTAAGCCTGTAACACCATTGTATAACACCACGTGCTATATTTAACTACACAATGTTTGAATATTCTACATTCCTCTCAGGCAAATTGATCGTCAAACGCTTTCCCCGTTTCGTCGGGACTATAACCCCAATAATGCAACGTGCCAATCGAATTAAACACGTTTGTACTATTCCGAAAATGCGCTTCCGGTCCTAAAAGTTCCCGCTATGGCGATTTTTATTTTCGCAGTTTCGAAGGTAACGTCGTCACGTTGTTCCTTTTTCGATACGTCTTTTTTTCGTTTTCCTTTGATTTTTATTGCGTCGTGTTGTTTCGTTTCATTAATTCGAGGCGATCGGCTTTTTGCTACTGACTTAAATTAATTAAAATGGAAAAAGGGAGAATGCCAGAGTACTAAAAAGTAGATACACGGAAGAAATTCAATAGAGATGGAAATTGCTGCGAGTTTGAAAGTTAGGCACCTTTCCGCTCGCCGGAACGTAATGCTGTACGTATGACGTTATTGCCTTTTCATTTTAAGGAGATTCAGAATTAAATCTAAAGGAGAATTCGTTTAAGTTGATTCAAAAGATAAGAATTTAATCAATTATGCTGAATACAGATAATGTGAGCTTTTGTAATGTGTGTAAGCTTTTCGGAATGAAGAGATTAGAATAATTCGGATAATCCTACACTCAGTGAAATTTCTATAGTCCAATATGAACTTTTGAACAGAAATACCAGTACGAGCATACTTAAAGGAAAATTAGAACACGTTCTAATTCAAAAATGACCATATGTAACCTTACAATTCATGGTGATAGTAGCAGAGAGGGAATTGCAATGTGTCGAGCAGAAACCGTCCTAAACCACGCTGATGACGCTGGTAAGGCAGAAACATGTACGTCTATTAGCGTTTTTTTGTCTCCTCGCAAAAGCTGTATTTACACCGTTGTTATTTTCTAGGCATTCTTTTAGATATGTTTTAAAATACGTCATGGTAAGCCTGAGAAATCATTCACACGTGCAGTTATCCTATCCACTGTCCTTGTGCGAGCGCCCTCCCAGGACTAATAATCCAGTTATTTGCTTGAGAGAAGGGTGAGAAGCTACACCGCTCCTTTTCGCTGTGTCTGACCTTTGGAGACAAGTTGTTCATTCTTTTGGCAGTAGTTAGCGCCAAGAATAATCACTATAGATAGTAACAGAGAGGGAACTGCAATGTGTGGGGCAAAAAATCGCTCGAAGCTACGCTGATGACGCCTGGAAGGCAGAAACATGTCCGCGTGTTAGCATTTTCTGTCTCTTCACACTGTCTTTCTCGTGAATGATTTCACCAATACCATGAGAAATGCTATATTTACAACGTTCTTATTTTTGGTATTATTTTCTAGACATTCTTTTAGAAGTGCTCGTATTCTAATTGATTGACACGCGCTTTATAGTTCACCAGAATTTTCTAACCTGTAATTGTGAGCTTTGTAATTAGTTTTGTATAACATGTTTATGTTTAACTAGCAGAATATATGATTACCATAACTATTAACAATTTTTTCACATCAATCGGATACCAGAAAGGATCCATGTAATGTCATTTTCAAAAGTTATTTATCCTTTTCCTACCATAAACAGCATTACCACGTTTGCTTATGCTTTAAGATTGCTATTATATTATTGTAACTTCACAGTTGGATACAGCGATTTTGCTATTGATAAATGAAAAACGTAGTACTAACGGAAGTACGTAAGCTACAAGTCCTATTCGGTCGAAAATTCACTGCTGGCATACTAAATAAAATTCTAAAATTTAATTAAACAGTGAACTTTCCGGAAACTTCGCAATAAAACGCGTTTAAGATAAGCGAAGTCTGATTAAAGTGAAATTAATCTTTTAAGTGAATCCTTTTAAAATTAAATGCGCTGGAATTTTCACTATCTTTCTCCGAGATTACTGTAAGAGAATAAACTTCAAATCGAATTTGTGAATTTCGTTCTTTTCTAAATATTTAGCGTCGAATTATGCGGACAAATTAATACTTTACTTGCCGCAAACTTTTAATTTCAAAGGGTTGAATTGGAATGGACAATACCAATGAAGTAATTACTTTCTTATAATTCACGTAAATCGAATATACATATTTCTTGTTGAATAGTGGTGTTTGTCTTTATGTCAATTTTGTTCTTATCTACAAGTAAGTAGAAAATGCGATATAGATTAAGTTGTGGGTATCTTAAGCAAAACAATAACTTTACTAGCTTAATCAATTTTTATCCAAAATATCCGCACATGATAAAAGAAAAAATAAAAATAAGTCAAACTGCTAATATACCTCCATTCATATACAGTCTATAAAGTAAGAGCGTGTGCGGCACACATAACAGTTGACTTCAAATATCGTATATAGTTCTTTTGTAAGCCGACAGATGAAATCTTTGTCGTGAATGCTTTGTCAGAAAAGATTCAGTTAGCGTTAAACTCTAACCTGAAAAACTAGTTGATCGCCATGATAGCCGCATATGCGTCTCACTGCGAAGCTGTGTTACTTTGCTCCCACTCCAAAGAACCAAAAATGTCATATGCAGTGGCTGCTAAATACATGGCAAAGTCAAAATCGTTCGTCGCTAAGTGGGTTCAGCAATATAAGAAGCTTCTGGAAACCGACAATACATTTTATTTTTAGATATATTTTTTTGCGCATGAGTATTGCGTTTCGTTGTAAACTCTACTAAATACGCGAACATTTTCTACAAGTAAATATTGGTCAGCAAATTCACGAAAGAATTTACGAACAGGCTACAGCGGCATGGTTCTGCAAAACAGGAGAGCGTAACAGTATCCAAGCCAATTTTTTGGACGACTAATGCTGGAGGGTGTCTTCTTGAATATAGAATCTACGTACTTCATCATGAAATCTGTGAACGCATCTTCTTCCTGGGTAAACTGCACTTCTACTACTCCATAATACTGCTAAGTACAGCTAGTTATGCATATGTTGCAAAGGTTCAGCAAATGAGATAATTAATGTAATAAAATACTGTAATAAGATGACAAAGGAAATATACTATCTGAGGAAAAAGAGATAATGGAAAGATGGAAAAAGTACTTTAAAAACTCACAAAAATAGGACAAGAGAAAAAGAGCTAATAGCAAAAGAACGACGAAGAACGTAGCACACCAATAAGCGACGAAAAAGTCAGAGAAACAGTTAGCACATTAATCTATTAAAGCCGGCCAGGGAGGACGGAATCACGGCTGATATGATAATGCAAAGGTAGCAAAGAACTACTCGACCTCTTAAACATCACCATAATAAAAAAAAAATACCTAAGGAATGCTATATAAAAATGAGGAAGCATCAAAGAATGCTCAAACTACAGAAGAATAACATTAACTACCATCCCAGGAAAAGTATTGACAAGAATACTAGAAAAAAGACTCTGAGAAAAACTGGAAACAACATCAGAAGATATTCACCATTCAGAAAAGGAAGAAGCAACCAAGGCTTAATGTTTGTAATCAAACAATTAGGATAAAAACTAACAGGGAAAGGAAGGGAAATACATATATGTTTTATAGATCTTAAAAAAGCTTTTGGTAGTGTAAGAAGAGAAGATGTATGGCAGAGACTGGAAAGGGGAGGGCTAGAGAGAGGAATGGCAGAGATGATTAGGGCATTGCATAAAAAACAACAGGAATAAAGTCAGAACTTTCGACGCAGAATCAGCTGAATTCAAATCACAAATTCGATTAAAGGATGGATGCGTATTAAACCCATAGTTATTCTCTATATTAATAGATGATGCTATTAAAAAACTCAAACAAAAAGGAAAAATATGAAAGTAGGAAACTGGAAAATGATTACAATTAGCGTACAGGAACTAATGTTTGCAGATCATATGGTATTGATAGCAGATTCAGCAAAGGCATTACAGCAAAACTGGAAGATATACCAAGAAGAACTAACAAAGATAAGCATGGAGATAAACACGATAAAAACAAACACAATGATAATGGTGGCAGAAGAAAAAAAACATTACATGAAAATCGAAGGAACAGCCTTGGAAGAAGTTAAAAGTTACAATTACTTAGAAACAACCATTGAACACAACGGGAGAATAGAAAACTAAATAAATGAGGGAATAGGGAAAAGTCACGGTCATAGAAATTAGATTCCTAACAAGAGTAGAAGAAGTAACAAGGAGAGACAAAATCAGAAACACGACAATCACTAATAGTCTTAATATCAAGCCAATAGAAATAATCATAGAGGAGACATCTGGGGTGGCTTGGATATAATCACAGAATGGAAGAAGATCGATTAATAAAGAGGTTTTTAGACCCCGAAACTCCTGGAAAGGGCAAATATATAGAACATTAGAAAAAGAGAAGTATAGGATGGATTGAAGCCAAACAACTGGTTCAGAACAGAAAACTGTGAAAAACAAAAATAAGAGAATGGTAGTCCGACACCGTAAGGTACAAAGGGGTAGTATTAAAAAAAAATACTGTTACACTACGAGAAATAACACATCTTGTAGAACATTTCTGATTGCACCTTATTTTCGCTAGATTTCTTCTTCACCGGTATTATGAAATACGTAGTGATCGCTTATATGTTTACGACCTGTGACTTAAATTGCCAATCCGTACCTGAGACAGCCTTTTTTGGCAAAATAATTGAAATTCAGTGTAAATTAAACTATCCTTTTCAACCATATTATTACCCCTTTCATTTGAGTATCGCATGTGTACCTTGTTATATATTCCCCAGATGAATAAAGAATTGTATTTTTCAAAAATACAAACTTCAATTTATTCCGTCTTTCGTTCTGTTCAACTGTTTTGACAACGAAACACGTTTGAGTTTTCTAAATGTGTCGACAATACACCGAGATCCGGGAATAAGGAAGACGGATTTTAAGATTATAATCTCGTCACTCCGTTCAACACCGAACGGAAATCGCCCCGTCGCCATGGATACAAAGACAATTGTATAACGAATAGAGGTTTCGCAGCGGGTTACAATCGAAAGCTTCCTCTATTCGAGCTCGTACGATTCATTGCGATGAACTTCTCGGTAAACTAAACCCACCTCGCTTGTCACTACAATTGTTTCCTTGACCACCTTACAAAAGCGTCCTTGATTTTATTATCTTCGCCGTAGAATGATCGGCGTGAATTGTGGCAAAATCTATCGTTTCACGCTTTACGTTCGTTTTGTAGCTGAAGTGTTGAAAATTGTGGAAAATTCTATTTCTGTCGTTATGTCCTCTGAAGCGTCCGAGGCGTACGCGAATCTTCCTTTTTAGTTTCCAACACCTTCAATTTAGATGGGTCTTGATCTTCTATTTTAGAACGGTAGGATTTTGTAGCGAAACAGAAAATACTTCACAACCATGTAACAGGATTTTAGTATTGTATCCTAGACGGCTTACTGTAGCTAATATCTGTAGAGGTTGAGGTAAATTATTGATTCTACGAGCTATCATACCCTAGATACACGGGTGATCGTGGTGGCTACGGAGGGAATCGCATAAAACCCTCGAACTTGAGAAACAACGGGTGAACGAGCATTTTCCTGTGGAAAAAGGGCATCTACCAAAAGTTCGAGGAGTATGATCCTATAAAATATCATTTGTGTAACGTTTGTTATTATATCTCGTATAAAAACAAAAGGTGATCTGTTTTCAATATATATCGCACACTACGTCATAAACTCTATCGGCGGAATAAGGTAACGTGTAACAAAATGCCGTAAACTTCTTAATTCATCTCTATGCCCCTTGATTCTTTGTCGTCTATTATATACGAGTAAACAAAATCTAGGTTTGCCACTAAAGACAACAGAACTCCATTTGTTTACATTTAGTCCAGGTAGATAGGTCTCATGCATGACTACAGGGGCATGTTCTATTAGTCGCAACATTGAGTTCGGCTCCGTAAGACATTGGGCCAAATGATTTGATACTACTACACAATTTTCCCAGCTAGACGGCAAAACGTGCCGCATAAAAGGGAGGAATTCGATTACGCCGTCTAAAAAAAGTGGTGTATTCAAATTAGTATCCAATATATTTGAAAAGACGCTAATAAATATCATTAAATTGTTTCTAAATGCAGAAGCAGTTGGACATTATATTTCTTTATTTTCCTGATCAACTTGTTCCGACCCAACAACAATATCAAATATTTATTCAGTTAATCTGTATTAATAATTGCACAAAATGCAAGCCTGAACAATTGCAGCCTACTACCAATATTATTTTCTAAATATGAAAATTCTTTGGAAATAGCTGTACGAGGGTTGCCTTTTAAATTTTGCATATAAATCTGGAAGCGAACGGCAGACGGCTTTTAAAGACATTACCGTTTTTCGAAGCATTCTCCAGGAAAATTAATGCAGTTTTGCATACGCTCGAATCAACTCTGGAAGCAGTTATTTGAATTATTTGTTGGTATAGTAAAAAGTGTATATTTGAAGCCATCGACTACTCCTTCTGACGACTGGAAGCTTTAACCACGCAGTCCGTTCCTGATTTTTAAAAACGTAAACAAATCGTTGTGACTTAGATTTAGACTGTGCGGAGGATTGTCGACGTTTTGTTGCGTATTCATACGTAATAAATTTTACAGTTATTTATTAGTACAACAGATGCTTTCTAACTTTCACACGCTCAGATGTAACAGAGCATCACTATTCATTACCTTCACAGCTACTTAGATCGTTTTCGAGCAGCAGGGGGAAAGATTTCACAACATCAGCATTATGGAGGAAGGGTACAAAGGAAGATGGGATACCTATATGATGGCCGATTCCTGCTGGAATCTTCAGTGAGACCGTTCCGGTAAACCTCACGCAAGGAAATTTTATAAAAGGAGTTTTTTAACTGATGATTTAAAGTTGTATATGCATATTTTTATGTTAAATAAATACATCCTACCTATTTTTTGTGTTTCAGTTAACACTTATCAAATAGTAATATTTAAAAAGTTACGTACACAACAAAGCATTACATTTAATTTTGGCGATTTTTTTCTAAATAGGGCGGAAAGAGTGAATTTCAAAAACTAGATCTGATAGAAAAATCTGATCAAATTTTTGGATTAGGTACGCCAAAAATTACTTAATTACAATTAAGAAATCCGACACACCAAAATGTATGTTGTATAGTGTTATTGTTGTGATTTTAATAAAACGTTTTATTGTGTGCAGCATTCAATTTTGTTATATAGACAAAGTATGGTGTTAAAATTGAAACATTTTAAGAACTGGCATCACATTTTGTCACAGAGATGCTACATTGCTGAATAAAGGAAATCAGTTTCTACCAACATGTGTTTCTTAGTGACGCGTCTCTCACTCTTCCAACTCTGAGAATATTAAATTCCTAAATGTTCTGAATATCAGAAGAATTATTGACACACTGCGTTCAAACAAGAGCCAACAGACTTTCGCAATAAACGGAACTGCTACATAAAATTTAAATTTAGTGTATTATCAACCGCCAGAAACTTTTCTTGCCCGTATGAGTACAACATTCCTTATCCGAAAATTTACATTTTATCAAGCGCCTAGTGTTATTGAAGAGCACAAACGCTGTTATTCTCGGCGTATATACCGGGATGTAGTGTTCCATGTATTGCATTAAGATTGATTTCGCGTGTGCAAGCGCTGAAAACGGATATGCCTCCGGTCGTCTTCCGGAAAGCCTTTCCGATACACACACACGTATTTTGACGCGATACGATGAACGCCTTTTTGGCATCGCACGCAAGAAATTCCAATAGATTTTACATAAACAATGCGCGAAGCGTCTGTTTCTATTTCGGATTAGAAACTTTTTCCATCTCCCCTGCAATTTTAAACTTTAACAAAAACACAGACTTGCTCGCGAGAGTACGTTTCCATTTTCCACATGGTTCGAACAAGTTAAATTGTAGTAAAACGGAAGAATTTGTTTTCTATTGCTATACAAATTTTCCACATATAAACGAAACCCTGTAATGACAACCATATTTAGTAAAACGCCTATTTGGAATAGCTCTAAAATTGTACCTCTGTGGTGTAGGCATTTATATCAGCGGTTTTCAAAGTGCGATTTATAGACTGGCGGGAATCCACTACCTCCTTGTATTGAATAACAGTCTCAGTGAAGATTCCGGCATACTGCTGATGTGTTTGTAAAATTTTTCCCGCTGTTGCTTACTAACATTGCCTAAGTAATAATATATGATATTGAGAATTTTCACGTGACCTCAAAGCCAAATAGCCCTGACAAAACTGCCTATTCTAAATTACCGAAGATAAAATATGCCCGACAAAATAGCGTGTTCTGGAATAGTCCTGACAAAATATCCATTCTTGATGATCAACTAAATTATAAATATTCTACTTAATTAAATTTAATTTATACTTGCTGGTAACCCTTTCCTTGATATTAAAGTTTGTCCATTTAATGTTGTTGCTATTCTTTTTTAGAATTGCATTTATTTAATGTGTTATATTGTTGAGATAAACGATGAAGTAAATTTCTTTATTGAATTTATTCAAAACTTCTTGTTAATCTTCTTCTTTATATTAAACTCTGCTCGTTAAATACTGTAACATTTTTTTCTTAGAATTGTTGTGTTCATTCAATATTTTATGTTGTTGAAATAAAGGACTTTCTTTAAACTAAGACAAAAATAGATGAGGGGAACAATTATCTTGTGATGACTATATAATGCAAGTGAAATTATTTATTCTTAATTCGTACGAATAGTACTGTTGGTGAAGTTACTATTAAGTGTTAAAGTTACTCGTAAATGCCGAAAAGAATTATGGAGAAAATCTACTTACAAAAAGAAAAAAATCTGCTGCTGAAAAATGATCTTCGATATTGCAAGGCAAGGTTAAACCAGAATAAACGTACACGCCTCATGGAGGTGCTTAGCGCCAACTTGTAAAGGGCGACTAAGAAAATTATGCGTCAAGTCCAGCTGAAAATCCGGCGCGGAAATTCGTTTCTGAATTGAAACATAGAGCATAAAGTGCTATAAAGAAGCCTGAATAAATATATGAAGCCTCCATAAGTAAAACTATCAACAAATTATATTGCTTCTCAGAGAACGATGGAACTTAGAGGAACAAGACAGCAATCTACTAATGTTCGACAATAGAAAATTTGAACTGTATTGAAAATATTGGAACACCGTTGGTTTGTTGGTGGCAAGGTTAAAGTTCCATCTCAATGATTTCTTTTTTAAATATTCACAATAGGAAAGTGTCGCGTGTTTCAGACTCAGTAACAAGAAGAAGAAAAAAGTTCCTAATAACACAACAGTTGTTTTTACTATTGACGTAAAATCGTTAACGATGGATTATCATAATGATTAGAGTTGTGGTTTAGGTTATTTCTATTGTTTGTTGAACTTATCTCGTCAGACGTTTCGGCAGTCCGTTTACTACCGTCTTTAGGATAGCCCGAGAGGAGCTGTTATCTGGCAAATTAATTATACGTTCGATGATTTTCTTGTCTAACGTTTTTGTTTTCCTTATTTTTTTATTAGTGGAACTTGTCGTATATGGGAATCTAACTCGATTCATTTTTCCTCAAATTTCATATTCCACCTGACATAACCACCAAGCTATTAGCAATGAAAAATAAATCGAGTTAGATGCCCGTACATGACAAGGTTCACTAATAAAAAATGGAGAATACAAATACATGAGACAAAAATCATCGAGCGTATGATTAATCCCGGAGGTAACAGCCCTTCTCAGGGCTACCCTGAAGACGGCAGTAGACGAACTGCCGAATCGTCGGACTACATAAGGTCAAGAAACGATGGAAATAGTCCAAACAATAACTCTGATTATTACAACAGTTGTAGACGGTTTTTTTTTCATTTGAGACAATGCTTATGTGGAAAAGTGCAAGAGCTGAATTTGGCGGAAGTTTGCTTAAATAATGAAAATGTACGTGTTATCTACGCTGAGTTTTGTTCCATTGCGTGATGCTCTAAGACTAAAGAATCCATTGGAAGCCTTCCCCGCGAATGACGTTCCATTGTCCATTATTGGGAAGTTACATATACAGAAGAGTGAAATGCAATCGCCGAGTGTATTCAGCTTATCCCAAACCTCCGTTATTTTCATTTTATACTTACTCTTCTTCGTCAAGTTTAATCAGTACTTCTCTTCTTTTCGTTGTTTTACTATATCATCGGCATAAGTTACTACCTCTCCTGCGTTTGTTCTCTTGTTTATATTTCTTGTTACATATTCCAGTGACATAATGAACACCAATAGTATCACTCCCCAAATTTTAGTAGATGCTCGGCGAAACTTTTGTAACCATTTAGATTAATGCTTCGCTCAAGAAGAGATGTTAGTTCATAAATAAATTGTGATCAAGTAGCCTAACGATGTTTACCAGTATACTAGTATGCTGACGATATCTGCTAACATATTTGACATCCTTTACCATTATTAACTACGTAAATTTTAAATTATTACTGGATCTACTGCTATGAAAAACATAAGAATGGTTGATTGTATGGATTAATATTAATTATTAATTCATAAAGGTTTTGTACTACAATCTCCACTATCTCTTTTATAAATTACATCAACTAACCTTCTAAAATGAACCGTATGATCAATTATTTTAGTCTAGTCGATATAATAGTTTACTCCTTTACCGCTCGAAATGGAACGAAATCTGCAGACGGAGCAGGAGAACATCTAAAGAGAAAGCTAAGTAGGGTCAGCCCGGCAATAATGGCCCATTCGGCAACAAAGCTAATCTTAAAGTATTTAGCGTCAAGATCCCAAGGTGACAATAAGGCCGGTAACGACCCTACTATACAACTGTAGGCAGCCTTATATTTGACAGAGGTCATCTCATATTATATTCTACCCTTGTATTCGGCGATATAGAGGGCGCCATTACCTAATGTATTAGATTATTTGATATAAATTGCCGTCCAGTTAAGATGAAAACGTACAATATATTAATGAACTGAGTAAATAGATAATATCGATGTGATTTGAGGTAAGCGCCCCAAATAATGATCGATATCGCCACGAAATGTAGGTTAGGTACATTTATTTACGTTAAGATTATTTGTGAATAATGGTAGCATCGTTTAGATAGATTGTAGGTTTTTAATATCGATTGAGTCGGCTGATACTTGTTGGAAATCCATATTGAACAATGGTCGGAAAAAGTAAAACCCAAATTTTACAAAATTTCCAATATATTTATCACAATATTATTATGACACATGTAGTAATAATATTGTGATAAATATATTGGAAATTTTGAGTTTTACTTCTCCGACCATTGTTGTAGATTTTTAGGTGAGAAAGACCAGGACAGTTCGTGTAGATCTAGGCTATGGTAATTCTAGCCTACTCTAAGCTAGTTACACATTTAGAAGTACAGATGGTAGATTATATAAGTACATTAATATATACATTATTAAGTATCCTCTCCAAAAGCTAAGCTGAATACGTCTATCATTCACTTACCTTAAGTGAACATATATGGTGGAGGCGCCGCATGTCGTAAAACCACATTACCGAAAAATGTGTAATTCTTGATATATCTAGAATCTGAATTTATAATAAGAACTAGAAAACGCGAAACTAGAAAATTTTCAGAAAAGGCGTGGGAGAATATCGCATACCAGCAATGACTAGATAAGGCTCGATAGTAAACGTCGATAAGTAAATTATAACGTAGACGACTATGTAAAGTTACGAACACCCTTACGATAAGTTGGTGAGAGCAATAAACTATAACGGAATTATTTCGGCCCTTATTGCCGAAAAGCGTCATGACCTCAGTTATGTCGTAAACCTTTACACAATACAACATATTTCAATATTATCCCCTTATTATGATTCACTCTTCCTCAAATTAAGTTGATATATAAAGGAAAGTTATATTAGAATTCCAGTACATTAAATGTACATTGTATTGTTCCAATAGTAAAAGTGCATTATATGGTGCAATATCTAACATTTTCAGAGCAGCCTTTCATCAACAGCAACCAATTACGATTGTTGTTGAGTCAATATTCATCCACAACGCATATTCACTGTTATGCAGCAAAGGCAAAAATGAAATTGGTTTTGCTTATTTATTCATACATCTTCTAAGAATATAGGTCAATTTACACAACTGTATTGCCCTGAGATATATTTGATAAAATAAAATCAGTTACAATTCTGTCATATTCTCGATCTGTGTTACAAGCGCTAAAGTCATTCTTTCAATTTGAACAACGGACAAACTGTACTAAGCAGCAGATTAAATCGAAATTATCTAGATTGCCTTCTAGATGTGAAAAGTATACTTGTACTTGTGTTACATCTTCAAATGTCTCCCAGTATTAATTAGAGACCGGGCTGTATAAATTCTTCTTGTATCGATGTGGTGTTCGATTTTCAGAAACGGTGGTGTTATCTTCTTATTTTTGCATCTGCTAAGAAATGCCAGGTGATTCAGCATTTTTGGTTTCTTTAGTCATAGATCTTCCAGTCTCTCTGTAAGAGTAAGCGCTTCTTACCAGTAAAGTCTACCCTATCATCAGTGGATCATCTTCTGATTTTCATTGGAATTGAAGTGACTGGTTTGTCGTCATCTAGAGCTGTGTATGATCTTACGCCTTTTGATGCATAACCGTTTACTCTGTTTACTAACTCACTGCATTCGTCAATATTAATTCCGTACAGATTTGTTTGCGCATTCGTATTTTGTATCACATATATGAATGTTCTTGAAACCAGATGTTAATGCTTTTACTTATTTGTTTCATGTGTACCTTTCCACAAGTGCAAGATATCTCGCTGGCTTTTGCCGATGAGGAGTTAATTGGGTTTAGAAAGCGTTGTCTTTCAAGCAGTACATTTCCAGGAAACCGACAAGCTACAGCATAATAGTAAAGTAAACCTGCAAATAGAAGAAAAGATATACAATGAGCTAAAAAGCTTTCTAGGTATTTAAAATTTTAAATACCTAGAGATTAAAGCATTGCAGCATTACCCAGGTTGCCAAACTTTTCTTGGTGAACGGTATTTGCTGTGATGAAATTGTTCCAATACTTTTAGAAAGACCGTACGGCATCCACGAAAATAACACAGGGATAATTAAAATAATCTTTGAAATTGTATCTACAGATACATCATCACAAATTAATTAAATTAAGGCAAAATTAATCATGAATAAAAATAAAACTTAAGCTCTTCATGCCTAAAAAGCTACGTTTAAAGATTAAGTGGCTACTCCAATACCTACAAAACATAAAAAGATCGCAACTAAACAATATCGTAACGGCTTGTACACCTTTGTGCCGCCCAAGCGACTTTGTATCATCATTTGTTCGCACAAGATATGCGCGTTGTATCGATTTACTCATAAAACTAGAATCTAAATGGAGATTTTGAACGAATTTTACGTCTATACATATTTTATTTCGTTCGGATCGTAAAATTTTCTCGACATACATTGTATAAATTATACGTGCATACATGCCAGTAGCTTTCTACGTTGTAATTTTTAATTTAACGTTCCCTACAATCTGGCCATTTGATTTTAGCGAGTAGTATTTCGCACAACTTTATGACAGCATGCATTTTACTTACTTCTAGTGCATTTCATTTCATGTTTTAGATATACCATCTACTCTTTAGTATTACCTAAGACGAAACCCATAAAGTGGCTCAATCTACTAAGTACATAGTAGTAAACTTATTACGGTTGTTAAACAATAGGTTACTGATGTAGCTTATACTAAATTATTACCGTCGATTTTGATGTGCATTTTGTAGATTCATCCTAACATAAGCTGCAGAAAGTTCAAATTTTACTATTAATACTTACTCAATTTACTGACGAAATGTTTTCTGTTCAAAATAAGAAAATCATCAATTTATAGAATAATAACGACAAGGCAAAGCTGGCTTGGTTATATTGCAACGTCTTTTCTTTTTAATCACTAGGTTACTAATAATGTAAATAAGTTGAAATCGGGGATGTTCTAACGAGTAAGAGCTTTCATACATAATAACTTCCTACCTTAAAAATTACACGTACGAAACAGTGTGCACAGATATACAGGGTCGCGCAGGGAAACGGGAAATTTTGAACATTACAGTTGTCAGCACTGTAGACCCGGCAGTTGTTCGTAACATCGCACAATTGTTGTGAACGCATTGCCATTTAGTAATCATGGATCGTTGGACTGGTGCGGAACGTGCAGTAGCTGTGTGAGCGTGTTATAAAAATGGTGATAGTGCGACTGCCGCGCAGAGAATATTTCGACAGCGTTACCAGCTTGGACGTCATGGACGTGTCCCATCTGCGCATGCGATTACAACGTGGGTGCGTAATTTTGAAGAAACAGGATCTGTCTTGAAAAAGAAAGCTCCAGGTGGCATTCGAACGGTACGTACCCCAGAGAACATTGAAACTGTCAGAGCTGCAATCGAGAGAAGTCCTCGCCGCTCCGTTCGAGAGCATGCATCTACGCTAGGGATTAAGCGACGAAGCTTATAAAGAATACTGCACGAATTACATTTCCATCCCTATAAGTTGCAGATTGTGCAACAATTACATGAACGAGACCCAGCGTCATGTATGGAGTTTAGTAGGCAGATATTGGCTAAAATTAACGAGGACGCGAATTTCGTTGGTAACATATGGATATCAAACGAAGCCCATTTCCACCTGAACGGTTTCGTAAACAAACAGAATTTTCGTTATTAGGCCAAGGGCAATCCTTGTGAGTTACACCAGCGACAAGGTCACAATATGGTGTGCTGTATCATGTCATGGTGTTATCGGCCCTTATTTTTTTGCAAGTGAGGATGGTAGTGTAGACAGTAACATCCATTCGATATGTTGAAATGCTTCAAACATTCTTTACACCGAGAGTGTACGAGCTTAATCTTAACATGGGAAACATGTGGTTTCAGCAGGACGGAGCCACGTCACACACTGCTCGACATTCGATGGCAGCAGTTCGTCAGTTGTTTGGAAGACGCATTATTTCACGTAACGGTGACATTGAATGGCCTGCGAGATCCCCTGATCTTAGTGTGTGCGACTTCTTCCTGTGGGGGTATCTTAAAGGCAAGATGTACCGTACACGACCTGCAACAATCCATGAACTGAAGGAGAACATTCAACAAGAAATCACTGCCATTCCCCAAGACTTGCTACATCGCGCATTCCAGAGTTTTCATAACAGGCTGTTAGAGTGTGAACGCCGAATGGGAGGACATCTTTCCGATGTCATCTTTAAAAAGTAAAGAGACACTTTTGGACATTTTGATTGTAAAAACATAAATGGCATGCTGCATACATGCATTTTCGTTAATAAATTACTAATTCTATGAATTTATTCGTGGAAATGACGTTATTTCAAAATTTCCCGTTCCCCTGCGCCACCCTGTATATTATACGGAACATGAAAAATACCTACCCGATTTTCTTTATTCTTTTTATTCATGTGATAAGTGGTTCAAAAGGGTTATAAGCTATGAGAGAAGGTAGTAGCAAGTAGGTCAACAAAACTATTATAAAAATAATTAGAGAAATAGTTAGTCTCCATCTACATTAATACTCTTATCTCATTGCTTTATAAATACTCCAATGCCTGTTGCATAAAAGTGTTTGGATTGCCGTCTGAACCACTTGCGTACCTCTTGTTGAACATCGTTCTCATCCTCGCAATTTTTGCCGTCAAGATGCTTTTTGAGTGGGCCAGACTGATGATAGTCGACTGGGATTAGGTCAGGGCTATAGACCGGATCTTCAAGAAATTCCCACCTTAATTCTTTAATTTTCGCCTAGATCAAGTGGGCCAAATGTTGCCTAGGATTATCGCGATGCAGCAATATTCCTCTCGTCAGTAGGCCTAGACATTTTCGTCGAATTGCATCCCGAAGCAACTACAAAACTCAGTAAAATTCAGCAGTCACGTTCTCATTTCTATTTTGGAAATGGACTGGAAGCGCTCCTTGAGAATCCCAGAATGCAGCAAGTATAATCTCACCAGCTGAAAGCACAATCTTGAATTTATTTGTTGGCAGTGAAGTAAAATGTTTCCATTCCGTTGAAGTATGCTTTGTTTTGGGTTAATAGTGGTGCACCCATGTACCAGTAGCAATTCTGTTAAGCATATCCTCTCCCTACCAGAGAGGTGTTGCAAGGACAAGTCCATTCGAATCCTTCTGTGTTCCTCGTTCAGTTGACTAGGTACCTACAGTGAATAAAGTTTTCGAAAATTTAAACGATTGTGCATCAGTTCGTAGGATAAACCATGAGAACACCCAATTACAGTTGCTATGCTATCTATTTTTACCAGGTTGTTAGTTAGAATCAGCCCTCTTACCCTACGAAGTACTGCATCTGTCGCAATCTGAACAGGGCGGCCACTTTGCTCATCGTCAACAACTTTCGGGCGCCCTTGAGAGAATTTCTCGACCCAGTTACAGAGGGCTTTACGTTACAAGCACTTTTCGCCGCAAACAGGAGATATTTCCTTATGTATATCTTTTGCAGGAAGTCCTTCTGCCCAGGTGAAACGCACAACAGCACGCTGGTCTTCCTCAGTACACTCTTCGATCACGATCGCCATTCTAACACTGTTTGTGTAGGTGCACTTTCACTTGAGTATCATAAAGCCGGATTGTGCTGACACCTAGTGACCGGTGGTGAAATAGCTTACTGCCATTTTTGGCTTATCCACAGGAGTTTGTCACCTATTTAATGAGCTTCCCTCGTATCTTAAATTCTCATAACCGAAGTGTGAGTTCATGGTCTTCCTACTTTACCCCCTCATTATAATGATTGAAATGCGAAAAGCTAGTGGCAATTCTAGAGAGTACCGCCAGCACTTCCACTATATCGCCGACGAGACTCAATATCGCGCTGTCTAGAGCTACCACGGTCAGACCCGCTGGACAATCAATTCATTCAAAAATTAGATCCTATACTTAAAAGTCACTGCAATTAAATATCTAAAAAAATATTTTATTGCTTTTCAATTAATATCCTTTGCTTCAATAGGCAAATTTTCATGTCATTATTTATTTATTAGATCAACTGAAAAGCATATTAGAAGTGCCATCTAAATTTATGTAAATAACTCATGAAAAGTATAAAATACTATTACCCCTCGATTTCAAAATAAGTCTTACTTTGAGCATTTTCCTTAGATCAAAGTTAAAAGAGGGTTAATTCATAATGTGAGAACACAAATAGCATACCGGAAAACTCCGAAATGGATCATAGTCTCCTATGAATGTGTAATGAAGTTAAACGTCAGCCGACATATCCTACTTATCAAAATGTTACAAAACGTGTAGTTTACGATTTTCACTCGCCGTTTTCTTACATTGTATTACTACCCGTTACAAATAATGTCGAATAATTCTTAAAGACATAAAAGTGCACTCCCATTTTATTGGCGTAATTTTAAAGATTTCCTTTATTTTACCTTCCTTATTTCCCATCTTGTTACTTTTGGATTTCTAGTTTCATACACTGGGTCTCCCGAAAAATCTTCTTCAATTTGTTTTGTTCACTGCGGCAACACAATCGTTGAAGGGGGGGTGTGTCAATCACTTGTCCGGCTTTTGGGAACATTGTTGCTACGGACTGTTTTACGGGAGCAAAGCGTGCGTTGTGTGTGTGCGGGTTTTACAAAATTTTCTTATATAAGGCACATGTTCATCTTAGTAGCTATGTAAATACACAGAACTGCCGTTACTGGTGTTGAACAAATCAAATAACATAAGACGCCACTTCATTCGCCAGAAATTACTGCTTGGGCTGCAACATCGATTCAAGGAATCATGGCCTGTATATTTTGAAGATGTCGGAGATCATATAGTAACCCCAAATTCCAAGGATATATGTGGAGGGGTTTACCAAATTCTTTAAGCCGCCCTTACAAGAGTTTGATAGTTTTAATCGAAACCAACAAAATGGACACCTCACATGTTTACGTGTCCTTATCAGTTGTTCGTGCAATTTTCCTTGAAAATCGATTACCAGACGTGGTGACACGGCACGTAACCCCTATTTATACCAATAGATTTTTTCTTGTGGGGCTGCTTTAAAGCAGAGGTATAACACTTCTCCCTCTCAGAATGAATTAAAGGAGAATATTCAAATAAAAATTACGGTTATCACTGAGAATATCTACCGACCAGTCCTCGAAAATTCTATCTCACGTTTAGAAGAATGTCAGCAAAATAACGGAACACCTTTAGAAGACATAATTTTTAAGGAATAAATTCTTAACGCCTGCATTTTAATATAAAATAACCATTTATTCGTTAAACCTGGCCAATTGATTATTACACTCTTTTTATTTTGAAAAGAACTTTTAGGACACATTGTATATTTTTTTCCTCGCGTTTTAAAATCCATGTTGATAATTTGATATTGTTGTTTAGATCGCCTGTTTGTGGACGTTGACTTTTGGCACTCGATCTGTCATTAGTTGGCACCAACTTTTGATTTGTATGTTGTTAAGCTTCTGCTATATCTGAATTTTCATTCCGTTTCTTATCATATTTTCCGAGTTCTAGGATGTACCTAGCGTCCTCTTTCCATTTTCTATCTTCATCGGTTATCGTTGATTTAGGACACACTCGTCTATTCATTCATTCATTCGTCATTGGAGTTTACTTCTAAATTTACATTCAGCAGTTTGAATTTATATTTACTGAAGTACTCAGGATTTTCTAGTACTAGATGCTTCGTTTTACGATTTTGGTTGTAGTTTTAGTTTTGAATTCACTTCTACGTTCACGTCCATCTTTGCGTATTACGTTGCAATTTCCGTTATAGCTTCAAATTCGTTCGCTTGAAAGACAATGAGGAAACAAACGACTGTCTGATTTACACACAAAGCTTACTTATTTTCAACAGACCAAAGTTATGGAAGAATACATGAAGACAAAAGTATTGTCTAGAATTTGAACACTGCATAAATAAGCGATGACATAAACAATAATTAGGTTTTTGTTTTGAAATATCAAACGGGAAAAACTACGTGATTCCCGTTTAAAAAATATTGTGTTCGTTTGACAAGTCACATAAAAACAATGCATGTGGTAACAGTTCGAAACATAAAAGAGGGCAATTGATGGTGCAGCACCGAATGGATTGAATTTTAAACTCATTTCCTCGTGAAACCTCTTTGATTGTGGTCGAGAGTAGTGGTGTAATAGAATATCTGACTTGACAATGGAAATAAAGGTCACAAAGCTTCATTAACTAGGGTGAATTTAGAAATAGCAACTTTAACAAATATTCTTCCAATACGTAAAATACGCTCCAGATTTCCTACCAAAGCTGAGGGATAGATTTATTATATGCGCGTGGGTAAAACGATGCTCATAGATTCGCAATAATGAAATGATGGATATCTAAGATGAAACTGCTCCATAGGACATACAGGAAATGGTGCACTGGTTTCTTATGCACACTTCTTTTGAAAAACACACACCAACAATAAGGTTCAGCACGAGCTTATACAGTTACATATTTCATGCCTACAAGTTCTTCCAGGCGACTTCATAACACAAGCTTCACTAGGCCACTGCTACGATGGGATTCCCCCACAGACATATCCCAGGTGTATGCATAAGTTCTTTTTTTGGCTTTTACTAACAGAAGCAAGTAATTTTCAAGGGAAATTAATTTCTTTTGTTCAAAATATTGCCCATCGGCTTCTACACATTTCAGGCATTTATCAGGTAATTTATGGATACCATGCTAGAAAAACTGCTTACCTTTTACGGCAAAGCATTCATTGAGCTACTTTCCAACTTCCTCGAAATTGGTGAAGTACTGCTCTGCAAGCGCGTGGTGATAGTTAGACGGCGCCAGATCTGAAGAGTACGGCGGGCATGGAAGGATGTCCAATTCAAGCGATTTCAAGGTGTCTTTCACTAGTTTTGCTATGTGAGCCGGCGCATTGTCGTGTAACAAAGTCACGTTGCCATGTCTTCTGGCCCATTCCGGTCGTCTTTCGATTAATGCGTAGTTTAAATTAAACATTTGTTGGCGATAGCGTTGTGTCTTAACGGTTCCACCGGGCTTCAATTCATAATACACAATACAGCTCTGGTCCCACCAGACACAGAGCATGGTTTCCTTGCCGAAGCTATTTGGCCTGGATGTTGAAGGACCGGCTTTTCCAGGTGGAAGTCACAATTTTTTCCGCTTCGAGTTTTCAAAATATATCCGTCACCCGTCACAATTCGATACAGAAATGATTCCCTTTCACGGCATTGAAGCAGCATTGCACAGGTAACTTTGCTTTTGTCTATTTGACTCGTGAACGTTTGCTGTTGTGTTTTTTGTGACATATGAAATGTTTCTGCTTACTGCAGTTGAGTTTCAGTTGGGTAATCATTCAGTAACTCCTGCAATTGCTCGTCTCAATTGTCGAAACCACGTCCCACATGCTCTAGTAGATGGAATGTGTTCACCATATGTTTCTGCCAGCAAGTGATGACTTTCAATAGCTTTTTTCTTTTGTTTAAATAAGAAAAATAATGCGTGCCGCAAATGTTCTTTTTCAGGCACAAAACTAGAGATGATCACTGAACGATAAAGCAAAGGCGTGGACTTGTATTTTAAATGTCGGACGAACAAAATGACGTGTGTATCAAATTAATAAGCTACGTAGTTTTCGCTGGCACCATCTCCTAATTAAGCCGGAAAAAGTTATCCATAAGCCTGGTGTTCTTAAATTAACCATATTTTTATATAAAATTGGATACTCCGAATATTCAATTTCAAATATATAATTTACTGTCCATTTTGTCGTCTTAAAATGTGTTTGGTTTTATATAGTAACTTTATCAAACCTCTAAATTGAATTTCTTTCCGCAATTAGATGCTTAAAACACTCAAATTAGCAAGACAGCAGTAAACACCCTTCATTAAAGATTTCTTCCTCATCTTCTGCAACGCGTCTAATAAATGTATAGAATGCTATGGTCTCTTTGCTCTGAAATGCCTGAATATGTGCTTTTTATTATCCTTTAAAATGAAACTACCCCTTTCGTGCACGTCCCTATAATCGCCACATTAGTATCCCGAATACAGTTTCTTATATTGGCAATCTATCGAATCCTTTAAATGCTGTAGCTTTTCGAATCTCAAACTAAAACGGGTTGGTAAGTAAGAGTGTAAATTACACCGTTACATTGTATATTTCACATTTGCATATCTGACTCCCATTCTGGCGAGTTTTGCGTTCGTTGTACCCTGAAATGGGGTGACCTGCTTTGTATTCGAGAAATAATATACCCGACCTAGCCGGCGTTGTTGCTCCCTCAATACTATGTGAACTATTTTATTCAATTTAGTCTGCCCTTGTAGGCATCCAATTTGTTAAAGTGAATCGTATTACTATTGTCGGAGAGCACTTGACCATAAAACCAATTGGATTGTCTAAGAGGAGATTATTCCAAGGGGAGGGACGTCAGAACAGCAGTTATTAAAATGCTTTTTGGTACTCTGGCTCCGCGCTCATAAAAAGGATTTAGCAGATGATTAAATTCTCGTAAAATCGCGCGACTCGTACGAAGAGTGGATATAAGAGATAACTCTGTCGTTTAAGATCGTTCAGACGGAGTGGCGGCGAATAACAACGCTTTAAATATTTATGAAAATAGCTTTTTAAGTACAGGGTTATTTTATAAAACTACAGACACACATTTCTAAAGGATTCGTGTTCTAGGGACGTATCCCTTTCCGGATTCCCATTGGTCCTGCAATATTTATCATAAAAATCTTTAACAGTCCGTAAGTATGGGGAGTATCACACATTAATGATGATGACGTTTTAGTTTAGATAATTAAGAAAGAAGCCTCATCTACCATTTTCTTTCCTTTTGGTTGTAACCAAAGAAGCTGTTGGACTATAGCGGTAATCGAAGGACCTACATATAAATACACAGTTTCACCTAACTCTTTCTCAATATTTAACGTCTTAGCTTCATAATTATATGATTTTCCTATAACTTATTCATTTTATAGTACGTATATAAATAAATTCAACGTTAATCTGTCAATATCTGTTATTGATTTTCCATAGATAATTTCGCATTGTATACATGTTCACGAAAGTATCAGGTCCAAATTAATACTTATAAATCGCATTTATAACAGACATCTGATGTAGCTATATTAAAATTATTTAAAATCTCTGAATAAGTATGGTTTCAATAAACTACCAAATGTGAAGGGAAATTACTGAATTTTCTAGTCAGGCGCTATTATTTGCCTATGTTTTAAAATGACAGTACCATAGCTAAACGCACATGTACAAAGTTCTGTCTGCTGCCGAGTAATACAACCATTATCAATTATCAATTTCTGTTGCAATATAGGCCGAGGAAAACATTGCTCATCGGAAAAAAAGAGCAATTATACTCAATCTCCTTAATAGGGGAAAAAGCTACAAGTTTATACAAGAATCCCCCTCTTGTTCTGCGAAAATGGTTGTAAACGCTAAGCAGTGGAGAAAAGTGAAGAAAATCGTGGCGGAAAAAAGAAAACTAGCCTTAGAAACGACTTGTACAAAGAAGATACCGTTCATAAGTCCATTTTCAATTAAAAATGAGTTAAACTTTTCTATAAGCATGTCTACTATTAGGTGAACATTGCCTCAAGCAATGTTCCGTGCAAGAAGATCTAGAAATCTATCATTAAATAACAGGCAAACACAGGGTAGATTGTAGTTTGCTAACGAACACTCACAATGGGACGACAAAAGAAATTGCCTCATTTTCTGTGGTTAGGTGAGACTAACATAGTTTTGTTAAATTCTGGTGCATACCAACAACATATACCAAGACGATCATCGAGAGTATTTTAACCCCGTACTCCAGAAAGACGGTAAAATTCGGAGACTCAAGCATTATGCTGTGGGGGTAATTTCCATGGTATGGTGAATCTTTTTTATTTAACATATAACTTGATACTTCAACCAAATTAAGACCATTATGTTCGTGTAGATGACTCTACATTGATTCCTTAGATACGGCGTCTTCAATATCTAGTAATGAACAATATGGACTTTCAACTAATTCTTTGTTCAACTAATAACCCCTTTCTTATTTTTATCTAAGATGCTGTCGGGGAGTAGGCCTCGGGTACTTGCCAGAGAAAGCTGTTTACAATTTTTTATGCTTTTTCTCTTGGTCTTCTGAACGGTATGTATAGGTATGTATAGGTTTATCGTTGTCAATAGTGTCGGCAAAGTGGGACAAGTTACAGTGCAGTGCAGAGAACAACGGGGAGGAGCCGAGCGGCTGTATCAAGGCGAGTGATCCTTAACGTTAACATTACTCACATCATTTATAATCGTGAACTTCATGAGTGAGCATAGGCGATGCGGAGGCAGGAATGTTTACACATAAAATAATGATAAAAAATATATTATATAACGTGCTGAAACACTTACTGTTTTAAGAAGTTTCCACGAAATCACACACTGGACGGCATCTATTAAATATTAAAAGCATTAAATATGTTTCCACACTTGTATCAGTTAAATGAGCACGGCGTGCGGAATAAATATTTTTTAATGATGAGAACGACCGTTCCACATCAAGTGATGTGTATATTTGGAAATGTAATGTAATCTTTGTGACAACTTAATGGATCTTTCGACGCACCTTTACAAATTTGTCTTAGTATGAGAAAATCTGAATCCTTCTCAATAACACTTTCACATTTTCGTACTACACCTTGATTTTTCTCGATTTGCGCCGTAAAAAGATGTCAGTGAACATTTTCCACGATTTGAACAGAATCCAGACACGATATAGAATTATTTGTTGATTTTTCAATTTCTTCCGCTAGTCCATAGTAGTTCTTGCGAATACTTTCTGAATCACATTTTACCTGACTATCTTGAAACATTTTCTGGCATTTCTTGATAGGCTTGGAGTGTCTCGCATAGAATTGTAAAACTACCTTTTTTACATCATCAAAATGTTCGTGGTAGCAAAACGCAGCCTTTAACCATGTTTCCCAACGTGCAGTAATCGGCTGTGGTGGTTCAGTCACTTTGGACCACAGTTCGTGGCATGTTTTTGGATGTTTTGCGGACTTTAAAAATACTGTTTTCGTATGACCTATTAAAATATTTACTCGTGGATAACATTTAGAGATCAATTGCGCAACAAGGTTCGAAGCATGTTACATGTAACCGATTGCCATTGTCTTCTTTAAGAGTACATTTTGCAACTCATTTGGAAACAACTAAGATAGGGGATGACAGTTCAAACTCTTCCATTGCAAGCACCATCATATTCACCAAATCACCAAAGAATGTTTTTGCCGATCAGTTGTTTCAGCCACAGATAACGACAATTTTTATCTTTCAATTCTGCTTTAATCCTTCTTTCAACATAGTGACGAACAGATGGCATAGAGTTTCTTAACGGTGTCCGACTTGGTAATGTATAATCAGAATACTTGCCCCAGAAGGAGGCAAATGCTTGTTGGCCTAATAAGGTGAACGGGAACATTACATAGAATAAAGCAAACATCTATATCAAATACTAACTGTTCGCTACATCGTTTGCCAGACATTGTAGAACAGTGTTTTATACTTTTTAGGTGGCGTTAACACTTCCACCTGCCGAAACAAGTTAAGGAGTTGTCGCACTTTACACTTTTAATTTTATCGCCTTCGTATTCTAAATCCGGTATGCTCGCTATTACGTTTTCTAAACGAAACGTACCTAAATGCGACATTTTCTAAGTATATGCGTACTGACAAGCACTAAACAAGCGTGCTTTGATACGGTACTCAATTCACCCCTCCAGATTGTTCTCCGAACGGCACTGAAACTTGCCCCTCTTTGCCGAGACTAGTGATCAATATTTTATGACCAATAATAATAAATAATTTTACTGAATTCAGTCAAATCTTAGCCCACTTTAAAATAATGTCATTTTATAATGCCTGAACATGAAAATGCACTTCGGCAACCCAACTAATCCGATATTTAATTTTTTTCACTTACTTCTGCAAAATACCCCCTTTTTCAATTTCTAGGAGACAAGAAATTACTCTCAAACTCAAAAGCTATTGCTTGTATGTTTCAAATATGTATGGTTCCAGTTTGCTTTATATTCTAGTACAGCTGTGCCTGCTATAACGTTTTCTCGGTCTTTTGAATTTTGTATAAGCAGATTGGATACATCCCATTCCTACATCCCAATCTCGAAGAAAAATACGTGAACTACAGCGTTTTCCACGTCATCGTAACTTTATCTAAGATATTGTTTACAATTTTACGAAAATTCTCTCCGTTCCCAAACTCCTGACTGATCTACGTTTTATGGAGATTCGTTCGGTCCGATACGAACGGGTTGCATAGCATTTCCCTTTCACGGTTGAAGCGTCCCATCCCCGTTCTGGTCCTGTTTTGAATAAATCAGCCTTGATATATTACGTCAGACAGGATGGCATCCGATCTTTCCGCATTTTTGCGGCCTTGCAAGGGCGGTCACCATACAGCTCTGCTGGACGCTTACAGCTTCTCTACGCCTGAATGCGAAAAATATGCTAGACTCATCCGCCTTTCCGGATTTACATGCAGTGCGACTAAATCACGCGAAACGACCGAGGAAATGGAAAATTTAATTTTCCTAGGTGATCTATTTATCGAGTAGCGAGGGCTTCTCTTAGGAGATTTTGAATCTCATATGTTGTATTCGGCATATATAGGGGGAAAAGAAATTGATTTCTTGTGCAATATTTGATTTTGTGCATTTTATCGGGTAAGGAAAGAAACCTAATATTCTCCCTAAAATTGGCATCCTTTCGACGTCCAGCACTTTAAAACTTTTTATACTGGCTTAGTTGAAATTTTAGTGTAAAGTACTATCACCAAATTGCACTGATAAGGTTTCTTTCATTAAAATATTTATATAATATATAATATATTTTTCATTAAACAAATTATTCCCTTCAATAGTGGTGTAGTAATATTCTTGTAGACAAGTTTCTTTTCTCTGGTAGTATACAGTGAAGTAATAACATATGGAGTAACATTCATAAGATCGAAATTTTCTAACATTTACCGTAATTTTACACACTTAGCACGCTTTAGTAGTAGACGTTGCTTTGTTGAAAAACATTTGTTGAATATAGAATGTCATCAACATTTGTTTAAATGGCAACTTAATTTTTTTTAAAAGAACGTTGACTTGGCCCTTTTGACATTTTAAGTTGTTTTATTGTCCTGTTTCGTCCTTTTATCTTGTGGGTTCTTAACTAAATTTTGCTACCATGATGTTGTTTATGGTGTCATTTGCATCTGTTTTAGTTTTACAATCCTTTTCTGGAGTGCCTTGGTCTCAGGATGTGCACACCTCTACGAAGCCGGTAGACTTAATTAATATAATAAAATTTGAGATACTGTCAAATTTTCCCGTTTTCCATTCTCCTACATTCTAATATTTTTTTTCTTCTATTTGATGGAATGCTCCAGTTCCTATTCGATAATTACAAAAAAGTGATACGTTGGATTAGAAAGTCTAAGAAAAGCGGAAAAGACTATCTTGTTGTTGGCAAAGGTGTCATCCAAATACCGACAAACGTTGAAAATCAAATAATTTGTTAAGTGTCAAACATGCAATGTCTAGTTTATTTAAACGCCAAATTTAATGGGCTTATATTAAATATTATATTTCATTTTCACAAGTAAGCCCTATATTTATGTGAAAGGTGCTTCAATTTTATTTTAAATAACAAAATACACTTATATGAAAGACAGAGCTTGCTACTAAAGCAATATGCAAAAGTACACTATAACGTCGAACAGTTAAGGTTATTCCCCCTCTTGCATGCATAATAAATTCTTTTATTAATACGGCGTGTTACCGGAATATCACCTGACGTGATCGAATTAATCTTAGGAAATTTCTGCTGACACTATAAAAAACTCAGTTTCTCTAACAACTTATGATGATTTATCAGGTCAAAAGCAAGGAAGACATCACTATAAATAACATCCAGTTGACCACCCCTATCCACGGTTTCGGCTATTGTTTGAGAAATCTGTTCCAGGTTAGTTACAGTAGATCTATTTGCCAAATATTATGCTGAGCTTCAGAGAGAGATATGATTTAGTACCATAAGAAAGACCTTTATAAATTAAGACTTCAAAAACATTCACAAAAGAAGAAATTATAGCCATAAGTCGGTAATTATCAATATTGGAACTACCACCCTTTTTCAAGATTGGCGAAATTCTGGCTACTTTCCATATACCAGGAAACGTATGTGTAGGACTAGATTAAAGATTATACATAGAGGAGTGGCAAAGACAATCCTTCACAAAAAAACAAGGAATGTTATCATCACCAGCTGTAAATTTGTTCTCTAAAGTCTTGATACATTGTATTACTTGCTCTACTGAAATAGACTGTAAACACAAAGGTGGTAAACTGGAATCAATATCTGGAAGGGGAGAGTCCAAAGCCTCAGGTAAAAAAACACCAGGGAATAATATGGCAAAAGCATTAACTATCTATATTGGATCACTGTATTCGTTAGTGGCGTCAAAAACTTTACCAGGAATTCTGGTAGTGCTCTGCCTAGAACGAACGAATTGCCGAAAAGAACGTGGATTTTTTGAAAGGCTCAGTTCGCTATTGCGAAAGTATAGACTAAGCTAGTGTCCATCTTAACCAGCCTATGTAAACACTGAAAATTCCATTCTGTAATAATTGTTTTGTGTCGATTGCCATTTGCTATGATAATAGGCCTACAGTCTTAGGTTCTTTTATTGCAGGGGAGAACCAAGGGGAATAACGGGTCTTGCAGTTTGAACCAATCATAGGAACAGATCGAAGACCAAGATAGTATACAATTCATTGTAAAAATCCTGTACAGCCAAGTTAACATTTTGGTGACGCATAAGAAATAAACAATTGGTTGTGGATAAATTAAAGTAGAGGTTGTAATAATTTACTTTATAGAAATTATACTGAATGTTATTGTTGGCAGGAAACGAAAATACTTTAGAGGGTTTGGCGTTAGGTACAGTAATATCTAGTAATAAGTAAACCTGTGTGTGAAATTTCATATTACTTTAAATGAACATTCTAAGATAGCAAAAAGTTCTTCCATTTAGTAGCATCTTATTTATTATCCTTGAATTGTTTGTAATGTTTAAAAGGGATCTATCGTATCTTGTTCTTTTAGTTAGTAAATATTTCAATTTAATTAATATTTCCGCATTTATAGTCGGCCGCACGTAGCTACGATTTTCGTGTAATTGTTGCAGTTTACTCCCAAACGAGGAGTCTTTTCTCGGCAGGGGAATCGAGTGTAATTAAATGTTATTTTAAATTGCCCTAATTAGGCCGCCGCTTCAGGTAGTTTACTGTTTTGGCCTTCCATTATTTCTCCCTACTTTCGCTGCACTGAAATTAGATAATTTGGATAAATGTTTGAAATATATTATTTCCTTACTTTTGCTCGGAATAGCTTCAGAGTTCTCAAGGCTTCCGCGAAGTTTCGGAAACGCTGTTAGTCGGCTAGCGCCTTGCCGTCTTCTTGCCGCTCCCCCATTCTTTCTTAGATAAATTTAATTAGCGAATTTTAAGAGGAGCATAATTTGCATATCGCGTTACTCGATAACTGCGCCGCCTCGGAAAAATCTCTCAAGAGAATTTTCGCTCGCGTTCTGGTTTGGAGCATTAGTGAGGCGTTCGTCTTTAGTCCATCATTTATTAACTTAAATTTACTCTTTCGGAAGCTGCTCCTCAACGAAGAATTATTTTATGTAAATATTGTAAGTAAATTAATATATTCCGTTGACTTTAGATGTCTTCAAGATCGTTTAGACAACACAGAATGTCAACATAATAATGAATATAAGACTGGAATCCTCGTAAAAATGTAGAACAAGTACAAACGCTTAGGAATGCAAATTCTAGGGTGTTAGATCGCTTGCATAAGTTTCCAACTTCTTTATTTAAGTTAAAAAGTAATATCCAGCGAAACTTTAGAATATTACTTTTATATCTGACGAAGGTAAGACCCTTACGTAAATATATACTGATAAGAAAAGACTCCCGGGTGTCAAATTCAGATCTTAATGCAATTTTGTAGGTAAGCAGAATATGTTGAGACTTGAAAATAAAAATGTTTTGTTTGTGCTGAAATTCACTCTGAGGGAGTAAAATACTGCTTCGAAAATTCACAGATTTTCAGTTTTCTTGATTTAAATCTTGAACGGAAACAGATACAACAACAATTTAAATGCAAATGTTGCACCTTATCGAAAGATATTTTAGGACACATGAATGCTGTAAATACAGGGTATTGCATTTAGGCGCTACTCTCCTATGCCAGAGCTGATTATAATAATATGGAAAAAATTAACGCAAATTGTTTATCTTTAACATCCTTTATTGATTTTAAAGCATTTTCAATTATACAGAGTGTTTCAAAGATGATATTAATATAAGAACTTATATCTTATGCTACGCATGTACTACATATACGTACATCAGAAAATGGAAACAGTTACTCTATATAATCCTACTGTTAATTTTCAAAGGGGTGTTTCATCCCCTCAGAGTGAATTTCAGGATATACAAAAAAGAATTCTATTTTCAATTCTCAACATGCTCTACTTACATATTACGTTCCATTAAGATATAAATTTGACGACCGGGTACCTTTCCTGGTTAGTGTCTGAAATGTAAATGTAAACACTTAATTAGATTAGTTTTTGTGAACAAAGATAACAAATGTTAGAACGAACTTAACGAAGCATTACGTTGTTTATATTGTTACCTTTATATTGTTAAATTCTCAATTGCAAATCTTTGTATAAATATAAGATATGAAAGATGTGGGAAATTATAGTATGGTCTGGAAAGATTACCGTGACTCTTTAATAGCCATCCTGGGACATTTGTGAAACTACTATACTTAAAAACTGTCATGGTAGAAGCAACAGCACGAACCATTAAGCAAGCTCACGTAAAATAACGAAAGAGTTATCAAAAACTTTAACAAGGAGAGTCCACATGTACTATTGAAAATTTGAAGTTAAACTAAAAGAAGTTTTGTTGTTTACGCCAATTTTGGCGCAAACTGTTTCCTTTTGCTTTTTTCCGACTTATTCTGAATTATTCTTCTATTTTCCCCACAAATTTCATCTTTACAGCTGTTAAAGCACTGTTGTGTTTTTTTTTCTGGTTTCTCTATAATCACTGGCGTATGCCATTGTACACCACTGTGTTGTGTACTTTTACTTCACACACAACACTACTTCTTTAAAGCCACATCGTAGGTCACTGGCTACCACACGAAACTTGCTGTTAAACTGAGTATGCTACACAGTACGGAGGATTCCGTGCCTGAAAAAGAACATTTGCGGCATGCATTACTTTTCTTATTTAATCAAAAGAAAAGCTGTTGAAAGTCATCGTTTGCTGGTAGAAACATATCGTGAATACGCTCCATCGAATAGAATATGTGAGTGCTTTGGTAAACAACAAAAATGCGAAGACGAGCAATTGCAGGAGTTATTGGATGAAACTCAACGGCAATTAGCAGCAGCATTATATGTGACACAAGAAACACTCAGTAGACGTTTACGAGCAATGGGAAAGATCAATAAACTCGGTAAAGGGGTTGCACCCGATTCGAATGAATGTTAAATAGAAAATCGCAAAGACACCTATGAAATGCTGCTTCAACGCCACGAAAGGAAATCATTTTTGTATCGAAAACCATGCTCTGTGTCTGGTGGGACCAGAGCGGTATTGTGTATTATAAACTCTTGAAGCCCGACGAAACCGTTAATACAAAATGCCATATCGAACAAATGATTAATTTAAACCACACACTAATCGAGAGACGACCGGAATGGGCCAAAAGAAAGTGGTTTTGTTACACGACAATGCGCCGTCTCCTACAGCAAAACTAATGAAACATCTGGACCGCTTGAATGGGACATCCTTCTGCACTCACCATACTCCCCAGACTTGACACATTTGACTATCGGCTTTTCGTATCAATGGGATACGCGCTTGCAGAGCAGCACTACAGCAATTCTAGGAAATTGGAAAATACCTCGACGAATGGTTTGCCGCAAAAGGCAAGCAGTTTCTTTGGCATGGTATTCATAAATTACCAGAAAGATGAGTAAAATGTGTAGAAGCCGATTGCTAATATTTTGATTAAAAAAAATAATTTCCATTGAAAATTACATATTTTTTTTAGAAAAAAAACGAAAAAAACTTATGTATAAACCTGGTTGACGTATCTATTAGATTCACAAAATAATCTTAGATATTAACATTCGGTTGTACCTAAATAAATCCGCGTGGTATAACCAATATTTTGCGAAGAAAATACCTTTTAATCTATATTTGTTAAGGTAAAACATCGAGTTTGGTTCTTACTACCATTCCGTAATATTTTTTATTCTTTTGCCACTCACTGTGTAGCACGTAACGCTTAAATACTCGTATGGTATAGGTATAACACAAATATTCGTGTACGATATCGAACCGGCCACCTACCATATTAAAAGCTCGCCCATAAATTCCTGAACCTGAATCCTCGAGAGAAAGTGATTTTCGTTACCGCTCTGCAAACACCGCAGTTAACTAAACTAAGTTACACTTCGTATGGAGTTATCGTAGGGGTGGGGTAGCAGCTGCGAACGAAGTCGGTGATTGATTTTTGATTTATCGCTTAATTTGTAAGAAAACTGGTAACAGATGATGGGGAAAATCTCTAAACAATTTATTAAATATGGACGGCGGCGTGGCGGCCGCATTCACGTTTCCCGTTCACCGCTAATTTATTTCCGTCACTGTAAATATCGCCGTTCAGACGGAAATAAATTCCGAAAAGGAGGAGAGCTCACTAGCCGAGAATATATTATTCTGGTCCGCCTTGTCGATGGACCTATTTATCGTTTGTTTGTTGCGCTTATGGGATTGGACGTTTTGGATAACTAAAGCCATATCTGTGCAGTTCGATTTCGACGCTTTTGTAACAATCGGTTTGTCAAGTGAAGGACGAAGGAACTCACCTAATTGGGGACCTACACTCCGCTTTTTCTTTTCTTGTCCAGTTACTGTTTACGAATACTGAATCTTTAATATATGTCAAGGTTGGATTACACTGGCCAATACACGTGGCGGAAAATTTTACTCAACTCTCTTACTGTTGAATGAAAAGGCAGTGTGGTAAGTTTCTTATTACCGGTCTTTTGAAGTTAAGGTCGTGGAATTTTTGATGTGTTGTTTCTATCGGATTTTTCGCAAAATACGGTCCATATCTGTAAAAGAGAAACCATTGTAGCTGGTTACGTCTTTGATGTATTTTAGTACTTTTTCGAACCTGCTTCTACTTAACCGAAATTTAACGAGTGTATTAAATAGGAAATTGATCGGTTTGGTAGAAATATTTTATTAGTTTTGCTGAGCTAGATTTGATATCACTATTTCTTTCAGTTCTAATATTTGGCCTTTTGGTGTTGGTATTGTTAAGGGGAGAAGATTTCCCTATTCACACTAAGGGAGTTTTTCGCAGGAGCTAACAAATACAAAGATTGCAACAACGATTTAGGAAAATGAGGAGGCCTAAAGATGAATCATTTCGGGTGTTACTTTATGGTCCAATGGTCTGTATTTGAACTGTATTTGTTTATAATTGCGGAATAAAATAAAAAGTCTATGGCGAAAATCCATGTGAAGAAGTTGTCTGCTAAATACTTGAGTTGAGATAGATTTGATAACACTGCCAACACACATTTTGGTGCCTCGATTTTTTTTAAGTGTAATTAAGCAATTTTGGGGTGCCTAATCCAAAATTGCCGTCAGATTTATTCTATCATATCTACTTTTTGAAACTCACTCTTTCTGCCCTATTTAGGAAAATATTCACTAAAATTCGGTATGTTTTTTTTATGTACGTAATTTTTTAAATATTGCTATCTGATAACTGTTCACTGAAACACAAAAAAAAATGGTAGGAAGTATTTATTTAACAAAAAAATATGCATATACATCTTTTACTCATTGGTTAAAAATTTCCTTTTCTAAGATTTCCTTGTGTAAGCTTTACCGGAGCAGTCTCGCTGAAAATTTCAGCAGTATTCGGCCATCATATGGGTATGCCATCTTCTTTGGTACCTTTCTTCTATAATGCTGATATCTTTGTGAAATCTTTCCCCCAAGTATTCTGAAAAGCAATCTAGCTGGCTGTGTAGGTAATGAATCTTGATGTTCATGTTACATTTGAACGTGTGAAAGTTAAAAAGCATTTCTTCTATTAATAAATAATTGTGAAATTTATTACTTACAGTAATACATTTTACCCTGGTGTACCTCTGCTCGGAAGAAATGACAGTTATTTTTGGAACCAGCACATCAGAAATACTCTAAATCAGTTCGTATTTTACAGGCACCATGGCCGGTGTTAAAGATAAGTAAAAAAAATAAAGTAAACTCAACAAAACACAAAAATAATATGATGTGTTACGTTCCATTTTGTTGTTTCGAAATATTTTTAGTTTTGCTTAGCGCTTTTCCTTTATTTTGGTATATTGACACTAACTTAGAGTACAATTTAGTTTAGCATTTTTAGGTTCGTTTATAGATACTGTTTCCTCCTATTCCTCGTTTTCTTTCGCTAATGATTTTTAGTTTTCGTTTGAAATATTCACTGTTTACCGCTTGCAAGATTTCTGTGTCCATCATCTATTCACAACGTTAGTGGAGTTGTTAACGGTTAGCGCGCTTATCAAGCCTATTAGAAGTAGCGTTCTCTTACTCGTGATGGGAGCGGTGATAAATTTTTTTCTTCCTCGTTTTCTAATTCTTTTTGTTAATTACTTTCTTATTAATTGCGTTCTTTTTTTTGTAAACTTCATTTATACGAGGGAAGGTGAGTAAGTAGTCACAAAATACTATTGCAGAGATAATTAGAGAAATAGTTAGTCAAAAACAAGTTTTATTTTTCAGTAAAGTTGCCATCTATATTAATACACTTATCCCATCATCAGTGCCTCAATGCCTACAGCAATAAAGTTTTTGGATTGTTATGTGAACCACGTGCTTATCTCTTGTTGAACATCATTATCACCCACGAAATGTTTTCCGCCAAGATGTCTTTTGAGTGGATCAAACAGATGCTAATCATTTGGGGCTAGGTCCACCCTAATTCTGCAATTCTCGCCTACTTCAGGTGGACCGAATGCGGCTTGGCGTTATCGTGACGCAGCAATATTCCTGTCGTCAGTAAGCTGCACGTTTTCGCATTCCGAAGCAACAACAAAGCTGTACAGTATGATTCAGCAGTCGCGTTTTCACTTCTACTCTGAAAATGGGCTAGGAGCACTTTTTGAGGATCCTAGAATACGGTAAGCATAACCTTACCAGCTAAAAGGACAATCTAGAATTTCTTTGTTGACAGTGCAGAAAGATGTTCCTATTGCATTGAAGCACGCTTTATTTTGGGTTGGTAGTGGCGCACCCATAACTCGTGACCAGTAACAGTCCTGTTAAGCTTGTACTCCCCTTTCTCTATGGTGCGGGAAAGGTGTTGCAAGGACAAGCCCAATCGAATCTTTCTGTGTGCCTAGCTCAGTTGTCTAGGTACCCACCATGAGCAAACTCTTCGAAAATCCAAACGATCGTGCATCGAGTACGGTCGCTATTTCAACACTGCCTGTGTACCCGCACGGCAATTGTCACTTGAGTATCATAAAGCTGGATTGGGCTGACAGCTAGTGACAGATAGGGAGATAGCTCACTGCTATTCTCAGCTTTCCCTCGGCAGTTCGTGACTGATTTAATGACTTTCCCTCGTACATGCGTATGTATACTTGTCCATTGATAACAACGATTGCAAAGATTGTGGGGTTGCATAATTCACAGGTTCCGCAATAAACGTGATCCCAATCAAATTAATAATTTATTCGGAACGCAACGTCTCGAGAGCACATGGACTCTTATTGTCAGCCGAATAACCGACTGTGAGTCGGTGTAGGATGGCGTTTACTGCAATATGTGTTAGTTGATAGTCTAAGAATTGTTGTATCATTTTAATCTCGCGTTGTTTGGGGAACGCCTTTCTCTGGTGGGGGTATCATAATCTTTTCGAACAGTATTTTTTTAATTTCACTGACTGTTCGCTACGTTCGTATAACCGTAATAGTAAAATACGCGCAATTAGGCATTCGTATTTATTCATTATTCAATAGCCCTGATTAATAACTGAAATTGGCGTAATAAACCATGATTATCTTAACTAAAGACAATATAGATATCCTATGATACAATAAATATAATTTCGCTCCTTTCAGAGTGTGAATACTTTATAACACATTTTGCAGTTATATAAGTCTTATTTCATTTGCATAATAGTATTATAAATTAATGTTTTACCGTGTCATCGACCGTCGAATCTTTCATGTGTGAGAGTGTGTAAACGCCTGCGATGTTATGCAAGTTTTTACTAGTTTTATAATATTTTCCCAAGCATTACGCTTATCTTCCTCGATTTCTGTATTACATACTGAAATAAACTATATAGCATTTGGGGAATCTGCGTGAGGAATATTATGTAATGATATGAAATATTGTCTATTAACTATCAATGATTTTTCCTATTCTAGATATTTTCTCGTCACTGTTTGGTTCACGCCCTTATTTTTATTACGGTTTATGCTATAGCTGGAGGCAAAGTACTGTTAGTACTCCCTCTTTATGGAATTTTGTTCCAGATATTCAGTCTGTGCAGTTCTCTTTCTAAATTTTACAGATATCTACTTTGGGTGTTCTTTATTAACATATAATTCACAATTTTCATGTTAAAAAAAAAGAGGAGATATAAACTTCACTATCGTTTATTATATATATCGCTTTTCGTAAACATATTTTTGTATATAAATAAATTCTTCCAAATTCATTTTTAAAAGACGTAACATCCTGCCAAAGTCACATATTTTGACATCGTCTATCCTGAGAATAATTTTCTCAGATAAAGCTTAATTTATGAAAATCTTCGAATATGTCCAGTCATAAAGTGCATCAGCTGATATTATAATTAAAACTTGGAAGTTCCGGACACATTTGTTTTGGAAGCCGAAGATCACTAAAATACGAGAAATTACGTGCAAGTGTGTGCGATTACAAAAATTAAAGACGTTGAATCTTCAATCTCAATCAATTTATATTTATTGCTCTCATTTTGTTTCGTATCTTAATTAGAATATTTAAAAACTAGCTAAACAGGGATTGCCTTAGGTTTTTTGTTAAAAAAGGATATTTTGTCAAAAAAGCGGTATATATATTTTTGATTTGTTAATATATTTATTTTTTACAACCTTATCTTTGGTTATTTTACGTAGAAAACAGTATTTTTTGAATTTAAACAAAAGAACAAAATTTAACTTAAAGAAGCCATTTAAAAAATTAATGAGCCTGAGATTTTCCACCACAATATGTATGTAAATGAAATATAAATACAATTTATTGGACAGCTATTCAAATAGTAGTAATGTTGAAGATTGCGTATCTAAACATGAGCTTTGTTAAATAATCTTTACATAATCATAACTATTGGGTAAAATACAGAGCGCAAGTTATATGTTTTTTCGTGTTTTTTGTTCAGAAACGGAGTACCGCACGTTAAAATTACCTGTTTTAAATGTATATACACTACTAGTGAGGGATTTCTAGATAAAATACGGATTAAAATCTTTACAACCGGATTAATAGCGTTGATAGGGAAACGTCCATTTGGAATGGGACATGGTTCTTTCTGCGAGTTAAAATTTACAGCGGACGCATGTACAAAATGGACGGGTCGAACACAGGTCGATTTCATTTAGTAAATTAGTACGTGATCTGGATGCTTTTGATACACGATTCCCTCTAGCGGATTTGGAGCAACTTAACGGGTATTTCGCCGGGATATTTATTTAAAAATGCCCTGTTCAATTTCAAAGATTTAAAACGAATTTTGTAAATCCTTTCAAACTGGACACAAAATTTCTTTTATACGAAATTTTGAGTCGTTGTGTTTATTAGTTTGCATACATCAACTCTTTAAAGAAAAAATGTAGATTAATACTTAAAAAAAAAAAAGACCGAGCATAGAGCTTGTCTGGGAGGCTATAGAGATAAATATGTATCTGTGTAACATTAGTACCAGTTCTTTCATTAATTTTGCACTTTTATCACCAAAGAGTATTAAATACAAATGAAGGTAAAGCTATTTAATGTCATTACTACTCTTTTAGCGTCGGTAGTTTTTTAACCATTGCTCTTTTATTGTACACGGTTGCGTTAGGAATGTAAATCTTCAATGAATGCCAATATGCATCGATGAATTGCCTTTACCTTTCTAACCACTTCCACTAAGTGTAAAACATATTAGAGTAGTTCATCCTGTACTTTAGAGTTTTTCACCATGAATTTTGTCATTAGATAATGCCAACTACTGAAACTTGCTGTTATTATACAATAATGGCCTGCTACAAATGTTGACAAATCCTGACAATAGTACACTTCACAGCATAAGTGTTGTTATTAGGGGGATAGTGAGGTATACCAGCGTTACGGTGTTCGAGTTTTGTGATGAAATGGGAGTTTCATTCAAGTAAATGGTGTCTCATTTGGGATATGATCTAGGAATAAAACACTTAATATTTGTAACGCTAATGGTTTTTTTTATTTTTCAACATAGATTCTGGACTTTACAGCTACAAATAGAACAAGTTACCATTCATATGGCCGCAACGACTCATCTGGCATGATGTCATTCGTTTAGCAGAATTTTCTATAATTTTGGCTATGTTTTTCGAATAACATGATCAATATTTTCTTCGATTTATTGTTGCTTACCTTTTAGCGTACATTTTATCCTTGATATAACTCCAGAGAAAACAGTCCATTGATGTTAAGCCACTTAATGTTGCAGACCGATTAGTGTTACAATTTCAAGAGATTTGGAAATTTAGTTTGGAGTAGAGTTATGGTCGCACATGCAGTATACCACGGTGCGCCGGCCTGCTGAACCACATGTTATTCAGATCCAAGTCGCTATCACTGTAGCCAGATAATCTACTCCTACTGAACAAAAACCTTATTTACTAAACTTAACTTAACTTAAACTTAAGGTAACTTTACCTTATGCTAATTAAGGATAATGTGTCCAATGCAATAACGCGTTTACATAATGGGCTAATTATATCTCTAAATTGTTAGTACTAGAGTTCACAAACAAATTCAAGAAAGGTGAATTATTCAAGTCTATTTCATCATTAACTAACACGTCCGAATATGTAAGTTTATTTATCACTAGGGATTCGAGTAAGTTTAATTTTAGACCCTTACTTTCGAAATGTAAAATTTGTTGTTTGTGGTTGTTTTCCAATAAATGGCGAGCGTCATCGGAATCTTTATTTTTGTGTACATAGCTCATGAAGTGCTTATGTATTCTTTTTTCAAAACTCCTACCTGTTTGGCCGATATACGTTTTTGGGCAATCAAAACAAGTTAGTTTATTAATTCCCGGTTTTTTTCCTTTAAAGAAAAAGGGATTAGTTACAAAGCACTAAATTATACAGGACCAATTACTGAGAAACTAGGCAAACTATTAACCAAATCTAACGATAACCTACAAAACCAATTATTCATTAGGAAACTTCATAAAAAAAAATAAATCAAAAATAACTAATCCCTTTTTCTTTAAAGGAAAAAAATCGGGAATTAATAAACTAACTTGTTTTGATTGCCCAAAAACGTATATCGGCCAAACAGGTAGGAGTTTTGAAAAAAGAATACGTGAGCACTTCATGAGCTTTGTACACAAAAATAAAGAATCCAATTAGGCTCGCCATTTTTTGGCAAACAACCAGAATTTCCATAGTAATTTCGAAATTTTACATTACGCAAGTAAGGGTCTAAAATTAAATTTACTCGAGTCTCTAGAGATAAATAGACTTAAATATTCAGATGTATTAGTTAATGATGAATTAGACTTGAATAATTCACCTTTGTTGAATTTGCCCCTGAAGTTTAGTACTAAGAATTTAGAGATATTATCAGCCCATTACGTAAACACATTGTACACATTATCCTTGATTAGCACAAGATAAGGTTATATATATTGGAAATTTTGTAAAATTGACTTTTACTTCTCCGGTCATTGTCAAAATGCGCTTCGTCGCTTAAAAAGAGTTGGTTTGTTTGTGGGATCATGTTATTTTTTACCTAACACCCAATTCACAAACATACGACGTTGCAAATGGTCTCTAATTGTTAACAGAAGTTTGTATGCTGTCAGAAGCAGATCTTTCATTAAAATTCGATGCGTAGTCGCTTTTGAAAGGTTCAGTTTTTGTGAACGACGTCGAATTGATGTGTTGGGATGTTCAAGCACGTTTTCTCTTACTGCACCAATATTGGCGTTTGACCGAGCAGAGCGACGACATATTCGTGTTGCCTTATCGGTAACAGAGACAGTGATGTGTACTCACACATGCACAATCAATTAGTGGCGAAGAAATGACCTGTAATCACTTGATTCACATTAACATTGATTCCTTGGCATGCAAATCGTAGTGTTGAAGCCACAAATGAAGATAGCTATTGTAATGGAGGTAGTACTGAAATTATGAAGTCCCCATTTTTAACTTCATACACGTATTCTGCAAGCGTTCCTTTCATTCTTATTCTTAGTATTGCTTATTCGGCGCAGTTAATTCTTAATATTAAGTGACAAAGACGTTCGGAAAATTATTTTTATGCAATGCTGATAATTTGTGTTCCTAGGTCACACTCCGTTTTGTTTTTTCTCTCTCTAGCAATCCCATCTCTGTAGCGTTGCTTGGATTGGCATTAGACCTAAAATTAATTTTCCTTGGCAATAGTAGAACTTGAAGCGAGCTAGACATACATTACACCACTGTAATCACCATAACTTTCTGGACGATATTCTGCATTAGGTGTCAGATCTATAGTCGTACGTCTTTCTTGTTGAAGAAATTAATCAAAGTGTTTTTTAAATTATGTTAAAATTTTTCACATCCTTTTCTAAAACGTAAATGAAAGAAGCTCTTATAATATGACATATTAAAACTTCATTTTCCTTTAGGTTTTAACTAAATTGAATTTATTTAAAAATATTGCATTCTCTTGGGAGCTGCTGGCGTTATTAGGATTGTCACTGGAATTACTGTCAAATTATGAGAATTTTATGGCAGAAGGTTCTAAAAAAATGTGGTGGTGTTGTCAATAGAAAAGGCCACTCTCAATGTCTCTCTTGGTACCTGTTAACAGTCATGTGAGCGGTGAGAGATGGGGATGGTCAGAAGGTATCGGCGCTTCTTCTTCATCATAATATCTGCCCCTTCAACGTCATTACGTCATTCTCAGCTGAGTAAACATGGCTACTGCAATTAATTCTCCTGCCAAGTGCGAGTAGCGTAGTTATAGCAAGACTAAAGTAAGAATGGGACTACGGTGAAAACTTTATGCAGGATGGTGTTGTGAGTGAATGGTGTAAGAAATTTAAAGAGGGCCAAGTCGATGTTCACGATGAAATGGGACAAGGACGCAAGCCTCTCGCATTAAAAGACATTATTCAACGAATCGGCAACATGATTCGAGAAAAACGGAAGTTTAGCATCAGTGAGTTGTATGTGGAACTTCCTGAAGTCTCAAGATCTACTGTGCCCACAATAGGAAACAACGTTGCGAACCATCTCAACTCACTGCCAGCAACATTCTTTGCAGAGGGTATCGGAAGGCTCGTCCACAGATTTGACAAGTACATCTTCACGGTGATTATGTAGAAAAGTAACCATGTTTGGAAATAACTTTTGGTAATAAATTCACTTTATTACTTACACTTGCCTTGTTTTTATTGGCTATCGGAGGTTAAAAAAATAACCCTCATAGTTTTGGAGCTGCGGCTGCGAAACACATTCTAAATAAGTGATTAATTCGTCGTGAATCAATATTTTGCAATTATAAGCAATCCATTGCCTTCCAACTACTTTTTTGTAAAAAGACAAAGATGATACCATCGGCTGGAAGTATTATGGCGACGATTTTCTGGGATTCGCAACTCATACTCATAATTGACTACATGGAGAAAGACAGAACTATGCTGATTTATAGAACCGATTCGATTTCCCGGCTCACTCATCAGCAATTGGGTCAGCAAAACTGCTCGAGTTACGACGAGAATTCAGCCCTGTGACTTTTGTTGTCAAACTTGACTTGGTGGAAAGCGGTTCACGGCAAATGAAGAAGTCATTGCCAAACCAAGGAACTATTTTGAGGTTGACAAATCACATTATGTGAATGGTTTAGAAAAGTTGAAACATTGCTGGATTAAGCGTATATAGCTGCAAAGATATTTTATTTGGTATAACATCCTCGTATTTCACACTTTTGGGGCGTTTCTCTCCTAATACTGCAGTGTATGATGCTATTTATCATAGTAAATTGTAAAAGGTTCAATTTTGTTCATTAAGAATAATCTGTTTATAGGCATTCACATAAACATACATATAAACTAATGTTATAGTACCATTTTCCTTTTGGGTGGGAATTTGCGTTAATTTCCGTGGTTATTTTTCATGTAGTCGTGGTGCAGTTAGTAAACCAATGTTACAATCTTAGGGAAATCTGTCTGCTTTACGTACGCTTTGGAGCCTTGTTTATTCGCATCGCATGGTATTAGCATTGTTAATATTAACAGGGTATTGTTGACGATCACGGTTCGTTTACCAGAAACTCAATGTTTATAATTTCGTTGCAGCCAGCTCGTGCATTTGGGAGTAGTTGCCCTACGTATTCATGACTCGGTGCAATTAGAGGCAAGCGTGCTCGGCATAGAACAACTAACTATCGTAGACGAAATAGGGGAAATTGGGAATATCTAGATGGTTATAACGAAGATTTCTGTATGGGTAATCAATTTAATAGTTGCATCGATATGTAGAAATTACAAATTGTTTTATTTACAACCGTAAGTCTTGTATATACTTAACAATACGAACATTAGGTTCCAAAATTATCAACGAGCTGCATGAGTTTTTTGCCTCAAATTTGTTTTCAAGAAAAAGCGTATTTTCTTTTCTATGGAATCGTCACCAACGATAAGACATAAGTGTACAATTATACTCTAGGATCAAAACACGCAAGCATGGAGTGGAAAAGAAAGGGCTAAAGAAAGCTAAACCTTGAGTGGGACTTTTGTGGGGTAGAAGGGGGATTTTACTGGTGGATTTCTTAGATGGACGCCGGACCGTCAAGCCAACCTATTATTGCAACCTTCTGGATTAAGCTATGCTTCAGTATCTACGCAAAAAAGGTCACGCCATCCCCAAATCGTTGGTCCTTTACGGTAATGTTAGACCCCACAACTTAGCGGAAACTGATTACAATACACGATTTGCGTTTGATCATTCACTTTACAGCCCAGGCTTGACCCCATGTAACTTCCACATATTTGGTCACATATTTGTTGTTGAATGTTGAAAGTTATTTTGATCGTATTTCTCAAAAGGAATGCGGAAAGATTGCTTTAACGGTTTTTTATTGAGTTCCCTGGTAAGTTTTTAATTTGTTCTAAGAAAACTTTCTAACCATTGCAAATGCTCAATTATTTGACTAACGTTTAGCGGATAACTATCAGTATGTTAAAATGAATGCGGAATTTAAGTCACAGAGAAGAATTAATTGCAAACGCTTCCTTGTCTGACATAATTAACTTTGCATTAGATAACTCTTTTAATGAAACTATAAATACTATTCTTCTCAAATATGAAAGCCGTTACAATATTTGAGCAGAATAGTATTGTAAAAGCGGAGCTAAGAAAAAAGAAACATGTTTATATGAACACAGCATATGTGTACATACAAATATACATAGATGCGAATCATGCGTACCAGCAAATCGACTGAAAAGTTTTTTTATTCATTATTCATTTTTCACAAAAATCTAATCCAATAAAATTCAACGTTTGTTGGAAATTGAATTATTACTGAAAAATCAACGGAAGTTATTTTAATAATTTAATTGATAATGCAACTTCGCAAATTTGATAACTTGTATGGTGATTTAAATAGGTATTTATTCAGTCGGTCTCCATGGTGTAAACGGATGCACACCGGTCTAGCAAACTGGAGCTGTAGATTCAAATTCTACCGGGAAGCGTGAAATTTTTATTCATTAAAAATCTAATCCAATAAAATTCAACGTTGATAATAACAAGGAAATTGAATTATTACTGAAAAGCTAACGAAAGTTATTTAAATAATTTAATCGACTTGAAAGTATAACAAATGTATAGTCCGGTCAATTTCTATCAGAGGACGGGATAGAATCCGTTATAGTAAGCACCACCAAACATATAATATATAGTCGACTAGGCCAAGAGTATACTATCGCTAGTAGATGAATAATAAAATAAAGATTTACTTTATTTACAACGTTATTACGTAGTACAAATTGTGTAAGATTGGTGAAAAGTTTGCGGCGTTACATAAATACTAAATCGAACATAAATTGGTGCCTCGGTGGCATTCCATTTTATTATCTCTGTGGTTTTTGCCATTTATATGATTCTACAGTCACTTTTGTACCAGCGCACCAACGGTTCACTGCAAACTTTACACATAACTTTACTGCCAATATAAAATACATCGGAAAATTAACCGATATACTTTTTCGCTGTGTTAACGAATGATTGTTTTTCCTCTTCCGCACGTTCAACATACTTAATTATATATCTAACTAGTATAGAACACAACGGTAAGACGATCACGTCGCCAGCAGAAGTAAAATACAGTCCTGCGCCAATGATCTCCATAAATATTGCTTCCGCCCATCTGACTTTCTGCATTACGAACTTACCACAAAGCTAGTGTCCTAACAAATGTGACGTCCAATAAAGCTTGCACTCTAAATCTTGTTGTAAAATAAGTTATTTTCTTATATTCTTCAATCTTTCATTTAGATTTTCGACACTATTTTAATTGAAAACTTCTGAGAAAGTAACTAGTAGTTTAAATCTTCTTGAAGGATTAATATTAAATGAGACAACCTATTAGTTAAAATATCAAGAAGCTGCTTGATTTTATTATGTGAAAAGCCTAAAATACGTATCGGTATTGTAAACACATTTAGAATACAATTAAGGCACGATAGAATCTTTTTCAGTTTCAAGTTCATCTTTACTGGTTTAAAGAACTTTATGTTACAAGAACGTGTAATAGATTTAATATTTAACTTAAAATTAATAAGTCACGTTCAAAACGATCCCGTAAGGCAAGTATGGGCAACCTTTAACACGTTGTGGGCCAAACTTTAGTGCGCAAATACGTTTATTTATTAAAATAAGATCAGTCGATCTTCCTCATTTGGAGTGGGTGTGAGTAAGTAGCTTTTTAATAGGGTTTTTCAAAATGTCTCGCGGGCCGGATCGAATCTTACAGCGAGCCGGTTGTTGCCCACATATGCTGTAAGGAAGCCTTCTAACTAAACAATATTCTGACACAGCGTCTAAATACGTTTAGACTTCTCAATAAAATCCAGCGTGTAAGAGATACGCCAAGCACAACTTAAGAACGTACACGCCCACTCGATTACTCAATACGCTAGCCACAGGCGTAACTTCTCTTCAGTGGGTGTTATAAATTGATAAATAATCAAACAAGAGAAGCAGTGTTTGATATGTACAGTTACCTTGTAAGAAATAAAGATAAGCCAGATACGTTTATTGATATAAAAAGGCGTGTGTCCTAGGCAACTGGAATTCGAGTGATCAGAGGAGAGAATGGTTAATGGAGGAAACCAAATAGGAGAATGTAGTAAAACTAATATTTCACATCCAAGCGAAGAACGTCCACGACAGAAATTAGTACCAGAGTTCCCAGATTACCAAATAAACAGGCTAAAATATGAAACAAAATTGCTCTAAATAATACGAGACGTCTCGAGAATAGTAACACTTTCATAGCATGCAAACAAATTATGGAGAAGTCCAATCAATTTCCATATGTTCTACGAGAGCGACCTGAAATGTTTCCGGAATCGACAAAAAACACGGTTTGATGTTGGAAAAATATATCATTGGAAGCAAATCTCTTTCCCCCTATTTTTTTTAGGCTCGAGAATAGGAAAAAGGCGACGGGGGCTTGCTCCGGTGAATATGGATGATGAGAGACTAATTCGTAGTGCAACTGATTCAATTTGAACACGACCATGCGGGATGAACAAGCCGGTGCATTGTCGTGGTGGAAAAGCACTTTTTCCGCTCCAAACGAGGCCGTTTCCCCTTCAATACCGCAGCAAATCGGGTCAATAAATCGCTGTAGTATTGCTCCGTAATCATCCTTCCCCTCCGCAGATAATCGATGAGGATCACACCTTGGGAATTCCAAAAAAATGGTCGCCATGACCTTTCCGGCCGATTGAACGGTCTTTGCTTTCTTCGGAGCCGATTCGCTCGGAGAAGTCGCCTGCTTCGACTGTTCCTTGGTCCCCGGTATGTAATGGTGGATCCAATTATCATCCCCCGTTACGAAATGCATGAAGAAATCCCTTGAATTGCGTTGGATCCTGGCCAGACACTCCTCCGAAGCGATCAGCCGATTTCGTTCTTCATCCGATGTAACCAAATGCGGTGCCCGTCGCGAGGAAAGCGTTTTCATGCCCAAGATTTTGCCAACGCATTCCCCTGAGATGGCTGTTGTCTCTACTATCTGTTTCTTCAATCGGTGATCGGCTAACAAGTCGTCACGAATCTTGTCGACCATTTCATAGTTGGTAGCGATTTTTGGGCGTACACTGCATGGTTCCTCACTTGTGCTTGTGCGGCGACGTTTGAACTCGTTCGCCCAGAAGTTGATGGTCACAAATGATAGAGTACATCTGCCATGAACTTCTAGCAAACTATTTCAAATTTCCATTGTCCTTTTCCCAGCCCCCCAGAAGTGTTTTATTACTGCATCCATTTCTGCGAAACTGTCTGACTTGCTACACAAAACATACTTTTAAACAACAACTATTAACAGTACATGTCTGAAATTTTGACAGTTGCCATAAAAAAGGTTGCCCTTGTCGACCAATGGTTTCACTTCAACCTTCGTGCGCCATCTCTTGCCGATTCCGGAACCATTTCAGGTCGCCCTCGTACTCGATCCCGATGAAATGCTTCCCATATGTTTGTAAAACTAAATTTAGCGGTAGCGCACAGAGTGTAGCATTAAAATTATATTTACGTATTATACGAAACCAATATTAAATAATAATAGTAGCATATGCTCCTTTAATATATTTAATCCAAAGCCTAAACACTCAGAGGACTTTAAAGCAATTGGTTCACTTTAATTACCAGAACTTTTTCTAGGGTTTCTTCCATGAAATATGTTGGATTATTTATGAAAATATTTTTAAATATTTAAAAACTTCAATCTGCGTCACAGCTAATAGGAACTAATGTTTTTATTGGCTCGTCCTTTTGATATTTTAACCGTTTGATTGTCTTGTTTGGTTCTCTTTACAATTTTAGCGAGCCATTTTTTAATTCAATTTCGTTGCCGTGATGTGAATAGAAAATATTCTATTATATTTGCATTGATCAGCGCGCGGAATTTTCGTAAACTGTTCCCACGCTAGATGTCACCGCAGGTGGTTATTTTCCAAAGTTGTAGTCAATAAAGGTATTCATTTTACCGGTAGTGCGCGCTTTTTATTCATTATCGAGTACCATTTCTGTTTGTTTTCGAGCTATTGGTTATTCCGCAGCAAATCGTTTTATACGATTTTTGTGAGGTTATGTTGCTATATTTGGTTTCGAATTATTAATTTAATTTTTACATTTATGTGTTTTATTTTCTCTGCAAATGTTTATCTATGAGGACGATTTGATTATCATGTTTTAAATTGCAAGGTTATATTGGTTGGTATCGAAAATAATTCTAAATACATATTTTGTTTTCCAACATAATTCCCATCCAATTCCTTATATTTATCCCAGTAACTTTCCTATTCTTAAGTCATATAAAAAGCAATATTTCTAGATATAGTTAGTAAAGATCATGCCTTTGGAATCCCAAAAAAAGAAGTGAAGCCATAGTCTTGGTGGCAAAAGAAACGGTTTTTGCCTTCTTTGATGCACGTACTTCAGAACAAACCCACAGGTTTAGTTGTATTTTTGTCTCTGAAATATAGTAATGTATTCCGGTGTCAGCTATTTCTTTCCTTGAATTTTGTTTGAACTTAGCTATACCGACAATTGGAATTATAACACAACAAATTCGCAGTTGGCCAACAGTACACAACACTCATATTGCGGTAAGCCAGCTGTTGGCATAAGACCCGTGTTAAGTACCCGCCCGGTTGAGATGTTTGTGGCATCAGTTATTTCGTGCACCGTTGCTAAGCAGTTGATCTTCACAATTAATCATTTCTGAAGAAGCATTATCTGTACTCATATGAATATTTTTGAGAGCAGTGAACTGCTTACATATCATGGAGGAGTAAATTCACTATAATATTTATACAACTTCTATTATGTTCCTCTAATGGTTCTTCCACCTAAGAAATAATGGTTAATCAACACACAAACCCCCTTTTTCTCCGTATTAACACAAGCACAATAAGTAGCTTACTTTAAACAGTTGTCCACATGTATATGCGTATATCTGACTGATTTGGATGAAAATTTTAAAGTTTCTAAGATTTGCCTCAAGTGAAAAGTATATTCATCATGGCAAAATTATTCCTAACATCTGAAAAGTTATTTTACCACCAAATCACATTTACATGCTCAAGTAATTAGCTTTAAGGCCGCACTTCGCTTCGGTTCTTTATTTTTTCAAAATAAACTATTTCATTTTGGTATCTTCTTTTTACTGAGAAACAGATAAGTTAGTTGTGAGGAGAATAATAAAATTAAGAGTAAACATAAATTGAATACAGGTAATCAAAGAAACTAATGAACATGTATTTAAATAATGAGTGAAAGAAATGTTGTATAACAAAAATTGTTTTTGAGTAAATAGTTCTGAAGAAATACTAGAGGAAATAGTAAGAGACAGTGACAGAAGTGGATTAAAAATAAATCCAGAAAGAGGCAAATATGATGAGACAAAATGGAAAACAGAAACATGGAAATGACATACTTAAAATAGGAAAGTATACTTTTGAAGTGGTCGATATATTTAATATGTACTTAGGAGTAACTATTACAAGCAATGGCAGCATGAATACAAAGATAAGGAAAAGAGTGATGAATATGAACAAAACCTACCAGGCAAATAGAGAACTATTTAAAAGTAAAATATTAGGAAAAAAACATTTAACAGAATTTATAAAACAATAATATAACTAACAATGTTGTACGCGACAAAAACAGTGTCAATGACGAAGAAGCAAGGAGAAGTTCTCAGAATACAAGAACGAAAAGTATTAAGAATAATACTAGCCCCGATAACAACTGACAATAATGAATACAGACGTAGAACAAATTGTAAGGCAGCAAATGAGTTGGAAGGTATGGACGTGGTCAGAAAAATAAAGCAACAATTGTGACATGTGTGGAGAGTTGGGAACAAAACTACAACGTACAATGTCGTGGAGTGGAAGAAAAAGACGTGGGGAACCCAGAACAACTTGGCTACAGGAGATGAAGGCAGATCTTGGTAAACCTGGCGATTGATCTATCCCGCATATGTTTTTATATCTAGAAAGCTTTAAAAGTGGCAATACCGGTGGGGTAACTAGCCGTTATATGTATATTGCAATGATATGGAAGACAATAATCCGTATTATTGTCTTTTAAATCTTCTATAATATCAATGTTTTTCTAAATTTTTTTCGTGTTTATCTACGTTGGATATTTTTTTCGTTGGTGTATGGTTCACGCCCTTATTTTTGTTATTGTTGTGGGTAAAGTATAGTATAAGTAATTTATTTCACATATTTATTCCGTACAGTTTTCCTTCTCTATATTAAAATTTTCATGCTAAAAAAGAGTCCCTTTAAGAAAATGTGCGACGGAGACGTAAACTCTACTATCGCTTATTACATATCGCTTTTTGTAAATTCATTTTTGTATGTAACAATAACTTCTTCCACATTCATTTCTAAAACGCATTTAATGCGCTGTACACACACGTGTTTATCTTATTATTAAAATATGTATCATCCCCAAATTATATCACACTATCTTCAAAATTTCTCGTACGTCGGATGGATGGCACGCCTGGCAGTATTACTTGCAAATAATTTCATTCCATCAAGAGTGTGTTTACTGTGTGGCCTAACATATAGGCAAACCATTTAGATATAATGTGTGTATCCCCTGTAATAAGCGAAATATAAATAAGAATTGTGTCAAAGTCACATACGAGTCACATCGAAGCCGTCTCTCCAGAGAAAAATTTGTTATTTTGGTGTATCAGCTGATATTATCATAACAATTTGGAGTTTCGGACACACTGGTAGAAGACGGAGACCAGGATACCTAAAACACGAGATATTACGTGTGAGTGTGAGAACGCTTACAAAATTAAAGATTTATTATAATTATAATAAATTTTCAATTTAGTTCTTTTTGTAAAAAAAGAAATTTTGTTAAAAAAGCGATATCTATATATATATATTTGGTTTGTCAATATTACATTTGGTCATTTCAATGATTAACTAACTATATTCGAACTTAAAACGAAAAGGAAATTTGAATAAAAGAACCCATTTGGAAAATTAAGTGCCTGAGGTTTTCCACAACAATATATATATATATATATATGTATACATAAATTCCAATTACGTTTAAATTCATTTTCCATTGGTTTTCAATATTACCTCTTTGAAATCGTATACATTATTTACGTGTATCAGTTTATCAGAATAAAAAAATATGTTAGCGTGCAGTAATAACTAACTACCTCAATTATCATTCATATTTAAATTAAAACCAACACTTATAAATTAATCCATTTATTTATTGATGGTTTCGTATTGTTATTTTTATCTGTGCAATAATTTATTATAATTAAAAGCTATTTCTAGCTCAGACTATTTGTTTGATGGTATTTTTAATAATTTCAATGAATTTTAATTTTACGCCAAAAATTTACTCATACTTCTTTTAAGAATCGTATAGCATTTTCTGGAATAGTCATTCTGATTCGAACAGTTCTATCGTTACAAATGGCAATTTGAATTCATTGTCGGTATCTATGTATAAATAATACAACGCGTTTTTATCAAGGTTTCGAGGAAACAATTTATAAATATTTTTGGAATTTTGCATTTTTAGGATGTTGATCAAAATGCTTAAAAGGAAAACAAAAAGTAATATTTCGTATTGTTTTCCTTTGATTTCGCACTGAATTTTGTTCAACGAAATATATTAAAAACGTGCTTTCCATTTTAGGACGCTTATTTTGCTCAATTCTATCCAAAGAATCTCATGCTCCATGATATTTAAAATAAAAACGGTGAAATGTCCAAATCATACTTTCTCCAACGCCCTCTGCTGTTCTATTTCTTAAATATAACATTTCACAATCCTAACAACGTTTCAAATTTTATAGTGCTGAAGTATAAAATGTTCTTCGTAAAGATGGTTGCCAGCTGGTACTGCATGGTATCGTATAATCTTTAAATAACTTCATATGTGTACAGACTTAATTGCTGTTTGTTGGATCATATGCCGTCCCAACTTTTTGTGGAATGAAGAGACGACACTAAAATTAGTTTTTAAAGCTAGTTTTACTATCGTGATGCTGCTGGTTTTGTTTTTTGCATCTGTTTTAATTCTATAATACTTTCCTAATGTCTTGGCCTGATGATGTGTAAATTTTCACGAGATCGGTAGTCATTGCTTAACTAAATTATTTGAGATACTGTGAGATTGGTTCCGTATTCTTTCGTTTTTCCTATATCTCGATATGAACTCACACGGAGTGATAACATTGATTAAGTATAATTCATCTCATTGAACGCTGTTTTCATGTCTATGAATAAGGTTACTACTATATTTTAGTCTTTCAATTTGCTCTTTATCAAATTTGTTAAGAAAACTGTGAAAGCATACCTGATATTGCAAATATTTAACAGATCTTATCCAGATTGTAATATTTGACTGTAATACCTGTAATGCTTGACGGGATTAATGCTTAAAAACGTTTTATAAATTGTACCATATAACATATATAAGTATATTATTTTATTTATCTACTGTAAACCGTATGCTTATGATATGCTGTTCATGTTGCCTTCTGTAGATATCACATATTAATTACTTTGCTATATATATATATATACTTTTGACTAACCCTGTGTATTATGTAAATGTCTTGTATTACCATAATTATGAACATTACTATTGCCCTTGCACTTATTATCATTATAGTTAACTGAAAATAAAAGAACAACTCAAAATCCTTCTACTCAATGCCAATGTATTGCTTTCAATATTTCTTTCTCAAACTGAATCGATACACCTACATCATTTGCAGGGCAATGGTTTAATTATTCAGTCATACAACTATGTCAAATGGCGATGAAAGTCTGAGATACTATTTAATGGTTTCATTTACATTAACATATAAAGATTTCCTAATCCAGCTTTTCATCAATTTATAAATTCAAAAGCTGCTCTAAACGATACCAAGCTCTTTTGTCCTCATCGGACACAGAATATTTCATTATTTTTCGACATTCTTCGTTTCAGCTACTCCAAAATGAACGCCGTCGTTTTTTTATGGCAGTTGCAGATCGTGCCTTTTTACGATGCGACGTAAATTACGCGAGTGTCGCATTCCATATTCATAAAAGGCGTAATTCCGTGAGCATTACGTAATTTTTACGCGATTGCGGCGCGGTGGTTTTCTTTAAAAATTCCAACTTGAGCCCGTTAATTAGGGAAGGAATTGCTTCCTTTGAAGATATTAATACGAATTTATGCACGTCCCCAATGAAAACTCTACCAAATGCAAGCTACTATGCAATTTTACTGGGATGAAGTAATTGCATACAAAGAATTTAGTTTCTCATTTAATGTCTAATTGCGTGCTTTCCGTAAGTTAAAAAAGGAATGATATGTATTGAAGCTTATGCACGAACACTTTGTGTACTCTTTTATTAATTACTCACAACTTCACATTACGTTTTAATTACGACAAAGTCCAATAAAAGTTGCAATTGCAATTTGATACATAGCAGTCATACCAAATTAGTCCCGTATCGTTCCTTGTGATTTGTGTAAGTAGATCATTATTAATTATTCATTTGGCGCTTATCATATGTGCTCTGCACTCTTGCATTTCATGGATTTATTACGTCTTCAACAACACAGTAGTATTACAGGTTGCAGCTGAACGTTATTAGGCCTAGTCTTTTCTAATATGCCTTGTTCAATCACAATCAGCCATAATATTAATCCTTTAGTTTCTGAGAATAGCTATCACACTGCTTTGAAGATATACCTGGATATATCAGCAACAAACAAACTCTTTCAAAAATTTTCCTTCTAACGATAAATTTCATTGCAAGATTTACAAAGCTGATTTTGTATCTCTTTACAGTCCATTACTTCCATTTGTTGGTGTTTCTCAGTAACTTTTCCAACGTAAATGACGCTGTTTTTGAATTCTACAATGAAATTTATGGTATCATAAGTCAATTTGTTCCAATATATAAACTTTCATGTTCCAAACTCCCTTCATGGTTTCATGGGAATATTAAGAAAATTACTTTAAGAAATGGAAACAGAATTTACGATTTTATATGATAAGTTTTCCAGAGTTCGGTCTTTACATAATGTTGAAATCGGAGCTGTATGTAATGAGTATTTAGCTCATATTAAGGTTAACATTGCACGGGATAGAAAAACCTTTTGGAATTTTATTAACAATAAACGTTCTCTTTCTAGAATTCCTGGATCATTACTGTCAAATAACGTTATACCTGATAGAATTTGCGGATATATTTTCGGAGGTGTTTAACTCTTCCACATTTTCTACTACTAGCCCATTTATTAAGGATTTAAATCCGGATTTGTCTAACATTTAGGGTTTTGTTACAGAGAATGTTTTATGAGCTTTCAATAAGCTTAAATCCGACGTTCCTTCTGGACATGATGGTTTGTCCAGCCTTTTGTTTCGTAATTGTGCGGTTATACTACAAAAACTCCTTGATGTCCGCAACAACAGACCGACTGCGCTAAGGTCTTTGAATATGTACTATATGGAAAGTATTGCTGTAGTATTATGCCTTCTTTCTCAGCGAATGAGCGTGATTTTGTTAGCCTTAGTTAATTTGACGGAAATAACCTAGGGCATAAATGAAGCTTTACAAGCTCGTCAACAGGTAATCTACATTGATTTCTGCGTAGAGTTTGATACAATTTATCGGTACTGCTTGTTGTTAGTTGTTGCCATCAATGAGCAATTTTCAGAAAACTGACGCCTTCTTTGATCCGTATTTACGGGATCGGTCATATTACGTACTTCATAATTGATACCTTTCATTTAGGTGCTTCCGACTGCTTAATTTTGCAAATAAATCTTGCAGCGGTTAATGGTTGGTGTATTAACAATCGTGTTCGCTTAAATATTGAGAAATGTGCAGTACATTCTATCTCCAAACACCTGATCATGTTACTTTTTGCTTTTATGTTTTGATCCTATAAGTTGGATAGTGCTTATCCGCCACGTGGCATTGGCTGCAATGGATTACTTCGTAAGCATAGCTTTATCTCATTAAGTCAAACAAGAGGAGAAGCTCGCAGTAAATTTTTATTAAATTGTATTATTCGTTTTTACTACTCTGTTAAATTAACCATGCCTAGATATAATGTTAGTTCTTCTGAGACGTTGTATATACTAAGAACACGTCCTAATGTACTGTTCAGAGGACCTATGACGTATTACTTGCTACTTTGCAATATACAGTTTCTGGAAGCGCCATCCCGAGACTTATACATTTAAAGACTTTGGTGTGCTTTTTGATCCTCATTTGTTTCGCACATTTCGGATATATGGCCTTCGACTTATAGATCGCTAGGTTTTGAATGCGTTGGTAGTACTGTTTTATACCCTCATTCAATCTAAATTAGAATTTGTATCTTTAGTTTGGTATGCCTATTATATACACCAGAAGTTGCTTCTTGAACGTATTCAAAACCGATCTGTAAAACTTTTATTCTATAAATTGGCTGGTGCTTACCCACAACATGGGACTGATTACAACGGATTATTTCGTAGGCATAACTTTATCGTCAAATGTCGAGTCAAAGAAGGGAACAAAAATTTAACTAACAATCGATTTGATTCATCTTGGCCATTCGGTCAAATTAACTTTATTCTGCCAAAACATAGATCTTTCAAAAAATTCTGTGTCTAGAGCACGTTCTAGTGTATGTACGAATGCGAATAAATTACACCCTGATCCATACTAGAAGTTACTTCTACCATGAAAGAGCATTTTAGTTGTATTTGCATGTTTGCGTGTTTACTTATTTCGATCATTATGCTGTGTGAAACACGTTCGAATTTCCCGCTTTCTACTTTTTGCTCCAAGTTGGTGCTAAGTACTAGTCAACGCCTTTGAAGCTCTAAACACTATAACAAAAATATGTGAAAGGAACTAATTTTATTTTACTTTTTTTTTAATCGTACGTCCTTTGTACCTTGTGGTGTCGGGTTATCATTCTCTTATTTTTAACACTGTTACCTGCTCTGAGCCAGTTGTTTGGCTTCAATCCATCCCATACTTCTTTTGTTTTTGTTCTATACATTTGTTCTTTCCAGGTGTTTCGGCGTCTACGTATTCTGTTTTGGCTTCAAAAATCACATTTGTTATTCGATCTTCTACCATTCTGTGTATATGTCCAAGTCATCCCAGTTGTCTCTCCTCTATGATTAGTTCTATTGGCTTGATATTTAAATTATTAGTGATTATCGGGTTTCTGATTTTGTCTCTCCTTGTTACTTCTTCTATTCTCTTCAGGAATCTCATTTTCATGGTTATGACTTTGCTTTTGATTTTATTCGTGATTGTGCATGACTCGCTGCCTTATGTTACTGTTGGTCTCGCCGTTCTTTTATTCACTTCTGTGTTTATTTGTTTTGTTATTTAATTTTTATCCGGAAATGTATTTCTTACTATATTATATATTTTTGCGGATTTTTCTAATCTCTCATTTATTTCTTTCACTATTCTCTCTTTGTCTTCAATGGTTGTTCCTAAGTAATTGTAACTTTTAACTTGTTCCAAGGCTGTTCCTTCGATTCTGATATCATGTCTTTTTTATTCTACCGCTATTATCATTGTGTTTGTTTCCATCGTGTTATTATTGTAGTATGGCTATAAAAAAGTGGCAATAAGAAAAGCCTTTCTAGTAAAAAATATGGAAAATAATAAGCAAGTAGATAAAAACAAAATTACAAAAAATCAAAACAACAATAGGATAGAAGCTATCAAACGACGCTACTGATTATTGCCCTTAGATTTTATAGAAGCGCGAACTTTCTGACAAAAAAAGGGCGTGTGGCTGAAACATCTTTCTATCATTGTTGGACACAGTGTATCTACGTTATTTTTGTCCTGTAATTAGGTTTAATCTGTTGAATAATAAATTATTATTTTCGATACGTATTCACTGTTATAAATTTAAAAAATGGCAAAAGCAGAAGAGATCATAAATTTAAAATCACTACTGATATGATGACATTTTGAATCCTATGTTCAATTATATAAAACACGCATCAAAACTACAAAAGTGTACATTCAGAGATAGAAAATGTGTGATATATTTAATCATACTTGCCGTTATGAGATTCATTGGTATTAATATGTTTATTTCTTATTGTCTTTGATGATTTACATGTATACACAAATTAGCGGCTTTATTATTTTTTTTACAGGAATGGCACGTGCGGGTTTAATTCAAAATTAGATTATACGAGAAAAAATGCAAAAATATCGCGAATCCAATCTCGCCTGTCCCTTAATACCCACGGATTAGAATCGAAACAAAGCCGTATTTATTCCGGGTATAAAAAAGTTTTAGCGACAACCGGGGTCGTTGTAATTAATTTTTATGTTTGCATGGCGTACTATTTTGTATTTTAATTAATCTATTTCGGCGGCGTTCGTCGCACGGATACCAGGAACCGCCGCCCGTCTAATAGAGCGTTTAATTTTTATTACTTTTTTTCCTCTTCGCCTCCCCTTGTGCGACCCTACTGCTTCTCGTTCCTACATTGTTTCCGGTTCATCCTTGTTTGGCGCAGTATGGATGATGTAATAAAACAAAAAAATCCGGATAATTTAACTTTGCTAATAAACGCTGATTAAATATTTTTGCAGCGGCGTTTTATTAGTGTCAGTTCTGAACTGCGGAGGTCGGCACAAATAAGCGCTGTTTCAGTTTTCCTTATCATAAGCGTTGTTTGCACCGTAAACCAAATTTTATGACGCACATCATTGAAAAATTAAGGAAATACTAATAATTGTTGTAATATCTGTTTGCACTAAATGATTTGATTGCAATTGGGAAATCTACTTAACTTATCTTCGAATAAAAAACGTCATGAGATAAAAACCACATATTGTAACACTAAAAAGGTTCATTGATAAAATTCTCTAAGAGAAATGAATAACAATGATTACATGTTACAAAAAGACGAACTATGTAATATAAATCCATATTCCGTACAGTTTAATTGTTTTTGCATAAAACAGATTATAATCTTACATTTGGTAATGTACCCTAGACATTTTCTTCTTTACGAGAGTTGTCTCTCAAGTTGTGCATACAGAACTGGAAACAGTTGATGGCTTTTAAAGACTTTGCTCTTTTTCGAAGTATTTTCATCACTTTTACATGCGCTCAAACCAACCCCGGATGCAATTATTCCACTCATTCTTGGTACAGTCAAAATTGCAGTTTTGAAGCCGTCTACTGCCCTTTCTGACGACTAAAACCTTTTACCAAGCACCCAGTTCTTGATTTTCGGAAAGGTAAAGAAATTGTTCGGAGTTAGGTCCGGTCTTTATGGAAGATGGCCTAATAATTCAACGTTTCGTTATGTTAGATTTGTTTCACGTTCTTTGTGCGAATTTGCATTGCCTTGGTCGAGGGTGAATCGCCGTTCGGGGTTGGTTTTTCGAAAACCAGGAATGACTTGGGATAATCAAATAGTTGTATCCCAATCGGCAGTAACAGTTCTTTGATCTTGTAGAGGAGTTGTTGTTGCATGCAACTGCCGCGGACATCTTTTTGGAGACACTTTGAAAATAAATGACTTTTGTCGACCTTTCTTCTTTCTTCACCTTGGAACACCTAAACAGACAACTGACGTTTATGTTCTTGCTCGTACGAGTAATTCCAAGATACATTACTGACGATGTTTTACACGTTCTTAGAGTTCACGGGGTTGAGGCAGTCTAGAGCTTCTTGACACCAATTCATCCTACCTGCTTTTTGTTCTTCGGTATCCGGTATCTAATGGGAAACTAATTTTTGTTACACGCAATTCTTCATGCATAATTTTGGGAATGGAGGTCTCTGAAATCTCCAGTGATACCTCAACCTCGCGATCTGTCACATATGGATGTCGATGTTCTTGCGTACAGAATCGGCATTTTCCTGAGTGACTGTCGTTTTTGGTACACCTACCCTTCGATGGTCGCTAAGACTAATTCCTCCGCATTTGGATTCTCCATACCAACGAGAAAGTATAGCCTGATATGGCGCTTCGTTGCCGAAAACAGAAACCACCTCCGCGAGGTATTCTTTTTGAGATAATTGTTGCTCGAAACTGTTCTCCATTTAACTCTTTTTCTCAACTAACTTGTCAACTTTGACACTTCGTTGTAGCTACAACACGTATCGCACCAAAACTTTAGATTGAGGTTAACTAAAGGTGGAGATTAATTTTTAGTACTGAAATTTGATAAGAGACCCCATCTATGTCGCAATATGCAAACTTGAAAAGATATCGCTGGTACATGTGCTAGACAGTTCTTTCACTGTATTTATTAAAAAATCAAACTGTGATTTCAAAACAATTACCGAAGCTGGTAAGTACATTTTTGTACATTTGCTATAGTTTTGTTTACTGAGGTATTTCCGCATTTCAAAAGGATGCTTTGGTACATGTACATATCTGTAGTGTTATATAGTATCTCAAATATGAACCTTCAGTATTTTCTTATAGATAAGGCTAACGAGACATGTCAGGAAAACCACTGAGACCTTATGGATTAGAATACTTAGCAGAACACTTATTTGGGATTGAATCATTATCTGAGAACTAGTAGCTAGTAGCACAGTAGTGACTCTGAGCTTAATACTGATGAAACAACTTCGGGAAATCTAACAGAAAATAGTAGTTGAAAAGAGGAATGAATTTCAGATTTCGAAATTTCTCAAGATAGTGTTATGGAAAGTGAGAAGGAAAGTAATTTCGATCATAATGAGAGTCAGAAAAATGATGCCGCTACAGTCACGTCCGATTCACTACGTTTCATTCTTTGTACAAATTCTGATTATAGTTTTATCAGATATACGCGCATGTAGTGTTGACTCTGATATATTTTCACCTTTACAACCTTTAACGAAGACATTTCCGCATTCACTCTATATATATGCATATAGCTCAATGTACAAATAAACGCATATTAAAATGAATATATCCAAAGGAACTCTTATTCAAGAAACATTTGTAGAGAAAATACAAACTAGCTATATGTTAATATAAAAGCTATTAACGAGTGGTTCTAAAAGTTAATCTATTACTTTTGTAGGGTAACCTTTTTATATGTAACTTAGTCGCTTCTATATTATGGCGTATATGCGTACAGATGTATATGGTCCGTATGTATATCTCACAAATACGTTCTATATCATATCAATTATCTGTCATCTATTGCTAACATTATAAATTCCAATGGAATAATAGAAATTTAAAAGATTACTAGGCTGTTGTCCTTTTGGAACTTAGATAACGGAGATTGAAAAAAGCCATAATTGTAAGTTCATCTAAAATCAAAAAGAAACACTAACATAAATCCCAAGTTGGATTTATAGGGTTTACAAAGTAAGACAGTAAATAACTGTAACGTCGTTGCTTTCCTTTTTAGAATGGGAGTTCTGTAGTGACGTGGCAAATAAATGGTATCATGACTACAAATGGTGGCATTATGCTAAGAAATCTAAGCTTCAACCGCTAAATATATATAATCCTGAAAACGTGATTTCACTGAAATTAATAGCCATGTATACGTCAGTCTTGTAAAGTTATTGGTGTAAATAATAGTATTTTAATGTCAAATTTGAATATGTCTTATTCTGAAGGATGTAAAAGACGCATACGTTGCATCCGTTTCGTCGCTAGATTAAAGTAATAATTAAATGATAGTAATATATTACAGTATGTATTTTATCAAACAGAGGCTACTTAAATCGGCAAGACGAAACCACCTACAGGAGATTCGACAGAGTCTAATAGGTGGCGCCAGGATATAATATATATATAATCATCTATTTCACACGAAAATAACAACTAATTAGGTACATATTAGGTCAATTCAAGGCCTGGTCGTCTACATACACAGTATAGCAGAAATATTAAAGTAACACTAATTTATCACCTTACAAACTTAATTTGTTCAAATCCTGCACATAGTACAAAATAAAATTTAATCTGTTAGTATCGCAGCGCCGTGTTTCTAAGGAATTATTTCTAGGTTTTCTTTTGAAAGACAGGTTGCTAATCCAATTATTAATTTCAGCTTCGAACTAAATATTGCTAATTAATGAACTGCTAGTACTCAAATATGTATGAGGGCGACCTGCAATGTTTCCGGAATCGACAAGAAAAAAACGGTATTGGTGTGGTTTTTTATTTTTATTTGTCGATGTAGGCTCCTCGAAGGTCAATATACTTTTTCAAACAGTGCGCCAATCTCTTCAAGAGAAGTAGGATGTTTCGAGGTCTGCAAGATAGCCATCTGCAACGGCGATGACCTTCTCATTTGGAGTAAATCTCTTTCTTTCCAATGATTTTTTCAGGTTTAGGAATAGGAAAAAGTCGTTGTTGGCTAGGTCCGGCGAATATGGAGGATGAGAGACTAATTCGTAGTGCAACTCATTCATCGCGCTGAAAACTTTTTCATACCCAAAATTTCGTGTAGAATATGGCCAACACGTTCTTCTCAGATGCCTCAGATTCAATCGGCGATCGGCTAACACGACAACATGAATCTTATCGACCATTTCATCTTTGGTAGCGGTTTTTCGGTGTCTACTGCGCGGTTCGTCACCTGTGCTTGTGCGGCCGCGTTTGAACACGCTCGCCCAGAAGCTGATGGTCGAAAATGATGGAGTACATCCGCAAACTATTTCAAATTTGCGTCGCCGTTTTCCCAGCCATTCAGAGTGTTTTATCACTGCACGAAATTCAATTTTATCCTTTTTTGCGAAACTGCCTGACGTCCTGCACAACACACACTCTTAAACAACAAATATTGACAGTAGACGTCTGAAATTTTGACAGTTGCCACAAAAAAGGGTTGCCCTTGCCGACCAATGAATTCACTTCAACCTTCGTGGGCCATCTCTTGCCGATTCCGGAATTTCAGATCGCTTTCGTATTTGAGAAGAACAACAGATTTGTACGAAATTGCACATTTGGATTGTTCGTGACGTAGCCCACATGTGATAAGTAGACTTATAAAGGAGTTCATTGTTCCTAGCCATAAGGAAAAGAATACACTGAGATACCTTGTTACTGGCCCAAAACAAAATGGAATTCTACAAGCAACCCATAACAATAACATGGTCTCCACAAACCTTAGTATAAATTTCAAGCGTAAGTAAACCCGCCGTTTATAAACTAGTAAAATAAGAACAATGTTTGGGTTGGGCTGATTGGAAATCATAGCATAGACCTGTTTTTTATTGAGAATATTTTTACAGGAAAGAGATATTAGGTTTGCTTCTGCAAACAATTTGAGATAGGTTGATCACAGACTAATTTGATTTAAAACGGATTTCTAACTGATTTCACAATTTATCTACACGAACGCTATATTTGTTATTGCTGCCGTTTCTCTGTTATTCGTTATTGTTATCTTTTAATGTTGGATAACATAATTCTCTTAACTGAAACCTAAACTAATAAGTCTGGAAATACCACAACAATTCACGTTCCACGTTCACTTGCTGTGAATCTTCCTCGTTAAAACAAAAACGAAATCCTTCCACAGTAATTTACAAACTTCTTACGATATTAAAGAATTGTGACCAATTTTCTTTTTCCTACTAAACAACCAAGCCCATACTACGATAAAAGGCAAGGTGGCAATACTTCGTAGGCCACTAAATCCTTAAACCGATCCGGTATAAAAAATGTACCTACCCCACTCGTCGGTTCGTTTTTCTCGTAGAAGCGATTCCTTTCGGGTTTTTTCCGTTAAGATCTCGTTATGCTTGATTGCGTCCTAAATTATCGGCGCATGTGGCGAACCCATAACTCTCCGCTTCGATCCAAATCCGTTCTTTACCCGAAACGATTTCCGGGCAATTCGTATAATGGAATACATATACGAGTACGAATCTATGTATCGTAGACGGCATAAGAGTCGTACGTATGCGAACCAGTATGCACATCTGTCCGTACATGTAGTGGCGTGAAGTGGGAAACCGTTCTACGTGCGCGGGTAGCGTATTTATTCGAGCTCTCGACGATATGATGGAACCTATTGAGCCGATGGGAACTTATTGAATGGACCCCCATTCAGGAACATACGCGGAAGTGCGAAATACGTGTTGTAGTGGACAATGTAAATGGAACAATCTGCTGTTTCTTTGGTTGTATCGTATCCCGACTTTCACGTGCATTAACATTTTTCCTATGTTATGTGAAATACTCACTATTTTCTCAAAAGTTTTAAACAGTATTTCTTCATACTCCCCTACCGCGAATTGGTTTTCACACGGCCAAAGAGAAAATGTTATAAAACATTTCCTTCAAAATGAAGAACACCAAATAAAACATTTATTACAATTAAATTACAAAGTACAAACTAGCTAAAGCCATAAAAACATGAAATTTCGATTATGCAGATGTCGTATGCTCTCACTACATTAGAAAATAAAACGGTTAAAGATTACAAAGACTTCAAAATGACTGTGTTTGCTCCGTTTGCTGCTTGCCCCGTTAGACAAGTTGTTACATAGGAAATCAAGGATTACAAACATAATGTATTGTAAATATGTATTACACACGATAGCTCCAAAATGGAATGCTTTTATTAAAATTATTGAACATAAATCCACAATGTATTTGCACAACAAGGTAAAATTCAGATATCAGGCACATATGTGTGTAATTGCTTGTTTTATTGATGATTATGTGCATTTAGTTAACTGATATGTATAGATCATATCTACATAATATCAAGTTTGTATCTCAAAGTGTTGTTGTGCTGTGGCTAATTCTTCAATTATGTGTTGTGATGGTTCATAAAAATGGATGGTGTAGAACAAAGATCCGCAATACAATACCTCCAGAAAAGGGCATGACACCAACTCAAATTCATAAAGACATTATGGCAACTATTGGTGAGTCTGCACTTTCCTATGATACAGTCAAGCGCCGGTATCGAGATTTTGAATGCGGTAGAACATCCTGTGAAAACCAACAAGCCGGCGGTCCTTCTATAACAGTAACAACAAACAAAAAAGTTAAAGTGTTACACGATATCGTACTGCAGAACCAACGAGTACGCATCAAGGATAATGTGGAAGATACTGGCTTGTCATATCATGTGCTATACAACATATTGACTAAAGAATTAAATATGAAAAACATGAGTACAAAGTGGGTGCCGAATGTTAACCATTGATCAAAAAAGAAAAATCGGGTTTTGATTTGTAAACATCTCTTGGAAAGCTACCAAGAAAACAAAGATAACTTTCTTAGTGGGTATGTGAACATGGATGAGTCATGGGTGCACCACTATGATCCCAAGACCAGACTGCAGAGTAGAGAGTGGAAACATCACGGATCTCTTCCTCCGCGCAAATTTTAGGTCGTGACGTCTGCTGGAAAGGTTTTGCTATCTATGTTCTTGGATGCTTAAGGAATCATACTGATCGATTATTTGCAAAAGAGGCAGAGCACTACTACTACGCACAATTGATTTCTAAATTGCGAGTCGCTATTAAAGAGAAATGGCAAGGAAAGTTATGGCATGATATGCTGTTCCATCAGGGTAATCCCTCAAGCCGTACATCTGGTATTGCTATCGCTGCCATACACCAAGCGGGCTTCGAATAAGTGGAGCACCCGCCGTATTCGGCGGGTCTGGCCTCTAGTGATTATATACTGTTTCCCAAATTAAAAGAAATCTTACATGCGGCAAAACTTTTCACTAATTATGAAGTGATGCAAACTGTAGAGGTGGTTTACTAAGGTCGGACAAAGATTTTTTCCAGGAGGCTGTTGAAATGTTGTAGCACCTATCGACCAAGTTTATTAGTGTAGAAGGAGACTATGTTGAAAAATAGAAAATATAATGCCACTGTAGTTTTACTGTTAGGGGGTGAGGACTACTGCATAGATATCCAACCTCGTATATCTATGATTTTAAATACTTCCGTCTTACCTTTACTGCATTAAATACCCCAAAGAAAAAAAAGGAACCCCCTACAACAACATTTATTCGAAATACATCAACAGTTTCATATTCTTCTCAGTACTGCGCCTACACAAGCTAACGCATTAGTTACCATTGTTTCCTTCTAGTTTTAGTTTTTTTTTTTACTTTAAATTCATCTTCTTTTATTTTTTGCATATTTTGTTAATTAAGGCTAAGACTAGAATGCAGTATATCTCTATATATGGAGATAGGCGATTTTGCCTTTCTGACAGATAAATTTAATTAATTACTGTAACTTATTTTGCCTGCTTTTTCACTATTGTCAATAACTTCTATTTTATACTATTCTAATAATAAAAAAATTACACAGCCCGCATACCAAACAAAAATTACGGAAAGGTTGGAGCCATGCAAAAGTAGAACGTAAAGGAAAAGTTAAAAAACTGTAAACAATTTATATTATAAAATTTAAGAAAATCTATTGATAGAATTATTATAAACATTCTTGAATATCATGCATTTTGCTTGATTAAACACTTTATATCTAGCTGTGCACCCTTTATGATGACCACTACTGTACACTTCGCGGTTATCCCACATTTTGGTTATAGCGAATCAAACACGGGTCAATACGTAGATAATTAATAAACGGGTAGTAACTGCTATTTACAATTACAGATTAAATACGTAAATTTAGGAAGCGAATGGGCATTATGACGTAGAGATACGTATATTCCATTAATTGTGTATGACGGGCAAGTTAATTTTGAACTGAAGTACTACGCATCAAAATGTGAAAAACAGTTCTCTGCTTTCAAATACGATAGCCTTACCTTACAGAAAATATTGGCAGGTGCAAAATAAAAGTATTACTTTCTTACTGACAATTATTTCTATTTTTTTATTCATACATTAATCGTAAATTAAACACATTTTGTTGTAAGATGGTTGACTAATTTAAATAATGAGTAAGTACAATAAAGATGAAGCGGTGGCAATGATAATGTGGTACCACTTTTTACTAATGAAGCTATATTTACTGTAAATGGTGAAGTCAACTCTCAGATCTTGCAATTAATATCCTATACCTATCCATTGAAAAATAAAAAAAAATCTTTTCAAAACCTGACCCGAACACAGTACCCTCAAAACAATGGCTAGATTGGAATAATAAGCGATAGACTTATTGGACCATTTCTTATTGAAAGTAACCACACGGTAGCAAAATATCTGAATCTATTGCCAGACCACATCATTCCATCAATTGTGATACTGAATACTGATAAGCCTTGGTTCCGAATGCATAGAGCTATGCCACGTTCTACAAACGTCGTCGAGAATTTTTTGAATGACGTGCTTCAAAGACGATGGATTCGTATGTTTGGCCCCATATCACGGCTCCCGAGATTATCCGATTTATCTTCAAATGATTTCTTTCTTTGGGATTACCTGAAAAGTAAAATTTATAACGTGCAAATGCGTAACTTGGACAAACTGAAACACCGCTGCATGTGACAGAATAATGGAATAAAGCCAGAATTTATTCGGAATACCTTGGGTTGGTTTCAAGACCGCCTTGCTTATTGCCCCGAAAGACAAGAAGGACACTTTGAACATTTACTATAAAATTAGATTTCATTTTCGTTATGTTGTTTTGTCTGTCTTAATTAATCATCGAAATAAAATAATGTCTGCATAAAATTTGCATTAAGAGAGATCTGTGGTAGCACTGGTAACTGGTCTTTGCTAGGAACTCACAGTTTTTGCTCGTTTAATATGAGAGTGTGACTGGTTCTCTACTATCCTGCTGATTCATTGACAGTTATCTTTTTAAAGTTACACATAGGAAAAATGTGTATGTAATGATAAAGACATTAGTCCGTATAGACAAGATACTAGCAAGTTCACAACAGACATGGAAAGATCAAGTGCATCTAGTTTGCATAGGAGAATAATATGACCAAGAGCGTCATATACTTCCGTAAAATCGGTATATAATACATGTACTTGCCGCTGGTTACCCAAACTTCACTTATAAATTGTGCTATTTCAAATAAATTGCTAAAAATTAGCCTGTAATGTAAAATACACCCCGAATAGTCGGCATCTGCTTCGTGTTTCTTTAACCAATGCATTTTAAAATTTGGGTAAGAAAAACGTCAGAAACATAAAAATAACGGGCAATATTGAGAGACATCGAAGCTCATCTCCAAATTCTTCCCATATCGTCGAAAGCGTATTCCCAATTCCACTTGGAGCGTTCACATCTTGTCGGTTTCGTATTAGTAACGCGTGCACGAGTTCCGTAGCGGTAGTGCGATGGCGAGGGATTCCCTTCTATATATCTCTTTGCAGTTCGCATTACATTCTTGTCATAAATTTAGGCATTTTAACATTGACAATTCATGTTGGCTCCCGAGCTGTTTTGATAGTCACTAGATGAAGGAATCAACGTAAATACTAGACCTGACGCCCACTTGAAATAATCATCTTTCTTTGGTTTAGCAATGTGAAAAGATACGTGAGCTATATGCGAAAAAATAACACTATTCTTAGCAACTATATATATAAGTTAACTATATATGTATAATTGCCTTATATTCTTTATTTGATATGGAATAAATGAGCATGTTATTTTTCTAAAATTGTTGGTTTTATTTTAAAAGGAAATTCCAGTCTTTATTGGGGCACCTGTATACCTTATTTTATTTATTTTCAATGTACTTCATTTCCTAACTCAAGACGCCGCAATCGATGTGTTGGAGGCAAACAGGCATGAAAGTCAAGAGAACAAATGATGTTTGGTGGAATGACACTCTACAGTTTTTACTAAATAAGAAGAAAATACCATATCGATAGTAACTGACAACACAAAATCCACAGGACAGAAAAATATGTATGAGATACAATTATGAAGTGAAAAAAGAAAAAAGAAAGCCACGAATAATTATTGGCAAAGGAAGTATAATGAGGTGGGCAGTCTTATGGGAGGATCAAAATATAGGCAAGCATGGAAAGCCTTGGGAACACTGACGTAAAGTATAAAGGAAGTGTAATCTATAAATCCAATAGGTATGGATAGCTGGAAGAGATACTATGAATGTTTATTAATTGAAGACGGAAACAATTTCTGGCAAGCAGATTATACAAATGAACTGGTCAACCAAGTCGTAAGAGGAGTAACAGCGAAGGAAGTTATAGAGGCAATGAAAACTATAAAAAATAACAAAACGGCGGATCCAGGAGGTATGCCCATGGTTTCATTATTAAGAATTCCGCAATAGTAAAATTTGAAGCAATTGTCAGGTTGTTTACATCATATTTACAGGGTAGTTAATTCTCGAAATAATCCAAAATATGTAAGTTCTACACCCAAGAAAGGCAACAAAATGAAATACGAAAACTATAGCGGAATTAGTGTTACTTCTTCCACGTGCAGAGTGTAGGGACGAATAGTAAAATCGAGAATAGAGGAACAAAGTAAAAGACTCTGTGCAACAGAGTGGTTTCAGATCTGGAAGATCTTGTATTGATATTTAATATCTAAAACAACTAACTGAAAAAAATATAGCACACGGATGTGAACTACATCCTATATTAATGTACTTAAAAAAGGCTTATGACAGTGCTCCCATAAATCAGTTATGACAGGCAATGAAGGACAACGGACTACAAACAAATTATGTAAACGCGATTAAACAACTACACAAAAATTACAAAAGCAGAGTGAAAGTCGGAAACACCTACTCGGACGAATTCATAAGGGATATTGCAACAGGGATGTTGCATAACAGCAACATTATTTAAACATTAAAGAAGACGATACTGAGGGATTGAAGAAGGAAATGTACGCCGATATGGATAACTGAAGGAAAAATATGCAAGAAGGCGTTTGGATATCAATAAGTATAGGGCAGAGTACATGGTAATCGGTTAACAAGGAAAATTGTTAGTCGTGGATAATGAAATGATAAGAACGACGAATGCGTATAAGTATCTAGAAGTTACGTTAACTTCTGATGGTAGAGGTGAAGTAGACATACAGAATAAAATAAAGCGAAAAACTGTAATTAGACAACTACACTCTGTGGTGTGGAATGACAATATTTCCAAGAAAACAAAATCCTGGATGTTCCACTCTTTTATTGAAAGCTGTGTTACCTGTGGAACTGAAGTTTGGGAGCTGATCAAGAATATGGAGAGCAAAATAATGTAAACGGAGATAATGTACTAGAGACGCTACTGGAAGAACACATTATTAGATCATTAGAGATATGAAAGAATAACAGAAATAATGCAAATTGACACTTTATTAATACATGAAATAGAATGCAAGCAACTATTGTAGTACAGGGCATACTACCACAAAGGAATTGGAAATGGAAGCCTGCTAATAGAAGGAAAAAAGGAAGACCAAAGAGGAGCTGGGAAAAGGAATTAAGGTAGCTATGCAGAAGAAAGGACTGGTGGAATATGATTTTAGGGATAGAGCCTCTTCGAGATTGGAATGCGGTAGATGGAAAAATTAGCTATTTACAAACAGCCATAATACAAAGAAAATATATTTCTTAATATTCATTTTAACTATAAGCAAGAGGTAACGAGGAACCAAGATTAAAAACCAAAATTATATTACGTTTTGTGGTAGTACGTTTCAAATTTCAGCCATGTGAGCTTTGTCCGTCTCTCAAACAATATCGTAACTACTGAACTGCTGGACGTACGTGCTTTCTCCTTTTTCTACGTCCTAATGAGACCGTAGCATTCGGTTGGGAACTTTCCGGAAAACGGTAATTAAGTTGGATTTAATTAGCGTGATTTTACGGTAAATTGGCGCTTTGTTGGTCTATTTTGCGCTGCCAGCCGACCGAGCGAACTGACAGCTTCGATATGTGTTGTGCGCGCAGACCGAGGTAAAACTTGATACGAACTTTTAGGAACGCGACTCCTTAATTTAGCTCGCTCAGAGCAATTGTAACTGAATTATGTTCGTGCTGCTATTCTAGAAATTCTACTGCGAACAAGGTGGAAATTCCGAAAGATATAGAGATGCATATGCATTGTGCTGAACATAGAGAGGAGATGGATACCACGAGAAATTCAATATTGTTTAACTGTGATTACCTCTGTCAACATATAGACACACGTATACATAGATGTAACATAATTACAAAGCGCTAATAGATAAAACCGATCCTATTTTAGAGCCTAAAACAATTTTCAAGATATTGTTGAACTGCATTAAGGTTTTAAAGATCTTGAATCCAGTTGACTTTCGCTAGAAACAATTATTTAATAGCAATTTTTCTAAATCTTAAAGATGAAAATACTATACATTTGCATACTATATTCCTCATAGATATTCCACCAGAGGTGGTTTCTTCTATGGTTTGCGCAACCACTAAAACTAATAATAGAAACAAAAATTTAATTTATAGAATGAAAAAAAATCGAAATTCTACATTTTTAAAACTAGCAACAAATTAACTATTCCTAATGTATCTAAACTTGTAACGTGACCTAATACTCAATATCTATTTGGATATGTCAAATAGATGAACAGAAAAACGCCTTCGCAGAGCAAGTGCAATCCATGTATATACCTTGAATGTATACGGCTAATGAATTTTGTCGAAAAACTTTCGAGTGTGCCCCGATATAGTGAAACGAGGCTGCAGCGTCAGTGCAGCCTAAGTGGTCGTATGTGTCTAACTGTGCAAAAACTTCATAATTTAAGGATATTACGCTACGTTATACAAGCTAATAAGTAGTCTCGGCAAACTGGGCCAAGTTAATTATATTTCCACATTTGTTTCAGTCAAATGAATACGACGTGCGGAATAAATATTTTTTAATGATGAAAACGACCGTTCCACATCGAGTGATGTTTTATTTGCAAATTTAAAGTAATCTTTGTGATAACTTAATGGATCTTTCGATGCACCTTCATAAATTTGTCTTAGTATGAGAAAATCTGAATCCTTAATAACACTTTCAAATTTTCGTATTACTTTCATTTTTTCTCGCTTTCCGCCATACATAGGTGTAAGTGAACATCATTCACAGTTTGAACAGAATCCACAAGCGGCATCCAATCATTTCGGAATTCTATAATTCTTACACAGCAATTCTTACGAATACTTTCTAAATCACATTTTGCCCGACTATCTTGAAACTTCTTCTGGCTTTTCTTAATAGCTTAGGCGTGTCATGGGTCTAAAACTACCTTCTATTCATCATCAAAATGTTCGCAGTAGTAAAACACAGCCTTTAATCATGTTCCCTAGCGCGTAGTAAACGGCTGTGGTTGTTCAGGAACTTCGGGACACAGTTCGTCAAATCTTTTTGTATGTTTTAGACACTGCCTTCGTATGGCCTTTTAAAGCATTTACTTTTATATACTACATGTAACAGATTGCCACTCTGTCCTTTTAAAGATCGACATAAGGAAAGAATATTAGCGCCATCGTCACTCACCAACATTAAAAGTTGGATTGTTGAAACTTGAAATTTCTTCAATGCCCTCAACACCACTTTTAAAATGTCACCACTTTTAAAATGTCACTCTTTGGAAGCAAGTAAGCTAGGGCATGTCGGTTCTTCTATTGTACGTACCATCACATTCACCGCAGAATGTTCTTGCCGATTGGTTGTATCGTCCACATATAACCACAATTTTTTGTCTTCCCATTCTGCTTTAACTCCTCTTTCAACATAGTCATGAACAAATGGCATAAAGTTCCTTAACGATATCCGACTTGGTAGTGTATAATCCGAATACTTGTTCCAGAAGGAGACAAAAGCTTGTTGGTCTAGTAAAGTGAACCGTACATTACATAGAATAAAACAAATACCTATGTCAAATATTAATTGTTTGCTGTACCGTTTTGCGGAGCACTGTTTTATACTTTTTGCGTGGCGTTCACACTTCCACGTACTGGTACACGTCAAATAGTTGTCACATTTTACACATTTAATTATGTCGCCTTCGTATTCTAAATCCGGCATGCTCACTATTATGTTTCCTAGTTTATTCGAAATACGCCGTTTACGAAACGCACTTAAATGCGACATTTTCCTAGGTATGTATGTACTGACAAGCATTCAGCGAACAGTCGATAATACTGAACAGGCGTGCTTTGATATGGGGGCGCGATTCCCCGTGCCGAGCGCTTCACCTCTCCACGTTCTTCTCCGCACAGCACTGAAGCTCCCTCTTTGCCACGACTACTAATACGTGTATATTTGTGTGTTAAAGGTGTTTCTGTGGTGTAGTTTTCAACAAGAATGAATGACCACAGATGTGAATAATGTCTTACGTTTACCCTGGTTTTCATCCTCGTTGCTAGTTTATTAGTAAATTGCTAATAATAATACACTAAAGCCAGTAATAATAATGCGTAAGATTAGTAACCAAATATGAATGCAATCTAAACTTTATCTGTCACAAAAAGAACTTAGTTGCTTCCAAACGATTAGACAACAGTACTTTAGAAATATCAGAATACAAATACATGATTCATAATTCATATACATATGTACATTGGTATAATATGGGCGTATTAAAATATATATATATACTTAACACTTCTTGAGCCGTAATGTGCTCAAAAATAGAAATAGTATTGCTTACAAGTAATATCCATTACTCAAGATAAACTACAGAAATTCGTAGCGACCGTGTGGTTTATTATTATGCTTTTTGACTCTTTATATAACAAAGAATTGTCACCCAAAAGAAAGCAGCGCATCCCATATATATTACCCTGTACATAGACGGAATGAAATAAAAATTTCCAGTTTGTACCGGAAGCCAAAAGCAACAACTAGTTAAAAATGTTTTCTTAAACTTCAGTCGTAATTCTTCAAAGATGTCTTCCTTTCTTTCCATAATACTCATACCCACGAAGAATGCGACATACAAGCATGGAGTAAAACACATTTGATCCACTATAAGCTTTCTAACTATGGTCGTTGGTTGAATGCCGGGAAATGTGCTATCTAACCACTTGTACCAGACTGTCATCATAGGTCCTTGACCGAAGGTACCGAAGATGGCGCATCTTCCGATATTCGCAGTATCGTAAGGCTCCGGTTTTTCGACGAGAATCTTCCTCGACAAGGTTTGATTCAGACATTCAGCACCAACGAACATACTGCCGTAAATCACGGCGTTGGTTAAAATGGGACGTGTTTTCAATCCATGGTTTAACAGCTTTACGATTGAAGGCATACTACCACAGCGAACATTTACATTTACGTCGAGGAAGTAGTTTAGTTAGGGGCATAAGAAGACGAACTGTTCATGTATCTATCATTTTGGTGAGAATTTATTTCGGAATATATAAATTGACGTTTGATTGACGTTTATGTCAACATGAAATTTAACGAACGACAGGATTTCTACATTGCATACCTTAATTAGTTTTCGTATGCAGAGACGCTGTAAATTTGATAGAAGTACTGCAATTTTACTTGAACATTTCAGTTTCCTTTAATCGTAAATGTAATATATTTCACTATCCGATTTAGATTGTGTGCTGAACTTCAGTAAAAAATAATAAACCATACACACTAGGACGCACATTTTTGTTGTGGAATACGTTTGATCTTTATATTACGTCGTAGGTGGCTAAAATGTTGAAAAGCGAAACTCGCAATTACTTTTCTATAAACGTTTTTGAAACATATTTCCTAATAATATTTACACCAGGGGCAGTGCTAGACAGTAAGCGAAGTAAGCGTTGGAGGAGGACATATCATGTAAAGGGCGCCGCCGGGTCTCATTAACAATAAATCAATATATTACGTACAATTCACAAAAATCTAATAACGAGTTTCTTGGATGAATACAGTGATGTGAATATCGCTGTTGAAGCATTTTATGCTACATTATATTCCGTTATAGATCGTTCAGTAGAGAAAACTAAACGGCCTACCTCCACGTTTCTTCCATGGTTTGGTGCTAAAATAAAACAACATATTAAATTAAAACAATTTAACTGCAGGAAGTGGAAAAGAACAAAAGCAGTATGCTATTTTAATGAATTCAAACGAATGAGATCTCTCATAAAGAATAACATTAGAAACGCACACAATGCTTACTTGGCAGATGCTGAAATTAATATCAACAGAGACCCTAAGTAGTTCTGGCACTTCATTAACAACAAGAAAACTTCTTCTAGGATTCCAGGAAATATGCAGTATGACGGCAGAGAATTTACCCAGCCAAGCGAAATCGTGGATGCCTTTTCTAGTGTCTTTGCGAGAGTGTATACACCTAGTGTTCGACGTGTATCTTTCAACTCTTTTTTATTTTAAATAAGAATTGTATTGTAATTTGTTCTGTAATTGGCCCTTTGGCTATTGGGCAATAAAGCAATCATTATCATTATCAAGCAAGCAAAAATCGTATATAAAGGCGGTGTTACAAGTGTATCTAACATAGTTCTATTATACATAGCACAATAATATCTGTATCTGGTAAACTTATGTCTCCACTACTGATACTACTAAAAGAACTTGGTGGCAGGTTTACGCCCTATTTCGACGTGCAAATATTGTTATTCAAGCCTCATCTTCAGGTAAATTAACCACTGATTTATTTAACAATTGGTTTCTTAATATTTACTTATGAAGCATTGGGCCAAAAAGTCTTAGACTTTTAGACTTATGGTCAGGTCACTATCCAGAGTCTTTCAAGAAAGAGGTCATATCCAACAAAGATGTTCAGATACTGACAATACCAAAGAAAGCAACTGGTATGGAATTATGATGTTAATCTCCATTTGCGAAAAAATGTCATAAAATTGTAATCATTAATACACAATCAATTTCGTCCTCTGAATATATCAATTTGTTTGCATATGCCTGGTACAAGTCCGGCTATATAGGGAATCGACTTGGGCCATTCGAGCATCCCATGAATTTTGCCCTTTCAAACCAAGTGCTTCTCTTACCCCCCTGTTGCTTTTAATGTGATGCTTTTGCATTCATTTCTTGTTCTTAGTGCGGAAGCACTTTATGGTTTGAGCATTTTTTTTGACGAATTTCATTACCATACCAAATCATAAATACATAATTTAAATACTCGTTAAAATAAATACTTTATTTATTATTATTAATACTAAGGATTTATTATCACGTGTATTCCCGTGTTTACATTTATATGAATTATGAACGTTAGGGCATAATAAATGATGCAATTTTACTAATTAATGATGGTTTTTCGTAATGAGAGACATATATATGCAATATGTAGATGGTTTTGGTATACGTAACATAAGGTACGAGTTGTTCTGCACATTTGGAACACCCTACCTAATTGAAAATGTTTTAAAATCAATAAACGATGTTAAAGATTAACAAGTTGCGTTTTTTTTCCCATATAACTATGGTCAGTTTTAGCATAAGACAGTAGCGCTTAAATTCAACACCCAGTATATACAACACTCATATATTGTGAAAGACCTTTCGATAAGGTACAATATTTACATTAAAATTTTTATTCTAGCTATTTCCATTCAAGAATTAAATGAAGAAAACTGAAAATCTGTGAACTTTTGAAGGGGCGCAAATTTAAGAAAAAAAGCTTGTACATTGAAAATTAATGGAAAATATATAATATATAGGCACAAAAATATACATTCCATTTAAAAAGAATATAGATTTTGTTTCGTATGACGTAGCGCTAAATCATCAAGGTTGTCTGTTGCAGTACATACTAAGCACACGTATGTACTAACATCCATGCCAACTGTTTACATGCGGCGACGCACAATGAAGATTGTTATAGCCATGTATAATTAAATCAAAAGCCTGCCTCCATCTATTTAAACATAATCGATTTGCTATCAGATCAAACCCTACGTAAACACTCACATTATACGGTCTAGTTTAAACAAAATAGTAGGCTTTATTAAATCCTATCGCGGTTGAAGGACAAATTTATATTACGGGAGCATCACGGACTAGTTCTAAACTCTTTAAGTTAATTAAGCTCCCCATTCACTAATTAGAACGTTCACCCTTTTCGCTCTATACAGGCACACACACACACACACACACACATACGTACAGATCACTTAATCCGCAAATTGGCTTATGAATTACGAAAACCGAAGTTCACCGGAAAATCACCAGAACTTAATAATATAGTGCTAGGATGGGGAGCGGAACGTTGTCGCGGTATCGCTTACGATGTACGTCGGAGGATTTTGTTTAGAGATTGCGCGCGATTCAACGTTAACGGTTCTAAAACCGTAAATATTCGTAGCCAAACGAGATGCTATCCCGAACGAAACGCATTATTATCGGCGATGCGCGGATAGAAATTTGTCGCGCAATGCCGTAACGGTGCAAATTTTAACGGCGGAAGCTAACGATATCACTGCCGGATAGCTTACTGCCCAAATTGCACGACTGCGCAATTACTATTAAACTTTAGCAATGTGCAATTATAAAAGGATCAACCGATAATAAAGGACTCATTTACAGTCGGTCTAGTGGTGGCATCTCCGGTTCGGTTCGGATAAATTGCCTTTACTATTATGAGACGATAAGCGTTGTGTACTACTCGAAAATTAATTTAAGTAGGATGGGAATGCTAACCGAGCCATTTCAAGTGAACTTTTGGTTTTAACGTTCAGAAACAAACCATTGAAAGTAAACTTTTATATTACCAAAATATGTACGAAAGTCGTTATTTACGAGGGCGGCCTGAAATGTTTCCAGAATCGGCAAGAGATGGCGCACGAAGGTTGAGGATGGCAACTGTTAAAATTTCAGACGTCTACTGTCAATAGTTGTTGTTTAAGAATGTGTTTTGTGTAGCAAGTCAGGCGGTTTCGCAAAAACGGATAAAATTCGAAATATTTCGCTAGAGGTTCATGGCGGGTGTACTCCATAATTTTCGACCATCAGCTTCTAGGTGAACGAGTTTAAACGTGGCCGCACAAGCACAAGTGGCGAACCACGCAGTGGAAGTCCAAAAACTGCTACCAACGATGAAATGGTCGACAAGATTCATGATATCGTGTTAGTCGATAGCAGAGACAACAGGTATCTCAGAAGAACGCGTTGGCCATATCTTAGACGAAATTTTGGGTATTCGGCGCGATGGATACCGCGTCTGCTAACACCGGAGCAAAAACGAAATCGGGTGACCGTTTCAGTGGATCCAGGATCCAACGCAATCCATGGGATTTCTTCATGCGTCTCGTTACCATGGACGAGACCTGGGTCCACAACTACATACCGGAGATCAAGGAGCAGTTGAAGCAGCGGACTTTTCCGGGCGAATCGGCAGAAAGCAAAGACCAACCCATCGGCCGGAAAGGTCATGGCGACCATTTTTTGAGATTCCCAAGATATGATCCTCATCAACTATCTGCAAAAAGGAATGACGATCACGGGGTAATACTACAGCGATTCATTGACCAGATTCTATGCAGTATTGAAGGAGAACCGGCCTCGTTTGCAGCTAAGAACAGTGCTTTTCCACCATGACTGCACCGGCTCATTCATCCCGCATTGTCGCTTTCAAATTGAATGAGTTGCGCTGCGAATTGGTATCTCGTCCCCCATATTCACCGGACCAAGCCCCCAGCGACTTCTTCCTATACCTAAACCTAAAATAATCACTAGGAAGAAATGGATTTGCCTCAAATGAGGAGGTCATCGCCACTATAGATGGTTTTTGCTATTTAATCATTCTGGAGATATTAAGACAAAATTGATAAACAAAATATGCTGTAGCCTGTTCTCATCTTAAAATTCAGTATCGTTCTCATGGAATGTCTCTTTTTCTATTGATAGAAGGTTTATATATGTACATCTCCTTTCAACCTGGGCAGGACTTTTGTATTAATGACTTTTTGGCGGCTGTATTACCAACAAATTGTCAGCTGTTCCGCCTTAACTCGAAAGACTTTATGTCTGTCGTTAATATCAATAGGTTTATGTCCAATACCCTTAATGCTTCTTAATAAATATAGAAGATTACTATTTATGTATTGTAACATTGCAGTACTATTCTCAATAAATAAGTGAGTTTACTGATCGCATTATAATCAATTTGTAGAATCAATTCTAAAAATTGAGGAAATAACTTGTAATGTTTATATTAAATACTACCATGTAACATAACACTATAATAAAAATATGTAAGAAATATTGGTTATGTCCTATTTGTCATTTCTTCATATAGCCAACTGTAAAGTTTAAAACATCCTAAGAATATAATTTTGACACAATGCGGCAACCGCATTCGTTTTTCCCATAAGAGCCATACTGAATTTTAAGGTGCGAACAGACTGTGTATGTTGTTGAAACCGCTTCGCATGAACCTGCGGACGTTTTGCTCTGGTTGCATGCAACTTCTTCTGGGCTGGTACATGTCATACTACTGCTATGAGAAGAACGATCGTGTTCGCCACAGACAACCCTAGACATGCAACTTAATAGGATGTATTGCCCTCTAAACCGGTTATTGGTTATCTTTATTGTTACTTACAGATTTATGACCGCTTACACTTGTGATAGATGATGACGAGAAAGGACACACATATAACGGCTCGTGTGGGTCGGCTTTCGATATACTGTGTGTCTTCTGTTACCGATTTACGAGGACATCTAGAAATGGGAACTGTCTATCTAATTTAACCTCCATGGCCAAACATACGTATATCGGAACGTTGAGAGTTTAGAAAGGTTAGAAATTCGAGTAAGAATTTCCGTCCATGTGGCCGGATAACGAAAGTGTCATCTACTTATTCAAGTCAATGTTTCAGTTTTAAATGGTAGAATGATGGGATTTGTTGTTCGAACGCTTTCAGGAAAATGTTAGCGACGATCGGGGACAAAGGGGAACCCATGGCAGCTCCGGAAACTTGTTCATAAAACTTACCACGGAATTGGAAATATATAGGTGCAGGTTATGGATGCATTTACCAATTCGGCTATGTCGGTGGGCTCGTCGTGGGCTGAATATCGGTAATAATTTGGATAGTGCCGGGAATGGGAACTACTATGAACAGAGCTTCCATGTCGAAGATGATCAGAAGATCCTGCGGGTCATAGGTGAGATATTGTATGCGTTTCACAAAATGGGATGAATTTAGAATAAAGGAATTTATACCGCCGGTATAAGGTTTTAGAAGTTTGGTCAGATATTTTGCCAATTAGTAGGTTTAGCTATTAACAGTATTGATAATAGGATGGGGAAGAATATTGGGCTCGTAGATTTTAGACTAATGATAAAATTCTTCTTCTATAAAAACGACGCTCTTGAATGTCTTCAGCGATAAACGGGCGTTTGATGATAACTGTTATTTTCCTTTGGATCCGTAGGATTTCTTTAAAACAAAATGTCCCACAATTGTGAAGGAAGAAAACTTGGAAAACTTTTATTGAAAATATTTCCATAGAATGTTATTGAATCGACTGCTAATTTTGAGCGATCTTTAAGTAATCTAAGATAATGCTGGATAATCATGGTTACTGAAATCAAATTGGAGCAAAAGCAACAGATGCCAAATAGCAATGTTTACGTAACATAACAAATAACGAAAATCACGAGTTTGCGACTGATTAATACATAAATTTCCTGCAGTATTTTGAACAAGAAAGCGAAGTTAATGGACAGTTAATATCGGCGAATGCCATAGAGCAGGTAAACTATGTAGTTGCAATCAAATGAATTACTGATATTCGATCGACTGTTTATTTATTTATGAAATACTAAAGTTCAATGGGAGCAAAAGCCTGTTCAGTTAAGACCTGAACGATGCGTCAAAATAGACGCATTGCTATGTGTCTCTACATGTTATACACAATATATTCTGTTATAATAAGCAACCACGGAATTTTACAACCTTTGCCGAATTGTGAGAAACGCCCTTACTTTAGTCACAGACTTAAAATTCAAGACGCAATATATCTATGGAAGAATTTAAAATCATTGAACTTTAATACCAAAAGCTCCAAATTACCAGCTTATTTGTCGGACGTTAATGAAACTAATGATCGTTTCTTTGGTTTTATCCGTGACGTTTGTGCTGATACTGATTTAGTAAATTATTACGATAGTAGGGTATACTGATACTACTTCTAATTTCACATTATTATCAGTTAATGATACTAGTGTTTTACTTAATTCAATTAAATCTCAGTGAACGGGTATTGATGGCGTCTCTGTTTACATGTTGATTTTGTGCTGCCCGCATCTACTCTTAATAATTATACATATAATTAACACCTGTTTGTTGAAGACCGTTTTCCTGATTGCTGGAAAATGAGCATAAGTATACCCATTCCGCAATCGAAAACACCTTCAGATTTCTCTGATTTATATCCAATTTCTATCCTTTCCCTATTGTCTAAAGTACTAGAAAAAGTAGTTGGATTACAAATACGACGAAATTAGAATTTCGCTCAGGTTATAATCCTGAGCTTACGTTGACTCACACTGTAGAGGATTTGCTACGTAGTTGATAACAACCAAGTTATTGCTCTCATTTTATTAGATTATTCAAAGGCTCTCAATACCATTAATCTTTCTGTTTTACTTACTATTTTGAAATATCTCAGGCTAATTCCATACTTCGCTTCATACTTGTTGACTAGAACACAAACAGTTCCATATAATAATTCATTATAAGACTTCCGATTATGCACAAGATTATAAAATTCAGTATAACAAGGCCAAGGAACACTTTACCCACACTTTCCTACACCTAAGGCTCCTGCAGATATAATTAAAGTAAAACTGTAATATTACTTCGCTGAATTAGGGATAATTAATGATATTTTTTATTTACTCTACCTTCACAATTACGTTTGAAAAATTTTGGTGAATGCTATAGAGAAAATATACACAAACCCCACGCATGTCAGTCTTATTTAGCTCTTATCTTTATTTGGTTAAAGTTAGCGAAAACAGTTAAAGTGTCAGTAGAATCAATTTAAGCAATGTAAGAACATCGTAACTGACTGATTATAATGACTTTAAAATGCGAACTAAGTCGAGTTTTAGACGAGTTTGTAGTCTTGTCTAACGTCAGTTGTGAGATTATAGACGCAGAAGTACCATTGCTTAGATCCACGCCCTCTGGCTATAATCATTTTAATTACCTCGAAAACTGCAAAACACGTTAATTCCGCCACTAATTCTGATGCATATAGTCCATTAGTTGGTATTAATATTCGTAACGTTAATGCAGCTCACCGTAAATTTTATGATCACAACATATAGTTAGGAAGTAATTCGAGCTACGGAAAGTTATTCAACAAAATTGCATTTTGCTAATAGACTGCGCCGAAGCTTTTATCAAGCTTATATGTGTTCGCGTTAATTATCCTGCATTTCGATCCTCTTATTTTCTTCAGGTTTGAAAAATCACGCATGTCTGACTAATTTATTAATGCATCTTCAATTTGAAATGACTATAAGGCATTTGAAATATGGTTACATTCCCTACTTTCGCCTAGTCAGCATGGAAGGATCTGGGAATTTTACAGATTTTTACTTCGAATTCAGCGCTACATTCGAATATTTAAAGCTATCCGATTATTCAAATTATTTAAACACTCTACACATGTCGATATTTTAACCGTCCTAACGCTTTAATCTTCAAATAAGTCGAACAATGAATTTAGCATGATTTCGTTCCCTCTTATGTATACAGTGTGTTTCGTAAGTTGATTGAAGGAAAATAACAAGATGTGCCTATATAAATGAGAAGCGGCTTTTACCAAATGTAATAGTTATCCAACAGAAGACTAGGTTAGAGTATTCCTTACATTACAAACATTATTAAAGCTAGGTACCTATATTGAATGTTACTTAACTGGAACATTTTCATTACATCTTTTTAGAGAAATCTATTTGTTAGTTAAAGCTATATACGTAACTTCTGCTCACGGTGTGGAATTTCCTACATTTAAATCAAAAACAGTTCAACAAGAGCGGTAATAAGCATAAATACGGCACTAGCTCTGAAAACGGCAATAAAAACACCCTGCCATAGAATGGAAACAACGTATAATTGTACCAGTTTTTGGAGAAGTAAAATATTTAATCGCCTACCGGAAGGTATGAAAGGATTGCAATACTATAGTTTTGTTATAAAAGTTCAAAGGACATTTGTTAGGTCGTGCCTATTACATAATTAATGAATTGTTTAACTCTAACAGCTTAATTTATCTATTTGTACGTTTGTTACTCTTGTCTTATAGAATATACTCGTCACATTGTTTTTACTATTATCACTTTTGATTTGACATTTTATTATTTATTATAATACACATTATAATAAATAACCGCTTTATTACTATCACTTGCTTAACGTTTACTCTTCTGTAATTGTCCCTTAGGAAATTACTTCGAGTACGGGAGGAAACAAACAAAAAAACAAATAGAAATATTCGCCTTTAATTAAAAAGAAGCTACGAGAACGGAATAAAGGAAAAGGGGGAAATAATTCCATTATTTGAAATCCCAACGCACGCTGAATTAGGAAATAGTTCTCCTTGGCGTGCATTCGTTCGCGACTGCCGCACCATCTAGTTACCATAATTAAGAGAGGCAGACATATGTCTGAAGCGCCGGAAAACAATTGAATCCTTATTCGCCCGTAAGGTTTCCATCCGGATGTCTTGGCTTGTTAGCGTCGAACCGGTTTTCGGAGAATGAATCGAGAGAGTGAGATGGATTCTTTCGCCGTCACACCTTCCTCCGTTCATTATCGTTCCGATTCACGAGAAAATCAAACCGAGAAGACGGCACCGCAGTCGACGTCGTTGCTAGAAGCGATCGAAAGGAAGGAAAGAGAGAGGAAGAAAGATTCGACGGAATTATAGTAACGGTAATCTTACCTTCGCCAATTTGCCTCAACGTTGCGACATAGAGTTTCTTGGATATCTTCCTTTTATTCTTCTTCTTGCAAGCAATTATTCAGCATTTGTGGGTAAGTTAATTCGGAGATATGCGCCTAAGGCGGGTATTTGTCCGCAAATATGTCTTTCGCGGTGTTTGAGTATGATTATGGTAAATCACATTTCAGAGATATCTGCGAAATGTGTATTTGTGCGCGTATGTGTGTATCTCTTTATACGAAGTGATAATGTGCTTGAATTGAAAATGTCATCGTTGTGGGGTTTACTTTATTAGACTTGAGTAATCTGCTTGATGCTAGTTAAATAAAATTCTAAATTTCGAACATCAAAATTAGAATTAATACTTTGCTGTGTGTCAATAATATCTTATTCAGACTGCAGCCCAAGTATTTCATATTAATCACTCAAATACAATAACACAATCTTTGCTTACTTTTAACATATATGAGACTTATTTTTTTACTAATTTGTATTGATTGATGTATTGAATCCGAAAATCACATTAGTTTTCGCGTATCGCGTCGAAATTTAACTCTATCCTGTACTATGCTCATTGAAGAAACACTAATGCGGTTAGACTGTTATTTAAAAACTAATAAAATATAGACAAAGTATAAAATTTTAATAAATCATTTATTGATTTAATTACAATATTAGTCACGAGTCCAGTACAAGTATTTATTTTAGTAATCATGAAAAACTTACAAGAGTACTTGTAAAAACACAAACTACAATCAGGGAATAAATTTTCGTTTGCTGTACTTCCTGCTGTGTATTTTGGTTTGCCAGTTCCTTTGAACATTCCAACAGTAGTCGGGCATCATATGGGGATCTCATCTTCCTTGGTACCGAATTTTCATGATTTGTAATTATAGAGGAAATTTCTTGCGTTTTTCATCGCTTACAACACCTAAATTTTATGGAAACCTATCAGGATAACTATGAAAGAAATGAAGCTCTTTGTTCATGTTACAACTTAGGCGGTAAAATTTTTGAAGCATTGACTTCACTAAATCATTATAATTGAAAGCTTTTTTCTTTCCAATGACATTTTTTTGTGACCGTAGTAATGAAGCTTCTTTCTCAGCTTCATCCATTAAGTTGATGAAATTTGCATCTATCATTAAAGTTTTAATTTGAGGCATATCTTTATTTGTATTTGCCAGTGGTTTTAACATGTTTCAATGCATTAGATAAACACTGAAACACCCAATAATAAATATTAAGTTACTTTCAGCTACTACTACAAAAGAATAAGATTTTAATTATATATGTATATGAAACAAAAATAATAAAAAGGAACAATAAAGAGAACAATTAAAGTTTACATAATTATCCATATATTGCAAGGTTATCTTCATAATACTCGGTAGCACTTCTATACATAGCAAAAACTGGTGCTGAAATAGCAGATTTGGGGAGGTGTAGGAATTAGAAAGTTTGAAGCATATCTAAATGCAAATCGTGGTGTATTCAGTGGTACTCGAGATAGTAGAAATTCACACTCTATTTTGTTGTGAAAGATGGATAATAGTATGGCACTTTGTCACTTTGTTCATCACGTCATTGAGATACAGACTGTAATTCATGCCGTTGTAATAATGCACTATAGCAGCTTCCCCTCCACGGATATACTCTCCACAGTTTGAATGATATAAATTTTAGAAATCTTTGGTACATAAAGCATGAATCATATAAATAGGCTTCTAATAATGTAGGCATTATGCAAAACTCACCGTGTCTGCTGTTGATCCAACAAATATTCCGGAATCGGGGAATGAAAAAAACTTTTCTAAAATCACATTCATTTATCAATATCAAGGAATGAAGGTGTTATATAATGCTTTGAATGCATCGACGTTTGAGAAAGCATTGGTAACTACGTAAATGAAGCCGAGGGCCTTGTGAGCTGCCAAACACCAACTTATATGGGTGTCAAACACGATGCCAAGATCGCCTACCGAAAAAACGCGTGAAAGTTAATAATCGCCAACATAATAGGGCCTCTAGATATCCACTATAAAATACATAATTCGTTCTTCCGTTCAAAGGAGGAGTACATAATCATTAACGTAATAGATGAGAATACAAAACAACTTAGTTTTCAAAGTAAGATATTGTGAACAAAGGTTTAAAAAAACCTATGTAGTTTGCAAACGTTTGAACTTTCCTGTACCTGTTTTCACAAATATATTGAAATATGATAGCTAGATTGGTGATTGTAGATCTTCCATTCAAAAAGTCCTGTTAATACGGTGACAGGAACAATCCTGGTTTTCTTCTAAATCCTAGGGTAGATACCAATAACTAGCGCCAGGTTGAAAATAGTGTTTATAGGTTAGACCAGTACATATTTACAATTGTTGATTATGTAGTTTGGAACTAAATCATCATCAATAGATTCCTTGGATGATAGAACTGGTACACTCTTCAGTACGTCACTTTCCTCAATGGATTTGATAGTGGGTGGTGTGTCTGTACTTATGTTAGGTAGGAAAACGTTAGGCAACACTTAAGCGAAGGCGCTTACGAAATCTTGAGGACGAATATATTCATTAACATCATCCGAAAGCATACAGGCATCCTAGTCAAGCTAAGTTTAGAGTGAACAAATTTCTATATATGAGAGCGGATCCTCATGTCCCACCTCCCACCTACTTCTAACTGGTTGTTTGATTAATGTTTTTGTCATTTAGTTAAGTGACATTTGTAGATCATATCTACATAACATTAAATGTATATCTCAAAGTGTTGTTATGCTGTGGCTAACTCTTGAATTGTGTGTCGTGATGGCTCATAAAAATGGATTCTGTTGAACAAAGAGCCATAGTAAAATACCTTTACAAAAAGGACATGACACCAACTCAACTTCATAAAGACTGTATGGCAACCATTGGTGACTGCAGTTTCTTACGATATAGTCAAAGGCTGGTGTCAAAATGTTAAATGCAGACGAATATCCTGTGAAAACCAACATTCCGGTGGTCCTCTCATAACGGTAAGAACAGACAAAAACATTAAAAAGGTACACGATATCGTTCTGCAAAACTGACCAGTACGTATCAGGAACATTATGGAAGATACCGACTTATCATTGTGTGATGCACAATATACTGATTAAAGAATTCGGTACGAAGAAGATAAGTGCATGATGAGTGCCCCGAATCTTAACCATTGATCAAAAAGGAAATCGGGTGTTGATTTGTAAGCGTCCTTTGGAGTGGCACCAAGCAAACAAAGAGAACTTTCTTGGTTGGTATATGACCATGTATGAGTCATGGATGCACCAGTATGATCCCATGACGAAAATACAAAGTAGAGAGTGGCAACAACACGGTTCTCCTCCTCTACGCAAATTTAAGGTCGGGCCGTCTGCTGGAAAGGTTTTGCTATCTGTATTCTGGGATGCACCTGACTGACTGCTATTATCTTGACTGACAATTTGTGAAACGGACAGAGTATAACAGGGGCCTACTACACATTTCTAAATTGCCAGACACTGTTAAAGAGAAACGCCGAGTTCATGCACTGTGTGCTGTCCATCAGGGTAATGCTCCCAGCCATACATCTGGCATTGCAGCTTGTGATTACAGGCTGTTCTCTAAATTAAAAGAAATCTTACGTGGGGCAAAATTATCCAGTCATTATGAACTGATGCAAGCTGTAGGGAGGTGGTTTGCAGAGATCGCACAAAAATTTTTCCAAGAGGCTGTTGAGATGCTGGAGTACCGATTGACAAAAAGCATTAGTATAGAAGGAAACTGTCGAAAAATAAAAAAATACAAGGCCACTACAGTTTTACTGTAAGGAGTCAGGGGAACAGCATAGAGGTCCACCCTCGTACCGTCAGGGTTAATCTTAACTTTACCTTCAATACGATGCAAATATAAGTGGTAGAAATAAATAGCGTTAATTTAATTGTTAGGGAGATCTTTTTTTCTCGGTGCATACACGTACATGTATACACATAAGACGAAGGAAAGCCGTAGTGCTTCTAAATTTGCACGAAATTGTTTAAATTGGGAAACAAATCTTCAATTACACTTCACATAAAAGAGAAATTCTTATGCCTATGACTTACTCGATTACCTTATCCAGTTAAAACAGTCGTAGCATGTACGTACCATGTAATATACTCTACGCGTGATGCCGTAAACCAGAGAACATTCAATGTTAATACATGGCTTACCCGCTGCTCCAGATAGCTAGCCAGATAAAAAATGCATAATAGCAAGCCATTAACTTCCAGTTTACGTCCTTCGAAACGCAAGATGTTTTAAAACTAAACACGATTATGCATAATATCATAACTACGTATATCGAACGATATTATCTAGAGTAACTTCAGCGAGATCGTAAAATAGTAGGTATAATGGGCGACTAAGGTTAGTTTAACATACTGCGGTATGCCTTGGTGGAATTGTAAAACGTTCATCTTATGAAATGCAAAGACAAATGAAGAGGAATATTCCGTTATTCCTCATACATATATGCACATACACGTACATGTACATTTTCGAAGGCGTCGAGGAGAAATATTTCGTGTGGTGTAACTGGTCGGAATTTGGTTAAAATTCAGTTTGCCATGCTTTTAGAACATACTCGGTCTAAGTCTCGGTCCGCTTCGAAACACGTTTTATGAAAGCCATTCGGAGTAGTTGTAGTGTTCACGGCTAGGATTTGCATCGCATTAGGTAACTCTGGCTTCAGACATTGTGCGGATTACAAGATTCGTTTAATGTCGGTTACGGCGCACATATTCTATCTTACGTATGTACGTCTACTTCGGTGAACACTTTAAATGAAATTCATGAATTGTTTATGTGCCTTGTTACGAAATTTACAGCACCTGCATAGACGGTTCTCGTGAAATTTTGATATTACGTCAAGGGAACTTCTATGTGATATTCCGCTTTAGCTATTACATAATGTGTTTTTTGTGGGTTAAATGACAAAGTAACAAGCAACACAAAACATAGAACGTAATGTTTTGATACAGAGAAGTCCTAAGTAACCCCCTTTCCTGTTAACTTTTGAACGTCAGAAGCTAGGGTTATCAGACAAACTACATCAATTTTTATTTTTGTATGTAGTTTCATTCCCAGTTTCATCAGAAGTAATATCAATCCTGGGATCGTACCGCATACAAATTTTGCTTTAGCCAATTAAAAATTGTGAATAAGAAGATTCAAACGATTTAGTAATTCTTAGGACAATTCCAGTTGATGCGCACATACAATAAAGAAAAATAATCCTTAAATTTCTAAACATTCCTTCAGCGTAAGTAACATACACGAGAATCCTAAAAACAAATTTTACGCAGAAGAATTCAATTTATCTCTGCAATTTGTGATATGTATTATAGACTTATATTTAGACCAAGGTTTTTGTCTTAGGGCTAAATTGATAAACTAACTATATATAAAAATGCATGTTGCAGCATCATACAATATAAAAATATAGCAGAACAACCTATTTCCTAAATTAATATGATGATTTCGAATAACAATCAGGACAGTTAATGCAATTGCCTTCTCCAACCGCAATTGAATGATTCTATCGAGATGTTTCATGTGATATTTTTCTTTAATAACAGTATATACATTCTTCCCAAGAGAAATAATATAATATAATATAATATAATATAATATAATATAATATAATATAATATAATATAATATAATATAATATAATATAATATAATATAATATAATATAATATAATATAATATAATATAATATAATATAATATAATATAATATAATATAATATAATATAATATAATATAATATAATATAATATAATATAATATAATATAATATAATATAATATAATATAATATAATATAATATAATATAATATAATATAATATAATATAATATATATAACAAACAAGGACGCCCAACTGAAAACAATCTCAAAGCATTTGACAGAATCGGAACAAAACTGGTAGAATATGATTTGGTTCTTGTTTCAGGCAATGAGAATTCAAAGTAAAAGTGGTGTGTCTAGATATTCGTTACAAATTACCAATATCGTAGAAATGGTGTTACAGACTTTAGATGGCAAGAAAGTCAAAGAAAGATTAATACTGTACTAAGCAAAAATTTAGATTTTATTAGATTATACGCGAGCGAATCCTAATGTCCCACGCCTCACCCACTTCTAATTCTTTATTTGATTAATGTTTTTGACATTTAGTTAATTGACATTTGTAGATCATATTTAAATAATATCGAGTTTGTATGTCACTGTTGTTGCGCTATGGATAATTCTTGAATTATGTGTCGTGATTGTTCATAAAAATGTATCCTGTGGAACAAAGACCCGTAATAAAATATCTTCAGAAAAAGAGCATGACGCCAACTCAAATTCATGAGGATATTATTGCAATTATTGGTGAGTCTGCAGTTTCCTATGATATAGTCAAGCGTTACTCTCGAGATTTTAAATGCAGAAGAACATCTTGTGAAAACCAGCATGGTGGTGGTCCTCCCATAACGGTAACAATAGACAAAAACATAAAAGGGGTACACGATGTCGTACTGCAAAACCGACGAGTACGCATCAGGAACATTGTGGAAGATACTGGGTTATCATATCATGTGGTGCACAACATACTGACTAAAGAATTAGATATGAAAAAGATGAGTGCAAAATGGGTGCCCCGAATGTTAACCTTTGATTAATAAAGATATCGAGTGTTGACTTGTAAGCGTGTTTTGGAAAGGCACAAAACAAACAAAGAGAACTTTTTTAGTCGGTATATGACCATGGATGAGTAGTGGGTACACCACTATGATCCCGAGACCAAAGTGCGAAGTAGAGAGCAGAAACATCAACGTACTCCTCCGCCACGCAAATTTAATGTAGTGCCGGTTGCAGGAAATGTTTTACTATCTGTGTTCTGGAATGACTATGTACTACGCACAATTTATTTCGAAATTGCGACACGTTATTAAAGAGAAACGCCGAAAAGAGGATAATGCTTCCAGCCATACATAACACATGGGCTGAAAAGTCCCGGGCCTAACACATAGATGACGCTAGTTTTATTGCAGTCACCTTTCTCTCAGTTAGTACTAACCTTCAAAAGACAGCTGTTAAAATTTCATGATATTCTATTCATTAGTTTGTGAGTTATTGTGCTAAGAGTCACGCTACTTTTGTTATTTTCAAAATAATGGATCAAAAACAATTTCGTGTTTTAACTTTACACTGCTTCTTGATGGGAAAAAATATCGTTCAAGCTAAGCAATGGCTTGAAAAGTGTTATGAGGACTCCGCTCCATCAGAAACAACAACAAAACGTTGGTTTGCTGACTTCAAACGTGGTCGTGGAGGCACCGATGATGCAGAACGCAGTGGACGTCCAAATGAGGCGGTAACACCAGAAAACATCAAAAAATCCACAAAATCATTTTGAATGATCGAAAAGTGAAGTTGCGTGAGTTAGCTGACATCGTAAAGATATCAAAAGAACGTATTGGCTTTATATTGCATGAGGATTTGACTATGAGAAAGCTCTATTTAAAGTGGGTGCCGCGTTTGCTCACTGTTGACCAAAAATAAGAACGTGTTGATGATTCTGAGCAGTGTTTGGCCATGTTTAAACGCAACAAACCGGAATTTTTGCGTCGATATTTGACTATGGATGAAACATGGATCCATCACTTCACTCCGGAATCAAAACGATCGTCATCTGAGTGGACAGCAACTGGTGAGCCTCGTCCAAAGCGCCCGAAAGCACAACAATCGGCTGGAAAGGTTATGGCCTCGGTATTTTGGGATGTGCGTGGTGTAATATTCATCGACTATCTTGAGAAAGGAAATACCATCAACAGTGAATATTATATAGCGTTATTCGAGCCTTTGAAGGCCGAAATTGCAAAGAAACGACCGCATATGGCAAAGAAAAAAAATTTGTTTCATCAAGACAACGCACCGTGTCAAAAGTCAATCAAAGCAATGGCAAAACTACATGAATTGAACTTCAAATTGCTCCCACATTCACCGTATTCGCCAGATTTGGCTCCCAGCGACTACTGGCTGTTCGCAGACCTCAAAAAAAATGGTCGCCGGTAAGAAATTTCGCACGAATGAAGAGGTTATCGCTGAAACTGAGACCTACTTTGAGGCAAAGGATAAATCGTTCTACAAAAGTGGTATTGAAATGTTAGAGCGGCGCTGGAATGATTGCGTTGCTATTGATGGAGATTACGTTGATGAATAAAGCTAATTTTGACCTAAAAAAAAACGTGTTTTCTTTGTTAGGCCCGGGACTTTTCAGCCCATGTGTTACATCCCGTACTGGTATGGCTGATATACACCAAAGAGGCTATGAATTGTCTGACCCCTAGTGGTTACAAACTGTTCTCCAAATTAAGACAAATCTTACGTGGAGCAAAATTTTCCAGTAATTATGAAATGATGTAAGCCGCAGAGGTCGGATAAAAATTTTTCCAGGAGGCTGTTGAGATGTTGGGGCACCGATGGACCATGTGCATTAATGTAGAGGGAGACTATGTCGAAAAATAAAAAATATAATGCCTCCCTCGTATATTTCTAGGCTTATAATGAACGTCGAACGTTCATTTTTTATATAAACAGATATTTTCACCACAGTGAAAGGAGCGACTGCATTCGAATTTTTTGTGAATATATGTGTTAGATACCTTTAAAAAAAACAGCATGCAATTTTCTATTACTTAGTTAATAAACGTAGTCGAGTTGAATTTCAAATGTACACCTTGTTTCTCAATTCTCTCTACTGCTTTTTCAAACATTTGAAAAGAAAGCATCTCTCAGTACTTACAAATTGCCTACACGTCTTTAATTCTTGCCGCGGTAAATCCAACATAAGATCGCGGCACTAAGTGCAAATAGGAACCCCAGGAATTCGAAACAGTTCCGTAAGGAACGGCCTTTGATCGTGATCGAAATGACGCAACAACGATTGCCTTTACAACACCTCGCAAAAAAGACAATTCCGCCCAAAGTCGTAGTTGTTCCTCTAGCCAATCGGACGCGGCTCGTGGGAATTCGAGCGCCGAAACGAGAAACGGATACCGGCGTGAATAACAAAGAGTACGGGACGCGTCGGGAAACACGGACGATCGGAAAGAGCGGGGCGAAGATATTGCGAAGGGGGCAAGGCGGACATAAAACTTGCGTAATGGTATCAATCAAATCGACGTGCAATAAAAAGGCAATGCAATATGGAGCGAAGTTTTACGATCCGAGATAAAATTAAGGGCAAGAAGAGAATATATATTTTCGAATGACGCGGATGGAACCACAAAGAACACGAATAAAGGATGAGAATTAAACTTGCGGCTCTTTGATCGATTGATTGTTATCTGAGAATGAGTGGACTAGTGTTTGTTTTTAGAACATATACACTACCGCTCATAATAGTATGGACACTTCCTATTTCATGCAAAATTTGAGTATTGTTCCACTAACTATACAATACTATCCAGAAATGGGTTTTGGACGTTGGGCATTCTCTTCTAATTAGTCCCACAGAAGCTCTATCGGATTAACATCCGGACTCTGGGGAGCCTAAGTCATTATTCTTAACATTCCTTCATTCTGTTCAGTGTGTCACCTCAAAATTGCTGCTGATTAAGTGCAATCCGAATGGTAGAACCGCGATAATTCTCTTTCCTCACTATTCTGTCAATTTTCATAAAGTCCCCTGTTCCACTTAATGAAAAACAATCTCGCACTTTATTGTTGGTACAATGCACTCATACTCGTCCTTTGAGCACCTGACAAATGTTCAGCGAGTACCACCAAACACTTCACATTTGTACTCATCAGTTCATAGTACGTTTCCTCATTGTTCTATTGCCCAGTTTGTATGAGTGTTAACCCAATGGAGATGTTTTTGCTTATTCCCACGACGTAGCAATGGTTTTCGTGTAGAAGTACGGCCGTGGAGATTTGATTCTTTTAATCGATGTTTCACTGTACTAACATATCTTCTTGTTTCTAGATTCATTTTCGCCGTAATTTCAGGAGCCGTTAATCGTCTATTTCTCTTACTAAGCAATTTTATGCGTTCATCGTCGTTCCTTTGTAAATGTACAAGTTTGTTCGAAGCGGCGAACAGTTAAATTTACTGTGGACTTTTTTACATTAAGCCAACCGGAAATATTTCGTACAGAATATCGTTCTTGATGTAGGGTTAATATTGGTAATCGCGTTTCAACACTAAGAGATTTTTCGGAAGGAATCAAATTATTTACTCGCACAAAGATGTAGCAATATCAAGCTGCACGTAACGTAATCTAATGACAAAACTAAACTCACTGTTAATGTAATTTATATATACTTTATGTGGTAAATAATATCTCTGCATGAATCCAGCCAATTCTTAGAATTCGGCTTTCATTTGCAGTGTCATCAAATTTCTACCAGTAGATTACTTAAAATATCTATATCTGACATTCCACAGGTATAGCAGTAAACTCCACTCACACAAATTAGTTAATTATGCGGAACGCAGCGTTTCGTGGGCTCCCATTGTCAACCGTGTTACCGACTGGGAGCAATGGGACAATGGGAGCTCACGTGCTCTCGAAACGCTGCGTTCCGCATAATTAATTAATTTGTGTGAGTGGAGTTTACTGCTATACCTGTGAATTGCACATCCACACAGTCCTTGCAATCGTCATATCTGACATTGTTTGTATTGCCATGTCTAGATTTTGAAAAGTAATATTCCAGTTTCGTTATTTATCAATTTATTCAGTTAATTAGTAAATTGTCTACATGCTTATAAAATTATTACATGAATAAGAGTATGTACTTCTTCTTAAAATATTTTGTTGAAATTTAAAGTGTCTATCCTACTATCGGCGGTGGTGTATATGCGAGGATTGCTCAAGAGAAGAGATTTGCATTACAACAGAACGATTTATTGATTTGATGTGTCTGTAAAGAACACAGAATTAGCTACGTATATGCAAATTACTTATAAAAACGTGTATCGGTGCAAATTAAAATAACTTCCTTTTATGATACATAATTTTCGTATCAACTATTATATAATACTTAACCTAAATTTAGAAATGTCTGACCAAAACAATTCAAAGATTCTATAACAAAATAAAACTAACTCTAATCGGTACGAAATTAGTAAACTAAGAAAATCAATGATTATATCCTGGTGTCCCATTGGAAACGCAATCTTGATAACTAACAAAATTCGTCCCAAAAAATAAATAAAAAACGCTACTCCAAAAAATGTAGGCCAATGGTACTCCAAGATGTCGCTTGAACTTTCTGTTTATACCCATTTAGCAGCTTGTTATATAGTCTTCCATGTACAGACACCAAACCTTTTGCTTACCATTTAAACACCACGTTCCGTCGTATAGAAGATTTTTGCACGGTTAGTTACATAATGTTGCAAAACTGCGTCTTCTGATTGATTTATTTTGAAGGAAATACGAGAGAGTATTTGATATACCAGGGTTGTCTGTAAAATAAAGTTCCCAATGATTTAATGATGAATAATACATTTTGGAAAGCTTAGACTTCTTCCTATTTTTCGACATAATCGCCGTTGCGATATAAACCAGTTTATGTCTACAAATTACAATTACGTAATTAAAACTAGAAAATCAATGCGACAGCTTTATCTCAACACCAACATAACGTTGGTCATTCTTTCAGTTTTGTTAATGCGAACGTGATTGGTACTGAAACTAATTACCACAAAAAAACTAATAAAGAAATGTTTAATATAAGAGAAATAAAGATTCCATTAATCACAAAGAAGACATCAACAACCTTTATGTAGCGAAATCTTGAATTTAAACATGCAAATTAGGGACAGTTATATGTAAATTAGAAATTTAGTTTTTGTAGAAATAGTACACCTTTAACAATGAGAACCTATTCCTTTTTCTTTTTCAGTTTGTATTACCAAAGAATGCTGAAATATATGTACATCGCCAACAAGAAGTAATGAAGAAAAGGTTTAAAACCAATACCCTATAAAATTTGCATAAATTTCAAATTTTAATTCTTCTTTGTTCATCCAATACGTCCTGTTTGTCTTTTGTCTTTAAATGTTATATTTTTATTTTAACGTTAGCAAGAGCACAATAACGAAACGGGCTTTCTGTTGATTTCATATAAGCCAAAAGCAAAAGTGACAAAGAAGCGACAAATAACGAGAAGGAGAGGTTGGAAGAATTAATAATAGAATCAAGGAGGGAGAAGATGTCTTGCTTTCAACACGTGATCGATTACCCAAACTAAAAAGGAAATAAGACTAATTGAAAATAAACCTCAAGGTCAACTATCGGCCCTCAGCGTTAACTCACCCTTAAAATATTACAAATTCAAACACTAATTATAAAATAGGCCGTTATTTTGTACTTAGACGAAGAACTCTAGCAGTTTTAAAAACAATGTGCTTATCAATTTGCTAACAAAGATAATTATAAATTAACCTTTCGCTTTTATCACTGTCGCGCACAATCCTGTCACTCTCCGTAGCAGTTGTGCCAGCGTTAGCGATTCTATTTTCCTCCACGTACCCTGTAGTTGCGCCTAGGTACTGTGTTTAATTCGGAGTAGATTTTCGAACATGTTAGTCGAGTTCCATCCACAAAAGCTCGATTGGATTGAGGTCTAGATTCTAGGGCGGCCACTTCATAACAACAATTTTCTTCCTGTGCTCAAGTTGTTCCAAATACTCACGGCATATCTTTGTAGTATGTTTTAGACCATTATCGTTCTGAAACACGAAGTTTTCACCCCAATAATCGTGTACCACATGAGATTGCATTCCTCTCCAAAATCTCCCTATAACCCTTTTTTCTAAGTACGCCATTTATTTTGACCAAACTGCTCACAGAGGTACCGCCTAAATAATCCCAAATCATAACTGATCTGCTTCCATGTTTTATTGTTTATGTAATACAGGATTCAAGTGCTCGTTTCTCTTTCAATCTACTGACAATAATTTACGAACGAATAAAATTTTTATCATTCTTCTAACCATATTCTTAATCGTTTTAACAATTAACCTTACATGCTAAACTGTACTTTTTCTATTGTAATTGAAAAAACCTGTGTATAGGTATCAATTTTGCTGACATATGCCGTTACATGTTACTACAAAATTTGAAAAAATTAACTTCTAAAACTACGTATATACGCCCAACTGAACCGTTTCATTTTAGAGGTATTTTATTTACCGCTCTTCTACGATCCCGAGGAATATTATTTACAATCTCGACGTTCTTAGCTCGCCTGGAACCAATCGAAAAAGATCTTCAAAAACCGATCGCATACTCGGAGTGCACGGGATAAGAATCTACGAGATGTTTCGCGAATGGAAAACCGATGATGCCAATTGAATGGTAAAATTTTGTCTAGCACGTTGGCATTACTGATGCTCACCTGGGAATTATATACCTTTGACGTCGATACTCTACTTGAATACGTATAACCTTTTCCTTTCGAGGGGTCCGTTTCACGTCAAGCGCGGGTTAGTAATATCGTGTAAGGGTTACCCGATCCAGAAAGGTTGAATTTATAAACATTGCTCATCCGATGTCTGCTCTTAATTTGATATTAAGTAGCACGTAGAAGTCTCGCAACCTTGGTTATATAAACCTAAATTAATAAATAACAGTAAATTGATTACTACTATGAGTATAACAAATGCCAGGTCATATGTGAATATGAGAAATAAACACGGATCAAATTAATTTGAATAAGGTAGTAATGGAATAACATTTAAATTTAAGAACAGGGACTCATTGTTAATATTTCCATAATGATGATAAAACTCCCTTTATAAACATATCTAAAAATTCCTAGAACACAATATCTGATATAATGCTGCTGAAAACACAACAAAAAAGGGGACACTAAGGAATGCTCAAACTACAGAGGAATAACGTCAACCTGCATTCCAGGAAAAGTATTGACAAGAATACTAGAAAAATGACTCCGAGAGAAACTGGAAACAACACTAGAAGATAGTCAACATGGATTTAGAAAAGGAAGAAGCACCTAGGACCCAATATTTGTAATCAGATAATTAGGAGAAAAATTAATAGGGGAAGGAAAGAAAATACATATATGTTTTATAGATCTTAAAAAAGCTTTTGATAGGGTAAGGAGAGAAGATGTGTGGCAGAGCCTGGAAAGGAGATGGCTAGAGAGAGGAATAAGGTATTGTACAAACACTACAGGAATACAGTCAGAACTTCCAACGCAGAATCAGTTGAATTCGAAACACAAATTGGATTAAAGCAGGGATTATTAAGGGCGTATTAAGCCCATTGTTATTCTCTATATTAATAGATCGTGCTATTCAAAAAGCCAAACAAAAAGGAAAAAATATGAAAGTAGCAAAGTGAAAAATGAATGCAATTAACGTACAGGAACTAATATATGTAGATGATATGGTATTGATAGCAGACTCAGAAAAGGTATTACAGCAAAACTTTAAAATATACCAAGAAGACTTATCAAAGATAAACACGGAGATAAATACTATGAAAATAAACACAACGATAATAGTGGCAGAGGAAAAAAACATAACATCAAAATCGAAGCAATAAACTTGGAACAAGTTAAAAGTTACAATTACTTAGGAACAACCACTGAAGACAACAGGAGAATAGAGAAAGAAATAAATGAGAGAAATACATAATACATTATGAAATACATTTGTAGATAAAAAAGAAATACCAAAACAAATAAAGATAGAAGTGTATAAAAGAGTGGTCAGGCAAACAGTAACATATGACAGCGAGTTATGGAGAACCACGAATAGAATTAAAAGCAAAGTCACGGTCAATAGAAGGAATAGCAAGTAGAGACAAAATCAGAAGCACGGCAATCACTAATTGTCTAAATATCACGCCAATAGAAATAATCACAGAGGAGAGACAACTGGGATTGCTTAAACATATACACAGAATGGAAGAGGATCGAATAACAAGAAGATATTTGAAGCCAAAACAGAGGGTAAAACAGAATAGGGAGACCCCGAAGCACCTAGAAAACACAAGTGTATATAACATTAGAAAAAAGGAAGTATGGGACGGATTGAAGCCAAACAACTCCCTCAGAACAGAAAACTGTGGAAGATACAAATAAGAGAATGATAATCCAACACCGCAAGGTGTAAAGGACGTAGGCTTGAAAACAGATTACCTCTAGACTTTTGATGTCATTTAAGTAGCGTAAGCTTTAACGGTCATTAAGTTTTTAAAAGCTCAGAGGTTAATTTCAAAAGTCTAGAAGCTTTAAAGCTCGTTATATGAAATAATGTTATTTAGATCAGACAAATTTGATAAAGGACATATATTCTTCCAGCAAGTTAATCTTTTCAAAATTTTAGGAGAAACCTTTGAGACAAAACCAGACATGATAGTGTTTGCTGCAATTCCACGTTCCCTTTCTTCTATCAGAACAATAGTCATAAAGTCCAACATAACGCTCATTTTAAAATTCAGTGATTAAGAATAACGAAAATAAAATCGGTCCCGAAATAGAACCTTGAAGTACACCAATCTTGCTAGGAAATATATTAAAGTCCCTAAGAAGCAGCATACATAACAACATACATAACAATGCGAAATAATGAGAATCAATTTCGTACTTGGTTAAGCATATTCTCCAGTTAGTCAATAATCAGTGCACTAATTAGGTTTGATCGGATCAAATCATCACGGCCACATTAACTAACCTGGCGTTAATTATACACAAGTTTGAATGTATAAAGCAAGGTGCTGCGAAATTAGGACGCTGTCGGCAATTTGTTAGTTGAAACCACGGCAACACAAGTAATCAAGCCTGTAAACTCCAGCACGGCTTATAAATTCGCGAAATATGGCTATTATGTGACCGAATGAGCTTTAGTTATTGTGTATGTGCGGTCTAAATAAACATCCATCTAACTACGTATACAGTAGAAACGTACGTGTGCGCTTACAATGAAGAAAATTATGGGTTGAATAGCGCTAGTTTTCGGTACAGTAGCGGTTAATATTATTGGCATGATAAACGAAAATCTTATTCAAGTTGCTGTGCAATGCGGTGGGAGGTGAAGAGAGTAATAATTCTTTGCTTTCTGTCTTCATTTGGCCATAACTCGGTAGCTAATCAAGGCAGCGCAATGCGGACTCTGTGAAGGTAGCAATATCCAGTTCTTCCGACAACCAAATAGGTCAAACTTTGTTCGTATATAATTCTATAACGTTTTTTATTTTGCGGAAAAATATAAAAAAGAAAATTAGTTCCATTGTAACGTAAATGCTTTGTCATAATAAATCCTTTTGTTGATATTTTTATGATAATTAGAATTTATTATTCCAATAGAGTACTAGAGATAACAAGAGTGCGCCAATCTGACACACCTTTTGAATTTGCCGTCATTAATTATATATTTTTTGTACTAAAATACTACGTTATTTAAAATAAAAATATATGATTGAACAAGCGTGTTTATTCTGAAGTATTATTTGCAATTCTTTAATAAAACAGGGGGAACATTGTCGATTACATGTTATCATACGAAAAATTGTTACAAAATTTGAAAAAAATGGTTAGCACATTTTGGATTATATTATTAATGATGTAATACGCAAGAGTCATACAACAAAAAATGAATGATGTTAATTTTATAACAAAATTGTCTTTAGTTAGCGGATACATTTTCATCTGGGTGAATTTATGAATAAACAAAATTGTCGAATATGGCACGAACAAAATCGACGAGAATTATCGGAGAAACCATGGCATCCATAAAAAGAAACTGCATAATATGGTTTCTAAGCTGCTGAATTGATTTTCTTTTTTTGAAAATGAAAATGGCACTGCTGATACTAATAAGCGAATTGGACCGTGTCATGATGAAATATAAGAAATGAAATATGAATAAGCGGAAAAAGGAATAAAAAGAAAAAGATATAAAACCTTCTGAAAGTTTTCGCCTCCAACGTGGTTAACACGTCGCGTTACTGTTACCTTCTTCCAAAGTGGTTTCACCTCTAGCGTGGTTTACACGTTGAGGTACAGTGCCAATTTGGTTTCCATGTTTCCTCCTGAAGAAGCGTGCTACCACGGACGCGAAACGTCAAGACCTTTCCCATTTTCTTTTTCCTTCCTTTTTTCCTATTTCTGTCTCCCTTCTCTATTTCCTATTCTCTTAGTCTTTATTTCACTTTTTCTTTTTACATTTATTCCTTTTTCCTTTTACTCTTATTTCATTTTTCTCATCATGACACGGTCCAATTCCGGAAATAGTTCGCTTATGCTCTTTCCTTTGCTACTGTCCCCTTTCTCTCTTTTTCTCTTATTTTACCACCTCTTCTTTTACTTTTGTTTCATTTTCTGCTTTTATACCCTACCACGACACGGTCCAATTTCGGAAACAGTTCAGTTATTAGTGGCTCTGGCCGCAAAAGCCCACTTATTCATTTCAGTACTGATACTGTTACTGGGGGTAACCAACAGTAAAATATTATGTAAAATATGTCTGTTTTTTAAATTTTAACAAGAATGTTTGTGGCAATTATTGCATACTGTGTTGGTTTTATTATCGTTAGTTAAAGGATAAAATTAGACATAATAAACGAACTACTTCCGGAATTGGACCGTGTCATGATGAGATATATATAAAAAGAAATAAGAGTAAGAGGAGAAAGAAAAATAAGAAGAAAAAGAGATAAAAAGAAGAAAGAAAAATGATAAAGGGTAGGGGGACGTGAAATAGAAAGAAAGATGAAAAGAATAGCAGAAGGAAATCGTGACAGATGGGAGGGGGGAAGGGGTACGAGAGAAAAAAGAAGGAGACCAAAAGAGAAAGGTGGGATCTCTTTTGGTCTCTTTCACCTTTCTTTCTATTTCACGTCCCCCCACCCCTTATCATTTTTCTTTTTTCTTTTTATCTCTTTTTCTTCTTATTTTTCTTTCTCCTCTTACTTTTATTTCTTTTATATATATCTCACCATGACACGGTCCAATTCCGGAAGTAGTTCGTTTATTACTAACTCTGGCCGTGGAAGCCTACGTATTCATTTCAAAATTAGACATAAAATAAAAAATATTTTCTAGAATCTTATATATACCATCAAATTATCTAAATTGTTATTTGTTTGTTGTTTAAAAGTATTGTGCTAAAATTTCCCAGCCCTTAGGTTATTGATCTGAGGTAACTCAAAACTGTTACTACTTTCGTAAAAGTTGGGAGTAGGACATATACATATGGGTTCATTTCTCTTGTTTTAACATTCCAAATATTGTCACGAGAAGTTGTAGGGATAATAATAACATAATATGAGTTGTATTAGTAACTACCCGTCACGGCACCTCCACCACATATATCACGGACTGTTAGAGCAACTGGAAGGTGCTCAGTGGCCACTCGCAATAGCTCAGAATACACCAATGATGGTGGTACTAACCTTCGGTATTTGAGGTGTTCTCCTTAATTTTCGACTAGCTTCTACTAAGCTGTGATTACAGCTGACTCAGCGTAAACCAACGCAACCCGTTCTTCATCCTTTGTTTAATTTCTATGCTTAGTTGACATAAATCAGACAGCCTTTAAAGAACTCCTCATAAATGCTCACGTTGCGAGGATTAATCAATATCTAAGGCCTTCTAGTTTTTCCTACTTAAATAAAGTTAATTAAGTGAAAAATTTGGTGCTATTCCTCAAGCTTTTCTTTACTATCCACTGCAGTAGTAACTTTGTGCGTCAATAAGTGGCAGCGCTACAGTCACTCCCAAAATAACCGCCATCGATGTTCGTATTGGACAGCGTTCTGTGATTGAATTATTGAATGCACAAGGTAAAACGCCCATTCATATTCATGGAAGACTGAAGAATGTGTACGGTGATGCAACAGTGGCTGTCAGCACTGTTAGACGATGGACTCCTCCTGTAACACAGTGGAAAAGCGGAGCGGCTACCCATTGAAAGTGTTCTGGGATGCAAAGCGTGTCACTATGGTTGATTTCTTGGAGCAGAATACATAATACATTCTGTCCAATATGTCACAACCCTCAAAAAGCTTAAAGCACATCTTCGGCGAATTTAGCCCAACAAAAACTATGATAGATGTTCTTCCTGTGCATGACAATGCAATACAACACACCAGTCATCACTCCACTGAAGAGATCGTGAAAATTACATGGGAAGTCTTGCCTTATCCTCATACAGCTCTGACGTGGCACAATCAGATTTCCATCTCTTCTGACCGCTGAAAGTTGCTGATCATGGGATTCACTTTGCAAATGAAGCCGTGAAACCGAGGGTGCGCCAATGGCTTAAGAAGCAGAACGGCGCTTTGTACCGCACTGGATAACATGTCCTTGTTAAAAGATAGACCAAAACTGTGGAAATGGACGAAGATTGTATTGGAAAGTGACAAATTAATCACCAATATTGGTCGCTATCAATCTACGAGGAGGACGTCAAATGTTTCCGGAATCGACAAGAAAAACACGGTATTGGTGTGGTTCTTTTCAATTTTATTGTTCGATGTAGACTCCTCGAAGATCAATACACTTATTCAAATGGTGCTCCAGTCTCCTTAAGCCCTCAGAAAAGTAGGATGTTTCGAGGTCCGCAAAATAGTCATCTGTAGGGGAAAAAGCTCGCTGAGGGTATGGTGAGTATGGAGGATGAGAGTCTGACTCGTAGCGCAACTCATTCAGCTTAGACACAGCGATGCGAGATGAATGAGCCGGTGCATTGTCGTGGTGGATAAGCAATTTTTTCCGCTGTAAACGAGGTCGTTTCTCTTTCAATACTGCTTCAAATCGGGTCAATAAATCGCTGTAGTATTGCCCCGTGATCATCCTTCCCTTCTGCAGATAGTCGATGAAGATCACACTTTGGGAATCCCAGAAAATGATCGCCATGACCTTTCCAGCCGATGGAACGGCTTTGGCTTTCTGCGAAGCCGATTCGCCCAGAAGAGTCAACTGCTTCAGCCAGTTCCTTAGTCTCCGGTATGTAGTGGTAGATCCAAGTTTCATCCACGGTTACGAAACGTATGAAGAAATCTCTTGAATTGCGTTGGATCCTGGCCAGATACTCCTTCAAATCGGTTACCCGATTTCGTTTTTGCTCTGGTGTGAGCAAACGCGGTGCTGATTGCGCCGAAAGATTTTAATACCCAAAATTTCGTGTAGGATATGGCCAACGCATTCTTCTGAGATGTCTGTTGCCTCTACTATCTCTTTCAGCTTCAATTAGCGATCGGCTAACACGAAATCATAAATCTTGTCGACCATTTCATCGTTCGTAGCAGTTTTTGGGCGTCCCCTACTTAGTTCGACACTTATGCGGTCTCGTTTAAATTCGCTCACCCAGAAGCTGATGCTCAAAAATGATTAAACACATCCGCCATGAACCTCTAGCAATATGCTTCGAATTTCCGTGGCCGTTTTCCCAGACATCCAGAAGTGTTTTATCACTGGACGAAATTTGATTTTATCGATTTTTGCGAAACCACATGACTTGCTACACAAAACACACTCTTAAACAACAACTATTGACGGGACGTCTGAAATTTTGGCAGTCGCCATAAAAAAGGTTGCTCTTGCTGACCAATTGAAAGGGGGAAAAATAGGAGGCATGAACTCTTGACCCACTCTCGTACAATTACATCTATCTATCGCAAATTTGATAGCAATACACTCTTGAAGCACTTCCTTCTCTACCTGGAATATCCTGTATGATTTGTTCGTGTAGTCGTCGAAAATCTCTTTTCATGTCGTTTACTAGCTCATGACTTTTATTAAACCGCGAAAGTCATATTCGAAGTAATTAAAATATTATATAATATTATTATGAATCGAAATCGAGTATTTTTGTGTAGAGGTGGTACCAAGCTTTCCAAACTCTACTCGAAATCACATAATCACAACATCAATATTCGTTTCTCAAAGTACCAACAAGCACATGGAGAGGAATTAATAACTCAATATCGACAACGTGACACGGAAAGTACACCCGGAGGACCGGCGAAATCACTGAAAATTGACTTAATTTCGATCCGCCGTTGCCACCAGTCAATAAATTAACCGAACAGTGTCAAGGGACGACGGACGATAATCAATTATTGCCGACCAAGTTGTTGCGTCCATTCTACCTCGACGTTGCGCGTTCACGCGAAGAGGACAAAAGAACCGACAGCTTGTTAGTTACATTCTTCGTCCTCTTTCGCGTGTATACACATCCTACTTCTCGGCGGTGGCGAAGGGAAAATGTGAAAACTGCTCTCGTGAAAGCCGACTTCAGCTCGTTTCGACATTGAATATGGGTTGGAGATGCAGGTATGCCGTAACGATGATCTCCGGACGCGGGGGCTTCCCGACAATGAACGGTGGAAGGCAATATGGCGGTCACCCGGTTATAAATGTACCGTACCCTGCATTACAAGCGAGATACCTCCGCTCGCTCCGTTATGCGGCAAGGATGTAGCATCGTGGGGGAGCGGAATGGGAGGCGAATGGGGGAAAGGAATCAACCGAGGAGTCGTTCGAACTCCGCAAACCAACGTAGAATATTCTAATTTACAATTATTCGATCTGAATACGTTATTGAAGCTCGAAAACTGGAGAGATTATATGTGGCTTTTGCAGGGAATCAAGGGCCTTCTGCACATTGCTCGCGAAATATTCAAAGGAACGGAATGAAATAGAAGATTTATCAAATGTTCATTTTATTGACAGAGCCAAAAATATATTCGCATCGATTTCTATGACATAAATTTTTGTATTTCTATGCATAAACACTAACATTAATAAGAAATCTTAGACATGCCTCAATTACCGTCTTAGGCTATATAGTAGTTGGCCATTACATTAAGACCACCCGCAAATTATGGTAATTCTGTATGTAAAAGAATCAGAGACTTTTTCTCTGGGCTATATTATTAATATAATAATTACTCAATAATAATTATACTATTGTGTTACAAATACTGGTATAAGTAATTCCCGATTTTAAATGTAGCTACCCCATCTACATTTAAAATCGGGAATTACTTATACCAGTATTTGTAATACAATAGTATAATTATTATTGAGTAATTATTATATTAATAATATAGCACAGAAAAAAAGTCTCTGATTCTTTTACATACATTCACTGGAATGACTTCTGTGAACGTTGTAAGCGTTCATTTTCGTCATATTTTGCTTTATTTCTTCCGAAAAGGAAAGAACGCAACTGATAACGCTCTAAAAGAAAGACAGTGTAGGAATTGGTTTGATAAATTTAGTTCTGGTAATTTTTCACTCAAACATAAACCACGATCTAATAGGCCAGATGAAACATGATAATCAAATCAAAGCCGTAATTGCTTTAGATCGTCATATCCCTGTCCGAAAGATTTTAAAAAGGTTAAATGTATGGCGATGATTGAAAATCATTTAAAACATACGGGATTCATTAAAAAACTCGATATTTTGGTTCCTCGTGAGTTAACAGGAAATTCATTTAATCCAATGCATTAATATCTGCGACTTACATCTCAAATGAAATGTGATCGAACCTTCTTTAAAATCGATAATCACTGGTGAAGAAAAATGATAGTTTATTATATTATCGAACGAAAGCGTTCATAGTCTAAAGAAAATAAGCCAGCGCAAAGAACATCGAAAGCTGAAATGTTATCAAAAGAGTCACTTTGGTGGATTACCAAAGTATTGTGTATTTTGAACTGCTTCTTAAAAAACAAACAATTAATTCGGTATTGTCGCCAATTGGACAAGTTAAACTCTGTAATTCAAGAACAACGGCCAGAATTGTTGAATCGTAAAGGAGTTGTACTCCACGATGACAACCCCTTGGTCACACATCATTGGTCACTCGCTAAAACTCATTGACGCTTAGTTGGTAAATGACGTCACATTTCTAATTACTAAGTTACTCGGGATGTAAAATTTATTCCTGTACCTTATTTTATTTGCTACACGTGATCGAAGGTCGGTATTGAGCATCGAAAAGACTAAACAAGTAATTCCAAGCCTACCAGGTACCTTTCACGTTTTGCTTTTGCTTGAATATTTTGAACAATCATTGAGTTTTTTTCTGCAGAAAATATTTGAATTCTTAAATAACTAATAATAAACGCCAAAATGTACTGTTCCAACGACAATTAAAATGAGGTACTACTCGATATCTCTTTCCATTTAAGATATCTAAGAGAATTATCCCGGGATGAGGGTGTTGAGGTGGGTAAGTCAGTTTTTGCATAGAAAGTTGTCCCCATCAATAATGTTTCTTACGCGTTTCAGGAAATTTTCATTAAAAATTAATTTCAAAAAAATAGGATGGGAAGTTTTCAAATAAAGCCCCTGTATGTGCTTATGTTAGTCGCCTGATCGGTGCTGGGGTTGTTAGGCAGTGCATTTTGCTTTTTCTTTTTGTTTAATTTGTGTAAGTGATTAATAGTTCGGCTACAAGGCCAAGAATAATAGTAACATTGGTTTTGTGTTCAGAACCACATGTAGTTTGATGGTTTGCTTTATATTGATTATTTCTAGTAAAAATTTATAGGTAGCAGGTAAGGCTCAGCAAATCCATTTAACCTAAATGGCAATATAACAACATTGTAGGCTACGACAGAAATATTTAATGAAGTTTTATTGGCAATACAATCTTGGCAAAATCCAAATGGTGTTCAAAGTATCGTAGTAACGATGTAGATGTAGTACCACTATTTCATTCCATCTAAAATATACATACAGTCGAATGAATCCCTTAATAAGCAAAATAAAAATGGATAAAATTAACTAATCTTTCAAACTGCTTAAACCGCTAAAACCTTATATAATGACATAATAACGCCGCATTTAGAGAATTCTTTTAAAACTTTCGCAGGGTCGCTCATCGCTTTAACCGCTTTCTCAGAGCGGCTGACAATCTAAACACTTAATTACACTCGAACAATTCAAGCGTTGTCAATAAAAGCTCTCGAAGTCGTGATAGATTTCTTCTGTCTCACGGGCTGGACTATGATGCGAAGGAAGAAAAAGTGAGACCAAACTCGGCTGAACAAAGACAAAAGAAGGCTATTGAGAGGAAAGAATAAAGTTTTTTTAGGTGCATAAAGACGAGGGAAGACTTTATTGATTTTGGTATGTTTTCGGAACAAGGTAAGTCCTTCCCAATGGTATATATCTTGTGAACGGACCACATATTAATTAGAGGCTTATTATTTTTACAACTTTAATTCATCCCGTCGAAATAAGCATTCTAAAGCTAAATATTGTTGAAGGAAGTTGTTTCGATAACGCTAATTCTAAAAAATGTTTTCCAACTTTGATATTTTAAATTGCACTCTAGCTTGATTTCAGATTAGACCAGTCAATTAAAATTATTACAAAACTATAACACCATACAAATACTTTAAAATTACAACATTTGTTCAAAACGCTGCCCATGTAAATTTTAACACAAATTCACACTTCGTTTCATACTGTTAAGTACCTTGTGTAATACTTCTGGTCTAACGTCATTTAGAGATTCCACAATTGTACGTTGTAATTCCTCCAAGGTATAGATACGGTTAGAATTAAGACGACTTTTTAAATAACCAAATATGAAATAATATAAGGAAATCAATTCTGATGATGGAAGAGACCAGCGGTCTCTACTTATCAATCGGTCTCCGAAACATTGTTGTAGATAGTCCAATATTCCCTGCGCAGTGTAGGCTGTTACACCGCTCTGTTGGAAATAACCAAGTTGCAACTCATCATCATGAAGTTGTTGAACGATCTAAAATTAGATTATGAGACGTGTATTGGCACCAATGTTTTGATGGAAAAAAATACGAACAATTATTCTTCTTCTTGACATCACTAACCATACACATATCTTCTGAGGCTGTAGTGGAGTCTCCACGAAAACATGTGGATTTTCTGCAGACCAAATTCTGTTATTCTGTGAATTTACATATCCACTAAGATGCTTCGTCCCTGAATTAGGTAATATCCTCGATAGGGCCATTATTTAAGGCTCCATTGAACCATTCACAGTACTGGATACGACGAGGAAAATCCGGAGGTAACAATTCACTAGTCAGTTATTTTGTAAGTTTTTCGACAGGTACCAACCGAGAAGTTTATTTGAGATTATGATTCTTTTTAGACGCACGTCCATTTTCTGATTAAGATCTGCAATCATTTCTTCAGTAAGTACCCTAGGATGATCTGTAGATTCTTTTTTCACAACTCTCCTTATTCTGCAAAATATGTCTATTATACGATGAACATGCTGTACAAAACAATCATACGTAGATTATATGTTGGGGAATTGAAATTCCAGGGGATAATTTTGATTGGAATAATCCCATATTCATGTATGATTGCGTATTTCCGAACGAAAATATGTCTTAACAATAAATACGTTGTTCTGGTCCGTGAAAATCATCACTAACTTTGTATGGATGCATTATGACTATTTCGTTGCTTACCGATAACAAATATACGGCTGCAAAAATGAAACACAAAATTATTCTATAAGAAGTTCAATGAACAAAATAAAACTTATAAATGTGAAACAACAGAAATCGAAGATAAAGGTGGAAAATTAGTAGAACACTATGTACAGTTCAGGGAAGTGTGGAAACTACACTTTAGAGAACTGTTATATGGTCTACATAATAATATGGGAATTGAGGAAATAGTAAATAAAACAAATAGGGCAGAAGTAAATAATATAGGAAACCCGCCAACAAGAGTGGAGGTAAAGGAAATATCATTGTCAAACACAAGAGCAATAATAAAGACACAAAAGGAAGAAATGGAACAATTTGAAATAAATAAAGGGTTAAAGCAAGGAAACTCACTGTCGACAGTACTATTCAACCTGAAATATGTGTAGAATGGGACTGAAAATAAATCCAGAAAAACAAAATGATGAGAGTAAGTGACAGAAACATGAGAGCGACACAATTGAAATAGGAATCTACACCTACGAGGTAGTGGATACATTTAAATACTTGGGGGTAACTACTACAAGTGATGGCAGGAGGGATGCGGAGACAAGGGAAAAGATGATGAATATAAACAAAACCTACCAGACAAATAGACAGAGGACTATTAAAAACTATTGCGGAAAAAAAACAAGAATAAGAATTTGTAAAACAATAATACAACCAACAATCTTGTACGCGGCAGAAACAATGTCAATCGCAAAGAAGCAAGAAGAAAATTCAAATCTTCCTCTTGCTAAATACAAGAGCTAAGAATATTAAGAACAGTACTAGACCTGATAAAAACTGACAATAATGAATACAAGCGTAGAACAAATTGTGAGGTAGCAGATGATTTGGAAGGTATGGACATGATCAGAAAAATAAAGCAACTGTAAGATGGTTGGGATATGTGCGGAGAACTGGGAAGACAACTACAATATCCTTGAGTGGCAACCGGAAGGAACAAAATGACGTGGGCAGCCCACAACTACTTGTCTGCAGGAGGTGAAAGCGGTAGAGCTGAACGATAGAAACAAATGGAGAGACATATGCAAGAAGATATAAACCGAAGAGATTTGGGGATTGGTCTACCCCGTACTAGTTATGGAAAGATTACACTTAACTTATAGCACCAATCGACAAGCCCTATCTTTTTGAGGTAAGTATAACCGCTTTTAACAAGTTGCACTTCGCCACATTTAGCACAACACGCATACAATCGTTACCTAACTGCAACTAAATAATTTAAACAACTGGTTTACATATTACATAGATATCGTTGCCATGTTTAAGTAAGGGAATTAGGTTATAAATTACCTAAATCCAGGATTTTATTGATTGATAATACTGTAAATGGCGTTTTGTGTTGACGTGGATAAATTCAGATTATCAGCACTATTAATTCGCCCAATAATTCGATAAGTTCTAAATATTATTACCGCCTGTAATGGAGCACCCTATTCTAAATTTCAAACGATAGTAATTCGATAACGACGCCATGTGACATTTCGATCCCATTTAGCATAATTTCTTATCGACAAGCTCATGTAGGCTAGTTAGTCCGGGGAACTGCGCATGAAGTTGGCCCGCATCGGCGAAAACTTTATGACGATGCTCTGATTGGACGACGCGTATTCGTCGTCGTCGACGACAAAATTTAAATTTGATTATTCGGGATAGGAGAATAGGATACGAGTCGTACCGGAAGCAAACTCTCGCCGGAGCGTTTACCATGAATCTTCGCTGTTTGGTTTACTACAATTGCGCGCAAGTTTCATACAAATTTAATGCGAAAGCGTGCAATTTCGGCATGTTTGTCTGTCTAGCGTATTGTAATCGAAATTTATGACAGAAGCGGTTACGCGATGCGGTTTATAAACTGTGGTGGGAAAACGGTATAACTCATCTCGCGGGCTTCACGGGTTTGCATGTAAATGTGAAAATATTGCGATTAATACTAGCGGAGCGCTAAATGTGATATACCTCTATGCATGATGCGCATTATTGTGCGTTAAAATGATTGATTAACGTCTGAATTTCCTACGACCGTCTTCTTTTAAGATGAAGTTTCCTCTTATATGAGGTTTGCCTACAAGATTAGTACAGAATTACGCTGACGTAGTAGAGATCAAGTTGATGTTTGATACATTGACCTTGCTATGGCATTTACGGACTATAGATCGTTAGATGCTACTAAATAAATTGGAGATGTATGGTTTCGCACCCTCACTAGCGATATAATGTGAATATGTTGAATATGTATAATTTAGAATCAGTATCTCGGTGGTGAGTATCAAATAAATTAGAATTAAATCTGGCTAAATGTAAAGTACATTTCTTTTCTAGATAGAAATGTCAAATTCTATTTGATTACTCCGTCGATACTCACGTATTGTTATGTTCCACTAAAATTAGAGAGCTTGGGGTTGTATTTGATGACCACCTTGCCTTTACCGATCATGTAACAGAAATTGTTTCTTCGGCATCAAGGAGTATGGGGTTTATTTTGCGAAACAGAAAAATGTTTACTAACATTTCTTCACTTAAAGTACTATTCTGTTCCTTTGTGCGTGCTGAACTCGAATATGCAGCGATAATATGGTGTCCGTACTATAATGTCCACAAATTAGCAATAGAAAATATACAAAGGCGTTTTCTTAAATGCCTATGATATAAAATAGATAACACCTACCCATATCGAAGTTTCCCTTGTAGTACATTATTAAATACCTTCAGTTTGACCACCTTGGAGTCGAGACGTAGCAATGCTTATCTTTCATTTCTGTACAAATTGCTGCATAACAAGATCGCTTCCATCTATCTACTGAACATGTTATCTTTATTGGTCCATCGAATAGCCGCACGAAAAGTCCCAACTTTTTATACAGCATTGGCACACACTAATTTAGGGTATAAATTCCCAGTCACACGTATAAGCGAAGAATAGGATTTCCTCAAACTGTGATGTGTTTCACTGTTCGCATGGGTAATTGTTGCGTGCTAGTGCCGGTACCGTTTAGTTTTGTTTAATTTATGCACTATTGTTCACTTTTTCTTTTTTATGTTATTCTGCTTAATTTTCTATGAACTCATTACTTTTATTTTATTATATTTTTATATTGTTTATATTGTCCTTAATATCGTTTATGTGACTGTTAGGTAATAAACGTTATTATTATTATTATTATTATTATTATTATATGGTCTCAATGTTGCATTATGACTTAAATAGTTTTAACCGCTATCTCGTTGTTGTAGACTTTCACGGTTGTTGTCTTCTTTTAAAGATTTTTTTAGGTTTTCGAGTGGAAACCGAGTTGTAATTGTTTGAGTCTGCCGATGTTTCGCTCTCAGTTCAATAGAACTTCTTCTGGGCTGCTGCATTTCTTATTGCTGCTGTTTTCACAGCAGACTCATGCAATTAAGACGCGGTTTCAACCCGGAAACCAAATTTCTTAAGAGAAAAACTATCTCGTTGAATTAATTCTTTCTTTTTGCCTGTTTAAATCACAAAAAATACTCGTTTAACAAAATTTGGTTAATTCAACTCCAAAACTCTGAGTAGATTGAAATTCGTTGAATTAGAAGATTATTTCTTTCAGTATACTCCATATGTTGTATTTGTATAATTATACCCCGCAAAAAGTATCATATAATCCATTTCTGTAGTACAGGAATGATTTTATGACTAAAGGAACTTTCAAATATATCCTGATATACTCCAAGAAACAATCATTATTATTTAAATAAGAGAAGGACCAAATGAAAGCAGAAACTTATACTTAAAATTTTGATCAATCAGACATAGTAAAGAAATAATAAAAGAACTACTTCCGGAATTGGACCGTATCATGATCAGATAATGTCGAAATGAAACAAGAGTAAGAGGAGAAAGAAATAAAAAGAAAGAAAGGTGAAAAGAGTAAGAGAAGGAAAGAGAGACAGAAAGGGGGAGGCGGAAGAAAAAGAAAAAAGGAACAAAGGAGAAAAGTGGAATCTCGACGTTTCGTCTTCGTTGTAGGAGGCTTCTTCAGGAGAAGCAGGGGAAACCAAAGTGGCACGGTAACTCGACGTGTAAACCACGTTAGAGGCGAAACCACTTTGGCAGAAGGTTACAGTGACTCGACGTGTTAACCGCGCTAGAGGCGAAAACCTTCAGAAGATTACTAACTCTGGCCGTGGAAGCTTACGTATCCATAATAAAAAAATATTTTTGCAAAAAAGAATTACAAGATAGTAGCTTGGTACCCGAAATTGTCACCCTGGTTCTTATTATAACCGTTCGCATTCGATTTGGCGTGGATTCAATTAACTTCCGGATATAAACTTGGTCTAAATTCTCCCACTCATCACGGAGGGCATCTTCTAATGCCTATGGCCCTACTGGGACAACATGTTGAGTCCATACCATTCTGCAAGGATAGTTCCACACATTCTCGATAGGATTCATGCCTGAACTCATTACAAGGCAATTTAAAACTGTGTACAGCCTGCTAAAGATATGTCTCCCTAAACCATGGTAGAGCCACCACCAAATTGAGACACATATCTAATGTTGCTAGGGAAATAGCGCTCACCATCTCGTCTGTACACAAATGTACGTCTATACGAGGTGTAAAGACTAAATCTTGACTCATCTGCGAAGAATATGTTGACCTAGTGATTCATTTCCCAACTGACACTTTACCTAGCAAATCTCACTGCTCGGTGATTCTTATTAAGATGAGGAGCTGTAACGGCTACCCTGGCTCCTTTTTCACTCTTACTCCACTCAGCTCAACCAAGTCGATCTGTAATTACTTTGCAGTTATATGCTACCAACGTAATGCTTATAGTCTTAAATATCGGTCATCCTGAGGAGTAGTACAACTTGGCCGACGTAGCACCGGTCTTCGTATGTAACCTCCCATTTCTCTACATCTGGCTACAGCCCTAGAAACACTTGACTAATAAATATTTATCAAATTAGGAACGTATGTTTGAGATCGCCAATCTTTAATTAAAGTAACTATTGCAGCCACTTGTTCAGGATTAAATAACTCATTTTACTTCTAATAACGTTAGTAAAGTACTCTAACAGTGTACTTAAAAATTTGTCCGTATAGGAACACTTTTAATAAACAACAAAATGAACCGTGTGTATATGCCTTTTCTTCTTCTTCCTTTCTACACATGGTAGATAGGCTACTGCCTGTTTTCTTCCTATGCCTCTTCTGATGCAGATGTCCAGCATTAGATTCCTCCGGGTATATTTTTGAGCTCTTACCTTTTTCCCCCAGGTAGGGAGCTATCCCGACCTGAGAACTCTCCTCCTTCATCGGGGCTCGAGAGCGGCAGTGGCAGTTATTAAGTTACTGAATCCACCCAGCGGTTAACACAGGCGGAGTTGTGTGTAAACGCTTTTGTAAAATATTTTTATAAAAACAAAAAAAGAACTTAGTCAAAAGCTACTAGTATGATCTTTTTTCTATACTTATAGTCTGTGCAGATACAGCAAACATATTCTGAACCCATAAAAAGTACCTCAGTCCATAAATGCCTTTTCGTAGACTATGCAGTACTTTTTGGCGAACTGTATATTTTCGAACCTTGATTTAAATTGAATTATTGAAGGATTTTCAATTGAAAAAAAACAAATCTAATTGAAAATTAATAATTGTTATGGTTATTAACTAAATACCAGCAAATAATACCACTACTCCAACTTCTGGTGAAAGAAAATTAGAGCCCCTGTATCGTTGTATATCGGCAGTTGGTAAGCCTCTTACCAAAAGCCTTATACACATTTAATCGTGTTGTTCACGTATTTTCCCCGTCGCTCACGTACTTTTCTCGTTAATCTATGACACAAAAGTTTATTTAGAACTCGAACCGTAACACAGGAACCTCTTGACCAATTGACTCTCTTTATTTCCGACCCCGTTGGAAAGTTAATAATACACCAGAGGGAAAGCATCAGTCGCAGTCATTTCGCAGAGTTCGACAAAATGATCAATCGTGTTTGACTACTGCGTTCTCTTCTCCTATATTCGTAAATTGAGAAAAATACGAGCATCTGCGTTGACGATAAATACAATAGATGTGATTGAAAACGGTACTCGTACAGTTCAAGACGGGATTGTGTGGAGGGTATTTAAATAACTAGGTGAAAAAGCCATAATATTCAAGAAGATTAAATCGAATATTTGGATGTTTAAAGAGGAATTATGGCTCAAATAAAAGGCAGCGCAATAGATATTGACGATTTTTGAAATGCTACTATTTCAATATGAATGAAGTGGGGGGGAGGGGTGTTATCAATGGCCTGAAGGAATCTCTATACAATGCAGTGCAGTGGACATCGAAACTAGAACTTCTATTAATTTACTTATCCCAAATGTTTTAAGTAATTCGAATGCGTGATAAGGCGCATTTCCACATATTAGGATCTGTAGATCGGAACAATTCCAAGTACTGGATTACCGAACTACCCCAACAAGTTTGCGAACAACCTCTACATTCCCGAAAAGTTACCGAATGGTGTAATGTGGTTGCGTTCGGAATACTAGGCCAGTACTTTCTCAAAGAAGGTGATCACACAGTGATTGTAACTTCCCAACGGTATTTGGAGATGTTTTGAAATTTTCTACCAACCGAATTGCAACAAATTATATTAGCTGAGCAGGTTATTTTAGTCGAAGACGACGACAACGTCGACTACATGTTTAGGAAACTGAGGCAAAAACACGCAAGATGGGGTTTGGAGATTAATATGGATAAAACAGAGAAAGAAAACAGTTAGTGGTGGAAAATAAAGTGACAAAAATGACAAATGCGTATAAATATCTAGGAGTTACGTTAACTTCCGATGGCAGAGATGAACTAAACATGCAGAATAAAATACTAAAGGGAAAAACTATAATTTGATAACCACACCCTGTGGTGTGAAATGACAATATTTTGAAGAAAACAAAAACGCAGATGTTCCACTCTTTTGTTGAAAGCTATGTTGCCTATGGAAGTGAAGCATGGTCGCTGAATAAGAAGAAGGAAAACAAAATAATGTCAACGGAGACGATGTACTGTACTCGCTGCTGTAAGAAGGTATTATTAGATCATAAAAGAAATGAGAGAATGAGAGAAATAATGCAAGTTGACACACCATTAATACATAAAATAGAACGGAAACAACTATTGTGGTATGACCACATGAGGAGAATGGACTAGGACAGACTACCACAGTAGGTTTGGAAATGGAAGCCTGCTAGTAGAAGGAAAAGAGGAAGACCAGGAAGGAGATAGGAAAAAGGAATTAAAGAGGTTATGTAGAAGAGAGGACTGGGGGAAGATGGCTTTCGGGTTAGTCTCTTGGAGATAAAAATTAGCTATTTACTAGCCGCCGTAATAATAATAATAACGAATTGCAACAATTTGGGGCACAAGATAACGACTTATGGTTCCAGCAAGATAAAACAAGAAACCATACTGCGCGAACTTGCATGGCTGCTCCAGGAAACGTGTTTGCTAGGAAACGTATTTCCCGAACGACTTATATCCCGACATGGTGTGTCAAATAGGCTGCAAAGGTCACCGGATTTCACCAGATCTGCGTTTTTTCTACAGAGTTACGATCACTTTTTTAGAGCGATAAACCAGGAAATGTAACCAAGTACAGTTAGTTTTCAATCACGACTTCATGAATGTTTAGAAAAACGTGGTGACCATTCAACAGATATTATTTTCAAAATATAATTTTTGTTGTTAAGGTACGTTATATGTGCAATAAAGATGTACGTTTTTGCCCTGGATCGTCTGTATGTCGGTAATAAAAGACGTCAATACCCACCGCACCACCCTTCATAGCCGACTTTCCATCAAGTTCTAAATAGACGCATTTCCGCGATACGAAACAATACACGTCATCAGTAGGATATTTAGAATGACAAGTAAATGCCAGATAAAATAATCATTCGCGAACAGTAAATCCGAATATTAGTTACTCTCACATTCACATTGAAACTAATGTACACTAGTGCATTGTTCTCGTATAGCATGCTGTCATTTTAATTGCAATGTGCTTGCAGTTATTTGCACTTCGCACATGCATAACTCGTCCATCTAAAGCTATATCTAGGATTCAATACTATGAAAATCATCTGTAAGCGATATCAATCACATGTACTTTTTTCATATTGTTAAAACTTTAAGGGTATTATGTATGTTAAGAAGAACAGTCAGTGTACAGTTTTTCGTTCTTCCATCTAAAATTAATGTTTTTCAAATGGTCCATCTACCATACTTTTCGGACCAGGACTTTTACATAGAGAAACCAACCTAAAATAATATACTGTAGCGAATCTATTATCGAAGTTCAATGACTACCTCAACATATTAGTAAAATTTGTATACTATAAGCCGAACAAAAGCATGGACCTACGTTATCCGGAGGTAACGCTCTGCTAATGGAATTTTAGATTTTGCGGGATTATTGTTTTGGTACTTCAGATGTACGAAAGGACAAGCGTTATAGATGCGTATAGAAATTACTCTACTATGTCATTCAAATAATTTTCCGTTGGTTTTTTCAATGATGATTGAAATTTCCTATTCCTTCAATGTTAAATTTAATCAATTAGTTTTTCGTGATTTTTTTTAAATAATCAAAAATTTAAACTAATATCCATTATATATGATATATCTATGTTTGATAACATATTTCATGGCCCCGGTAGGATGTGAAAATACAGCTCCCATTCACTAGACTGGTTTGTTAAGTCATTATACTACGGAACCAACGAAAAATTATTCTAAATGATTTGATTGGTAATGCAACTTGCCATTGGTATTAAATTCCGCGTCTGCCTAGATATCAGGGCTATATTTGCAGCCACTATTACATCCAGGTATGAAAATTTGCCAATTGAAATTTAACAACATAAATGACGTTGGAGGAATAAGGAAATTTCAATTACCTACTAAATCATGTTCGCGTATCTTCAGAGTTTTAGTGCTGGCAATTCAGTTCTAAATATAATCGTAAGGGATACGAAATGTCAAAGTTTGTAGAGTTTTCTTGGCGTTGGCAACGAACTAGACTTTGTCCTATATTTAAAAGGGACAACAAAACTGTAACGAAAGACTATAGACTGATATCAATTCTTTCAAGTTTTGCCAAAGCTTTTGAAAATATCATTTATTTGTCCTTATTTAGAAGTACCACAGCGTTTAGATATCCTTATCAACATGGACGTTCAACTGCAACTAACCTAGTCACTCAAACGTGAGTAAGTTAGTTAGGCTTAGACTCCAATTGTCAAGCACTGGATAGTCAGGGTCAAGTTGATGTGATTTACACTATGCATTTGACATCATTAATCATGCAGCCCCACCTATAAAACTTTCTGCCTTTGAATTTAGATCGTATTTACTTAAACTGCTACATTCCTATTTGATAGATAGAATCTGGTATGTGTTTCAAAATGGTTTTAAGTCAATAGAATTTTGTCCCTGATCTGGTGTATCGCAAGGCTCAAATACTACTAATCTACCTTAACGACTTGCCTTCTTCGTTAACATGTCCTGTACTCGCATATGCAGGCGACTTGAAAACAACAAATAAAGATTAAATATCAATTTGAAAATATCTTTATATAATAAAAGCCGTATCATAAACTTGAGCTGAAATGTACAGATAATATGATAAATGTATTATTACATATTAATTAATTTTGTACTGACTATGTATACTTGATCTGAAAAAAGTTATCCAATATAACACTTGGGGACGCGCAGTAAATTTGTTTTGCTAAACCTTTTCTTGAAGTAATCTCGCACAGAATAATATTCACCCAGCATAAATAAACGACTAATAGCATTATTTGAAAATTTCCACGCCTTCAGACAATTTAAATCTACATTGGTGTTGACATTCTTAATTAGCATTGTATTATCACCATTATGATACTATTACAAGTATATTATAGGACAACACTGCAGTGAGACAAATGCTTTCTGCGTCTAATTTTGATTATTTTTATTTCGATATAATACTTGATCAAAATCTTTCTGCATCTTATAAATTCTTGATTTGTTCGTGTTTATTTACTTTGTTTTTAAAATTTCCGATGATGTTTTTGAGGTAACTGTTTGACGAAAAGGCAATATTGCGATCAACTTTAAACTAGTTTTCTTTTGAAAATTTTCCGTGTAACGTGGATAAAACGGTAGTGTTATGGACTACGTCTTTGGAGAATGAGTTAAAGTTTCCAATCTTAATGACTTCTTTAAGCTAGTTTTCGCATCTGTTTCCAGTTGAGAAGAACTTATCTAAGCGATGTACAAAAAAGTTAATTTTCGAAAGTGAAGCTCATCACTACTAAGTTTCCCATATATGCATATTTCGAACGTATTCCTGTTTGTTATTAACAACATATCAAGAAAAAGAATCCTGCTGTGGTTTCTTCTTACGTAAATTTAATAAAATGAAATGTACATACAAAATATATTTTTTAGCGCGAAAAGTCCTTTCTATCACAGCAATTAAAAGAACTGCCATGAACACAATACAATTGCTTGCCACTTGTCATGTTTTATATTTTTCGTTTCCGTTTTTGTTTCTTGTTTTGTTTACTAAGCGTGTGCTCCGTTTGTGTTACCACTACCTTGCTTGCCTTTTACAATGTCACCTATATAATTTTTTTATACTTTATTCTGTTGTTCACAGGTATAGCAGTAAACTCCACTCACACAAATTAATTAATACGGAACGCAGCGCTGAGAGCACGTAGGCTCCCATTGTCAACCAGTCGGTAACACGGTTGACAATGGGAGCTCACGTGCTTTCGAAACGCTGCGTTCCGCATAATTAATTAATTTGTGTGAGTGGAGTTTACTGCTATACCTGTGAATTGTACATCCACACAGTCCTTGCAATCGTCATTTATTCTGTTGTATTGAGTGAATTATGTGTGTACATGTACGTTATTCACGTATGGTTCTTAAATTTTATTCCATATGTTCCAAGATTTCTAACATAAATAAGATTGCAATACAAATGCAGAAAGTTCTTATTGTTAAGCTGCTGATAATTGGACTCAGCAAAAGTTTCATTCTCTAATCAGATAGAAAAGGTTTCGAAAGCATAACGTATTTGTCTTCAGCTTGCTTTTATTGGTCTACAAACCGCCCTTACCCTTGCTTTTTATAACTATTCACTATACTTACTTTCTTATTGACTTTTATATTAATGCAAACAATATTATTAGTCATTTAATGTCTCCGTAGGTTAAAAGAGTACCGGGAAGAAGGAACAGATAAAAACAAAATTTAATCTTGTTTATTTGTAGCACAGTCTTCGAATTGTACTTGCAAATGAGGGGAAAATTTTTCGTGCATTCTTCCGTTTTGTGTTTGCCGTTCGATATAAAGAACGCGACATATTGACTTCCTCTACGCCGCAACGATACTAGAAAAGAACGGAAGTGGATTCATTTCATTTTGCATTAATGTCACATTCCTATGTATGTAAAGTCGATCCTTTTTGCCTTACATCGTGCGTTGCATAAAGTAATTTCTCTCAATTCCACTTTTATTCCGTTTTGTGGGGTGAATATTGAATAACGATGGTGTTCCGAAGTGGTATTTACATCGGTGGTAATAGCTGATAAGACGTTTCATTCCCTCGAAAACTGAGATTGAGTTTTGTCCTATGTAAATCAAACAATCTTATTCAAAGAACATGAGTGAAGTAACAGATTTCAATATATTTTATAACTTGAATTAACTATTTCACTAATTTGTAAGATTTAGATCCACGCTTTGTCAATTATTATGTTACCATCTTTAGTAGCTCAATAGGGCCCAAATACCATTAATTCCCTGTAAATCGCAAAATGTTGTAGTTTGGGGAAGCTCTAAATCGAAATACATGCATACAGCATGTGATGTCAAAGATATAGAAGTCACCAGTTAGCTGTGGGTTCCTGTTAAGCACTCAAATCTGCGTTAAAGCTCAACTCTGCTATTAATTGCGATATACGTCGCTTTTTAGTTTCGTGGGTGTTTTAGAAAGCGCTAAATGTTTCCCAAGGCCTGTGTGAGAGTTCCTCGAAACACCCACAGCCTTGCCGTACTTTTATTACGCTCTTAGGTAACTATTATTCTTCCTTCAACTTATTGTCAAACCTAATGTTGCTCACTTAACACACTGCGACTTCTGGAACATCTTTTTGCACGATACTGCTCTCCTGTATCTAGCTGAAGCTATTGAAGATTAGCTCTTCCTCTAAGAATGAAGCTAAAGGCCCTAAATTTAGTCTTAAGAAGAAAAAAGGAGAATTGCACGGAGTTTCCAGTTAAGTCTTCCCTTCTTATGCGAAAAAATCTGCTGATTTATATATTTACAGATATATCTCCACTTACATCGTGTAACATAAAACAGTAAATGAAACACCTTAAAGAAGGAAATTACAAAAGTATTTATTGAAGTCAACCATTTTCAAATTCTAATGAGCACCATGAATTACTTAGTCATCTTTTGTTGTCAAGTTTGTGACCGTACTATATGAAGGCGAATCAAATATGAACGGAACTTTGGTTTTAAAACATTTATTGGTGGACTAACAAATTTTTTGAATATGCCCTGTTTTTTCTATATAACTTCCTCTTTTATTCACACATTTTTTCCCACCTTATCGGAAGTTTTTTAATTCCGTCATGAAAGAATGAATATGGTCGCGCCTGTAACCAAATGCGCAGGAACATTTCCACACCTTCGTCGTCGTCAAAGTGGTAACCTCCTGGTTCTTCCCTCAATGGCTCAAAAATGTGGTAGTCACACGATAACAGATCGGGACTGTAGGGCGGATGTTCCAGTGTTCCCTAATGAATTTTGCCCAATTTATTTTGGGTCAATGCAGTTGTGTGTAGCCGAGCATTGTCATGGAGCAGAATCGCACTTTGAATAGGTATGTGTCGCCTTTTTCGTCTATAGGCCAGTTTCACTTAATCAAGCAGTTGTCAGTAATACGCGGCATTAACTGTACGCCGTTTGTGGAAAAATTTAATGAGCAGTATGCCTATAGAATCCCAAAACACCGTAGCAAGAACTTCTCCAGCAGAGAGACGGATTTTGGCTTTCCGCGGTGTTGCTACTCTAGGTTTGCGCCACCCCATACTTGCCGGCTTATACTCCGGTATATAATGGTGTACCCACGTCTCATCACAGGTGACAATGCGCCTCAAAAGATCATCCTCCTTTGTTCGATATCGTGCCAAAAATCTTCTACACACGATTTGCTTTCTGATCTTCCACCTTGCCGACACTTTTCGGTAACCGAATTCATCTGAAATGGTTGATTGGGCACTCCCATATGATATTCCGACGTATGTATGCAGCAACTTTTCATATTGTAGGGCGGCAGCCACCTTCAATCAGCTCACGGATCGTTCAAATACTGGCCTCACTAGAGCAAGTCCACGATCGGCGTGCATGGATCTCGTTTTCCACTGACTCTCAGCTATCGGAAAATATTTTGTGCCAGTCGTAGACTTCGGCCCTTAAAAGCGAAAAGCAAAATTTCGATAGGTTTTAGGCAATCCCACGCCAAAATTTTTATAATAATACGTTGCTCAACAGACTTGTGCACCTCTTGCTCAGACATGATGCTACTAACACCCCATCTTCTCTCGTGAACCAAACCGGTTTACTCCCCTCCACCTCACATCCTCCAACACTCACTTCACCTAGAGGGCGTTAAATAGAAAAATCCGGTTCATATTTGATTGGTCTTCGTATATACCTACATGATAAGAGAAATACAATTAAACATTTTTATATATAGGATAAGGAACATTGAAGTACCTGCTTTTGCACCTAGAACTATCGGTACTATTTCTGCGAGCTTCTTCTTGTTGTAACTTCTGGATGTTTTAGTGTTTTCAAGAGTTAAACATACAGTCGAGTACATGTACTTTAAGAATATCTTGAAATAATTGACTGAAGATAGGAAGAAGATCTTCCAAATCCCCATCAAAGAAATCTCCTCGTCCTAAAATTTGTATGTGAACTTTGTCGCAAATGCTGAAATAACAACCTCTGTTTTGATTAAATTTAGCCATCGGCTTCGAGACGCACACTTCTTTGGTTATACTGGTGCAAGAAGTCCACCGAACTCTTTATAGCGACCAGACTGTTGCCTACACGAACGAGTTCTACATTATTCCTATCAAATTTTCACCAATTAAATGTTCCTTTCCCTCTTCATACCTCCATTAACTGCCACTTCTTTGAATTATTAACTTGTACTTTACTATTCTAGTAGTATCATCTAACTCACAGATCTAGTTTACTTCGGTTTGCTTTATTAAATTTTTGTGCACCTTTTTCGGAATTCCTCCCCGTCCATTTGTTTCCAGTGTTAATTTGCACGGAGTCACATTGCTTAATCTTAGAAAGTGTTAATATCATTACGTAAAGTAGTGAAATTATAATCCTTGTAGTGTAAGTATTTCTGTCCCTAAGGGAGTTATGCCTTCTTCTTAGACAAAATGTGTTGACAATAGTTGGATAGATTTTTTATTGTGTTAAAAGCGAATTGAACTTTTTTCATGTTGAATTGACGGTTTTTTTATATTTTAAATCTTCGCGAAAAACTAACTGTAACTAAGGTTTATAAGATTACATACTTTTTGGTCTACCAGATGTATGGATAAGTTTTTTCCGGTTTTACTAGGAGGTAGCTCCAGTAAGAAGTACACAGCGTATTAATTTGTCAAATACGTCATTTTGTTCGTCTGACATTTAAACTACAAACACACACAAATTGAGTCCGCCAAAAACTAGCGTCTTTGCTTTGTCGTTCAGTAATCAGTTCGAGTTTTGTGACTGAAAAAGAACATTTCCGGCACGTATTACTTTAATGTGAAAGGCAATGAGCGCTTTGGTGGATCGCAAAAAATGCGAAGATGAGTAATTGCAGGAGCTTTTGGATTATGACTCTACTCAAACTGAACGGCAATTAGCACAAGCAAAACCAGTGAAAGATACCTTGAAATCGCTTAGATGGGATATCAATCCACAACCGCCGTACTCCTCAGACCTGGCGCCATCTGATTATCACGTATTCGCATCAATGGGGCACGCGCTCGCAGAGCAGTGCTTCAAAAATTTCGAGGGAGTTGGCAAATGGCTCGACAAATAGTTTGCCGTAAAAGGCAAGCCGGTTTTCTGGCATGGTATACATAAATTATCCGGAAGATGGGTGAAATGTGTGGAAGCCAATATTTTGAATAAAAAAAAAATAACTTTCCTTGGAAATTACGTGTTTCTTTTTAGAAAAAAATCGGAAGAAACTTATGCGTATACCTGGTAAACTGTCCACATTCGCCGATTCAAATAGAAATAGTTAATTTGCTACCATTCTCGATTCAATAACGGTAATACTCGACAACAACTGTTTAGACAATTTATCAATATACATGTATGTTCAATATACCCCTGAACTAAAACGCAGTTCTCTTTACGCTGATAAAATTTCGCCTCTTTTCCCATTCCAATCTCATTTTCTCATCCCACGGGCATCAAAACAAAGTTGAACTTTGTTGGCGTCTTGAGAAAAAGATAAGATAATAGAAAAATAAGAAACATTTTCCATCATCCATCGAAGTGGATGGAGTTTTCCAGTCGTTACCCAATAACTCGATTTGGCGCTGCTGACCTCATGATGGCGGAAGAGCGGTTTTCGGTTTCTCCGACGTTCCACGGGAGAAACACAGAAGATAAATTGAAAATAGTATTCTGATTGGGACAATCGACGAGAGGAGCCGGACGCCGTCGTCTCCCTGACGAACGGTACGTCGACTGGATTGAAAGAGAGTACCCAGGAGATTCCCCAATCGTCACCTCATCTTTCAAACTATCGACGAACTATAGTAATGCCCCTCGGGAGCGACTTCTGAGATGCAGCGGGCGGATAGACAGCCGCGCTAGATATTCTCTCCTGAAAACTCAGAATGACGGGCTTCTCCGGTTAAAGTGCGATGAAAGATGGACGCTGCAGGAATTTATTTATGCGATCTTAATACCCGTAAAAGAAAGAATTTGATCTTGTAGACAGTAAAATCGATTAGTAAACAGTCCCATTCATAATTTTCCATTATGAGGTTAAATTGGAAAGAAATCGTAGTCTTTCAGTTTCACAATTTTATTGTGTATCAAGTCTTACCTTTCAAACACAGATTCATATATTCAAAATTCTTTGGCTTGCAAACGAATTGTTGACTCGTCGGCATCTTCTACTGAAACGTATGTTAATCGAATCGGAGTCTGAGTACTCTAGCAGTTAACCGTTCATTTCTGAATAAAAGAACTTCGAACACCTACTCCTAAATTACAGAGGCGGATCCTCATGCACCACCCCTCACCTACTTCTAACTGGATGTTTGATTAATGTTTTTGGCATTTAGTTAACTGACATTTGTAGATCGTATCTATATAACATCAAGTTTCTATCTCGAGGTGTTGTTGAGCTGTGGCTAATTCTTCAATTGTGTGTCGTGATTGTTCATAAAAATGGATCCTGAAGAACAAAGAGCTGTAATAAGATACCTCCAGAAAAAAGGCCATCCTTTTTCTGCCAACTCTTGCCAACCTAAATTCATAAGGACATTATGGCAGCTATTGGCGTGTTTGCAGTTTCTTATGATGTAGTAAGACGCTAGTGTCGAGATTTTAAATGCAGAAGATCCCTGATCGTGCTCCCATAACAGTAACAGCAGAAAAAAAAAACATTGAAAGAGTACTCGATATCGTATTGCAAAACCGATGAGTACGCATCAGCAGTATTGTGGAAGGTACTGACTTATCATATCATGCGGCGCGCAATATACTGACTAAAGAATTAGATACGAAAAAGATGAGTGCAGGATTGGTGCTCCAAATGTTAACCATTGATCAAAAAAGAAATCGGGTGCTGATTTGTAATCGTCTTTTGGAAAGGTACCAAGCAAATAAAGAGAACTTTCTTAATCGATATGTGGCCATGAATGAGTCATGGGTGCACCACTATTTTCGCGAGACCAAAGTGCAAAGTAGAGAGTGGAAACATCTCGGTTCTCCTCCTCCACGCAAATTTAGGGTCGTGCCTATTTGCAAAAGTGACGGAGCATTACAGGGGCCTACTACGCACAATTGATTTCTAAATTGCAAGACGCTATTAAAGAGAGACGCCGAGGAAAGTTAAGGCTCGGTGTGCTATTCCATCAGGACACTGCTCTCAGCCATACATCTGGCATTGCTATGGCTGGAATAGGCCAAGTGGGCTTTGAATTAGTGGAGCACCCGCCATATTTGCCGAATTTGTCCCCTAGTGATTACAGCCTGTTCCCCAAATGAAAAGAAATCTTACGCGGGGCAAAATTTTGCAAGCTGTAAAAAGGTGGTAAGCAGATGACGGATAAAAATTTTTCCAGAAGGCTGTTGAGCTGTTGGAGCACCGATGGACCAAGTGCATTAGTGTAGAAGGTGACTATGTCAAAAAATAAAAAATATATATACAATCCCACTGCAGTTGTACTGTAAAGGGCTCAGGGGTACAGTATAGAGATCCATTCCCGTATTTCCGAAGTCGACAATCGACACTTTTGCATATGAAATTGTCTGTAGAACAATTTTATTCCAATTTATTAATAAAATCAAATATGGTTCGTTTTTATCTAGGGGATATCATTTTTTTAGAAACGCTGTTGCATAAAATAGAATTCGAGTATTTATAATTTGATATATGTACGCACATTATAATAATTAAATTTAAAATAGAAGGAAGAAAACTACAGATAATCAAAAAAATGCAGTAGAAAGAGATTATATAGAACTGGGTTGTAGGTATATGCGAGCACTATCCTTTGGAGGGTAGGTTTATAATATGCAGGTGCATGAAAATGTTGATTTAAAATAGCGCTTACAACTAAGCCATACCACATCTCAGAAATGAGTTCATCAGTCCAATCCTGGTTTTAAGAGTTCCACTTCCAAAGCAAATCAAGCTAAATCTGATAATAGTGTATAAATACAATATTTTTAGGTAGTAAACTAGCCTGTGTGGATAATGCGCTATTAATTAATTTTTTCATATTGTTTACGATATAAACCGCCAGCTCTGCGTTCTCTACTGGTTAACATATTAGCCTCCATATAAGACCATATCGATAAAAGGGAGACGACATTGCGTTATAAAATCTGTTACTAAATTCCAATTACTCGCAACAGTATGAGATTTCATTTTTCAGTGTAATCTCCCATGACCTCTATACATTTATTTCAAGGATTAATTAATAATTCACTACCCTTGTTAAAATGATCTGAAAAATTTCTGTCAAAAGTTCTATAATAGCTGTAAGCTCTTCGTGACTTCTAGTCACCCCACAACCTTACCTGTATCTGTAAGTTGTTTTTTGATATAAACTATACAGACACACGAAACCACCCAATAGATTGTAGATAGTCATATATTTTAAGAAATTTTAGAGCCTGTGTAGAAAATAAGTTGCATGTGTAATACAGTTTTTGCATTCAGTCGGTAACACGATCGAGAATGGGAGTCTATGTGCTCTGGAAACGCAGCGTTCCGAATAATTATTAATTTGAGTAGGGTGGTGTTTACTGCGATTCCTGTGAAATGTGTTAATGTTTCTTTACTCGATATTTTAAAGATGGCTTACACACAGTCGTATCACGTGGTTATCGCAGATAGATTTCGTTTGGTTCTAATCATAACTCTATTGTATTTGCAAACCATATTCAATTAAAATTGTGCATCTATCAGATTCATGTTACATTACGTATTTATATTTTGCTATTTATAACTGGACACGTTGGTTTCAGTTTTGGACGTGATGAAACCGATAGTTTGACGAACGAATAAAATCGGTCACCGCATCTGTCAACATGTATACCTCTGTCTGTATATTTTAACCAGCGGCAAACGCAATTAGCCTATTTAACATTTAATACAGGGAGAGAGAGACCACTTGAATTACGGTTGCGGGCCCCGTACACAGTGCCGTCGCGTATACTTCCGGCATTTAAACAATTAGTAAGTCAAATAAACAAGTGAACGCGGTCGTGTAAAACAATTGGGGTTTTCGAGTGCCGTTCTCCAACGCGTGCCCCTACCAAAACCCCTTTACGCTCGTCCGATGTGAAGTGGTACTGCAACATGGAAACGTAAACAGCATCAACAGCACGAAAACTCATCTGCCTAGCAAAACACTGTTCGGATGTAGAATACATGAAAAAGGATTATAGAGGCGCTGGGCATAATATGGGTGATTTTTGAAGATGGATAATAATAGAAATCCAGTTGTAAATGAGAAGACACATAAATTATATCCGTTTCATCTTTCGTCAACAATACAAAGAGAGTAAAGACAAAGAAAATGGTAATGGATCTTATTTTAACGTTGGTAAAAACAATAGGAATTAGGGTAATTAGAACACATACAAAACATTGCATATTAACATAGTAGAAGCTGACGTATTACTAAGAGGCAGTTAAAAGAAATGAATCCTACTTTATCAGCATATTTACAGAGACTTAAATAATTTTAGGTACAGGCAAAGTATTTGCTTGCTGTTTGAAACCTTCATTTTGATCTCTGTGTATAATTTAACAATATTTTTTTATTTCAATATTCAAATGTTGAATTCCTTCTCCACAGTAAGCTTTAATTTTCTTATTTTGCATTCATTGATTGTCTAAGCATTCTTATACACTTTTAATGGATTCTATGCATTTTTCTAATGTTGATAACCTACTGATAACTAACCTACCGGCTACAATGTGTCATTTGCCGAAAATGCTAACGTTCTTGAATTTTATTTACTCGAATCAGCTAGAATACCGATCCGTATGTTCTCGTAGTAGCTTCTACGTTGTTTGTTTTAATGCTTCCATTACATTTAGGGATTCCCCTGAAATCCACAATTATCGTCTAATTTCTATACGTTGTAAATTTTCAGAAACAACATGGTTCTACGCATGGGGCAAGAGATAGTAGAATCCAAGTTGACATCATTTACTTGGACTTTCAGAAAGTGTTTGATCAGATTGACCACTATATTCTTCTACGAAAACTGAACTCATTCGGATTTTCAAGAACCCTGCGCTCACTCTTACAATCGTACTTGATCAATAGAGAATTCCAAATATGCTATAGGAACTACCTGTCATCCAAGGTATACCGCAAGTGTCTAATCTTGGTCCTCTAATATTCCTGCTCTTGATAGACAAAATTCCTAGTGCTGTTAAGTTAAATGCAAAACTCTAATGTACGCTGATGATATTAACCTATTTGTAAACATTTATTCCACTGCAGATTGTGTATTGCTTCGGAGAAGTGTCGATTGTGTTTCTAATTGGTGTAAAAATTGTCCTTAAATATACATAAATGCACTACTACGACATTTACTAAAAGGCAACAAGCTATTATCTACCATTATAACGTTGGGGAAACACCACTTCAGGTGTCAACATCAGTCAAAGATTTGGAGGTTCCACTGCTGCCCCCATGGTTTTGATACTGCTCTGTACCATTTGGCCTTGATGCCTCTCTGTGTTTTTCTGATCACGAAACTCAGTTGGTATCGCTATGTTATAAAATATATAGATATACCTATCGTAATTGTAGAGCCTTCCGTAATATACAAGCTCTACCCTCATTACTCTTTTCTCTCATCCGATCCCGATTGGAACACGCTGCGTTGGTCTGGCTTCCTATTCATGAAACACACATAAACTCAGACCCAAAGTGATGAACCCATGTTTCATCTTCGGTTACAATCCGCTCCAAAATCTGTGCAGGTTTGTCTCCACACAGCTCCAAAAATTGTTTGGACGCACAGACGCGCAGCTGTTTCTGCAGTGGCGTGAGCGTTCTCGGTACCTACCTTGCACTGACTTTTGTCATACCCAGGTGGTTATGTAGGATACGCAAAATGATGGTATCTGATACTCCAACTAATGCAGATAATTGCTTTTTCTTCAAACGGGCATCTTGCAGTAGACATTTTTGCACTTTTTCGACGATGTCTGATGTGGTGGTCTCAACTGGCCGTCCTGACCGGGGTCGTCTTCAATCGATTCCCGACCATGTTTAAAAAGACCATGCCACTTATAAATCATTGATTTACTAGGGCACTGTTCCCCATAAACGGTTTCCATTTCATTCAATATGGTTTGAGCGTTCTTTCTTTGCTTTGTAAGGAACTTTATCACAGCACGGTGTTCAATTTCCTCCATAATTTCAGTTTTCTTCCTGATTGACTTGTTTAGCAGGCGACTATTCGTAAACGACTTACGCTATAGGGCTGCAACTTAACTTATATACTAATGATGAGTCGCCAATCAGAATGACACCTAGAGAGCGCCTCTATCCCTACTCCATCCCCTCCATTCCACGAACTTCTTGACCTCCCCTCGTACATAGTAGTAATATTTATTTATTAATACATATGCCTTAGAAACTACTTTATATATATACGTCTTTTTTCTTTTTATGCTTTGTTGCCATGCAATATTAGTTTACTGTTTCCTGTAGCTGGGCAATATGTACCTGTAGGATATGAATTATTATTATTATCATTCCCATATCAACTCCAATTTTAACATTAATTTCGAAACGATGCATATCGTCTTTAAAACGTCGTCGTTCCCTTCTTTTACGTCGCAATATTTTTACTCAACATTTTTAGGCAATAACTTAAATCATTAGGCATGCCAATCGATTTAATTCTAATATATAAGTTGGCCTGCGATATAAATCATTTAGAGAATTGAAGAGAAAGAAATGAAGACAGATCCATTAGAATTTAAGGTAGGCATTAAAATAACAATATAAATGAAATCACTCATCACAAAAGGTTTTAGATGATATTTGTGGAACTTTGCGCAAATACGGAACATGTTAAAGCACACAAAAGCTCCTCAGAAATTGGCGGACTTCATGTTTTTCAATATAACTTCAGAGTGGTGAAAGAGAGAAAAAGCGTAGATGCAAGCGTTGAACCGTCACAAGGAAGGCTTTGAGTATATTGTAATGATATGTATTATTATTTAAAACAGCGATCATTTTTTCTAAATTTTCTAATACTTCTATATTTGATTTTTCTCGATAATGTGTGGTTCACGCCCTTATTTTTTTGTTGCTGTTTGAGACAAAGTACTATTAGGATTCAATTTTAAAATTTCAAATTTTCTTAAAAAAGCGTCCCTTAAACAACATATGCAGTGGAGATGCAAACTCCACTATCGAGAGCTATACATACCGCTTTCTTAAAGATACTTCTCTGATTAATTATAATTTCTTCCATATTATTTCGAAAAGATGTATAATGTATGATACTCGTACATTTTTATCAAATTATTAAAATAAGTAACATTTCGGAAATAAAATACACTATCTTCAAAATTTTTTCTACGTCAGATGAATGGTACGCCTGGCAGCCTTTACTTGTAAATAATTTCTAGCCATCAAGAGCGTAATCACTGCATGGCCTATAGGTAAAGAAGATGAGTACAGTGGGTGTATCCCTGGCCTATTATTAAATAACGGTAGTGTCAAAGTCACAAATGTCGAAGAAAAATTCGTTGTTTCAAATTAAATATAGTTATTAAAATTCTTCAAAGTTATTCGAAGTAAAAAGTGTCCCAGCTGATATTTTTGCTCTCACCTTATATATCGTTTATAATTTACAAATTTAACTAGACATTTTAGATAATTGTTAAAAAAGAAATTCCGTTAAAAAGCGATATATATATTTCAATTATTTGGCACTATTTATATTCGAATTTAAAATAAACAGAAAATTTAAATAAAAGAATCCATTCGGTAAGTAAGGAGCCTGAGATTTTCCACCAGAATATATCTGCCTTCTTCCCTTTTTTTTATATTTATTATAAGAAGTAATTGTAAATATAAATATTAATACAGTTTTAATGCAGCGTAATCACTATAAATTAGTGCTGATATAATGTCACTAATTCAAATTGAAATTGCTGAATAACTTATTGCATTAAACAAAATTTATTGCATCACAATCTTAACTGAATACTACGTTAGTTTTTTATAATTAGGCAAAGTTTATAATACACTACGCATTGCTATTTTGACCTTAACATACTCGCTTCGATACTATAATAATGCTCTCCTATCTAAAAACAAGCATTTGTGCTTGCTGTAACAGTTTTCAAATGATTGCACCATTATCTAACATCCAAAACTATGTTCACCTAGCTTTCGATATGCAAAATTATTTAATGGACGATGTTACATCCTATTTTTACATGTAATATCTCGTATTTCAGGATCGAAAGACGATAGAATAGTGTCAGGGAAATATAGTGCAAGCTACAGTGTTTACTTAAACTTGTTAATCTTGGGGTTTCACTGTAAACAGCCTGGATATTGTCTGTTAAATCCCGACCTCCAGAGAGGTTATTTTGTGGTTTGAATATAAATGTATATCTTGTAGTCGCGCTATCTTTACGATGAAATATTTATATTAGAACTTTAGTTCCATTTATTAAACATTTCCACATTTTGGCATAAAACTAAATAATAAATAATACCAAGCAACATAAAAACGGACTTTAGCGTAACAATGTCATCTAACGTCAGCTAATATTCTCAGACGAAAGCCGACAATTACTTTGCAACTTAGTATAAAGTTCGAAATTTTAAGGCATCTTCTTCTTGGAACAACTTCCTTAGAATCCAGTAACTAAAGGGAGCCCCAAATTATTTAATGGAAGTGGGTAGCAGACTTACGTACTTTAAGTCCGGCATGCTGCTCTTGTCAGATTGAATAGGGTTACCAGTAAAGCTACTTACCCATTAGCATATCCGTAAGATATTAAGAATTAATCAGAAATGACAAAAGTGTAGTTGAATATAATGTGTACGTACTATTGAAATAAATGTTTTTCTAATACAATAATAAATTGATACTTGAGGAAAGCAATGCTTCCTAAATTTATGTTGTTTTTGCCGACACATAGAATGCTAAAGATTTTTTCTTGCACTTTAAGTAAGTATATTCTTTTGGAATTCATGAAGACGATACATATGGCGAACGAAAGTGTACATTGCTTTTTGGCAAAACATTCTGATTAGAATAATAAAGTGGCTTGTTACTTTGTTACTGATGTTTCTTAAATTTCTGTAACTCCAATGAAAGAATTTCGTATGTATTTCTCATATTATTACTCCATGTGCTAATATGGTTGACCTAGTTTCTATGACTGAAATGGACGTGCCGTAGGCTACAAAATTCTTAAACGATAATTGCACGGCAGGTACTGATAACAAACCGACCTTTTTTTTTGAGCGAGATTGTATACATATATTTGGCTGTGCTCTCTGCTACCTGTTCAGTCTTGCTCTCAAAACATCCACCTTCCCATCTTTGTGGAAAATTGTCAAATTGTTACCTGCTTTGAAAAGTGGTAGGAAGTGTGTTATTTCCAATTATCGCCTAAGCAATTAAATAATTTTGCTAAAGTTTTTGAGAAATGTTTATGTAAGTACATTTATGCTCAAGTCAGATCCTAGAATTCAAGTGACCAACACGGTTACCTTGCTTAACGATCTACAGTAACTAATCTTGTTACAATTACTAAATACCTATCTGATAATGTAGATGCTGGAAAGCAGGTAGATGTTGTGTATATTGACCTAACAAAAGATTTTGATCGAATCGACCACACCCTGCTTATTAGTAAATTGGACAATATTGGATTTTCGTCTTGACTTTTGTTTTTATTCGAATCGTATCTTCTTGATAGAAAGCAATCCTTGACATATATGGGATTTTATTCTAATCACTTCACGCCAATCACTGGACTTCCTCAGGGGAGTAACTTGGGCCCACTTCTGTCCTGATATATATATATATATATATACAGCGAAATTTCCCTTCGCGGACACCCCTCTTACACGGACACCTCCCTTAAACGGACAGTTTCTCATGATTCCGACCGGCTCTCATATAATTTCCATTGTATTAACTCTTTCTTGGACGGACATTCTCTTAAACGGACGCGGACACGAGAAAATGTTCTCTTAACCGGACAAAAAATAAAATAAAAAGAAACGCCTTATCTTATTTTTATATCGAGAGTATTCCTATCGCATTTCTCAATCACGCCGCGCGCCAATTTCGCTGGGACTTCCCCGAGTTAACCGGAGATTTACCGACTTTAATCTTTCGGTACAAACGCAGCCTATGTCGTGCATTTCTGCCTGGCGTGAATGAGGGCCTTCCCAAGTTGGTCGGGGATTTACCGTTCTTATTCTTTGGGTGTACGCTTTCGATTGAATCTGCTTTCAATATTAATCTGATATCTATGCGGAAAAGACACAGTGGGCGACACATTCATTGTAGAAATGGCTCCAAATAGAAAAATTCGCACGCTTAAACAAAAAATTGAGATTGTTGAAATTATTAATTAAGAGAAATTAAGTGTAAGGAACTTATCCAAGCGTTTTAATATTGGAAAAACACAAGCTGCAGATATAATTAAACATAAAGAAATCCTTCTAAACAAATGGATGTAGAACAGCAATTTGAATGAAAAAAGAAACTTTTTGACGAGTGATGGTGCTAAAATCGACAAATTGTGTTATGACTGGTTTACAGCAGCTCGGCATAAGGGGATTCCTTTAACAGGTATGCATATGATTTCTTTAGATAAGGTTTTCTTGTATTAATGCATTGATTTTCTTTTCATATTAATTGCTAAAATAGATAAAAAAAGTGAGATTAAAATAGGTTTGTCGTGACAAAAATGCAAAAAAGCTTATTTTTTTTAGGTCAGCTAATACGGTGTAAAGCAAGAGAAATAGCCGCTTCCTTGGGACATTCTACATTCAGTGCTTCTTCTGGTTGGCTCAATAAATTTAGAATCCGCTACAATATAAGTTTTAAAGCGATTTCGGGAGAAGGAGCTTCGGTTAATGCTGAAGACGTTTCATCGTTTTTAAAAAAATGTCCTTCTTTGATTAAGGGATAGTCACCGAGAGACATCTATAATGACGATGAGACAGGCTAGTATTTTAGGGCTCTACCCGACAAAACGCTCACATTAAAGAAGGAAAAATGTGTTGGGGATAAGTATCCCAAAGATAGGTTTACAATTTTGTATTGCGCAAATATGGCGGGTGAAAAGAAAAAACTCCTAGTCATTGGTAGGGCAGATAATTATTTAAGCTTTTGAAAACATTAATATAAATAACCTGCCTGTAACTTGGAAATACAATACGAGAGCTTGGATGACAGGACAAATTATGACACAGTGGTTGCAAGACCTACATTGGAAAGTGACTAAAGAAAAAAGAAACATTTTGTTATTTTTAGACAATGCGGGATCTCATCCATAAATAATATAAAAATATTATTGTTACCCCCTAATTGTACATCAGCTTGTCAACCATTTGACCAGGGGATTATAAAGAATTTCAAAACTTATTACCGAAGTCTAATAATCACACATCTGCTAGTAAACATTGAAACTGCTGGTACAGTTTTTGAGTTAATAAAGAAAATTACACCACTGGATGCAGTTTATTTGGCAAAAACCGCTTGGAACCAAGTAACCAAAGAGACAGTTCAAAATTGCTTCCGCAAAGCAGAATTTAAAGATGTAAATATGCAAAGTGAAGACCAGTTAACTGAGGCTGATACATCTGACCTAGAAGACGATTTGCCTCTTAGTGTACTTTCAGATATCCTCAAAAATAAGAATTTATTGAAATTGACGGATAATGAAAACCTTAATGATTTTTTGAACGTAGATGAAGATTTGTATGGTGAAGATCCAGATTCAGAACAAGAAATTGTAAATCCAGTTGAAATACAAGAACTTTCGAAAGATTCTGCTGTCGATGGGGTTCCAGTGCCAACAGAAACCAAATTATGGTAAAGCTATTACCCTGACCAAGCAGCCCAAAAGTTTTATCGAAAATCACGGAGATACAGAGTCTTTGGAGCTTCTTTCTAAATTAGAAATACTATTTAAAAAAGCCATTTTAAAAAAAAAGAAAAGACAAACAACAATATATGAATTTTTGCGTCCTTAAAGTGATTATTCACTTCATTGTTTTGTATTACATACTACATACATGTATCTATATATCTATGTACATATGTTATACTTTGTATGTATATATCTAAAGGAAATAAACTTTTTTTTCTTAAGTTTAAGGTTTCTTATTTATTTTAAAAACATTTATATACATATACGATTTAAATGTCCCAGTTCCTTTAATATGTTCATTTTTCGTTAAAACACGATTTTTGTTGTATCTACTACATATTTCTTTTATGCGGACACCCCTTCTGAACGGACATCTTTAGTTGGTCCCGTTGGTGTCCGTTCAAGGGCGATTTCACTGTATATATATATACATAATTATATATATATATACATATACATATAAAATATATAATATAAATGATTTGCACTATCAATCTATAACAACCATTCTTTTTCTTTATTTCGCTTTTGTTCGGTCTCGAGTGGAGTATGAGTCCTTGGTATAGTACCTATATATGTACATCTATCGGATACATTTTCAATATTGATATGAATATCAAATACTAAGCCACCGTTGGCATTAGTAATGATAAAATTACAATTTTCTTCAATTTCAAACGTAATTAATTTCCGAAAAAGGAAGGTGTTTAAAGTTCTTATACCTTAAAGAGTTTAGCGTTTAATCGATTCAAGGTTTTAGTCACAATACCCTGCTAGAAATATTTAATATTGATTCCTTAGAACTACACCGAAAACAACCTAGTTGCAAGTTCGTACTTACTGTGCTTAACAATCGTCTTTCGAATTCTTGCGTCAAATCAATTTCGTTATACCACGTCTAGGATCTAAGCAAACAAATATATTTTACTGTTTCGCACCTAGAGGAAATATCGCCATCATCTCCCCAATATACAGAGTGTGCAGTAGCTTCAACTCTATGGAGTTTGGTAACTTAGATATACATACCTGTTGCACACCATCACTTTTGGCACTATGTTAACCGCAGATATATTATACATAGCAGAATTCCTTCTTTTCTCTTTTCTCTTTAACCAATAGTGAACTTTCTTTAAGTTGAATTAAAACAATTTAGAGGTGTGTGCAGATAAGTAGAGACCGAATTATATGCAAAATGCATATATTTTATTCTATTTATTTATTATATCTTACGTCTATCTGTAGATATCTTAGACTGATTAAAGTTAATTAACGCTAATTAACTTTAATCAGTGTGATACATCTACATATCGACGTAAAATATAATAAATAAATAAAATAAAGTACATGCACTTTGCATATAATCCGGTCTCTAGTTATAAGTTTATTGTAGCTTGATCTAACTTTGTTTTCTTAGTTTTATGTTTACTTGTAGGTAACTTGTTTTATATGTGTACATTGATTATTAAATTTGAATGGTAATTGGATATTGTTTTACCTGTTGGGCAATAACACGTTATCTATTATCATTATATTATGATAGTTATGAAGGTCAGAGAGGCGGAGCACATACGTAGAAATCCATCATAATATTAAATACAATTTTGTACTGCTGATCAAGTGAGGGAAGTGCTTTCCACGGCCTTATCTTGGTCAGAAATGTAATACACCTTGTCACTTCATTGAGCATTCAAGTTTCCTTTAGTATTCCATTTGTTTCTATTTCTAATTGTAAGTAAAGTGGTTCTTTTAAAACCATATCGACAAGAAAAACACGGTATTGGGGTGGTTTTTTATTTTTACTTTTCGATGTAGTCTCCTCGGAGATCAATACACTTTTTCAAACGCCGCCCCAGTCTCTTCAAGCCATTGGAAAAGTAGGATATTTCGAGGTCTGCAAAATAGCCATCGGTAGCAGCGATGACCTCCTCATTTAAGGCAAATCTATATCCTCCCACTGATTTCTTCAAGTTTGGGAATAGGAAAAAGTTGCTGGGAGGTCCAGTCAATATAGAGGATAAGAGACTAATTTGTAGCGCAACCTCTCCGGTCGATGAAACGGTCTTTGGTTTTTTCGGAGCCGATTCGCCCGGAAAAGTCCACTGCCTCGACTGTTCCTTGGTCTTGGGTATATAGTGCTGCATCCAAGTCTCCAAGGTTGTCCTTGCCGACTAATGAATCCACTTCAACCTTCGTGTGCTATCTCTTGTCGATTCCGGAAACATTTCAGATCTCTCTTCCTTATACCACAGACTAAATACAAAATACTAAGCGCGGATTCTCTTACACATATGTAATGGATGTAATTTATTCAGGTCTCGTTTAAGTTGCAGAGATTTACTATTGACAATTGAGTATTAGAAACTGATCAAATGGGTGATAGTTATACATATATCACTTCGTCGACACAAATATAAGAAGGCCTGTTGCAAGTTGTTTGCTGTGGAAAAAGAAAGAATATAGCAACAAATCATTTCAAGTTGTCACCGCACTACATCTTGGTAAAACGTGTTACATTCCTTGTGCGAAACACTACGATTCTGTTCACATATTTAATATTAATGGAACGTTGTGTACGCACACGTTGGGAAGAGGCGACTACTACGATCTCTATATAGTAACAACAGTCTTAAATCAGAATTTCGTTTCCCGAACACGCGTATGATGAATTTATATCCCTACATATGTCAACTCGTATATTTCATCTGGCAATTTATGCTTTCTACCCTTTACTACTAGTGTTACTTTCCTATTTCTCTCCTTTTCTTTCCGTACGTTCAATAAATTAGAAAACAAACTTCTGCAACGGATAGATCCTTTATCTTTTTGGCACGCACTTGCGTGCGTAGGCACAAAATGAATGCGACATCCTTATTAAAGATTAATTAAACTGAACAAGTTTATTGACTTAAAGGAATGAAAAGGGGCCGGTTATAGTTTTGTTGAGATGTTAATGGTCTAAAGCTAATAAATTTCGTGTTTCATGCGTGTTCAAAGGTACAAATAATACGATATGACAATCTCATTTTCAAATAATACTACACTATGGTGGAATATTTTGCAGCATATATTTATTAATATTCCGTGTAATAAAATTTATATTAATTAAGTCTGGATAATTAATAGATTTGAATCAATCCTTTTTAAAAAATTGAATACGTTACTTTTTCTACAATAACCTCAGATTATGATAATGCTACTAAATGCAGCTTCTCATGGTATCGGTGAAATCATGAAAGACAATGTGAGGAGACGAAACGCACTATCACACCGACATGTTTTAGCCTACCCGGCTTCATTAGCGTGGTTTCGAGCGATTTTTTGCTCAACCCATTGCAATTCCCTCTCTGCTATCATCACCATATCTAAACTTATAGCTCAAGTGAGTATTCTTAGCGCTATCTGCAGGTTCAAACACAGCGAACCAAGCGGGCATAGTTCCCAATCAATCCCTCGCAGTTCATGGCCTCTCATTTCGCTGTGTTTGGACCGGCAGACGAGTGTTTTATTCTTGTGGAACTAGCTAGTGGCAAGAATACTCGCTTGAGCTACACGTTTAGCTATCGTAGTAATAGCAGAGGGAAAATTACAATGTATTGGGCAAAATATCTCCCGAAACCACTCCGATGAACTCGGGTAGGCAGAAACACATCCATGCGTTAGCGTTTCTTCTGTCCTCACATTGACTTTCACGTGAATGATCGCACCAATACCATCAGTAGATGTACTTAGCAGCATTATTATGTTAGGTATCGTTCTCTAGGCAACCTTTCGGATATGTTTACTTTCATTGAGTTTACTGTCAAATGACACGCAGTGTAAATAAATTGCTTTAGACAGATTGCAAATACCATATGAATATATACGTAATACACTAGTCTTGAACAAATTCAAAAGGTGCGCCTTTTAGCTATGTTTCAAACCTATATTACAGTCATTCAGGACACTTCATATAGAGAACTACGTAAATGTAATATGTAGTCTCGGCAAAGATAAACGAGTTTGAGTGCCGTTCGGAAGACAGAGTGGAGGGGTGAAGCGCATGGCACGGAGAATCGAGCACCCGTATCAAAGCGCGTTTGTTCAGTATTGTTCGACTAGTTATTGTGAGTGCTCATCAGTACACACACATACTTATAAAATGTCGCATTTAAATACGTTTCGGAATCAGCGTATTTTGACTAAACTAGAAAACATAATAGCAAGTATGCCGGATTTAGAATACGAAGGCAATCGAATTAAATATGTTAAGTGCGACAACTATTTGACGTGTACCAGCAGGTGGAAGTGTGAACGCCACCTAAAAAGTATGAGATACTGTTCTGCAATCCGTGGCAAACGATACACCGAACAATTAATATTTGTTTTATTCTATGTAATGTACTGTTCACTTTACTAGACCAACAAGCATTTGTCTCCATCTGGGGCAATATGATCTTCAAACACATTCTGTGGTAAATATGATGGGACGTACAATGTAAGGGTTTGGACCAACTTACTTGCTTCCAAAAGAGTTGCAAAATGTACTAGCGATAAAATTTTAAAAGTAGTATTGAGGGCATTAAACAAATTTCAAGTTTCAGCAACCCAACTTTTAATGTTTCTGTGTGTCGCTAACTTACTTTTCTTAGGCCGATCTCTTAAAGAAGAGAGCGACAATCCGTTACATGTACCACGCAAAATCCGGGCTTTAAACCTTATGACGCAATTGATTCCTAAATGTTATCCACGGATAAATGCTTTAATATCTCATACGCAGGCAGTATTTCTAAAGTCCCCAAAACGTACAAAAAGATTTCACGAACTGTGTCCCAATGGACCTGAACCACCACAAACGATTACTACGCGTTAGAGAACATGGTTAATGCCTGCGTTTTACTAATGCGAACATTTTAATGATGCAAAGAAGGTAGTTTTATAATTCGATTCGAGACACGCCAAACCTTCTTAAGAAAAGCCAGAAAATGTTTTAAGATAGCCAGGTAAAATGTGATTTAGAAAGTATTCACAAGAACTATGGAACTGGACTATCAGAAGGAAATGAAAAATTGCAAACCGGTTTGATTACGTTTGTAGATTCTGTTGAAATTGTGGATGATGTTCACTCACACCTATGTACTGCAGAAGGTGAAAAAATTTAAATGTAATACGAAAGTTGGAAAATGTTATTGACAAATCAGATTTTCTCATACTAAGACAAATTTGTGAAGGTGCGTCGAAAGATCCATTAAGTTGTCGCCTATGCTCACTCATGGAGGTCAGGATCATAAATGATGCGAGTACGTAAACGTTACTGAGCACTCGCCTTGAAACGGCCGCTCTGCCCCTCCACTTTGGTCTCCGCACTGCATTGTAACTTGCCCCACTTTGCAAAGACTAGTAATATGTTAAATAACGATTGTGATCCTTATATAGCTGAAATTCTACTCTACACGAATCGCCGTCACAGTCATAAGGTCACAAAATCAACCAGAAGGAACACAAAAGTGAAATAGGTATCGCCATATGTGAAATCTGAAAGCAAGGAAACCACAATGAGTAGAAAATTATTCTGAAAATTCACAGCATTTGGTGTTCAGAAAAAGGTCAGAAAATAAAACTAAATGAAAATAAAAATGCTTCAAACAACCATCTCGCGCTAATAGGAAGCACCCATAGTCGTAACGGTTGTCGGGTTCCGCCGTGTCACTAGGTCTTTTGTCCCTGATATTTCGCGAACAACTGTGGTTCGCATTTCCAGAGGTACTGGCTTCGTGCACGTTGTTAGTGCCTTAAACATGCTCCTTCGATACGCTCCGCTAAACCGTTGCGACGAGCGCCAATAACATGACCATATTCGGTTCAGTCGTCTTTGTTGATGCTGTTGGGGTTTCTGTATATTTCAATGGTTTCCCTGTGTCACAGGAAAGAGATAAATTAGTCCACTTTCCTAAGCACCTGAACGGATTACACCCTAACACTAAATTCACGATTGAGCTAGAACATAAATGAATATTGCTGTTTCTGGACGTTCTTGTCAACAGGCAGCAAGCATCTGGAACAACTAGTATGCTCAGGAAACCTACATATACCGACCGATCTCTACACAATAATTCTAACCACCGCCCTCGTCAGAAGAACACGGTGGTGCGCACGCTAGTTGAACGGCCACGCACAGTACGCAATGAGGAACAGCTATAAAAGAAATTGGACCAACTGAGACAAGCGCTGCATAGTAACGGTTATCCTGAGTATATAATCAATCGCGCCATTACGAGTAAACCCCGACCCAGAGACAAGAATAACCGGGAAATGAAAACGTTGGGCACACCATCTTAGGCCACCTACCGTACATAAACAACATGACAGACAGGATAGCACGAGTGCTTAAGCATTTCAATATCCAGACAGTTTTTACTTCAACAAGAAAAGTGTCTAGTTTATTACGACAGATCAAGGATAAAGGGCCCCCTTGTTAACACCCGGGGTGTACAGCATACCATGCTCATACGACAAGGTGTACGTCGGCATAACAGGACGATCGATCAACACCAAAAGGAAAGAAGACGAAAGGTATGTGCGGTTGAAACAAATAGACAAATTAGCCATTGCCGAACATATCCACTCGGACCCGAATCATAGGATTAGAAGATACAAAAGTTGTAACATCAACTAAGGACTACTATAGCCGATTAAACAGAGAAGCCTTTGAAATATACAAAAAGTCTAACAACACCAACAGAGACGACGGGCTAAAACTGAACCGAATATGGACAACGGTTCAGCGGAGCGGAGCGAAGGAACATATTTAAGGAAGTAACAACGTGCACGAAGTCAGTACCTTTGAAAATGCGAACCACAGTTGTTCACGTGACGTCAGGGACAAAAAACTTAGTGACACGGCAAAACTTGACAACCGTTACGACTATATATGACCACCTGGTTTATTTAAAAATTATTTAAAGCAGAGCACATGTCAATGGTATGATGTCTTGGTTGCGACTACCATCGCATCAAAGAAGACATGAAATGGACTTTCGACAGTAGTAGCACCTCGTTTAAAAACTGTCTAAAACGATCACAGTCAAGATGATCTTTTCAGACCCTCGTCTTTTAATTCGTCGCACTAAAATTTATCCATCTAACAGTTATAACGGTGAAGGTAGCGCGCGTCGTTGGTTAAAAGAGATTGACTTATAAATGTAATTCCGTCGACCTAATTTCAGCGCGCCTCTCTATGATAAAAAAGTCATTAACGTTCGGCGAATTATAAATTTAATAGTTACGCCGATATCAATTTTACGACGGAAATTTACGAGCTCGTAAAGAAACCGCGGAACTGTGACGCTTAATCCTGTTTGTTATGTGCCTATATAACGTGCAAGAAAGATGATTATTTCTCTGCCAATCGGTATTGACGCTCTCTCCTTCTCTCTGTCTCTCTCTCATCACGGTCCTTTATGTGTACCATTACGACAAGATCATATAATTCTGTCTCTCGAATTGTTACTCTTATATCGAAATAATTTGGCGAACAAGTATCCTATTTCGTTCGCTGGAATATTATGAGTTGTTATTGTAATAGGTCGTTTCAGTTCCTATCAACTTGGATTTAAATTCTATTGTTTTAATCGTGAAACTGAGGCAATTTGCGTTTGGTTGCTATTACGCCCGCTTTGTAGTCAGGTTATTTCTTAAGCAAATGGAGCATTAGAATATCGCATGCACGAAACACCAAGAATACTGAGTATTAGGTATTGTTTCCTTTAGAAAACAATAGTAACTAATCAACTACATAATTTTATATCGATTGTCCTAGTTGAAAGGATATAATATAGTGTAAGAGTTAATAATGACAATAACGTTTATTTAACAATGCTATTTGTAGAACAATATTCGTGTATGTATATGCAGTATAATGACTACACTAGAAACGTGGTTATCTACAAGTTTCAAGTATATACAATTTACCAGATGTATGCATAAGCTTTTTCCGGTTTTTTGCTAAAAAGAAACACGTAATATTCAAGGGAAATTATTTTTTTTAGTTGAGTGTAGGCTTTCACGACCATCGTCCACAATAGAAATGTTTTTCGGGTTTTGTCGTGTATTCACAGTTTTACTTGACGTTTCGCTGACCATGCTGTCAGCTTCTTCAGAAGGTTTCTAAAGACTAGACAGGCGCATTGTCGTATAACAAAATCACTTTGCAATGTCTTCTAACCCACTCCGGTCGTCTTTCGATTAATGCATGGTTTAAATTAATCATTTGTTGGCGATCGCGGTGTGTATTAACAGTTTCACCGGGCTTCAAGACTTCATAATACGCAATACAGCTCTGGTCCCACCAGACACAGGATGGTCTTCTTGAGGATGCGATTTGGCCTTGGTGTTGAAGGACCGGCTTCGCTAGGTCAAAGCCACAATTTTTCCGCTTCGTGTCTTTAAAATAAATCCATTTCTCATCATCGGTCACAATTCGATACGAAAATAATTTCCTTTCGTGGCGTTGAAGCAGCATTTCGCAGGTGACTGTGATTTTCTATTTGACGTTCATTCAAATCGGGTGGGGTTATTGATCTTCCTCATTACTCATAAACGACTACTGATTGTTCCTTGCGCCACATCTAATGCTGCTGCTAATTCCCAGTGAGTTTGAGTTGGTTCATAATCCAATAATTCCTGCAATTGCTCGTCTTCGCATGTTTGTGATCTACCAAAGCACTCACTGGCTTTCACATTGAAATCACTACTTTTAAATTGTCGTAGCCATGTCGGACATGTTCTAATCGATGGAACGTGTTCACCATATGTTTCCATCAGCAAACAATGACTTACAGCAACCTGTTTTCTTTTGATTAAATAAGAAAGATGTCTGTCTTTATTCCAATCGTATCTTCCTGATAGAAAGCAATTTGTGACATCCATGGGATTTGAGTCTGATTACTTCGCGCCGAGCTCGAAGTAAGTTCCTCAGGGGAGTAACTTGGGTCCACTTCTGTTCCTCATATATATAAATGATTTGTGCTATCAACTGAACTGTCCAAAGTTGTTATACGCAGATGACTTGAAGTTGTACTCAACAATTAATAATTCTCAGGATTGCAATCATTTGCAAAGCCAACTCGATATATTCCACACGTGGTGTGTCAACAACAAACTAACAGTTAATGTAAACAAATGCAAAATTGTCACCTACACTCGTAAGACGACTCCAATTATATATACCTACCACTTGGCTGGATCTTCTTTACTTAGAGAGACCTCTATGAGAGACTTGGGCGTCGTCTTTGACTCAAGACTCACCTTTATGGAGCACATATCCAGTATTTGTACATCAGTGTTGAGTGTGTTAGGATTCATTATACGTGTTACACGACCATTTTCTTCCATAACAGCCATTCTTCCTCTTTATTTCGCTTTTGTTCGGTCTCGACTGGAGTATGCGTCCTTGGTCTGGTCACCTATGTATATCTATCAGATACATCTTCTAGAGCAGATTCAGAGAAGGTGTTTGAAGTTCTTGTACTTTAAAAAAATTAATACTTACCCGATACAAGGATTTAGCCACAGTGCTCTGCTAGAGGCATTTAATATTGATTTATTAGAACTACGTCGAAAACAGGCTGAGTGTAAATTCCTATTTGCTTTACTTCATAATGGTCTTGATGTCTCTGAGTTGTTGTGTAAAATCAACTTCATTGTACCACGTTCAGGATCTAGGCAAACAAATACATTTTACTGTTTCGCACCTAGAACAAACATCGCCATCAGGTCCCCAATACACAGATTGCGTAGCAATTTCAACTCTATGGAGTTTGCCGAGTTGGATATACATACCTGCACTTTACCGTCCCTTTTGACGGTATGTAGACCGCGAGTGCGTTACACTTAGTTGAATACTTTTTCCGTTCTCTCTTTTTTCCTAACCACTGGTAAACTACCTTTTTTTTTAAATTAAAGCAACTAGTTACTAAGTTTTCTGATTTGACATACTTTAATTTTATGTTACTTATATTTGCATGTGTACATTATTTAACATTTCCTTGTAATTGGATATTTGTATCTGTTGGGCATTAAATATTATTATTATTATTAATATTATTATTATAAGAAAAACACACAAAACTCGAACTGATTACTGAACGATAAAGCAAAGGCGTTAGTTTTTGACTCAAGTCGTGTGTGTCTCTAGTTTAAATGTCAGACGAACAAAATGACATATGTTTTAAATTAATACACTGCCTACTTTTCGCTGATTCCATCTCTAAGTTAAACCAGAAAAATCTTATGCATATACCTGGTAAGGTGGTGTTTGAAAATATTGTTTACATTTTCTTTTAGCCAGTAATTTTTTGCTTTACTTTGTTTTATACATTTTTTTTATCTCACACTCATTAGGTTTAATGTACGCAACATCAAAGCCATTAGTATATATTTGCTACAATTGGGAATAGGTCTTTGCACCTTCGCAATCGAAATGTTTTTTCTTGAGACAAATTATACCATAGTAAGGTCGAAAGGGTAGCCTGTGTGTGGTACGACAATAGATTTACATACAAGAAATTTCATGTACATTATTAGATTTTTTGCAGAAAGTAAAGTTCAAATTTTCAATTATTATTACAGTAAGATATTTTACAACTGTAATCTTATAAACTTTTTACTTATTTAGACTGACATTTATATTTTCATCCTGTAACTTACATATTGCGTCTCCAGTGCCAAGAATGATATATTTATAGTTATTAATGTTCACTGCCATACTGTTGTCACATAATCAAATGTAAATTGCAACCAAATCTCTATTTATCTTATCCACCATCTCATCCAAATTGTTGCCTCAAATGTATAGCGTAGTATCCTTTGCAAAGATGTTTGTATAGCAATGTCTTACATAGCTCACAATATCGCTGATATACAATATAAACAAAAGTGGTCCCAAGACTGCACCCAGCGATTGAATAATTGAAATCGACATATTATCGTTTTAGGTAGTAAAACTGTTGAATTAATGACTCATTGCGCGTATTCACTAATTTGTTGTTTTGTAGTTCCGGTCCAATCCCAAGCGTCAAAAATGAGTTTAATGATGTTGAGCAATTTTTATCGCTTAACGAAATTGATAAGGGATTCCGAACACTTCTGAAGTGCCAGTTGGAAAGTGGAAAATATCATTTGCAAATTTGTTCGAGGGCACATAAGAATTGATTACCGCCTCTTTATCATTAAAACGATCTTTAACGTACTTTAACTCTATCAAAGTAAGAATTCAACAGCAAATTTTATTTGTGGGAAGTTTTCCTCGCCATATTGCCTAGTAACCCACAACCTTATTAATCTAAAACTTAATTAGCGAAAACTTTTGCCAACTACTTCACTATCCAATCGATGTTCTAATTAAGGTAAGTAAGGTAGTTTAATATCTTTCTCCTATACGCCATAAGCGCGGGTAACACGTTGATCGTTATCGTGCGGAAGAAAGCTTACAGTCTTCTATCGATCCGCTCTGCATCCACTACAATAATCCGTTGCAAAATTTGAATTTGAGAGTGACTGTTGCGTATAGTGTTCATGGGTGTCCATCCGTTAACCGCTGGTGATGGATAACGTGCTAGCGCGTCGCCCGTCGTAGATCTACGAGGCGCAGGAACTTCATTCCTCTCGTTCAACCCTGTTCGCCGCGTCTCGAAATATGGCAGATAATAGAGGATACTGGCTTCTCTGCATATCGGACGTGATGTTTCACTGCGGTGTCTAACTTGCGCTCCAGAGCGTTGTGTGCATGCTGTTAGTCGTGCGCAACAAAGCGATAAGTGTAATAGCATATTTGCTAGGTGACAAGCGTGAATTGCGGACGAACGCACAACGATGATTTTAGGTCGGAATATCTTCAGTATACTTATTATTCTGTACGGTTACTTTTAACTGTTCAAAGGAGCACCACAAATAGGATTAATTGTATTAATAGGATTTAAAAATAGATTTCACGATGAAATTCTTTCCAAATCTTTTGAGTGCAATATTACTAGTATCTCACAAATAATTATCACCAAGTAGTAAGTTATTATAAATGATATATTTCGCGCACCGTCCATTTTGATATTCGCTAGCATAGATTTTTTTGCCAACAACGAAATTAGCTTGAATACTCACAGATCCTTATAGTGCTGTTGTTCAAGTATTTATAGACGTTTGTGTAGATTCTAGATCAGTTTTTGTCTGAAGGATTTGATAGATTTATTTTCACTGATTGCTTATACGAGGGCTATTTTTTTTCAACCTCCGTTCGTGCCTGTAAGCAGTCACGCAACCGGTGGTAGACGGGGATGGCCAGAAGGTGATTGCGTATCTCCCCCACTACAATATCTACCACTGCAACATTAGTACGTCATTTTCAGCCTAGTAGCACGCACGTAAACACGTAACACGTAATTAATTCTCCCTCCAAGTGCGAGTTGCGGACTGTAATTCGATTCCCTCAAGCAGAAGAGAATAGTGCAGTTGAAATTCATCGAAGAAGGAGTCGAGTGTATGGCAGAAACATTATGGCGGATGATGTGCGTGAATGGTGTAGGAAGTTTAAAGGAAGCCGGGCCGTTGTTCACGATGAAGAACGCAAGAACGCAAGCCTATCACATCAGAAGACATTGTTCAACGAATTTAGAGAAGCGCTCGAGAAAATCGAGGGTTTACAGAGTGAGGTGAGGGTTTACAGAGTGAGGTGAACGACCAGAAGATTCAAGGCCAACTGTGTGCTACAAAAAGCTACGCGCTCGATGTTGTCTAATGACCACAAGGTTCGCCGAACAGGGTCAGCGTTGACATCTCTCACCCCTTCTGAAGTTGAAGGTGAAGATCTTTTGAAATCAATTGTGACTGGAGGTAAGACCTGACAAAGACGAACATACCTAAAAAGTACAAACAAACATTCAACGACAGGAAGGCTATGGCTACAGTGTTTTGAGGCCAAAGGAGTGTGTTGGTGAATTTATGGAATTTGGAACTACAATCAATGCAGCTGTCAGACTTTGCATCGATTGCGGAGAGCCATTCAAAAGAAAAGCAAAGGTATGCTGACTTCTGGAGTTCTCTCCATTCATGACAATGCCCGCCCTCATACTGCTACTGTAACCCAACCTCTTCTTCAACAATTTTTTGAACACTCGGCGTATAACCCCGACTTAGCACCAAGCGGCTTCCAACTCTTTAGTGAATTGAGAAAGTGGCTAGAAGGACAGAGCTTTCAGAGTACAGAGGAACTTTAAAACATCATCGCGGACCATTTCAACTCACTATCAACAACACTCTATGCAGAGGGAATTAGAAAGCTCGTCCATAGATATGACAAATGCATCGATCTTCACGTTGATTATGTAGAAAAGTAACCATGTTTGTAGATAACTTTTTGTAACAAATACTTTTTGTTATTTGTATTTGTCTTGTTTTTATGAGCTATAGGAGGTTGAACAAAGAACAGTCCTCATATTAATTTATTTTGTGCATCTAGCAACTTGTCAACCAGATCATGTATATCATTACAATCAAATTGCATAGGGTTGGCAACAAAGTAACTGGCGATTTTCTTATACAAATGAAATATGATTTTTTTGTATAGTTATTTAACTTCTTCTTCCACTTTGAGCGTGATCTTTTGCCGCCTTTCCGTCAACTTCACTATCCTCATGAAACTTCTGGCCTTTATCAGCAAAAATCTGAGCCAGGTGTAATTTTGCAGCGTTATCAACGTTGAAGGTTTTACCACTTAACGAATTTTATAAGGGTACGAACAAATGGTAATCCGATGACGCTAAGTTAAGGCTATACATCGCTTCCCAACCAAGAGTTAATAATTATTGGCGAGTGACCAATGATGTGTGTAGCCTAGCGATGGAATACAACACCTTTACGATTCACCAGTGCTGGGCATTTTTCTTGAATTGCAATGTTTAATTTGTCCAACTTGTCCAACATTACACATTTGAATTAATCGTTTGGTTCCTAGGAAACAGTTCAAAATACACAATACCGTTGTAATCCCTAGCATAATCTTCTTTTGGTGTATTTTTGGATGCGATTTGTCCTGGTTAATTTTTTTTAGACCGCAACCGCTCTCATTCGATGCTACGATAAACTATCTATTGAATTTCCTTTATCTGATGAAGAACCCAAATATCGAGTTTTTGCAATTTTTATGTGCGATGCGATTAAGCTTTCTGCAATTTCTTGGAGAGGAATATGACCATCCGAATCACATGACTTTGATTTGATCATGATCAATTTCGTTTGGCCTATCAGATCGTCGTTCACCTTTGAGTGAAAAATCACCAGAACAAAATATATCAAACCAATTCCGGCACTGTCTTTCTTTTAAGATTGCATCACCGTACATGTCAGTTAATTTTTAGCAGTTTGTGTTGCGTTCTTTTCTTTTCAATAATAATAAAGCAAAATATGACTAAAATGTCTGTTTTTGTTCTCAATAAATTGAACCCACATAAACAAATCTCACAAAAAGTACGCTAAATTTGGTTTTTAAGAAAGCTAATGTTCACAACTAACCAATGCTAAATCTATATAATATCTAATAATTATAACATAACCCTAGTAATTAAAGAAACACAATTCTCATCTACTTTTTAAATCAGCAATTACATTGTTGCCAACTTACGAATTTTCCTGATCAGCTATTAATTCGGCTTTGTACGACCTCATATGTCTAATTCTTAGGATTATGTGGGCACCTGACAATAATATTCAAGTTTACTATTTTTTTCCATAAATGAAAGGAATCAGCAGGGACACAAGCAGGATGCAGACATTTAAAGCCTTTATCTTTATATGACGTCTATCCATTTCTTATCTTCAACAAACCATAAGAATCTTAAGAAAATGTATGCAGATTAATGAATTTTCAATTTCCTTTTAACTTGAGATAGTTGTATAACTAAAAGGAAGGTTAACATCGTTTTTTCAGTTGGTTGATAGAAACGATGCTTCTGTATTTATGGACGGCACCGTTATAGGCTAGCGAATAAATATATTCGCTTTCCTCTACACAGTATCTGCCCCTTCGGTTCACTTAAGCTCCCCTTAAACTCACTTTACTTCGTTGCCGACAAGGCTTCTGATGTCCCGCGGTACGAATAAATCTAAGTGGGCAGAGTAATTGTCGACTTGTTGTACTACCGAGGTACATCTTATTGAGGCAGTTTTGCGGCTAAATTGGACCGCGTTAAGATCTGTAGAGGAGCGCCAGCGCGCCGTTTAATTAAAGGCCCCTTTATAGCGTTTAATGCGACGCGCCAGACGGTTATTTTCCTTAACAAGAAAAACCTTTCGCGGACTTGATTATTTAAAGCGGTGCGAGTGAAGTTTACTACGGCACAGTTGATGTATAGAGTGAACATCGCATACTGCTTTAAATTGGTAACATTAACCCAATTTCGTGATTCTTTTTATCGTCCATTTCAAAATTTCTAATTATGTTTGTAGTTATTTTGTGTAAAGCTATATACAGGACGAGTTTGTTTTTCAAATTTTACTGCAGGAGTCTCCAAAGAGGAGATAGAGAAATAGGTAAATGGGGGAAAAAATGAAGTTTTTGAGTCTTATTTAAAACTGAAAAACTCTGATTTCTTTGGCACCGCCTATTCGTTTGTTACTAAATTTACAGAAAAATATAGAGGACAAATTGATGGTAGATATGTTTAGTGCATAGAACAAAGAAGTTATCACCGAAAGTTAGACTTTTCTAATTAGAAACCATAGCTTTGACTACGATTTAAACAAGTAAGGTGGCAAAGTAATTTTTATACAAAAATAAAACATGACGGCTAACAGGATAACTAAAATGTTTTAACGTTTGATGGAAAGCACAATACAAAAACAAAATCTCCCAACTGACAAATTATTGTATTCTGAAAGCAGCAAGGTTTATATAATTAACTACGGTTTTAATTTAAAGAAAGTACAACGAAAATATTTATAACAGATCATATATTCAGCGTAAGAACATCCACAAATGTTCACTCGAGGCGAGACTCGTTTTAAAACAGTACCTTTTTATTTCTTTTAATACGTTGTAACGATTTTTGAGTCTTAAAATTTTGTTAATTTTAAATCACGAACTCGAAAACTGTGGGCCTGCAACACTGAATATCTAATGTGTCAGGTTACATAATTAATACATGTTGAGTTGATAGCAAAATCAGTTACCAATACTACCACAGATCTCTCTTAATGCAAATAAAGTAACTATTCTGCAAATCTGATGAGGACTTTTTTTACCGTATGAACAAGGTATTCAAGGTAGCCAGCTGAAGTTTAACGACCTTAATGGCTATTTTAATAGCGATTTGTTATATATATATCATATATCATATACCTAAATATACAGTTGTGAAATGCGCACCTGTCTAGTGAACAGTAGCTGTGTTAATTTACCAAATGAACTAGATTAAATTTAACGTTAGCAATACCGTGGAATATGTATATTGCTTTACATTCTTGGCTGTTTCGTGTCTGATCCTGGTGTACATTGTAAAGCTGCGTTTTTTCTCGACGTTTAGATGAAAACTTCCTCAAACTCTAGAAGATAAACAGATAAAAACCGCGGAAATACCAGAACCAACATGCACTAGGGTGACAGAATAAAATAGACACCAGGTAAAGAGGTATAAATATGTAAAAAGCTAAATTCTAAGAACGAATTAAGAACTTTCTCTTGTCATTAGGGTAGCGGTAGATGTATCGGAAGGAATTCGTCATAGTTTACTATCGTTGCAACTATGCCTCGCTTACAATGATATTAGCGACTTCACCCGGGGTCGCATCGTTGGCCAGAGTGAACGCGGCACTTCGCAACGTGAAATAAGTAATTTTTTAAATATTCCGTTGTCCACAGTTAACCGTGTGATTACACAATCTAAACGCAAGCAAAAAACAACAGTGGAGACGAGACCAGGTCGTGCCGGACCTTCTGAAAGAAGTAAAAGGGTGTTTGTGCGCGAAGTGTTAAGAGAACCGCGAAAAAGTACAGCTGAGCTTGCGGCAACTTCACAGAAAAGTCAGTGCACCGTTCTGCGATACCTCCACAGTGTGGGGATGTATAAAAGGGTGGCAAAGAAAAAACCTCTCCTTACAGCGTTTCAAAAATGGCGCCGAATGGCATGGGCAATCGAAATGCGAACGAAGCCCGAAGAGTTTTGGCGGTCTGTCATTTTTTCAGACGAAAGCAGATACTGCCAATTCAGTGATAGTGGTCGTACGCGGGTATGGAGACGTTCGCCACAGCAACTAGACAACAAATTTTTGCATCAGACGGTGAAATACGGCGGTGTAAACATCATGGTGTGGGGCGCGATATGGTATGGTGGAAGATCGCAATTAGTAATCTGCGACGGAAACATAAATGCGGCAAAATATATCCAAATATTAACAGAAGGACTACTACCGATATTCGACAACGCCATTTTATCTAAAGAAGACGCCACTTTTATGGAGGATGTAGCACCCTGCCACAAAGCAAGAACAACAACCACACGGAAAGAGGAAGAGGGGATTCGGATTTTACCATGGCTAGGCCAATCACCAGACATGAATCCGATAGAGAATGTTTGACACATAATCCAGACAAATATGGCGAAACGACACCGAAAACCCAGCAATAAGGAAAAACTCGTGGCAGCTGTTACAGAAGAGTGGTTAAATATTCCAGAAGACACCGTTGATCATTTAATAGATTCTATGCGACGACACTCGCAGCACTTCACACAAGTGGATCGGCAAAACATTGGTCTAATTTAAACATTTTAAAATATTTTGTATATATAATGAGAATAGAATCTTTTTTTAATTAGTAGGTGTCTATTTTATTCTATCACCCCACGAAAACGTCATAAAAAAATTGTTATCACTTTTCCATAAAACGAAAATCTGCAACAGTAACTGTGTATGACCCGTTAAAATTCGGAAAGTTGTAAAACAGCGCATTGTACTAAAGAGCATTGGAGACAATAGAAGTTCAGAGTTTATTTTGATGTGAAGGAAATCAATTGAGACAGAGACCGAATTCTATGTATTTTGGCAGGTACTTATCGGTAGGTACTTTCTAGTTTGGACTAAATGAACTTCAAGAACTAAGAAGAAAGTAAATTATCCTGAAAATCAATATATTACTCCAAAATATGTTTTCTGGGACTTTGTGAAGATAACCTAGATTTAATGATCAATGTACCTGCTATTGGAGTTGAAGCATAACCCGAAACAGGTGTCGTTGCAATGACATGTCAAAGTAATGTAACAGTTTAGGGGCAGTTTCGATGGGAAATAGTACTTTTTTAGAGAATTGTATTCTACTAGGTTATATGAAAGGGATTAGTACAGTGATCCATTAGATAACATTATTCGTTTGATATCTAGTACAGTAAGTTATATATTGTAAGATATCGTTTCACCCCATGACGCAGTTGGAAAAAATATCCCCATATATAATTCCACTTTGTAACTGTCTACTCTCTCTAGATTTTGGCGAACGGAAGCGAGCTTATGCCGTTCCGGTAGGTGAAAGTGACCCAGGAAGTCAACGCTGTGATCCCACTGTTTCAAGATACCGTTAGTGTCACAGGAAAAATAAATTAGCGTCGGACAAGCGCCGTGGAAAGGACCTTTTCGCAGGAAGGGATAAACAAATAACTTCTATTTTACGTGCTCTCGCTTACGGAAGTAGATTTATGTCGTTACGGTGGAAATTGATACCACCGAAGGACAATGAGTAACAGAAAGGAAAAGCGGCAGGTGCCCTTTGGCGTTTTTCGCATATGGATATTATTTTTCCGCACGAACATCAAATAAAAAGCAATAAATTTTATATCCATATATGCATATACAGTGAAACTCCCCCAACTCGAACTCCCCTAACTCGAAAATTTCTCTAACTCGAATATTTTTTATCCCGTGCGTTATCTATTAAATTTATATGCATATGACTGTCCTTAACTCGAATTTCTCTAACTCGAAAAAAATTAAACCAAATTTAAGACGTAGAATCTCTGTAACTCGAAATTTTCACTAAAGGTACGTGATACGCCATCTGTTAGCCGATATAACGTAATATCTATCGAAGGAATTCGGGGAAGTACCAATGACAACGGGTTTTATCATTCTTATTCATCTGCGTGTTGCGCTATATATTCAATCGTATTCGTTAGTGTTTGTCATCAACATGCCCCAGCGACGAAAACTTAAAAGTTTTAAAACAGTACAACAGAAATTAGAAATATTAAAAAAAGTGGACAATGGAATAAAAAAGAAGGTAATAGCTGCGGAATATGACGTACCAGCGAGTACATTGTCAACTATAATTAAAAACAAGGAACATATTCGAAGTTTCGCGAGTAAACTTACAAAACCTGCCAATTTCAAGCGAAACCGAATTTCAAACAAAAATGTAAACAGTGCGGTGTTTAAGTGGTTTGTGTCTACTAGAGAAAAAAACATTCCGGTGTCGGGGCCACTTCTACAGGAGAAAGCACTGGAATACTGTCAACGTTTAGGAACAACAAATTTTAAGGCCAACACCGGCTGGCTTCATAAATTTAAAAAAAGGCAAAATTTACGTTATTGTATTAGACATACGCATACACATATGAAATTTATATTTTATTTTTTAAATTTAGACATGACATATCGCATAAAAATATCTGTGGTGAAAGTGCCACAGTGGATGATCGTCAGGTCAGTGATTGGATTCGAAATATATTGCCGGGGATTTTGGGGCGGTATAGCGAAGATGATACTTTCAATGCTGACGAGACAGGGTTATTTTTCAAATGTCTACCTAAGAAAACTTTAGCCATTAGAGACGACAAATACTATGCTGGAAAACTTAGTAAAGATCGGGTCACATGCCTTCTAGCAACGAATATGAGTGGCACTGAAAAACTAAAACCTCTCATAATTGGCAGAAATGCAAAGCCACGATGTTTTAAATGGGTAAAATGGCTTCCTGTAGATTACGAGAACAACGTAAAGGCATGGATGACCTCTGAAATTTTTGAAAAATGGTTGGTTAAATTGGACAAGCAATTTTCACACGAGAATCGAAAAATAATAATGTTTATAGACAACTGCCCTGTTCATCCTGCAATACAACAGAAGCTGAAGTCCATCAAATTGCAATATTTGCCACCAAACGGAACTTCCAAACTGCAACCTTTAGATCAAGGCATCATTAAAAGTTTCAAAGATCATTACAAAGGAAGAATCCTTAAAAAAACTTTATATGCATTAGAGAATAACGGTTCTCCTAGCATATCACTTCTCGACTGTGTGAGAGAGGTTGCCATGACATGGCATGTGGATGTTAAACAAAAAACCATTCAAAACTGTTTTAGAGGAACGAAGACGAGGACGATGACAAAATTCCCCTTGCTCAACTAAAAGAACTACTGGAAAATTCAGAAGATAAAGAATTTCCTGTTGAAGTAGGGCAAGGTTTTTGAAAACTATGTTGAGTTGCTAAATGTCGAGAATGTAACTCTTGACACTTATCTTGAAATTGATAGTAACCTCTTAACTACTGACTATCCGACAGACGAAGACATTCTAAGGAGTGTATCAAGCATTACAGATGAAGAAACCTCCGATGAAGAAATTGTGGAACAACCATCACACAAACAAGTTTTACAAGCATTCGAGAGACTAAAGAATTATTGTATGTCTCATGAACAAACATCCGATAAGACATATATGTTCGTTAATAAAATTCAAAAATCGTATGAACACATCCGAGCGGCCAATGTTCGGCAACAGTTGATAACGGATTTCTTTAAAAAAACAATTTAATTACGCAATTGTTTTATGTTCCCATGTACAAGTACACATTTAATACCTATGTATGTAGGACAATTTTTGTTTAATTTCATACATATACATATAGTACATATATATATATATATATCCCAATGCATGTACTTTGTATTTTCAGTTTGTTTTTAAATCATTTTTTTATTTATTTTATATAATATTGTTATTACATATTATGCTTTATAAATATATACATATAATGAAAAGTAAATTGTGAATTTTCTGTAACTCAAATTTTCTCTAACTCGAATTTTATTTGGGGATTTAGGTGGTTCGAGTTAGGGGAGTTCCACTGTATATATTAGAAAGTTGTATATTCGCTATAAGTGCAGTTTAATTCTCTCTTATAGGTTTAGTTCTAATGGTTGTTTAGCTTTTAACCACACCCACGTTCAAAATCAGTGATACAACTGCATAGACACAGTTTATTCTGTCATTGGTTCCGAAATGTACTTAGATTTTCGAAGCAATTCATTATTCATTATTAATTGCTCAAAGGACAACATCTACAGTCATGTGATTTGGAAACAATCTTACAGCAATCACTCAGCTAGTAGAACTCGATATATTTTAAAGTTAATAGCCACAAAAGCAGTTCTTCCATGAACTACTAACAATTTGCCTTTGGTAAGCATTCTACCAACATATTTTATAACATCATAATTGATAGGTCCGGGCTTTCATGAATCAATAACGCTGATGCTCATAGGAGCTATAGAGAACACAGTAGGGTGGTTAGTATCATCTTTCGTCAATTACAGTGGTCATTGGCAGCCCGTAAGTTATTATTACGCGTGCGCCTGTGGTGCGTCTTAAGATACTCGTTCTCAGCATTCGCCAGCGCGTGAGGAAAATCACAGAAATCCACAACCCAAAAAAAACAGATCCGGAGCTCGAACCCGAGACCCCGAGAATAATAGCCAAACGCGCAAGGCAATCAACCAAGCCCGGTGTCTGTTGTTCTAAAAAATCCTTAAATGTTTTCTTTTGAAGAATTCAGGTTTCCGGGTTGAAACCGCGTCGTAGCTGCACGAGTCTGCCGACATTTTGCTCTGAGTTGCATGGGGCGGTGTCAACCCAAGAACCTAAATCCTTTAAAAGATAAAATAATTTTTAGATCAGCAAGTAGAGGTTCGTTTAGAGACCTACACCAGAAGTGAAGTAGAAGGATAGGAACTGGCACAAAATCGCTTTTTGGCGTTAGATCGAAGCTCGTAAAAATGTAAAGCAATAATTGTTATTGCTTTGATTGAGTGCTGTTCTACCTTGTTTCAGACTAGAAAGGTTCGAAACGGTAATACAATCACATTTAGTTTCATGGTAGGTTCTACATCTGATATATTAATAATTTCTTTAGATCCTTTTATCAAATGGAAAGACTTCTGAACTACAATGAGTATTCAACAAAAAATAAAAAATTGGAATTCTTGCATTCATGTTAGACTGCAGATCCTTTTTTTGTACCAACATGTCTTATGCTAGTCTGCTTTCTATTTCGTACAGTTTCCTTGCATTTCCTTCGTATATTATAATATATTTTCAATCAACGTTATATATGAAAACATTTACAAATGCTCTCACAAATTCTCGAATATACAAAAACGAATAATGTTCAACATTAAATACAATATCATATCGAAATTTACTTCAATGACTTCTACTCCGAGCCGTTAAAAAAGAGGTACACTCCAGAGAGCTTAACCAACGATACAAATAACATAAACAGCAGATTCCGATGCAATAGAGCGCCGTCACGCCATGCCATATGGCCTGCATATGATTGATATAAATGAACTGTCAGCCAGCGCGAGTTTCATATTGCGAACCGTACATAATGAACTTTTTCACGTGTCTTTTTGGAAGCATTTATTTTCTGGCGCTCTTTTTTTCGGGAGTCATTTTTCGTTTGCGAAACGTAATGGGATAACGGAACGAACTAATGAACAAAAAAGAACTACCTCGAACTTCCACCGCCGCTGTGGTATGAAATGTGGGATTTTTATATGTCCCGACACACGTATTAGAATTCAGACTGGTAATATAGAATCATTTCGATGTTATTTTTCATTTTTCTATAAGAGAGTGAGAGATATTTTAAATATTACACTAGACGCCCTACAGAGCTTTATATTAGCATTTGTTTCATTTTGCAGACATTTTTGGTAGCTGAATGAATATGCATAAATACTCGGCTATAAGGCAGCAACAGTAGCTTTATGTTGACGCTAAAATAGATTAAAAATATGGAAAGGCATTAGAAATTACAGGGATGTGCAATTTTTTTAATGAAACCAAAAAACTGCTTGACAAACGAATCTACTCCTTCAGATTAAATTGCTTAGATCTGCGGATAATTCTAATCAAAATTGATATCAAAACATAACCTATCGTGTGTCCTTTGTATAGTAATACCGTCAACTGGGCTGACTAAGTGTAAGGATCATGGAATATCGTAGTGAGTATTATCAAGGTTTGGTCTTAATTAACTTGGTATCAGCAAAGAAGCCAACGTGCCTTGAATGAGAAAGAAAGGAAAATTGAAGGAAAGTGGAAAGTGGCCTAAGCCTCCGGATGTCCGTTGGTACAAAGAACAACAAATTAAAAAGGAAACTGTACCGCCGACTCAAATCAGCAGCCATAAGTTTCAGATGGACTACTAATCCCCTTGTCTTCCATTTTTTTAAACAATTTAAAAAAAAAAAGTTTCTAAACTCTGTACAGTGAAGTTTAAAACAGTTGTGCATACGTAATTTCTTTAAAGTTAGTTTCCTCTTAACTTGAGTTTGGCCTAATGTTTAGGGCAGATTTTTTAAAGAAAAGGTATTCCCATACACTCACGATTTTGTTTGTTTTGTTTTGCGGTGCTGTTATTACAAATTATAATAATGTTGACGTTTTACAAGTTTCTAACGACTGGTTTCAAATATAAAGTATATATAGATTCCCTTTTTATCTTTTTTTGTTTTTACCCATTTCTTAAATACTTTCCAACACTAAATCTGTACATTTGAATTCTGTATGGTGACTAGTAATCATAAAACGTTTTGATATCTTTTCGAAGAGAAACCAGGTGTGGCACTTAATCACTCCAATAAATGGAGTAAGTTGCCGCAAAAAATAAATTCTCCCTCCCTTCTGTTGTAACTAAAACTTCTTTAAGACCTATAAATTGATAGCAAAGTTATAAGTCTATATTGTATTGAAAATTCATCCCAATTGAATTGGTATCAAAGGAGATATAGCATAAAAACAAAATATCTCACTTTGTCACCCCGGTTAACAGTATTGTAAAAAGTACAACAACAGTGGAATAATGGAGGAAGAAGTATATTATCAAATCCATCTCAACTGAAGTATTTAGCAGCTAACTTTTTCACATAGGTTTTCGCCATAGACCTTTTATTTTATTCCGAATTATAGACCAATGCAGTTCAAATACAAACCATTGGATCATAAAGTAACAACCAAAATGATTCCTTTTTAGGCCTCCTCATTTCCCTAAATCTTTGTTGCAATTTTCTTATTTGTTAGCTCTTGCAAAAGCTTCTTTAGTGTGAATAGGGCAATATCCTCCCATCAACAATACCAATACCAAAAAACCAAATACCAGAAGTAAAAGAAATAATGATATCGAATCTAGCTCAACAAGAGTAATAAAATATTTCTACCAAGCAAATTCGAACGCAATACCTTTTGTCAACGGTTAATAAACTCATAATTGAACATTATTCATAAAAACAAGATAAATTTTCTTCTTAATATATTCGTTAAATTTAGGTTAAGTACAAGGAGATGCGAAAAAGAACTAAAATACATCATAAACCTTGGCAATACAAGCAAGGGTACAATGGTTTCTCTTCTACGGATGTGGACCGAATTTTACGAAAACTCCAATATAAAAGAAATTCCAGACCTTCATACCAAGAGACATCAGTAATAAAAAATTCACAACACTACTTCTTCACTCAACAGTACCATAAAAAGGTTGAGTAAAATTTTCCGCCAACAAAATATGACCGTGTCGTTTGTATCAAAGCCTGAAAAACATTTTAAGCAACGATAAACGGATATGATGAAAAGGTCTGGAATTTACCAAATCGCATAAATTTACACTGGAGAAACTAGAAGGAGTATCAGAACGAGGTTTAAAAAACCTAAAGTTCCCAAAAAAATCCCCAATATGTTATAAAAGTAACTAACTAAGAAGTCGTTAAGCTTGCGTAGGAAATATTGCATGCTGATATATTTTTTATGGATTGTCAAAGCTGGTAATTAAATAATTACGTTGCATTCTAAATAAATTATTAACTTGTGCTGTGTGGAGTTTACTGTAATACCTGTGAATAATCATTCTATTGAAAGTAATGTTTACGGATGAACCAACTTTCTCTTGCACAGTTGCACGTGTTTGATCTAGAAAAAATCCACACCAAACATACAATACGCGAACTCGTCATCACCAAGAACTTAATGTTTGGGTTGATATTTTAAGCAGTAATATTATTAGTCCAGTTTTTATTAATATTATTTGAGATGTGCAAAATTTGTGGGTCTATTAGCTAAAAAAAATATAACAGCTATTATTAATTTTGAATGAATATATTTAAGCAAATCTGGTACCAACAGGATGGTTGGTACGCACATAATAATTTATTAGTACGTTAACATTTATGTATACAGCACATTTCAATAACGTTTGATGAGTAGCCAGATGTATTCTCAGATATTTTTTTCCTCCGCGGTTACTTCCTACTCAAATAACAAATACACTGGATCAGTATCGACAAAAAATCCAAGAAGAAGTTGCAAATACACTAGCAGAATATCTATTCAATGCTACACGCAATTTTTGGAACTGATTGAAAATGAAGATCGGTTTTAAGTTCCTACTTAATTTTTGCCGCATGCACCCGTATAAATGTGTGCTAAAAAAAGTCGCTTAATGAATTTTACATTAAATATATGCTATCTGTCACCTTATTTATTAATACAGAATATACAGAACGCAATACGTCAAAAACGCGTGAAATCTAGAAAAACGGATGTTAATGAATTACTAATATTAGCAGCGAAAACGGATAAAACTTAAACCGATACCCGCTTCTCCTCGTTGTTCTTCATTGCTTCGTCTGCCTCATAATTAAGCATAATAGTGTAATAATAATCGAGTTACTGGTCCTTTTATGCGTCCCGGGAGAAGATGCGCGGCGACGTTAGAGCTTTCCACTTAATTATGACATAATGGGATGGCGAAGTATCGGATCCAGCAGCAAGCCTTCGAGACTTAAGTGCAGCCGTAAAGAAGAAGATACGGGATGGAGAAAGAGTAGACGTTACTTAATTAATTTTCTTGGGGAGGCTATTGATGGTGCCATCTTAAGTAGATGAAAGCAGTCTACAAGCAAGGATATAAACGCATCCTGTTGTTTAGTTGCTTGTTTGTCGAGTGTATAGGTTTAAATATAGTGATAGAGGTAGACTTTCATACAAATTCAGTAGGATGTAGATGACACAATGCGCTGCTAGTTCACTACTGTCTTCGTTCACCAGAAAATTTTGTTCCCATTTATAGCATTTTGAAGTACTGTACAGGGTGACTTTGAACTAAAATAAAAATTACGGAAAATTGAAGGGTGTAATTATATAGAATACAAATCCAAAAAAAATTGTGTCAGTTATGACTCGAACATCAGAATTAAAAAAAAAAACCTAGAAAATTGTTGTATGTGCATATGAATGCAAAATACATCCATCCAATCAAACTCGTATGCATGCACCCAGACTCATACACTACAATGACACAGCTGTCGATGTTATACAAATTACAAGATAACACTGTCCATCTTTCCAGCGGCATGTTCAATAACATGTTTACATACAAATATTTCGGCTGTCAATAATAAAGAATTTTTACTAGACTTCTTTAAGTCTAGCAAAATGTTTCCATTTTTTATACTTTTTTATTTTATTCTACGGACATCCTGTATTAACTGATTCTATTAGAAAAATTCATCTAACGCAGTTGAGTTTTTATAAAAGTATTAACCACGCATTCGTTTTAACTATAGCAAGTATATATATTTCAAAATATATAAATGAGCACACGTTTGAGATAGGTCGGAAAAGAAACTACGTTGCTCAAAATAATAAATGGATATTTTATACAAACAATAACAAATTTTAAAAAGATTCCATGTATTCGTTACTTTCAGTATTTGTAACCAAGCATCTGAACGCATTATTGCGTTTTAATTGGATAAATTTTTAATTTATAGATGTAACATAGCATGTTCTATTTTTTAATATAGGAAAACTAAAGAAATATTCATTTTTTCAGAAGTTTTACTCCAATAATTTTCACCAAAAATAAATACTGAAACGAAATTCACAGCTTTATATTTGGATAGAATTGACTGGGTTTGAATATTGAACTGATAGGCTAACCATATTCCATCTATTGCTGCATGATGAGAACGAGCATTATCGACCATAAAAATAAACTATTCTTCCACCGTTATGCACACCAAATCAGAGTTCCTCTATTAACTGAATATAAATCTGGATTCGTTACCACTATAATAATACTAGCTCTTACTCATTATACCAATACCAATTGATATCATTAGTTGACATCCTACTAGCGCTTTTATAATGTAAGAGGAAATCCAAGCCAACGACTTTCTAATTTCCATCGTTTATTCTGACGTTCACCAGCAGCGTATCTATTGCCGTCTTGAAGGTAGCCTTGTGACAATGGCTGTGTGTTATTTGCTTGTCAGATTTATCATTAATTTACTGATTTGTCTGGGTATTTCTCTTCGCTATTTTTTTGTGAAATTTGTTTGATGCGGGAAGTGATATTCTCTACCTTAGTAATCCAGCGCTCTTGACCTCTATACTGATTCAGCAGAGAGAAGTTACTATGTTAAACTTGTACGTATTTGAGCTACAATTTTCTCCACGGGAGAATTTGTGCAGTGGGTTAATTTTTCTGCGAAAGAGAAGTTGCGTACTCTATTAATTTAATACCATTATCACTTCAAGATTTTTTTGGTATATATAGTCCAAAGTTATCTCTTATTGTTTATATTTATACCAACGTTCCAGTGACAAAAATAAACTAACTTCCAAACGGGATTAGGCTGAAAGTGCGAGTTCTACATGGCAGTTGTGACAAGTTGGTGCTGCTCATGCAGGCCGACACTTCCCTTGTCTTCATTAAATGTTTTAATTTCCAAAAAACGATTTCAAAGTCTAGAAAGTGTGCTTTGGCTCACTCCAGGGTATTTAACAACACATTCCTTTATCCAATATTCGTCCCTTTTTGTATTAGAAAAATTGTACTTACTTCGGATGGCATGCCCAATTAATTATGCAAAAGTATTATAAGCTGTTCTAAGTTATTTCAAAACATAAATTGTTTTACATATACAGAAATATTTAAAAAAATTTTAGATGTTGAAAGAAGTCGGAAAACTATTTTACCAAAGAAGATCAGGAAGCAAAGGTAATTCACGAGAACTGGCATGAAATTAATTCTGGCGTTAGAGCTAAGCTCGTAAAAATGTAAAGCAATAATTGTTAAATGTTCTTGTATCTTATTTTAGATTACAGCAGTTAGGGGCGGTAACACAGTCACATTTAGTTCCATAGTAGATTTCAAAAAATTTAAAAGAATTCACGAATTTTCCGTAGCTGGTATTATAGTTGTTATATTAGTTAACAACGTAACTTACAAGGGGAGTATATAAAGAGTTAATCGCTGAGTTTAAGATAGCTTAGTCAGCTTGTAGTTTTACTAATCTCAATTAATTCTTAATATGCAACAAATCGCTTATACGTTCAACAAAAATGTAATTGCGATGTCACTGAAGGATTACATATATCGATGCAGTGATGTGTTCCTTCAAATTTGATAAAATTCTCAATATTTGCACGTACACATGAAATAGTCGCCCTTTGTAAGCTTTTGAAGTCAGCTCTACGAGAAGTTTAAATCAAATTACACGCATCTGTAAACAATAAACGGTTCGACAGGGTATGAACTGACTCGAACGCACGTCATTCAAGAGAAAGGTTTAAAAGCAAGCTTGCGTTTAACACGCGATAACACGTGTCGTAGAATAAATCGATTCGATTTTCTCAAATTCGTATCATTTTCTGCCAATCGAGAAATGGTGGAGGTGCCGGTGACGTTGCATTAGAAAGTAAGAACGTTTGTTTCCTGTGCATAACGCAAATATTTTTGTGGTAGCTATCTACGATGGTAAATTTATACACTTAATTACACCTAGCGTATTTACTTCATGGAGAAGAAATTTAACGCTAGCTGCCTGTCGACATAACTACGTTCGCTGTGTGTTATTTTTTGACCACGTGTTTTTCTTGTTTACCTCCTATACATATTTATTCGATGCGTATTATGATTTCATCACTTTATTGTTGTATTTACAGTTAGTTTTGTACGTCTTTAAGTCACCCTAATAAACCCCGCTGACGGAGAAGAATGTCTTTGCGTTAACCTCATCCTTTTCATTGTAATTCACTTTAATTTAAACTTATTTACATTGAAGCACGAATTGCTCCTCTTGTGGAAACTCGCTAGGCAAGGATGACAGTTACATGAATTGCTGAATATGTAGAAAGCCATTCAAAACAACTAAAGTGGAATTCACAAGAAGTGAAATGAAGAAAATAAATTCAAGCTTGGTCCTGCAAGGAATGTTTGAGTTCGATAACGATTAAGTCAGTAGTTTTAACTCTGCAGAAGGAAATAAAGGTTCCTAAATTGAACTCTTCTTCGGTACCTTCCAATTCCGCTAATTCTTTACTTGAAATAAATACGTTGTCACCCACAGCCATAATCAATAATAAACGAACTGTTTATTCAATTGGACGGTATGATTCAATAGAAAGGTTTAAATACACGATACTCGAATCATAGTATAAATCGATTCGATTTTCACAAATTCGTATCATTTCGTTCCCATAGAAAAATGGTGGAGGTGCCGGTGACGTTACATTACATAACATATTTATTTCTTGTGATACGGTCCAGTTCCGGAAACAACTCATTTAATCTACTACTTATTACTAAAGAAATTATTCCTGAATGGAAAAACTGAAGAAAATAATGTTATTGTCGGTATTGTATACATAAAAAATCGTTCCAAGAATCAACGTCTAGCACACAAACATAACACTATCGCTGAATGTTTTGATTATTTAAATATTACAGTTTCTGGCTTCAGAACCAATAAGCTTGGCAAATTTGTTAGTACAAAATCCTTTTCCAAGAAACTAAAAATCTTGATGATGATTATCACCAGGATAAAAGATTCTAATAAATATTTAATAATAATTTTTCGATTTCGCGGGATGAGCTTATGTAGTGTAAGAGTAACTAAATATACGCAAGCATCTGCTCATGTACTATCAAAATACTTACGGTATTCATCACACAATCCATATTTTACTTTGGCTACTTTTCCTTTCTCATTATGTTCTTCCTTTTACTGAAACTTGGCTTCCTGATTCGATATCCAATAAAGAATTTCTTTCTCCATCTTACACTGTTGTTCGATGTAATTGTCATTCTCTAGGTACTGGTTGGATAGTGGGAAGTGACGTTTTGTTGGTCCTTTTAAATTACATTGTTTGTGATATCGTTCGTATTTAATACATCAGTACCCTTAGCTGATCTACTAAAGTATAGCATCTGAAACTGGTTATTGTTATTTTATATTAATTTGTATTTCTCCCAATACCAATTATCATGCCCTTAAACATTCTTTTGACGTGGTTGAAATCTTTCCATGGATAAACCTGCGATTATTACTGGTGATTTTAGTTTATCCAATTTCATATCTGAGCGCTTTTGATTGCAAATTAAGCGTATTCTTATCTTTTGTGTAGATTCTAAACCGGGGTCAACTCAATCGCATTTTGAGTTGAAAGGATAGTTTTAGATTTAGTTCAGTTGAGATTTTGCATGATTTTCTTCCTCTCTTAGTTGAAGGCAATCAATATCCCGCTCTGGATATTTCTGTAGTTAATACTAAACCTTCTAAAGTATCTTCATTTCATTCGAATAATAACCTTCAATAAAATTTTTACATAGACAACTATTACAAGCTTGACCCCAACTTATCTACTACCAATTGGTTAAGATAACCAATTAAGAGTCATTAAAATATTACCTTGTCTGTATAGGACTTTTACAACAAGTTGTATACTATCTTGAATCGATCTATTCCTTTCGTGGGCTCAAATCACAAGACACACTACTCTCACGGTTCTCCTCTGGAAGAAAAAAACTAAAGCCGAGGGTTTACTATCATAAAAAAAATGGAGAACGACGCGCGAAAGTTATTATAAAATGAAGCTTCAGAGACTTCGCAAATCGGTAAAGACGGACATAGATTTAGCGTATAATTTATACGAAGAGGTTATGGTGCTACTAACGAATACGGTAGTCCAAGATCCATAGTTGAGTCTATAGACCCAACATAGATAGTATTTGAGCTCTGATCTCCTACATATAGGTTCTAACTTGTCCCTGTTGTTTGCAGTCTCTTTCAATAGATGAAATAATGCAGTGCCTCCAAAGCTTGAAAAAAAAACTTACAACTGGAGATGACAACTTTTTTTTAAACATTGTGCTACTTCTTTTCGCAAAAGAGTTTGAAGTTTTAATTTACAAGAGTGTCTCATAGTTCTGAATGCTGCTTTTCTGCACATTAACATAGATTTATGTCAAGTGAATCTACTATAACTAACTTGATGAAGATTTTCCATGACATAGCTGGAGCTGTTGTCAACTCAATGTTATTTATAGTAACTTTTCTCATGCGTTCGACCTGATGGGTCGTAATAGTTTTGGAGTACCCCAACGGTCAAACCTTGATCCATTCCTCTTTAGTATATACATCGATGGTCTCAAATCTATTAACTGCGCTTTACTAGCCTATACCAACGAGATTAAGACTTACTACTATATTAATTCTTGCACTAATGTTGATTTTCTAAAACGTAATTTGGAAAAGATTCATACCTGGCGTCTGCATCATAACCTAAAATTAAACATAGAAAAATCTTTGCTCATGCCCTTGCAAAAGGAATATGTAGAATCGATTCTCTGTATTACACTAACTATATTCCTACTCAATTAGGGACATCAAAAAATTCAAGAAAAGTGTACGTAGGATTGACTAACCTATATTTGTCAGTGGCGTTTGAGGGTCTTCAAAAAGATATAGTCCTGTACTGAAACAAAATATGAATTCACACCGCCTGGTATCCTGCGGTGTCATATAACCTTTGAATGACTACAATAAGGAAATGATTTAGAGAAAGCACACTGTGATTATTCGTTGTAACGGACCGTGTATACAAATGAAAGTGTGTGGACATTATACATTTATATGCTTATTCATCCAAGTCATCCGCCTCCTAAATTTTCGTATGTTTTTACATAAATCTGTAGTGAATTTACATCGATTCCGTTCAAACTTTGCAAGTTGTTAACTTAAAACCATCTGTAAAAAAAAGTAAATAAAAAGAAATAAAAACAAAATTGTTCATCCATTATTTTGCAAATATCTAGTTAAGTTAAGTTTATTGTTCCATCTAATTTTTAATATGTTCTAACAACTTCACAACCTAGACTCTCTAACCCCTTACCAACTTTGCATTAATCATGTCAACCAATCTTCACAAAAAAAATTAAACAGAAACATACTTCGGTTCTGGAACTGATAACTTTTATTCGCAATAACGGTATCTATAAAATACAATTTTGTCACCGGTAGATGTCGTGAAATATAATTTCGTCAAGGGAAAGCGAAGAAATAGCCGTACAATTGCATTCGCGCAGCTACGATTTTGTCATTTCGAGCGTATTATACGTTCTTTTGTGCGATCGGAGAGACAAGAGTAGCTTCCTCGTCCGTCGACCGTCGTCATTAAGTGCACTGAAAGGAAATAGAAAGACATCAGAAATAAATCTAATTTCTAAAATGCAATACATTTCTGAACGAGTGATATTTTTACCGAGTTCGACGCTGTTTCGACTTCTATTGACAGACAATCGCGAGGTTTCGCTTTTGTTCCCTCCCCGATTCGTCACTGACAGAGACAAAAGTATGACAAGAAACGTCGTGATATGATTAAGTTAGCGACGTAGGCGGAACGGAGAACAGGGAAAGAAGCAATGGAATCGATACGAAATAAGCAGAACGTTCTTTTTTCCGTTTTCCTTTTTTCGCGTTGATATTGTATTGGCGGCGACTATTGCCGCTTTGCTCGTCATGTCTCCTTTCCTCGCGATGTTATCGAGAAACGTTAGTGGATACGTAAACAATATTTATTTTATTCTAACGTTCTTAAATTCTGTTAATTATTGTTTCTATTTAGCGTCGAATATTATGCTTAGGATTCATTTTTAAAAAGCATTCTTTCGATATCATTTTTCCTTGGACTATTATTAATAATCAATTCTAATTGCACCTCTAGATATACACACATAGAAAATAAATAACTTTATGGTTTTCAGTTGGTTATCCTTAACCTTATTTGAAATGTTGCCGCAGATTTTTAGATCTTGCTTGATAGCACTTTTATATAATAATAATAATCATCTTCATTATCCGACAGATTAAGTAGACAAGGTCCACAAACAGAATAATTGCAACAATGCAAATATAAATATGTAGGCATTAACATGTGGGTATATGTGTGTCTATTTATATTTGTTTATACGTAATTTAGAAGAAAAACAAACATAAATATATACGCGTACACTCGTATGCATACACGTGCGAAGGTGTGTATATTCATGTTAGTATATTTTTAATTATGTAGGTGCACTACAGTCCATATTAGTTCGGACACCCAACAAAATGTTGTACAGTCTACTAAAAAATAATATTACTTTTATATATAAATAACATCTATATTAGATCCTCCGGAATAACCCTCATCGCCACAAATAGGATTATTTTTGGGAGAATATTGCAGGTAATAAATTTACAATGCTCTTTGGGGTGGGAGCAGGCCACCCGAAAGTGTATTGTGTATTGATAAATACTTTAGTTTTTAAATAAACCCGCTTGTGCGTGCGTTAATGTTAAGAGCGTATATTTTTGTGTGAACCTAATTAAATTACTAAAATACCAGGAGAGAAACCGACATGTTTAGAAAAGTCACTGTTGGTTTTTTCCGAAAAAAATACATGTTAGTAAATCATTCGGACATATCAACGCACAGGCTGTTTACGAGATCGGGCACGTTCAGGTCGTAAGAGGATAACAACTCACGCCAACGATGGGTATATAAAATTGCTGAACAAGCGAAATAGGAGACTGACAGCACTAGAAATCACCGCCGAAATGGATCGCAATCGTGCAAGAAGAATTTCTGTTACTACAGTAAAAAGAAAATGAGAAAAAGTTTATTTAGAAATACTGCAAGAAAAGGCAATAACATCGAGGCAACGTCTAATCCAGAAAAATTTTGTATTCGTGCAGGACAATGATCCCAAACACTCAGCAGTAATATGTAAAAATTTCTTAAATGAAGAACAAAATAACAGCATTTTACAGATAATGACATGACCGCCACAAAGCCCCATCGAGCGGTTTGAGATAAATTGGACAGGAGAATCCGGAAAGTATGCCCTACATCCGTAGGCTACCTGTGCAACATTTTACAAGGGGAATGGATGAATATACCAAATAGAGTCCTTGAAAATCTAGTGGGGCGGATGTATCGGGTTGTGGTAGGTGTTTTTCTCACAAAACTAAATTTCTTTGATAAACGGAATGTTGAAGAAGTTGTTTATTTTTCGTTAGAATCAGTTTTATTAATTTATTTAGAATTGTTTACTTGCCCGAACTAATATTAACGATAGTGTACATATATATAATATAGATAACATTATGAAGAACAACATTTATCTGGAACAAATAATGTTCTTTCAAAAAATATGCACATTCAAGTATGTACATACCCTTCTGTCAAAACGTTAATTACTTCTTTTTGTGGGAATTTAGAAGACAACCATCTTCTTTGAGTTTGCTAAAAAACTTTAAAATTGTTTTTGCACAAAGTAGAGGTCTGTCAGGATAGTTAACTGAAAACGTATCTGTCACTGTTCTTAAGCTATTATTCTTCTAGTACCTCATTATCGTTGCCACCTTTTTTATCTTTGTTGTACTTGCTTATTAAGCCATAAGTAAATACTTCACGGTGTGGAACTGCCTGCTATGTCTGTAATGCATTGACAGTTATCTTTTTAAAGTTACACATAGGAAAAATGTATGTGTAAACATACAAAAAAAGGATCCGGTATATTAATTTAGTTTGAAGCATTCTTTTAAGTTAAAAGGAAAGAATATTTAAAGCTTAGTTAAAAATTTAATTAGCCTTTTCTATAAAAACTTCGGATGAGCTCTTGTATTCTTGGTTTTTCATTTTGCGTTTCGTCAATGGACTTCGGAACTTTAATTTTTAACTACTTACTTTTCTACTCAATTAGTTACGGCGCCATCACGTCAACGTAAGCGATGACATTTCAACGGGAGAAATTCGCCCGAACTCCGAACTATTAAAATTAACTTCCACAGTTTCAATAAGTCAAGGTGTCAGAAACCCAAGAGCGCGACACTTCTTACATAATCTAGGTCTTCCAGCTCGCCCGGTGTGGCCGCCTCGAGATTTCACGAAGTTCATAAAGCTTTCAGCGTCGAGGGTGCACTTTATTTTTCGTCGTCGGTGATGAACCCATCCCAGCGGCAGGGGCGGTCCGTCTACAATACGCCGACCTTTTCCTCGAGGAAAGTTTTCGCTCGATGACATCATCTCGGTAAAAGAACCAAGGTGTATCGGTGGGCGGTTGTCGCTTAACTTTTCTTGGCGCATTTTAACCTTGCCGGAACGTATAGTAAGTATGGCGTAGCAATGGCCGAATATGAATTTTGCAGCCGGCGTGGGACTTGCGGCGTCACGATATTTCGACGCGGTTCACATAATAAATTCATGCGCTAAAATCTAAGTTTCACCGAACGGGAAACGGTAGCGATATTATACGCCAACGCATTGTATGATGGATGCATTAAAAATCGATTAAGGAACCTGAGAGATTGATTCGACGCAGAAAATTTAGAGGTATTTCACATGTATAATACATCGCTTGGTTATAAAACTTCTTCACCTGTTGCAAATTGTCGACAGCGACAGATAAAATCGTAAAAAGTTTTATATGCGCTATACCATGACGTGAAAACCACATTCGGCGGTTATTTAGTAACTGATAGTTGATGTTGGAAATTTCTCATAGAATAAGAGAAAATATAATACAAGTTAAGCGTGTTATCCCTACAGTATATTACGTTCGCCATAAATTTATGTTATTGAGAACGACTTGGCGTTTACTAGAAATCCCCAACGAAATGCGCCAATAGAATGCATGAATATTCCCTGAAAATATAATCTGACGATAATACCAACGATATAGTAAGCACACATTATAGGTTTGAAAAATGACATGTAGATTAGTGTAAAGTGTATGAAGTCCAAATTATTCAATAAGCGCAAACTTATGATAACTTTAATGTTATATTACATTGACAGTAAGCCGAATGGGTGATTTAACCCAACCCTCTACAATCGATCAATACTATCTATTGTAGCCGAGCAGGTAATATTAACGATTCTTGATTACATCCGTATTTCTGGCAAACTCCAGAAATTTACTCCAAGGAGTTGCACTCAGTTCGTCTGATGTGAGAAAGATACTGCAACACATAGAGAGTATTTGTTTCTGCATACGGCAGGGCAGTGATATAAATTATTTTCAACTGCTTCTTCCTATTCCAAGCATAGACAACACCCACCTTCCAGAGCTATACCTATTCTATGCAGGTATTTCTTTACTCCTGCGGGCATGGCCTGTAAAAATTGCAGTTAGAGCCTTGACAGGGTTCTTATCCAGCTCTATTAATTTCTAAGCTCAGTTTTGACTAGGTAATATAAATGCCTTAGCATAGGACAGACCCATGGATTGATCCCATGTCCACAGAAATTTCTCTTCGACCTATGGGGCAATATCGGTCACTTGATTGCCTTCAATACCAGTATGTTTTAGTACCCAGATGAAAATAGCTTTGTTTCCACTACTCATTACACATTAAGACTCTTCCAGTAGCCAGCTACAAGTCTGGAAAAGGTTCTACCTATTCCAATAGTCTATAATGCAGCTTGACTACAAGAGAAATCTTTAATCTATCTGTGATTTACTTCTTTAGAAATGTGTACTTCAGAGCCTACGTACATGCGGAAAGTGCAACATACAGAAATTTTAAAATGTAGTGTTATATTGGCCATCAAAAACAATAAAATTCGTGTCAAACTTTTCATCTCAATATTGCATGAGTTAATAACGTCAACCCCGCTAAAAAATAAGTACTTTAATTTTCGAAAAATGTTCGATTTTCAAACCAACTACTCTATTTTCAAAACCAAAAAATATTATTATTAATTATTTTTGAAAAATCTTGACAAATTTAGTTTTTCTTTTTATACCGAACATTTTATGGTTTTAGTTTTACTACGACCTATAACGGCCTAAAATGAGCGCTTTCCTCAATCTCCTTAACAATTTCTTTATTAGTACTCTGTCATTCAGGGTACCGGCCTGCTCGTTAGCGAGGGAGTGGGTCGATCCATACTTATTTTATCGCCCAAGTCCAAAAATAAGTAAGGTGTCACCTGTTTTAAATAACCCTGCAGAGAGGAAGAAACAGGACCCTCGTAGATGGGAGAAGGAAGGCTAAATTATACAGAAACTAATTAAGTCGGCACATCAGCAATTTACTATAATGGATAAAAAAGAAATTACAACAGAACGTCCAATCCAAATTAAGAAAAGTGTTAAAGTTAAATATTCATACTAAATTAGGACAAATAAAGTTTACCGGTCGCAATGGCCAGTCGATACCATTCACATTGAAAATAAAAATGGTTTCGATCTTTATGTTCGGTAGAATACAAAAAAAAACTACAAACCGACCTTGCAGGTATAAATTAAAAGTGAAATTAAAAGAATTATCTTAATTTGTGTCTGGGTAGTGCTGACAGTTCTTCCTCTACAATGACTCACTCCTCTAAGATCCTTTTTCCTAAGCCTTTGGTTGATGAGACGGTCTGCTGATTGTCCCTAAATAGTAACTCCAAATTGTCACAAAAATAGTAATCTCTAATTAACCCAAAAATAGAAACGCCTAGAAAGAGAACCACTGAAAAAAATTTGCAAAACCCCGCAATGACGGGGAAACAATTAAATACGATATCTGAAAGTAAACAACAAACGGCAACACTTGTTCTATTCAAAATGGTAGTGGGAGGCCACTTTCTGGCGCACCGAATAACCAATGCTAACCAAATATGCATTAATTTCCAAACATTGCTATCCCAAGCTTCGGCATAGTAAAAAGGGTAGGTTTCTACACCTCCTACGTGAAACTCACTTAAAAGAACTGAAAATGCTACTTCCAGCAACCGTTCCCAACTATATAAATTTTCGAGCTCAGATGTCAACGACAAAAGTGCCGAAAAATTCACTCAGGAAGATGTTTCTCCCCACAACCGAAATGCGTCTACCGAACCATGTTAAAGATGGAAAAGAAATGAAATCTGAAAAATATTAACAACCAATTATTAATTAACAATATTTAAATGAAATTGACAAAGGAGACAAGAAAAAGGAGTACTCAATTAGTACGAAACTAATCAATAAAAGAAGATAGGAATCCCAAGGCGAAGAGAATTTCACACCGCTCCCATCTCTAATAAGATAATGCCCTCTCTAATAGTTTTGTTGCAGGCTAACTGTTGACAACACTCATAGCCTCGTAGACAGCTGATAGATACATAAACCCTAGCGACGGTAACCAACAAATAATTCAAATGAAAACTAAAAATTCTAAGAAAATAAAACGAAGAATCAGAGGAAACCTTATCTATAAACAAACCTAAAATTGTTAAATTAAATAATAATCTACGTATATAGCGCTAAAATACATAAATAAAGGAATCACGCTGAACAAAATTAAACATAATTTTGAAACCATAAAAAGGAACGTACCAGTTAAACTTAACGTAGACTGAAAACGAAAATGTGAAACTACCATAATGCTGCATGAACATTTTACTATCAAGTAGGTGCAATAACAACTGCATGGTGTTAAAGATGAATCTACTTCTTCAAAATATTTTAGCAACATTTTGTTTAATTTTGGAATAGAATTTGTAATAATAAATATTAATTAAACTATTGCGAACTACATTTAAAGTTTCGTGATGAGTGGTTACTGCCTCTAATAAGTGCAGGTGTAAAATAACTAATTCATACCTAGCTATTGATAAGAATGCCATTAAAAGATTACGTTTGTTCGGTTGACCGTAATTATGTAAAATTACAATCAACCAGAAGATTCACATTCTTCATTTTTTTTACAATATAAAACCATTTTTATTAAGCATGATCTCAACGATCTGTTTATTTAATTGTTTATTGCACCGCTTTTATAATAATAATAATGATAATCCTTTATTGCCCAACAGCCCAAGGGCCAATTACAGGACAAATTACAATGCAATTCTTATTTAAAATAAAATAATTAAAATCGTCTTGCCTACAATAATAACATGCTGAAAATGTATATAATAATGAAACAAAAAAAAAAAGAAAGATTCACAAAAATGGCTCCAGATCCCGTTTGTTTGCGTTCCTCACCATGTGACTGAGAGGTGCCTTAAGCAAAATGTTGGTATTAGCTCTAGGTACTTGAAATATATTATAGTAGCGAGTATGATGAGTAGGTACCGTAAAGTTTATTTGCGCTAGAAGGGCTGGCGAGTCATTATTATTAGATTACAATGTATCGTGAAATCTGAACACTGGTGTATTGGATTCTTTGAATTGAGGAATTTGCTTTACATAAATGCTTTATATGACTAGATTATGTAAAATAAAAAAATAGGAAAATTTAGACCGAAAATTGACAATATATTAATAAAAGAAGGTTATGTCATCTACAGTGGAGAGTTGTTTTGACAAATACCTATCGTAATCTCCAGCTAGCTAAATTTTGAAAAAAATTAATAAATAATTTTGATACGTACAAAGTCTTTCGCAATTGATGATGTTGCGAATCTTAGATTTCCCCAATAGGACGCTCATGATGTCCGGATCAAAGGTGATTTTTTTGTTTCCAATCATTACATTGTAGCGATACTGTTCACTACAGATTTAGCCAATTTTTGGGTTTATTTCCTCTAAATAAGTCGGTATATTCATATAAACGTGGAGGTTAGAAGCTGTGGTGATGGTATGTGTTAGCTACCCACCTTAACCCTCATTTGCTTCATGCGTTGTTCTGTGACCACACTCAAATATCACCATTAGATTCTGATGTACAAATACCATCGGTAGCTTATCATGGCAACAAAAACTTTTCCCCGTGTATTTCCAGGGATGGAGATGTTGGCTTTGGATGCAATCTTCGCTAGTTACCGTTTGTGTAGGCGCGTGTGTTTTATTTTTATATAAGATTTTACATTAATTACACGTTCTTCTTGTTTCTATAAACTTTTGATAGGCTATTTTCTTGTTCGTCTTTTCCTGTTGTTTAAAGGACTCTTTTTTTTTCAAAAGAAAGGCAATCTTTTCTCAGTAAAAAGGGTGAAAGGTAATTTTGAGAAATGAATTAAATGCAGGGTATATCGTAAGAAAACTATAATCTACGATTACATAAAGAAATCTGTCGATTCAGTCTGAAGTTGAAATGCTAGCAGTTATCAGAGGAAGTTCAACAGTACATTCTCCCTCATAATGTTATGAGAATAAAGAAAACTACAAATAAGGAAGATAAACTAAGATGGTAAATGTACGAGGGGAGATCCAGAAGTTCGTGGAATGGAGGGGATGGAGTGGGTATAGGATCGCTCGCTAGGTGTCATTCTGATTGGCGACTCATCATTAGTATATAAATTAAGTTGCAGCCCTACAGCGTTAGTCGTTTACGAATAGTTGCCTGCTAAACAAGTAAATCCGGAAGAAAACTGAAACTATGGAGGAAATGGAACACCGTGCTGTGATAAACAAAGCAAGGGAGAACGCTCAAACCATATTGAATGAAATGGAAACCGTGTATGGGGAACAGAGCGCTAGTAAATCTATGATTTATAAGTTGCATGCTTTTTTTAAGCATGGTCGGGAGTCGATTGAAGACGATCCGCACTCAGGACGGCCAGTTGAGGCCACTACATCAGATATCGTCGAAAAAGTGCAAAACTTTCTACTGCAAGATGCCCGTTTGAAGAAAAAACAATTATCTGAATTAGTTGGAGTAGCAGATACCACCATTTTGCGTAACCTACATGACCACCTGGGTATGATAAAAGTCAGTGCAAGATGGGTACCAAGAATGCTCACGCCGCTGCAGAAATAGCAGTGCCTCTGTGCGTCCAAATAATTTTTGGAGCTGTGTGGAGACAAACCTGCACAGATTTTGGAGCGGATTGCTACCGGAGATGAAACATGGGTTCATCACTTTGAGCCTGAGTCCAAACAGGAGTCCATGCAATGGCATAAAAAGAGGACACCATCGCCAAAGGAATTCAAAGTGTTAGAATCGGCCGGAAAGTTGATGGCTACTGTTTCTTGGGATTGTGAGGGGATATTACTGATTGATTACAAAGAAAAAGGTAGGAGCATAACAGGAGAATATTGCGCATATAAAAATGGACCAAGTTGTGTTGCTCTTGCAAGACAATGCGCAGGTTCACAAGAGCAATGTTGCAATGGCTGCTCTGCACAAGCATGACTTTCAATCAATAGTCCAACCACCCTACAGTCCAGACCTGGCGCCTACTGATTTTTATTTGTTCCCCAATTTAAAAAAGGACTTACTTGGAAGAAAGTTTTCCGACGACAATGAGGTAAAGGAGGCAATTTTGGCCCATTTTGGGGCGAAAGATAAAAAATATTTTTATGATGGTTTAGAAAAATTAATTCATAGGTCTAATAAATGTATTGTGCTTAAGGGTGATTATATTAAAAAGGAAAAATAGATTTATTGTTTTATTTTATTTAAAGCCCTTCTGGACCTCCCCTCGTAAGTAAACAATACCATAACAGCTTGGCATGTTCTTGACGAAAACGGGGGTCACAAAATCCCATCACAAACTCTGTGTACGATAAAATAACATCAATGTTGAAAGGAAACCGTAGAATTATCCTTGAAACTGCGGATTTAGACGGATATTTCCTATTTGAAACATTATTTCTACAATTTCTCCATACAGAAAGTCATACTTAGGACTTTTTACCATTAATTTTATCAATGCCTATGAGCATGTAAACATCATGAATAAAATATCCTATTTGACTCTCGACTACTATTTCTCACCTGGAAGGTTAACAGCAACAAGTTAGATACAGTTTGGCAGAATATAACAAATTTATTTATTGAAAAATGTTAACAATTTAAATCGATTATACTAATTCCCAAGGCATTATAATTCAAAAACATTCAGAAAGAAAATTTATTCTTCGTTAAGAGCGTAAAGTGCATTTAGTAAATCGATTTAGCCGCCTTATTTTTCAGTTTGTAGTTTACCACTTCATTACTAATTGAATCAATGCACTGTTGAGGCGGTAAATCTCTACCCAATTCTATTTCGCAGCCGATTCGAAGTCTCCGCTGTAGTACCATTTCAATTTATCGATCCGTAGCGGTAAAGTCAGGAGGTCTTATTAACTACATATTGTTACATTATATCAAACATTAGCCTATTTGCAGTGGTTTGACTGTGTCGCTAATCCATTAAAGCTATCATCCTCTATATTGTACATTGCAATAGTTAGTATAAATGAGCTTAGTAGCTTCGACTGTGCAAATCAATAATCAGATGTTACGGGGAGTACTTTGACGTCTCAGGATATTCGCCGCTTCCATTATCTCTACAGGTATTTAGTATGTATGCGTTGCAAGAAGCAATCAATAGGAATAGTTATAAATAGTTATGGCAAAGACCATATGAGGTACAGCGCGTAGATTTTCAACTAAAGCCAATAAATTGCTTAAATAGTTTATTGGCTCTAATTTATGGAGATTCGTAAACAGTAGAAAAGCTCAAAGTAGAATTCCTAGCAAGATGCTTTTTGACGGTGATGAATTGATTAAACCACAGAAGATTATAGACGGTTTTAGTGCTCACTTCAGTAATGTATTTCAGTCATCGAGTAATTCAATTCTGTTTCTGATTTCTGTACAAGTTTATTATGTATTAATATCGCTGATGTAACTGAGAAAGATGTGTCGTAACGTGTATTATACAAAAATTGTTAGCCGGGCCCAAATACGGAGTATGTTTATACGTGATTGTAGAAATATATTTGCATATGCTTAGTTTGCGAGTTCGTATTTGTACCTTTTTTTCAGTTTGGTAAATATCAAGAATATCGCAAGTTTTTAAGGCTCTGCAAATGAAATACGTAGCTTTAGATCCATATTATGTAATTTTTTAGAGTTTCTAAGTAAACACACAGTTTTTAGGAGACTTTCAGATTATCAACATGGATTTATACCAAAACGACCAATAGCTCCTTTCTGATGTTTTGTGTATTCATGGCAAGTAAACTTCCACTTTTTGATGTATGATGATTAGCAGCAATTCTACTAACAGCTGTTTCATCAGGAGATGATCCACTCCCTTTTAAAATTGAAGAAAATTTTCAATATGCTGACTTCAACGACATTACTTACCAAGCTTCAGACGCTTTTAAGGCTACAAGTTACCTCATCTAACGTGTATTAAATTTATTTGCCTGGTTGTTCGACAATACTGCATACACGGCTTGATAACTTGATATAATGTTTTTTAAGCAGACAGTCGTAGCGCGCGACACGGAGACTCGAGTACCCGTATCAAAGCACGCTTGTTCAGTATTAGTCGACTGGTTGTTGTGAGTGCTTGTCAGTACACACATATTTAGAAAATGTCGTATTTAGGTACGTTTCGGAAACGGCATATTTCGAATAAACTAGAAAACGTAATAGCGAGTATGCAGGATTTATAATACGTAGGCGATAGAATTAAATGTGTAAAGTGCGACTATTTGACATGTACCAACAGGTAGAAGTGTCAACACCACCTAAAAGGTATAAAACACTGTTCTGCAATCCGTGGCAAATGATGCTGCCAACAACTAATATCTGATATAGGCGTTTATTTTATTCTATGTAATGTACTTTACTAGACCAATAAGCATTTGTTTCCTTCTGCAGCAAGTATTCGGACTATACATTACCAGGTGGTAGAAGAAACTTCATGTCAACTGTTCGTGACTATGTTGAAAGAAGAATTAAAGCAGAACCGATTGATAAAAACATTCTGTCGTGAATGTGATAGTACATATAATGGAGTTTGAACCGTCATACCCTATCTTACTTGCTTTCAAATGAGTTGCAAAATGTACGAGTGACGAAATTTTAAAAGTGGTGTTGTGGACATTGAAGAAATTTCAAGTTTCAACAACCCAACGTTTAATGTTTGTGAGTGACTGTGCTGCTAACATGCTTTCCGTAGGCCGATCTCTTAAAGAAGGGAGTGGCAATCTGTTACATGTAGCATGTAAAATCCACGAGTAAATGCTTTAGTAGCTCATACGAAGGCAGTACTTCTAGATTTCACGAACTGTGTCCCAAAGTGCCTGAACCACAACAGTCTCCAACATTTGGTTAATGCAAAGAAGATAGTTTTACAATTTGGTACGGGACACGCCAAAGCTAGCAAGAAATGTCAGAAAATGCTTGAAGATAGTAAGGTAAATGTGATTTAGAAAGTATTCGCAAGAACTACCATGGACTAGCGGAGGAAATTGAAAAATTACCAAATGATTCGATGTCGTCTGTGGATTCTGCTCAAATTGTGGATGACACTTATATACGGCGGTAGGAGAAACAAATTTGAAAGTGTTATTGGCAATGTTTCAGATGTTCTCATACTAAGACAAGTTTGTGAAGGTACGTCGAAAGATCTATTAAGTTGTACATGGATTACTTTAAATTTACAGGCATAATATATGTGGAGCGGTTGTTATCATCATTAAAAAATATTTATTTCGCACGCGTACTCGTTTGATTGAAACAGATAGGGAAACACATTTAATGATTCTAATATTCAATCGATGCCACCCTATTTGTGATTTCGTGAGAACCTCTTAAAACAGCAAGTGTTTCAGAACGTTTTATAATATATTTTTTATCATTATTTTATGTGTAAACATTCCTGTGTCCGCATCGCCTATGCTCACTCATGAAGGTCGCGATCATAAATGATGCGAGTACGTAAACGTTACTGAACACTCGCCTTGACACGGCCGATCGCCCTTTTCACGTTGTTCTCAACACTGTGCTGTAACTTGCCCAACTTTGTCGAAACTAGTGATTGTAACAAATTCTTTAAAATAGGAGAGCGGCTGTAGATCTATGAACATTGAGCTTTGAAGATTTTTGATCAAAAACAAAATTTACACCGACTTGTGAGAATTTTAAATTACCAGATCAAAGCTACGATACGATACGCTGTGCTATCAGATCCGAACAACTTATGACAGGCTCTTCTTTTTGGGCGCGAAATTAATTAACACAGAACCATTAATTATGTCGTAGTATTAATAAACTTTAAGGAAGTCGACGTCTAATACCTAAAATTTTATATCGTTTTGTTTTACTCGAGCGGCGTACGTAGTCCTATCTTCCTTGCTTGCGTTCACCCTCTGAAAATCGATCGTAATGGATTTACTTATTCTTGAGCGTTCTATAAAGACCTATACACCACGGTACGCGCTACGTTCGCGTTCTACCGGATGATTCTCTTTGCTGTAATAAATAACGTAATAACGTTATTTATTCTTACGAGATTAGTTCACGCGGGAGTGAGAGATAACTTCCCTTTCCGAGAAAAAGACAAACGTTCCTGACGAGTGTTTGTGACCTTAGCTTTACTGATATTTTTTCTGCGTAACAGTGCATATCCGAACATTTCGCGATATTCGTTAGCTTGTAACGAAGTTAAAAAAAAAAACATCTGTATCGTGGGAAATAATCAACAGGTTGCGCGTAATAATGAACAAAATTTACATTTACATTTTTGCAAAACATTATCAAACTGAATAAGCTCCACTATACATCTGGGGGCGACCTGAAATGTTTCCAGAATCGGCAAGAGTTGTCAAAACTTCAAACGTCTACTGTCAATAGTTGTTTAAGGGTGTGTCTTGCAAATCAGGCGGTTTCGCAAATATGGATAAAACCGCATTTCCTGTAGTGATAAAACACTTCTGGATGGCTGGGAAAGCAGCCACGGATTCTAAATATTTTGCTAGAGGTTCATGGCGGATGTACTCCATTATTTTCGACCACCAGCTTTTGGGTGAGCGAGTTCAAACGTAGCCGCACAAGCACGAGTGACGAACCACGCTGTGGACGACCAAAGGCCGCTACCAACGATGAAGTGATCAACGTCATGATGGTTATTTGGCAAACCTCGAAACAACCTACTTTTTCGACGACTTGAAGAGACTGGAGCACCGTTTGTCTCATCCAATTGTAATGCCGCTTCAACTCAGAAACCAAATTTCTTTAAAAGGAAACGACAACCGTGGAAATATAGAACAATATATGTAGTATTACATCATTAACTAGCTTTATGTTTTGTCGTTATAATAAGAGTATCTGCTGAACAATAAAAGTGATTATTATTATTACATGGTAGACCATTGTCTATACATATAGCACTATATTATTCGTAGCAAAATTCTTTTAGCTACATCGATGCACTTATTTCATCTCAAATGGCACAGCGAAAGTACGCCATAACTATAAAAGCATCTTGGAAAATACTATTTCTAGATCCCCCTTAGTGCTAAGAAGTACTGTTATTTATGTGTACGTCGACAACAATGGAAATAATAATAATACGTAATCTATATCATAAAACGCTAGTACGCCAATGGCAACAGTAAAATGAAAATCGAAGTGATATTCCAAAAACAATATGCTTATTATATTGTTACGATTTTCTTAAAGAATGTGAATGAGAGATATTACATCAATATGTTAACATATTTCCCTAATTTACCCTGATTTATAAACGTTGAATTAAAGAAAAATATATTGCTTTCAAGATTTCTCTACACATTTTGCCCTTTATATATCGGTTACGAGAATGATTTCTTTCCATTAAGTCGTTGCGTTTTAACGGAAAACAATAAATTTTCCCGGTAATACAACAGAACAATCGTTTAAAGAAAGAAAATCGACCCCGATGTAATATTTTTTCGAAGGTTAAGACGAAAAGCCCGCCAGCGAAAGGTATACATTAAATCGATATTACGTCTCACTGCCTCCACCTCTTAAAGATTCTCTTCTTTATGTTGTCGGAAAGAAATATATTTTTTCAACATTATCTCAGTTCGGGCTAAATCTCGGAAATCCGTTAAGAATTACGTATTATTTATGAGTGCAATACTTGTCGTGTTCTGTTATGTGATAGGTAAAATTTAAGCCTACTATTACTCAGTCCAGTCGTACAGCTGAGAATGAATGGTTGCCTACATAATGTGAGTCTTTAGAATATTTATTATAAAGCTATATGGGATCACGTAACTCATTACATCCTCTTTAGAAAGTTAATATATATCATTCACTATTTAATCCACTAAAAAGCTATTGCAAAGAACATTCGTATTATTAATAAGACGAATTACCTACATTTTACAGCGACAATTCGTTTTGAAGCTTTTAAATATCGCTGTTATTACTGGACCGAAATAAAGGTTACCGCATATAACAAAAAACGATACCAAAATTTTATTTATCACAAACAATTAAATTAATAATTAAATCGTTAGTAGTTACGTATTAGTAATTGAAGCAATTTCGGCGGAACTGAAATAAACACTTACAAGGGCGACCTGAAATGTTTCCGGAATCGGCAAGAGATTACGCACGAAAGTTGAAGTTGATTCATTGGTTGGCAAAAGCAAGCTTTTTTTATGGAAACTGTCAAAATTTCAGACGTCTGCTGTAAATAGTTGTTGCTTAAGATTGTGTTTTCTGTATCAAGTCACGCGGTTTCACAAAAAGAGATAAAATCGTATTTCGTGCAGTGATAAAACACTTCTGGATGGCTGAGAAAACGGCCATGGAAATTCGAAATAGTTTGCTAGAGGTTCTTGGCGGATGTACTTCATCATTTTCGACCATCAGCTTCCAGGTAAACGAGTTCAAACGTGGCCGCACAAGCACAAGTGACAAACCACGTAGTGGACGCCCAAAAACCGCTACCAACGATGAAATGGTTGACTAGATTCAGAATGTCGTGTTAGCCGATAGCAAAAGACAGAGAGATAGCAGAGATAAAAGGCATCTCAGAAGAATGCGCTGGCCATATTCCACGCGAAATTTTGGGTATAAAAAAGCGCGATGGGTGTATTTGCGCACACCGGGGCAAAAACGAAATCGGGTGACCGTTTCGTAGAAGTGTCTGGCTAGGATCCAAAGCAATCCAAAGGATTTCTTCATGCGTTTCGCAACAGTGAATGGAACTTGGATCCACCACTGCATACCGAAGATCAAGGAACAGTCGAAGCAGTGGACTTTTCCGGACGAATCGGCTTCGAAGAAAGTAAAGACCTTTCCATCGGCCGGAAAGGTCATGGCGACTATTTTTTGGAATTCCCAAGGTGTGATCCTCATCGACTATCTGCAGAAGAGAGGAGAGATCACGGGGCAATACTGCATCGATTTATTGACCCGATTCGATGCAGTATTGAGAAAGAAACGGCCTCGTTTGCAGCGGAAAAAGGTGCTTTTCCACTACGAGAATGGACCGGCTCATTCAACCTGCATCGTAGTTTCCCAATTCAATGACTTGCGCTACGAGTTAGTCTATTATCCTCCATATTCACCAAGCCTAGCCCCCATCGACTTTTTCCTATCCTCAAACCTGAAAAAATCACTGGAGGTTTGCCCCAAATGAGGAGGTCATCGCCGCTACAGATGGCTATTTTGCATTCCGTGAAACATCCTACTTTTCCGACGGCTTGAGGAGACTGGAGCACCGCTTGAAGAGACTACATGGAAAAAACCACACCAATGCCGTGGTTTACTTATCGATTTGGAAAGATTTCCGGTCGCCCTTATATAATATATTATTGGTTCTTATACAGTGGTTTTGATATATTAACAAATTATATTTTTCTGAAAATATTGCGTTCATTAATTCCGTTAGCATAGTGACCAATCCTTCTTTCAGCAGAGATCTTATTGCCGTGTTCCGGTGTAAATCTCTTACAATTACAATCTATTTTCATTCGTACTTATCACGTTACTTTATATGTTCTTGTACAGATACCTTTGAACTGCTGTTAAATTTATTTAAGTTTTGAATAATGCACTTTTTCCTTTCCGACAAACGCTACCATACCATACTAACTATGGTATATATTCTCTTTCTACCAGATATTCCCCTAAAATTGCGCTCTTCTCCTTCTCTTTCTTTCTTTGATCCCTGTATAGTATTAACAATCCTTCTTTGATACAGAACCAGGGCAAGTGATTTTACTCATCTGTATCGTTCTATATTCTTAAGTAACAGTATAAGTTTGAAAATATGACAATTCTTTGTTTACAAGCAAATGTAAATACAATGTTTGTAACATATGAGGTGTGTACAATATAGGCCCAATGATGATAATAATATATAAGTAGATTACAATAATTCTATTAACCGATAATGTTAACAGAAACGTTACTGCTATGACATACGCTGGACATAGGGTTTAACAATAAATTAAACTGTAATCCTATTTAAAATTAAAATATACTAATAGAACTATTAAACCTCCAAATGAACACTAACAATCACCTGTAATTCAAAAAAGCTAATTTAATGCTTTTTTGAATGTGTTAAGTGTTTCAAAGATTTTAGTTGCCCTTGTAAGAGTATCAAGGAGGGCTGAAAGATTAATCTTACTATCACCACATTAACAATTAAAGTTACTACATATGCTAAAAACAAAAAGTAATTTTGTTCCTAGACGAAACCAGGAGTACTAAACATAATAGATCCGAAACTAGATAGTTAAAATCAATATTATTATGCTTCGTCTACAGGGTGTTAAATTAAAGAAGCATATTCCAATTTTGATATGCACAAACATATGTACAAACATATGTACAAGCAATACAACGTCTTGGTAGCAAACACATTAGTAAATGACGATGTTTTACAAACCACAAATCCCAGCATCTTTAAAGTAGAGCCAGTAGTTTGACTTATGTATTCATCAAAAGCAAATTTACTATCAGAGTATACTCCAAGATCTTTTATAAATAAGCAACCCAACAATTCAGTACTACCGTAAACATAGGTATATACAATTAGATTATACCTTCTGGTGCAGATCAGTAGCGTTTACTACAAACTCATTAATATCACACTACAGCGTAATTACATTTATTCTCTTGAAGGGTTTCTACAGATGAAAAGTTTTTCAAATCGTGAGCAGTAGCTCTACAAGGTCGTTGGAAAAAGCAAAAATAAAACATAAGCGCAACATGTATCATACTGCGCTCTTCTCAAAAGCTAGGAATTAAAAGAAGTAGTAACATTTTAGTCATAGAAGTCACTTTTTTTTAATTTAGACGTAAATGTCTCATGGCTTACCCTGTCAAAAGCTTTAGCGATGTCCCTGTATATGACGTCAACTTGTCCACAATTATCTATTGTGTCAATCACAAATTGGCTACATATTGCAAAGAGCTTATTCATGAAGCCATATTGTTCCAGTGATATTTAGTGTTTGATTTGGGAATATATCCTAGCACAGAGAGTGATTTCGCAAACTTTGGCAAAGTTACATGATAAGATAATTGGTCGGTAATTTATTATATCAGTAACAGCACCACCTTTCTGGATAGGAGATACCTTGGAAGGCTTCCATACCTCCGAAAAACCCAAAGTTTTCAGCGAAAGATTGAAAATTAGGGTCAGGGGTATATGAACAGTATGCAACAGTTTCGTGCTAAGAAGCTAAGTAAATTTGTTTATTTGTTTTCCATTTTTTATTTACATTGTTGACAACAGTCTCGGATTAAAGTAGAGTGCTCAAACGCAGCGTTATAGTAATTGCTATCTGTTTCACTAAAAACATTACCGAAATATTGATCAAAGCAATCAACAATTGCCTAAGGATCACTCAGGAAAGTATCATTATATTTCACGGACACTTGAATTCTAGAGTAAACGCGCCTACTCCGGAAAACTCTCAAAAGGCATCTATCAGATGATATTTTTAATTCAATAGAACTAAGGTACTCGCTATAGGCTTTTCGTATTTGTACTTTTAAAAGCATTGGGGGCTATTCGGAAAGTAAAGAACGTTTTGTTTTTACACGTGGCTGCATCCCCCACCATCATCGCCGAACCTACCGCCGACCTTGATATTTATCCGCGTCAGTTTGGCAACAGCTACCATCAACTACGGTTGATTACTGCTTGGCTGTGCAATTTTTAAATATGACAAAATTGACAATCCCGTCAAGTGTAAGGACCACAGTATTATCCACATTTTAAACATGCACCCAAAGTCTAACCTATCGAAATTTATAGATAGATAACTGAAGCTTACGATAGTATGATGAACGAAGCGTTAATTCGTCATCCTTCTTCACGGTACTGCACGTCTGCATTCAACGGGAGTGACACAGGACTTATTTCAGCAGTTTCGGTGGGAAACTTTTTAACATCCGGCATACAGTCCGGACTTAGCTCCAAATGATTTTCACTTATTCCCTAAATTGAAAGATTTTTTGAGTAGACAACGCTACGCAAGTAATAATGAAATTAAAGGAGCCGTTAGTCAGTGGCTCAACACCAGCAGCAAATGAGTATGGGGAAGGTATAGAAAAGGTGATAAAACGGCCTACATTTGAACGGTAACTACCTAGAAAAGTAACTTCGGTATCTTATTTTATATAATTTTTTTTTAATTATATCTAATGAAAATTTCTATACAGTAAAACATTCTTTACTTTCCGAATGACCATCGTAATTACGACTTATCTGAAGTACTGGACACAATTGTATGATTGTATTGTGCGGTTTCGAAAGCACACTCTGGACAACAGTACAACAAATCTTAACATGCTGTAGTTTTGTAAATATACATCTAATAATATAGGTAACTTTATTCTCCCAAATGTAGATGCTAAACGAAATTCTGCGCAACGCACAATCCTAAAACATAAATGTAGCGTTCGTGCTAATTGTGCTGTGAATGTATACAACAAAAACAGATGCTACGTCCAACATTTAACTTCGAGAATGACGAATCCTGTGGTTTGGTTTCTAAAGGAGGAAAACATTAACATCATCAGCAAGTACGTTCAGACATTCATATGTATGTACATACATCTACATGAAGTTCCCTAAAGAAATTATATATCTAAACGATCGAAACATTATCAAAACACAAAGTTGCATTTCTTTTCATACTGCATGCATATTGGAATTTCTGGTACATGAAAAACTAGTTTTTTAACATTTGTAATGCAAACGAAAATTATTTAGCGAATCTAGTTTCGATTAAAGTCTATTTAGGACATCGAACAATGAACGGTGAGCATAGTGTTTTTCCGTTATATCCGTCTCCAATACCCGAACATGCGGCAAACGATTCTTTGTTTTAACATTCTCTCCTCTCTAAGTATTATAGTACGTGCGATCTTTTCAATCCTTAGCGACTCCAGCGGCTGACCACCGTTAATAGCCGTCCAACGTTGGATCGGCTAGGCCAAGTAGAACGAGATTCAATGGTGCCAACTGTTAAATTAGGCACGTCGGATAATCAAGATGTAGTCGAGCTTGTAAAGAGCTCGTGTGGCACTAGAACAGGAGGAATTGTGGCAGCGGCGGCGGTGGTGGTAGTCGGATATCCTGCAGTACAACGAAGCAATGTTCTATTGTTTATGCGCGGTCGGTAACTTGACCCGTTCAGATGGTAAATCACCCACATAATTACCAACACACCCAATATAATTGCATCTCAGTGAGTCATTCCCTTAACGCTCCATGCCACATAATATACAATATACGGATTAGTCGTTAGTTGGGACGAGGAGGCGAAAGGAGAACGTAGGAAAACGTCAGCGGGATATTATGCTGTATGGATCGTATGCATGGATCGTTTAGTGTACAATAGCGAACAAAAGCATCGTAGTGAAGTTATATACACATGTTTCTATTTCGCAATAATATATGAGCAATTGTATACTGTACAAACCTAAATACCTAAAAATTTCTTACAATTTTTTAATAAAGATGTGCCATTACTGTATCTTCTTCAATATTGTCTTGAAATTAAACCAATTACTGAAAAAACCATTTTAGTTGACATATTCCGCGACATACTGTGTGAAATGCATCCTTCTTAAATCGTTTCCCTGTAAATTTTCTTAGGAATCACACCTGCCGGAGAGCTGAATGGAAAAGATTTTGTTCAGGTGATTTCGACCGATAATCCTATGTTCGGGGCCTATGAAGAGATCTGACTACTGCCATTTCACATGTAAATTATAATCACATTTACTGGATTTGTTTTACAACTCTTTATCAAGTAATATGTTCAAGATCATAACGAAGAACGAATCCAACATATACTTGTCTAATTTTCAGTTATTTATCATATTGCAAAACAATGATTATTTAATACCATTTGCTTCTATATCAGGTAGCTATAATATTGCAAAAACCTTGTTAGAATTACAAGGAAGGGGTTTCTGCGTGCCAAATTCAGACCTTAATGAAACTTGGTAGATAAGTAGAGTATGTTGAGATTTTTCTTTGTGCTGAAATTCACTCTGAGAGGGTGAAACACCCCTTCGAAAATTGACAGATATTTTTCCTGCTTTAATTCTCGAACAGAAGTAACTAGAACAAAAATTTAAATTCAAATGTACCTTATCGAAAGGTTTTTCATTACGCGCGAATGTCGTATATACGGGGTATTGCATTTAAGCGCCACCCTCTTCTGCTATAGCTGATTACAGTAATATGGAAAGGAAATGAACGCAAGTTGTTTATCTTTAACATCCCTTATTTATTAAAAAAAAATCAATTATACAGGGTGTTCCAAAGATGACATTAACATAAGAACTTGTATCTATTGCATAAATATATACATCAAAAAAGGGAAACAAACAACAACTTCATACAGTATGTAGTTCAATTTGCTTCGCATTACCAATTTTAATTAATTACGTAAATGCAACCGCTAATTAATATGGTGATGCGATTGTTGTTAGTGCAAATGAATATAAGAGAATCCGAACAAAATTGACACATTGCCGTGTGTGTGACTATTTGAGGATATTTGAAGACACTGTTAATTATTGGAAAAAAGAAGCGACTCTCCGTAGAGTCGGTGCAAAGGAGATTGGAAAGGTAAACACCCTACGATTACAATATCACTACAACGGCAGGAGGCAAGTCTAGAAAAAGGTGGAACGCAGAGAAAGAAATTAACAGCAGTATCTCAATACGTGATAGAAATATTTGAAGAAATGAGTGGACTGAATACCATTATAGACCATATAGATATACGAAAATGGGCGTTAGAAACTAATGAAAATATTAAACTAGAAAACTTCAATGTTTAAAAGAATTGAATACTGAATTTCAAAAGAACATATAAAATTATTTCGTGCAAAATTATTAAATTTATTAGTAGCTCATATGGATCAAATACTCTGCAAGCAGACAAGATTGCTACTGATTTTATTAACAAATGTAAACCAGTAATCCAGAGTTGTGGTGCCGAGCATGTATATAATGCAGATGAAAACGTTTTCAACTTGGAAATACATTCTGGGCGTTCACTAGCATTCCGAGGTACGAATAAAGTTAAAGCGCGTGTTCAGTTTATACGAACAACAACCCACAGTTTTACTGTTTTCCTACTAATAATAGCCGCATCTGGTAAACTTATGTCTCTACTACTGATAGTACTACAAGAATCTTTACATGTCTATTACAAGTCCGGTTATATAGAGAATTGACCTGAACCATTCGAACATTCCATGAATTTCACCCTTTTAAACCAAACCTTACGTTTCTTCCCTGTTGCTGTCAATATGACATTTTTGCATCCATTAGTTGTGCGAAAACCTTTTACGTTTTAGGCACTTTTTGACGACTTTCATTACTATACCAAATCATAAATACATAATTTAAATGCTCATTACAATAGATACTTTATTCATTATTATTAATGCTAAGGATTCGTTATCACTGGTAATCCTATGTTTACATTTGCATGACTTATAAAAATTGGGACATACTAATTGATACAATTTTACTAATTAATTATGACCTTATATCGATTGAGTCGATCGATACTTGTTGGAATATCTGATGAAGCTACAGTGATAGTGAAACACGTTCTGATAAATATATTGGAAATTTTTGTAAAATGTTTGAGTTTTACTTCTTCGACCATTGTTCAATTATGATCTTTCTTAATAGGAGACATGTGTATGCAATATATAGATAATTTTGCTTTAAGCAGCATAAGGTATGACTTGTTCTACGCCTTTGAAACACCCTATATAACTGAAAATGCTTTAAAATCAGTAAAGGATGTTAAAATTCAAAACAATTTGCATTAATTTTTTTTTCATATTATTATAATCAGCTCTAGCATAAGAGGGTGGCGCTTAAATGCAACCTCCTGTATATACCTCATTCACGTGTCCTGAAAGATCTTTCGATAAGGTACAACGTTTGAATTTAAATTTTTGTTCTATTTTCGTTCAAGAATTAAATCAAGAAAATTGAAAATCTGTGAATTTTCGAGGAGGTGTTCCGTCCTCTTCAGAGTGGATTTTAGCACAAACAAAAAAATTTTATTTTCAAGTCTGAACATACTCTACATACCTACCAAGTTTCATTCAGATCTTGAATTTGACACCGGGGAACCTTTCCTCGTTAATCAGTATCATATCAAACTGCTTTTGCTTTGCTAAATAATTCGAATGCGTGGAGAAGGATGTACGTATATAAAAGAAACGCAGATAAATATTTTCAATATCTGTTTAATAATATACAAATATACGCATCTTTCACAGTACTGTTGTAGAGGTTATGTATATATGTTTATATTTCCCCTTATATTGTAAATATTAAAACGTCGTAAACGTGCTCCCAAATGTAGGTATGTAACATATACCAATGCACGCAAGCAAAGATCATTTCATTACTGAACTTAGGGGTAATGGGAGCCATCTTGGTAGTATATGGTTCTGAATGAACACAATGTTAACTCCTCTCTTTTGATATTACAATAAAGGGACTAACTACGAGATGCTTTACTTAAACTACAAAGAAGGAATATTCAAAGTATTTTTAATAAAATTTCAATGCCTGAGGCAGCTGTACAGTACGATAGAAATCTAGAAACGTACCTACAGGACTTGGAATTCCGTGCTGATGGATAAAATATGAAATTTGTATTTACCAAGAATTTTTTAATATTAGAAAAAATTTCGTATTCCTTCGTATACCTTGTACGAGGAAATAATGCAGAATTAACGTTAGCCCATGCTCAAAAATTGAATCAATACGCAGATATGTCGAATGGAGAATCGTTCCTGAAATAAATTTGTTCTCTCTTTAATATTCCTTCCGTAGTCGTATGATTATTATTTCTGGTCTTAAATGTCTGCCTTCTGTAGCTATTACACCATCGCTTCCACAACCGAGGAATATCCTCCCGCTTTTGTCTTCATCCCCTCGATTCCCAATTTCAGCGAGCGTACGACGTCGGCGACCCCAGAGGGAGCTTTATGAGTATGAAAGTCATGGAGTCGGCTGGAAAAATTTTAAAATTCGACACATGTAATCCGACGACGACTGTTTCGATAACGTAAAAAGGGCAAAAATATGTGAACGTTATAGGTTGTTAACGCAAAATGAAAGAGGAAGATGGAAGGCGTACGTTACGCTTCTTTTTAAAATGTATTTTCCACGAACGCAGTTAAAAAATTCCATTCTTTCCCTGGATGTTCGCTTTTTTTTCTTTGGTCTGCTGGGAATGCAAATGCTTCAAGTGGGCACTTTTCATAACTGAATGGAATAAAACGTTACGATTTATTTCGTAAAGTGTATTCGCGGAATTCCGGCGAGTGTTGATTTGAAAAATGGATTCAATAATGTGTTGAAAATGAAAGAAATAAGAAAAAAACGATACAGTGAGGCATGAAATTTTTAATAAGGCTATATGAAATATTTGTACAACCACTCCAAGTTAAATAAACTGAGTTTTAGTGTTTATTTATTTTACGGTCTAGTTTTGTGCTAGGACGATAGAGGTATTAACAGGAAGGCAAAAGAAGAATTTATATAAATCTTAAAAGAATTCATCTCGGTATCTGGCGAAATTTGGTCATCCAAATAAAATATGGTTAATATCACCTCTCATTATCACATGAGCAAGAAGGGACTATCAAGAACACCGATGTGCAGGGAAGCATACGTGATTAAATTTTAAACGAGATATCGTAGAACTAAAGTATCTGGTAACACTACACTTATGAATTTAATCAATGTGAGAGGGTAATTCAGGATGGACTAATGCTTAATGCGTTTTAGATTTCTGGGTAAACTTGTGTCAGTCAGCAGCCCAACGTTCCTTACTCTGAGCGCTAAAATAGCTAATACTATCCGAAACAGACACCGGTGAAGAACGTAACCTAACCTAACCGGATTGTCAGAATGCATACCAGCTATATCATTCTGAATTATGTTAGAATGGGCTTTACACCATACGAACTTTACTGCATTTCTTGTAACCCATATAGCAAGTCAAAAATCTTATTGACGATGTCATGATTTTTATTAGAATTGTTTCTTGGAGTGTAAAAGGCGGAACTAACTGAGTTAATATTTTGTCACCATCTGCATATACCGATTAAACAATATAATTTTAACGTATCTCGCCTTCAACGAAAGAATTTCAGAAATACCGTATAGTTTAGTTTTATGGCATTCAAAATTTAAGGCTGCAGAAACTAGTGCTTGCGACTCGGCTACTATTACTATAAAAATAATAAATGTAATTACTCTTAATATTGAATGTAATTCAACCGTATACATCTCCGAAAGCACCAGTTTCTGAGGTCTTAATTCTTGACCTGGCGATAATATTTTAATATATAGTATGAATATAATACCAGCTCCTTCTTAATACTTTGCAGTGATTGTATTCAAGTAATATATTTTAAGTAGGAAATTTCTGTAATTTAGATTTATTGGTTTCCCTGCAATTACATGAAGGTAATTCCTTAGTATTTTAGCTTGACTCTGTTGTCGATGTAGAGTAACCCAAATATTGGTTGTAGTATTATGTCATTAGCATGCCTTCCAGTGCTGACTCAGTCATACTCCTGGGGCGAAGTAAAAATATGTTGGTGTAGTTGCAAAAGGTCGTTCGCGTCATATTCGCCACCTTGGTTTTCGGTTAAACTCTTGTCTATACGCACTATAGTATGAAAATCGTAATACTTATTTACAACTATATAGGTACCATCTGTTAGATTACCTAGCGAAGCTTTAAAATAATCTACTACATATATTTAGCGCTTCATGTAATTACGACTTGATGTATTCGAATTCGGAATTAGTATCTAAAAAAATTCAATGATTTTCGCAAATTTGCTCTCTTTGAGAATGGACTTTGATATTTGAAAACAGCTGCTGATTTACCGAAATTGCTTGGACTCCTTGCGGATTTAAATTTAAGATACAAGGTTTGATAATGTGTAAAAATATCTCATAATATAAAACAGCTTTAAACCACGTTCTCCATTTCGTCATAATAATAATCTACTCGAAATATGTATAGATATATTCTACACATTCATAGTTTACAACAAAATAGTATTATCTTAGAGACTAATTTGATAAAGTCGGAGTTATTCTTACATTAAAAAAATGTTAGTAACCCCTAAATTGGAATAGTTTATACAGGAAAAACTGCAGTTTCAAGGGATTGTATAATATAATGCACTTTAGTATAATATATAATGTTTTGTATGTTTCTGAAATGTTTATTTGTTATTATTAGTTTTTGGTATTTCGATAAGATGAAATATTTCATAAGTAAATTAAGAGATATTCTAAGTAAAGGTATAAAATTTTAAACAATAATGATTTACAAAACTGTGGCCGACGGTAAGCCGTTCTTATAAGTTAAAAAAATAATGTGCTCAGTGTTTTGTATGAGAAAATCGAGTTTTACTTACTTAAATGAGAAAGATACTTCAAGAACTAATTTAGATATGGTCAACCCTAATCCAGGTTGTTTCTAAATGAAACGAGAAGTTTAATAAACAGGTAAAAACTATACCATTGAAGATAAAGTAAGACAGTTCATATCAACACCCTTTATACCGCAATACTGTTAAGCTGAAACTATTTTTTCATATGGATTATAGTTCACCATGACTACATTGCGTGGTTCGCAACTTGTGCTTGTGCGGCCACGTTTTAGCTCGCTCACCCAGATGCTAATGGTCGAAAATGATGGAATACATCCGCCATGAACCTCTAGCAAAATATTTCGAATTTGCGTGGCCGTCTTCCGAGCCATTCAGAACTGCACGAAATTCGATTTTATCAATTTTTGCGAAACTACCTGACACAAAACACACTCTTAAACAACAACTATTGTTGTAATTGCCATAAAGAGGGTTGCCCTTACCGACCCTTGAATCCACTTCAACTTTCGTGTGCCATCTCTTGCCGATTCGAGAAACAATCCAGGTCGCCCTCGTATATGTAGTATTTATAGCGTAAATTGAATTATTCATCTGCCATATGTTTTGGGCTTTGAGCTAGATGTTCATATTTAATCGACATTCACTATTTTAAAACTAGAAGTTGGTGTATTTGTTTAAAAAAGATGAGTTTGCCGGCCGCTATGATTTCCACCGTTGAGTCTCTGTGCACCGTCGATTCACCATCATCTATCTAATCCCACATTCATACACACACTAACTATAGGGTTATGAGTCCCGACTTCGGGTATATCCGATCGCTTTCAAGATATATCATCGCCGCCGATAGGTGTGCACTCGTTTCTGCAGGGCTACTTCGTTGGAATATTAAGCTTTATCATGACTTGTCTCAGACTTTCTCGTTTAATATAATCAAGGGCTTGACTAAAATTTGTGTATTGTTTCCATCATCTGCTTTATATTGTCTTGGTTTACCTCCAGTGAAAACACATTGTTAGCACCGTTAGCATTTTCTCAAAAATCTTTCTATTCAACATACTATTACATTATCTTAACATAGTCATCATTGGATAGAGAAAGAAAGGTAGGGTGTCGCTTTTTGAGATACAGGACTATATCAGGAACTGTGGGAAAAGCAGTTAGAATTTATTAATGTGATTCTAGTTCATGTATCAAATTTCATTCGCACATACCGAATACCTTTGAAGGCATTAATTAATTAATTAATTGGTTTAATACTTCTATCCAATAAATAAAGTTCTTCCGCGTAAAGTAGTATGAACTATGTACCTAAATAATATCAAAATAGAGCTAGAAGCAGCGAGATGAAATATTAAAACATCTTCACGCGCAGGGAAGTTCTCATAAAACTCTCAATTTTCCATATTACATACTGCGTCACAACTTAATATGAGCCCTTCTTTGGGAAATACCTGTTTAAACAAGGCGAAATAATTAGAAGTCGTTTTCATTACATAGTTTACATGATCATATAGAAACCCAGTCGTACAGAATTGATACGCTTGATGTTCTACAGTAATGAAGTTGTTTACCTCTGCTTCGTTATATAAGAAACTAACTTCTTCGCGAAATACTTCAAAATGACGACGTGCGTATTTACTTTCAATCATATACCTTAACAAGCTGATTACAGTCCACCTACCTCACCCTTTCGACTTTGACAAGATTTGATAGCTGTACCATGGAAACAGTGTCGTTACGATCTTCAAAGTGAATTGACCTGCGTAATCGCAAGTTTCTATACAATAAGAGTTAATTTGCTTCTCTATTTTATAAATTACAAGCTGAAATTAATTAAAGCTTACAAGATTTGTGAGAACGTTACTCTATACAAATTAGTTGTTGAATGCAGATGTTCTAACTATTTAGAAGATTTAGATACTTTTTTGAGAAGAAATAATTTGAATACATTTTTCATTTGTTTTTCTACATAATCTATTTCTAGCGCGATATACTTAGCCCAACGAATTGCCAATCCTTTCAAATCCTCCAAACTGGAAGATTGCAAAATAGCTATATGTTTCAGCAAGGTTCTCTCCAATTGATGAGAATTTCATTCTTTTTATGTTTGTGAAGAGAAAGAAACCTTTTTTGCATTACGTTACCCACATCTAACAGATATTTTTATATACCGGATATTTTAGGATACCCCGTGAATGTCCTTTATTAAGGGGTTAAACTGTAGTGTTAGAAAAAGAGTTGGTAAGACAGAAGGCACTTCGAAAAAACTAATTTACTTACATCAATCAATCAGAATGCAGAAATCAATGTACAATGCTTTTGGAAATTAAAGTAATATACCAAAATCAATACCGACATAAGTGTGATTATGACGAACAAATACCATTGAAGTGTTAGTTAGAGATATGAATAACACTAGATTGGTATTCCTGTCAACTTATTCAGATAAAATTAAGGAACGTAAACGGACTTTTGGCAGTTGCCAGTATAGCTACAATTTAACATTAAGAAGTGGATAGAAGATGAGAAGATGAGAAGATGAGAAGATGAGAAGATGAGAAGATGAGAAGATGAGAAGATGAGAAGATGAGAAGATGAGAAGATGAGAAGATGAGAAGATGAGAAGATGAGAAGATGAGAAGATGAGAAGATGAGAAGATGAGAAGATGAGAAGATGAGAAGATGAGAAGATGAGAAGATGAGAAGATGAGAAGATGAGAAGATGAGAAGATGAGAAGATGAGAAGATGAGAAGATGAGAAGATGAGAAGATGAGAAGATGAGAAGATGAGAAGATGAGAAGATGAGAAGATGAGAAGATGAGAAGATGAGAAGTTGATAAGATTAGAAGATTTGATGATGTGTATATGAGTTGATGAGTAGATGAGAAGATGAGAAGATGAGAAGATGAGAAGATGAGAAGATGAGAAGATGAGAAGATGAGAAGATGAGAAGATGAGAAGATGAGAAGATGAGAAGATGAGAAGATGAGAAGATGAGAAGATGATAAGATGAGAAGATGAGAAGATGAGAAGATGAGAAGATGAGAAGATGAGAAGATGAGAAGATGAGAAGATGAGAAGATGAGAAGATGAGAAGATGAGAAGATGAGAAGATGAGAAGATGAGAAGATGAGAAGATGAGAAGATGAGAAGAGGAGAAGATGAGAAGATGAGAAGATGAGAAGACGAGAAGATGAGAAGATGAGAAGATGAGAAGATGAGAAGATGAGAAGATGAGAAGAGGAGAAGATGAGAAGATGAGAAGATGAGAAGATGAGAAGATGAGAAGATGAGAAGATGAGAAGATGAGAAGATGAGAAGATGAGAAGATGAGAAGATGAGAAGATGAGAAGATGAGAAGAGGAGAAGAGAAGAAGATGAGAAGATGAGAAGATGAGAAGATGAGAAGAGGAGAAGATGAGAAGATGAGAAGATGAGAAGATGAGAATATGATAAGATGAGAAGATTAGAAGATGAGAAGATGAGAAGTTGAGAAGTTTAGAAGTTGATAAGATGAGAAGATGAGAAGATGAGAAGATGAGAAGATGAGAAGATGAGAAGATGAGAAGATGAGAAGATGAGAAGATGAGAAGATGATAAGATGAGAAGATGAGAAGATGAGAAGATGAGAAGATGAGAAGATGAGAAGAGGAGAAGATGAGAAGATGAGAAGATGAGAAGATGAGAAGATGAGAAGACGAGAAGATGAGAAGATGAGAAGATGAGAAGATGAGAAGATGAGAAGATGAGAAGATGAGAAGATGAGAAGATGAGAAGATGAGAGGATGAGAAGATGAGAAGATGAGAAGATGAGAAGATGAGAAGATGAGAGGATGAGAAGATGAGAAGATGAGAAGATGAGAAGATGAGAAGATGAGAAGATGAGAAGATGAGAAGATGAGAAGATGAGAAGACGAGGAACAAATTTACCAACGCAAATTTTTTATACAAAATAAAAAAGCCTCGTACCGCCTTTTTAAATGAAAACCGTACTTATGGACGCCACAGCACGGTTCCGTTATTGAGAGATCTACCACAACCAACCTTGCAGAATTTGTTCAATATATTGCCAAATCTATGGATGGACGACAAGTGGATGTATTATATCTTGATTTCAGTAAAGCATTCGCTACTATTGACCACTCACTAACGATATCTAAATTAAGTGATTTTAGTTTTCTTCCAAGTATAACAAATTTAATACCAATGATTTAAAATTAATCATTTATGCTATGCTCACTACAATAGCTATACATCCTTGCCATTTACTACTTCCTCTGGCGTATACTAAGGATTCAATTTGGCTCCTCATTTATTCAATATTTATTTGGACAACTCTGTGCAAAAATTGTACTGCAATGTACTTGCATACGCAGATGATCTTAAGATGTATAATATCATCTCCCCGACAGATTGCCTATTTCTCCAGATCAGTCTGGACACTATAGTCAGATTTTACACGTAAAACGGAATTCACTTGAATCTGAGTAAGTATGCTGTCGTAGGTATTCGGTTATCAAAACGTAGTGGGTCAAACTATTATTCTTAGGCATTCACAATGCCAACGAGAAATTGTTGACTGATACGGTACTTCATTGCCTAAAACAGAAACCAACGCAGCAAGATATTCTTACTAAGATAATTGTACATAACTTAGCCTTTTTTACAGGATATTGGATGTTATCTCGAAGAATATATTTATATTATACATTATTATTTAGAACTGAATACCGCAACATATATAATTCAAAAAGTAACAATAGCTTCTGCAAATATTACGTAAAAATAACCGCACTTTTCTCAGTATACCCTTAATTTTTAATCGATGCTTCTATCTCTATTGCTGGTATTTATATTCAATTAAAACTTGAATAAAAGTCATGCCTTTCAACGGCAGTTACATTTCGCTTAATTTAGACCACCTTCGTTAAAAAAAAATAACGTTATTTAGGGCAGCAGCAAGCCTCTTCTCCCGTTTAAAATGTCACATTAAACTCTTGGCTTGGATTTTTAATTTTTACCGGCGTACGCTATTAATTTTAATGGAAGCAAAAGGAAAAAAAAGTAGGATAAAGCGAAATGTAAATTGCGTTTTTGTTTTCCGTCGGTCATTAGACTTTAATAACGTTTTCCGCGAAAAAAAGATTAAAACAGCGCGTTAGATTCGTGATTATTTTGACGTTAAGTTGCTTACCAGAACGTAGATATAATACGGGTAAACGGCTTAGTGCATTTTATCATACAGATATTGCCATTGTCGGTTCCGCCTATTCGACGTTATGAGGTCAAGCTGTTTTAGTACTCGTAAAAGTTGACGACGCAGAGATATATTGGAAAATAACGAAGTTATAGTTATATTGTCTGGAAAAACGTAGTTCGAAGCTCAAATATTTTCTGTTATATTTTAGATAGTGAATGTTCATATTGAATGCTAAACTAATTAATGTTTCTGATTTAAGGTATTATTATTAGGAACTTCGTCGAGTTGTATGGTACAATTTTTCTAGTGCAGCATAAGATTTATGTTACGGTTTTCTGGTTTGAAGAACAATGCCGCTGCGTACGTATATATGTATAGTCGAAGGACTATACATATATTTTGTGAAATTTTAAAGTGTCTTCTTGGCTTCACGAAATTAAACAAATAATACTGTTTGCACTCTTATTTATTTTTCGTGCTTAACTGTATATATACACTACCATTCCAAAAATTTAGAAGCAGCAACGGATTGTACAAAAAATCACAGATGCAGTAAATGTTTGTTGTGATTATTAATGAATTTATACAACATGAATAACTGTCGTCAAATAAAAGTAAATTAATTCAAACATAATAATCTTTATGCATTATTCAGTTCGTAAGGTTATTTTCGTCGATATAACCTTCTTTGGCCTTGATAACCGACGCACAAATTTTAAACATCCTTCGAATCAATTTTGTTAATTTTAGTTAATTTCTTGTTGCTTTCTCCTCTAAAAAGTTTTTACAGATTCGAGTCGTATGTTTGAGGTCATTGTCTTGCTGGAACAAACGGTTCGCTAATAAGACGGCTTCCACACGGAATACCGTAATGTTGCAAATATTATATATATATATAATTTGCGCATTATACCACTAATTTTCACTAAAGCACCCGTAAATCCAGCAAAACAACCCCAAACCATAACACTACCACCTCCGTGTTTGACGGACGACGCTAAGTAGGTCTCACTAGCTCTTTTACCTGGTCGTCGACGAACAAAAACACTCCGTTGCGTACCAAATAACTAAAATTCCTACTTTTCGGTCCATAAGACTTCGTTTCAATGATCCAGTGACTAGTTTGCATGCTCTCTTGCCCATGTTAATCGTTTCTCTTTATGCATGCGTTTTAAAAACTTTTTTTGCGGCTGACGCATTTCCTTAAACCTGCTGCCAATAATCTCGTCTTTACGATGGTAACAAAAATATTTGTTCATTACTGTGCATTAACGTGCGTTCGATATCCAGTGCTATTAGAGCTTGATATCCTTTCGTTAGTCGTTACTATAGATTTATCTTCAGCTCCATCCACTTCGCCTTCTATCAAGATTTTGTTCTGTCTCTCTTCTCTTGACCAATGTGTAATGTACACCTGAAATCGCTAACCGTAGTGCAATTTCCTTCTTGCTATATCCTTTTCCGCGGAGAATACAAGTATTACTACGTCAGTACAGTCAACTGTCTGCGTTTTGCCATATTTAGGCTGAGTACTTTACCAAATTGTTACAATTACGCACTTATTTCAGAAACTAATTCCGCACAGGAAAGAGATAAGATGCTACAGATTAATAAGACAATGCAACTGTCGATAATTCTAGACAAACAAAGGAGCGGCTTCATTAAAAGGAGATCAATTTATTACAATGATCTAATCTCTCACCCGATCTGAACTCCATCGAAAATCTTTGGGGAATATTGGCAAGAGAGATATATGCCAATAATAAGCAATACGTTAGCGTCAAAGAACTAAAATCTGCGAGGTATTAGAATGGTAGGTGATATTTTTATTTCAACATTGACTAAATTGACGGACAGTATGAAGACTCAGATGTTTCAACGTATCTTGGATAAAAATCAATCGCTCACTACTAAGAAAGAATTATACATTCTTGTGTGTTCATTTTATTTATTAATTTTGTATTAATGGATCTACAGAAATTTCGTTGTTTTGAATTACAATTATCGTGAATATTCTCCGCATAAAATGTAATATTTTTTTTAGTGTTATCTTCTCTTGCATATGTGTTTCTTTGTAGTTCAACATTAACTTCGAGGCAGAATTTGCCGAGGATATTAAGGAAACCAAATATTCTGTTCAAAAGTTCATTCGGAACTACAGAAATTTTACCGAGTATAATGCACAAAGGATTCCAGAGCTGGATGATGAAAGCTGAAATTTGATTGGTTTTAAATTTGAACATTCATTTATAAAATTATAAAACCACATCCTCCATAAAAGAATTGCAAAGTGCAAGTAAATTTCAACAAACCTTTAATAATTTTTAATATTTTTTCTTAAAATCCATTCGAATATCTTCTTATAAGTTATTCCAACAAGTAGACTCAGCAGCCTCAATCTCCTAAGTTTATTATGTATAAGTTAAGCTCATTACGTATAACTCGTCTATCTCCGGAATTTTCAAGAAATTCCAAGTCAATTTGGAAAGCCACTCATCGACCTTACATCGACAGCAATAACATTTTCCCTCGACTTTTCTCAAAAGAAAAAGGCATAATATTCAATAACGTGCGCAAGTTCCTCTATAAATTTACAACGTACAATAGGTCCAAGTTCGGCCTCGGAGAGAGACCCCGAGTTATTTCATTTCACCCATTTACGTAGGCACTGAGTCCGTTCAAATTCTAGGATAAACCTTTGAAAAGCAAAGGGGAGCAAGCTACCGGTTGAGAGAGAAGAGAAATCAAAACCATTGATGAAATTCGTGCTGCTCAGGTAAAAATCCCTAAACGCCGTAATAAGTTTACTGACCTCTGGAGCACTCCCCGCTGTATGTTGAAAAAAAAGGTTTCTTTATTCTTTACGCACACATAAAAGAGGACAAAACGTATTTTTAGAAAATTGGCGTCGTTTCGGGGTTAAACCCAACGATCAGTGCTAGCCGAGGGAAAAGAGGAAACGAAAACAGAGAACACAAAACGTGAAAAAGAAACGGACCTAAAATGAGACAGGCAAAAACGAGATAATTTTGAGAAATAGAGGGGTCCAATGCATACACACCAACTGTCGTCGAAATCATGCAATGGGAATTAAGAGTATACAAAAAGGATTAAAAAAGAAACCTTTTTCACGAACAGCTGTTCTACGGGTACACAAGGCGACGTGAATTTAACAGTTTTTATTTTTTATCGGCTATAAGTTGGCGCGCTTGCGTTGTATTATGTACGGATATCCCTATACATGTACCTAAAGTATAATGCCTCGAGTTTGTATACACAAAATGAGGATCGAACAAGAAACAGCAATGGACATGAAAGTATGTTATTCGTTTTTAACAACCCTTAATTATAGGCATTCTTCCCTTGATTTAGATTGATGCGATAATTTGGAAGTAATAATGGAGCGGATATGTAATGGAACCTCTTTGTGATCTCGCCGATGATACAATTCGCTGTATTATGTGTGGTGAATTAATAAGTGCATTAATTTGACATTCAGAGGCTGGATATTATGCGTTAAGTGTTATGCATACTAAATATCTACAATAAATTACACACACAAGAACGCGTCTCTTTTTACCTTTTTTATACCTTCTCAATAAATTTATTTTTTATCTAAGATGACAATTTTTTTCATATAACTTCGTTATAATAGCAATCCTAAAATGTGCAATATACTAGCTGTACGTACCTCTGTACATAAATTTCTTTAACCAACCATAATTTCAAATATGAAGCTGAAAAATTATTATCGACGAAAAGAGAAAAGTATTAAAAATTTCTAGTTTTTAAAATCAATTCAGTAGAGTTCGATCTATTGTATACTCTATTTTCTTAATTCGGTAAAGTAAAATGAAAAGACGCGTTTACACAATGAAATTCTTCAAAGATACCTTTTACGGATTTTATATAAGCTGTAGTTACGTAATTAATTACATATTCGTTACCAAAAATAAACAATTAGAGAATAATATTTAGTGATCAAATACGCCAAACTAGGTTCAACTTTATATATCGTTCCCTTTTTAGTGGAAGTTTCTAACTGTTGCTCTATTCTATTATAATTGTTATAATTTTATATGACCATTTACAAGCCAACAAAAATTTAGAGTAATATTAAACAGAGAATATACGTACTAAAAATAAACACTTGACATTAAATACATGTTGATACATTACATTATTTTCTAAAATAATTATTCACTTACTTTCCACTTTATCTTCGATTATATAATCGACCAAACCATCTAACACACACATACTTCTTCTTTGATCACATTTTCTACACATTTTTTTCTAATTCTCCATAGTAGCATTCCAAATTGCCTTTCCCTCCAGCAAAAATACCCTTACATCTATTAATTTGAACAAAGTATTCTTAGTTGTCACTTTATTTTTTATTTGAGCCCACACTAACTCAATTGAGTTTGCAGCGATAAGGTGGTAACCTCAGCACGGCTTTGTTGCAACTGTTGGCCATCTCATCTGCCACAGTACTATATTGATCTTTATTAAGGCGAATTAAATGAAGAAGTTCATATCGTACCATCTTTTCATCGTACTTGATATTATTTGTGTAGAATATGGCCAACGTGTTCTTCTGAGGTGCCTGTTGTCTCTGCTATCTCTTTCAGCTTCAATCGGCTATCGGCTAATACCACTGAATCTAGTCAACCATTTAATCGTTAGTAGCGGTTTTTGGGCGTCCCCTGTGTGTTTCGTTACTTGTATTTGTGCGGCCACGTTTGAACTCGTTCATACAGAAGCTGATGGTCGAAAATTATGGAGTACATCCACCATGAAGCTCTAGCAAAATATTTCGAATTTCCGTAGTCGTTTTCCCAGCCATCCAGTGGTGTTTTACCGGTGCACGAAATTCGATTTTATCCGGTTTTGCAAAAACCGCCTGACTTGCTACACAAAACACACTCTTACACAACAACTACTACTGACAGTAGATGTCCGAAATTTTGACGGTTGTCATAAAAGAGGTTGCCCTTGCCGACCAATGAATCCACTTCAACCTTCGTGCGCCATCTCTTGGCGATTTCGGAAACATTTCAGGTCGCCCTCGTATTTACATATATATGTATGTACTTCAATTTGGCCTGTAATAGATTTTGCATATGAAGGATAACACAATATTTTGATGAGATACTTGATTCAGAACCGAGCAGAAAGTGCTGCTGTGTGTAGATGTTGCTACCCTGTAGAAAGATATAATATATAGGTATAATGCAGAAGACTTCTTTTTGCATAAAAAAGTTTTTAATTTAATATTCATCTCTCTCCTCTTCCTCTGAATATAGCCATCGTTTTCTTTTATGCTTGGGATTATAAAAAACAAGTACTCATTTACTTATTTTACGAGAAAGTGTGGAAAATAAAGAGGGAAACAGACTTGCTTACAAATTATTTAATAAAATTAATAAAGCAAAATAAAGTATATAAAAACAGAAATAGCATTTTAATTCTTAATTGCTGACAGAATTAATGTCTGATTCAGCATTTGCATAAAACGTTCCCTGCTTAGAAGAACCTCAAAACACCGTTATGTGAGGAGTCTCGCATTACACTGAAGAGATTGGCTTGGCAATACACAGAAAAAATATAGAGATCCTACAAGAAAAACAATAAACTCATTAAGCTCCACATTGTTTTTACTCGCGGTATTTACGGGGTACAATCCTTGATAACTTGTTTTTGACCTATGTATTCGCGAGAACCTGTCTCTTTTTCACTCAGATACGAAGGAGTATTCTCCTCGATTTCATGATATTTGCTGGATAAACAGCAGACGCAGTGAGTTTTGCAAAATTTTAAAGCGTATTTCGTGTATTTTTATTTGGAAATACGAAAATTTAGGAGCTCACAAACTGTGTATGTGCTTTCTGTCCACACACACACACACAGCGTACTTTCTTTTGTTCCTCGCGACGCTGTACAACGAAGCGAGCATACCAGCGACTAGAGTGAGATAGGTAACAATTGCCTTCGGTCTATCATTGTGGCAACGAAAACATTTCTCATATATTCCAAAAGATGGAGATGCTGATTTCAGATTTTAGATATGATTTATTTATTTATTTAGCAATGTATATCGATTAAGGACATTTTGAAATTATGTAAGAGCGAAAATGTAGTTTAGCATAATTTGGGTAATTTATTATGTGTTTATTATTTCTGTTGTTTTGTTGTTGCTGTGAATCCTTTCTGTTCGTAAATAAGATTTTCTTTTGATCTTGTAGCTGATGCTGCAAATGTGTTTTTCCGATTTATAGAGCATCAGTAGACTGTTTATATAAATAAGGAAAAAAAATGTGTTGGTGTTCGTTTGTCTAAGGAATACACATACGAACACCCTTCGTTCCTTTTGTATCTTACTTTGGATTTGGAAGTATTTCGCCAGATAATCATCAAGTAGTTATTACTGGATGTGAATAACATGTTATATGTGGGTTTCTTCAGTCAGTTTTGTAATATGTGCCTAATTTTTGCAACAGCAGTTATTGTTTTTATGTTTCGTTTTATTAGCGCATTGGTGGTGTGTGCGTTCCATTTTAGATTGCTTTGTATACTTAGTCTCAAATAAGTTAATTCGTTTGTTTCTTTTATCATAACCCCATTCTTCAATTGTTTCATGTCCTCGTCTACGTCTGATTGCATTTCTATTTCGTTGTTGCCGTGGTACACTATACTTGTATCGTCAACTTTTGTATACATATAGTTTTTCTTTGAGATTTAATTCTGTGAGATCGTTCATCTATATAATGTAGAAGATTGGGGATAAATCTCCTCCTTAAGTAGGTTTTTAGTAGGTTTAATTCGGTTCCTTTTATGCCTAAAGCTTCTAGTTTTGCAGTTAGTTTTGTTTTTAGCATTGTGCCAAATGCTTTTTTCATCTCTATGAATATAGTTACTACTATATTTTGGTCCTCTAATTCTTTATCAGGTTAATCACATCATACGTTGCAAATGTTGTTCCTGAATTCTTTTGGAATGTATATTGCTGTTAGTATATCATTTTGTTCTTTAATAGAAAATCTGCCAATCTTGCTTGGAGATTTTCTTCTAGAATTTTGCTTAAAATTAGAGTAACGAAATAGGCCTCTGGTTCTGTAGTTCTTCTTTATGATTTTTTTCTTAAGATAGGAACAATGATTGTCCAACATTTACTCGAAAATAATTAGCAAAAAGTTTAGAAAATTCCGATTTTCGCGAGGAAACCGGTATTTTTAGATAGTCCTATGATACCTACTAACCATCTAGGTTTCACTATATTCCCTATTTCGGGGTTGGATCCCTTTCGTTTGTTTGTTTTTTTTTAAATCGCAGTTTATTATGAAATGTCCTACCAGTTTATATATATATATATATATATATATGTATCTGCGGGGTCGATCAATCCTCATTCTCTTCTCGCATATATCTCTCCGCTTGTTGGTTGTATTATTGTTTTATAAATTCTCCTTTTCGTTTTTTTCTCCAATAGTTCACTTTCAAGAGTCTTCTATTTGCCTGGTAGGTTTTGTTTATATTTATCACTCTTTCCGTTGTCTCTGCATCCCTGCTGCCATCGTTTGTAATAGTTACCCATAAATGTTTAAAGGTATCCAACACTTACAATTGAAATAGGAAGCTTCCTATTTCAGTTATAGCATCTCTTGTAGTATTTTCAGTGTTTACTAAATTCTTTTGTCTTAATCTTATCTTAACTAAGCAATACTGTCAGTTTTACTTTTGTCATCTCAAGAGAGAATTTATATTATTTAACTCGCAGGATGTATTGGTACTTCTTCTTCATATGTCACCACACTTCACTTATTACTGTCCAATCTATTCACAAAAATATTCACTTCTTACCGGCCAACTCAATCACTATACTCTCCTAACATATGCGATCGCTACCGAAATCATATAGATGATTTAATTTTTTAAGTTCCCACAATTTTCGTTTTAAATTCATTGCGCCAGCAATCGTACACGTGCCAACAGCTATAGCTGCTACCCTTAAAGATAAATTAGAAGTGCACGAATCCGTGAAAGTTTTGGAAAAATCTGCACGTTTTTTCTTGGAAGAAATCCACCCTAAATAATAATTTCCTTTGAAATAAATTTGCAAACAAGGTTGCCTCAAAAATGCAAAACAATCGAAGCAGACGAAATTGTAAATAATAACATCCTTTTTCTGTTCTAACGAACTATATAATCTCTTTCATGGAGAAAAAACGTTTCCCATTCTATTTTCTTTTTCTTGCTTTATTTTTGTTGAATTCTTTTTTTTTGTTTCATAAACAATCCGCAGAGCGAGCGATTACAAAAACGAAAACAAAGAAAACGACGTCAATTATCATACTTCTTTTATCCTCATCATCCCCCTTTAACGAATTTCCATATAATTACGCGTCTCAAAAGCGTTCCCCTTCAAAGTAAATAAATCAAGTTCCATTAAGTGAAAAGAATACGACCTGAATACAAAACCGTCCTCTGAGGTACTGGATTACGGATCGATATTTCTACCAAAGCTGTTTAGTATTGTTATTATTGCTCTTCTCACTCACATCAAATCCTTTATTAAGATGGATCTCACATACACAACAAGCGAAATAGAAAAGGAATATAATGTGGGAAAGGAAAAGGAATGGTCGCTACGGATTATCCATACATTAGCTTCATAAATATGTAAAAGATTTGTGAATGACTATTGCTGTTTTGCGGTATTCATATTTTTTTCTCTCGTTTTAGATGTAATATACTTACACAAGCACATCTATTGCAGGGGTTGCCGAAGGGTACCAGGCAGAAATCCTTGAACTTACTTCATTCTTTTATAGCCACAACATGGGAGTGCGATTCCGTTTCTTGACGGCTGCTATTAAATTCTACTGGCTTATTGAAAATGCGTGCGTGAGAGAATACGATACCACACGTGTTCTTGCACGTGTGCGACATCTAGGTCGCGGAATAAAAGCGCGAAAATGCACAATAAAGAGCATAAATTATTAAAATATAAGGATGATGATGTCTATAGAGCTCTGTTAGTACTGCTACCAACTTATAGGAGTTGATATTTTTGGAATAAATACTTAAGGTAACTGCGAATGAGTGATTTTTATGTTTGCCAGAAATACTTAAGTAACAGTAATAATCCTAAGCTTTATTGACCAACAGACCTACATCTGACTCTAGGACAAATACACTCCAAGAATGATTTTATGATTAAACGAATTTCTAAAAATAATCTAATGTATTCCAAGAAACAACCGTTATGATTATTTAAATAATATAGGGATTAAATGAAAACAGAAACTCATTTGGAATTTTGATTAAGCGGATATGATAATAGAAACTACATTTTTTGAAAAAACAATACAATATACTAGCTTAATACTCGTTATTACACACCCTAGTTCTTATGACCACTCGCATTCAATTTCGCGTGGATTTAATTAACATACTTATATAAGCTTGGTCTAAATTTTCCCACTCCTCGTGGAGGGCATCTTCTCCTTGTAGCTTTACTAGGGCAACATGTTGGGTGTATATAAATACAAAATAATCAATACAACACGAATACAGGAACTTGAAGAGCAGTTACCATTTTTAGTGTGTCTATAGAATCGTGAAATATACTGTAAGAAAAGATGGTTAAAGTGTGTGCAGACAACGTAAATAAGTGACCTCAGCGAAGCATTTGTTCGGGGAAAAGGTAGATAGAACGAATTAAAATTATGGACGTAAAAGCACGGAATTGTAAACTACAGTTGTTAGAGTATTTCCGCACTGTCTATATGACTGTTACACAAATTCCAGAGAAAAAGTACGCCAGTAGATATGAGTCTAAAGTTAAGAGAGGGGAAACTAAACTGGAACAGTAATAGAATATGATCGACACTTCTAGGTGGGCAAATTCTATCTAGTCGAAATCAGAGAAATTTTGCAAATCTGCCTTGCACCATTTCTAGTAGACGGCTGTGTCATATAGCAGGGGGACCAGACTGCAGATGCATATTCCAAATGAGATTTTATGAGAACGTAAGATGTATCTTTCAATGCACTTTCATTGGAAAATTGTTTACAGTAACGCACGGGAAAGCCAAGAGAGCGGTGCGTGATAAGCTAAAATACATTGTGTGTCAAACAAAATTCTCGAGTCCTATACCACTTCAATACGTTCGACAACCACTTGATCAAGCTAGTAGTCGAAGGTAATAATCGTATATCTCCGAGTGAAGGAAATCACTTTGCACTTATTGATATTAAGGATTAGACTATTCAATGTGCACCAAATAGATATTTTTATAAGATCAACCTGCAGAAAGTTACATTCATTTAGACTAGACACTTCACGGAACAATTTCAAATCATCAGCGAACAATAATGTATGAAACGAGATATACGTTGTAATACGATTTAAATGTCCAAGGTTAGACTCCTAGGGAATTCCCGAGGAAGGAATAAATTTGCGAGAACCAACTCCATTGACGAAAACATACTAACGTTTAATTAAATGATATAACTTTATTCGCTATGAACGAAAGTAAGTGCAATATACAGTAGAGTCAAACAGAAATAACATTTACTCTTGTAAAGTTTTGTGTTGTAATATTATTGTGTAGCTTACGCTTTTAAGCAAAAATAATCAATATGCCTAAATATTCCGTATTCTTTCTGATCTTTTGCTGGCTAATAAGATGTAAAATAGAATGCCTGTTTAAGAGGTTATAGTGCACGTACTCTAACACATATAACATGGCTGCAGATAAACGATACTTTAATTTCAATGTCAAATTTAGCGTTGGTAATAATGAAGAAACTGAATTATCATTGAAAAGCTCCCTAAGAAATACTTAAATTATTTCGATTGATATATTATGTAATAAATACTTAAAATAGTACTAATTTAATATTCAAATTACTACTACGGGTATTTATACATTGATATAAATAAAGGGATCGTGTAGACTGCAAACTGGAAACACCTAATTAAAGTGGTCACGGGGTTGCACAAATACCTATAAATACCAAATTCAACCAATTCAAGTAATATCCATCAGAGAAAAGATCAAATAATCTAATAATGGGAAATATCTACGTTATGATTTATATATTACTAAAATTAAATAAACCGATAGTTTCAGAGGTATCTTAGTAATAAAAACTAAATAGAGGAAAACACGTAAAATTCACTAAATTATTATCATGTTTACGTGTTTCCTAGTGCTTTCTTAAACTAATTAAATTAGAAAACAAACAATATGAGTGAATTAAAAGTTTGGGCTATACACGCTAAAGCAAAAATTATTCAATCCGTACCACTAATAATCATTACTAGGAATTGGCATTCAAAGGTACATTCCAGGACCGGACTTAGACGTAATGTGTAATAAGTTATTACATATACGTAGGTGTAAAAGTAATGAACAAAATATTCAAGGATAAGATTCATTTAAAAAATTGAAGGAGGTAATTAAACAGGTCCTCGGTAATAGATTCTAGAAATCCACCATTAATTTCTACCAGGAAAAATGAAACAAACGCTTATGTAAACCATAAAAAAGCAATCAAGTGATCCTAAAGCTAATAATGGCTATTTAAATTTTGATTTTGCCAAAGTATACTGTCAGAAGCAAAATTATTTAGGAGTGTCCCATTTTGTATTTAAACCAACTTTAAAACGAAGGAAATGGTTAATTGAGGCTTACGGAAATCGATTCTACGGATTCCTTTCTATAAAGAAAAATGGAACCAAGGTCTTAGTAGTTTATTATTTACTTTAATAATAGTTAACAATGTAGTAATTGTTCTTATTTCTCCAAATATGTATCAGTTTTTGCTTCTTTATTTTCGTTTTTAGACCTATTACAAACACACAGCTGTAGAAGTAATGAATAAATTTTTATCACTATAAACTGTTCAAGCATAAGAATTGCAAGAGGTAACTGATGGAGGCCTAAGAGAATTAATTCTGATGATATAAACCATGAAGAAACCATTAAGTAATCCTAAAGACAATAGTGGCTAATATTAGCTGAAGTATATGCCTTAGAATCATATATTTAGAGAGTGATATTCAAGAGTATATTCCAGGACTGAAATTTGACGAATAATGTAATTCGAAGTTGTACTCAGTAAGACAATAATACGTAACAAGATGAACATTATGTATGTAATGTATGTACATACTACACGAATTTGTCCAACTAGAAAATGTTAACGCGACACAGCTGCCTTCCTCGTCCTTCCTCCTTCCTTCAACAACGGTGTTTACAAGCCACTATACATAAGTACATATGTGTAAAAGCAGTTGCATATGATAGTATTTGAGTGAAGTCGTAAGCGCTCTGTATAGCGGGCTGATTTATTGTTTACTCCTCGATCCGCTCCTGGAATTGACGTTGTGTACACATGAGTTCCGAACATAGTGAAAACCTCACAAAATATCTGTCGAGCACGTTACGTGAGAATGACATATCGTTTCATTTCACACATCTTCATTGTCCTCAAAAAAATATTAATAATTCATATATGATTTTCCCATTGCCCCATTTCTTCCTGCTCTTCTATGGTTAACCACATTTTACCTGCTTTCGACCTTACCGTTTCTATATACGTTGATCCCTTCTCCGAAAAATTATTACATAGATCCGACGCAACGACCCTAAAAGGAATAGATGAAATAGGAGATTAGCTCGTTCAAATGTCGCCACAATTCGCAGATATTTTCCTCGATCGTAACGTGTACGGAAATTTATTTCTATCGAATGCTGTGCGAGGATATTGATGCATTCCCATCTTTGTACGTAAATACCTACATATATATATATATGCGTACATTTTTTAATTCAATTATGAGGTCGAATCGCCTCTAGGGATCGCCATTGAGACGAGCCCCTTCAATTAGTGACATGCCCACTTCCGCCGGTGGAGCCTATTTATTCTCTTTATTGTTTTCTTTTTCGCTTTGAAAAGCTTTTTACGTGACCATTACATCAGCGGGCGCTCTCTGAATCATTAATTTGTGTATTCAGTGCGTTCAATACGACTCGGTATACTCCGATATTATCCGCGTCAGCTTTATTGCTGTAGAAATTTACAGACGCTCACGGCGATGATCTGTTAACATATGAGATCGTGTTCGTATCATCGATTTGGTAATTGTAACTTAGCTACCGTTGAGAAACGTGTGTTTTACTTAATTGAGATTATAACTGCTGTTCCGTCAAGTAACATGTTTACACCCTTAAAGTGTAATAAAAGTACGTATGTATTTGTAACGCAAATGAAATTAATCTTCGCTCCTTCGATCTTGCAGTCACGTGATCAATTTTGAGGCTTACGAATTTAGTGGATTACTTCATAATTGATTGAGCTATTGTGCATTCAGAGCATCTAAATATTTCAAATTTATATCGTGATATAAAGTTTTTAGAACGAAGATGGCATTGAAATAGAAAATATATGTCTGAACTTAGGTCAGGTATTATAACTTAACGGTTTTGTAATTATTTTGACAATGACATTGCTGTGATCAATTAATGTGTTAGAACTATTGAAAGCAAGTTTGAACATCGAGTTTGAATAAATTCAAATATGTTCTACAATACAATGCAAAAAACGTACATGATTCAGACCTATTTTCGAACTGGAGTGCGAATTGATGAAGTTTGGGTGCCATATTTATAATTGCCTTTCCAATTGTGTTGATGTATTTTGTCAGACGGGTTCTATGGGCCATAAATCACGTACTAGTAGACCAACCGTTCGTTCGGAAGCAACTACAAAAGATGTTCGTCAGCAGATAGAAAATGAAAGCAAAGCATTTGAAGCGTCCTTCTCAAGAGATTTGGCTTTTTTATGGAACATGCCAGAAAATTGCAATGAAAAACTTATACATGCATCCGTATAAGATGCAATCATAGCAGGCCTCTTTGCCGGTAGACTACCCTAAATGTCCTGCTTACTACCAATGGTTTGCCAATAATTTAATTCAAGATGACCTGTTAAATTTGACACTTTTTTCTTATGAAATCTGGTTTCATCTCTTGGAGTAGGTCAATTTCCAAAACACTGGGATGTGAAAATTCTCATATTTTTGTTGAATCGTTTCTGCATACTGCGAATAATTGTGTTTGTCAGTGCTGCTCTGCCATAAATCGTCGATGGTGCAGTGTGTGACGGTGTTGGCGCACTTCAGGAGATGTTCAATGTTCTGTATTACTCACAGTCGCCCATGTCGGCATTTGGTTGCGCAGTGCCCCATCTAATCAGGTTAACCTTCACCGGGGCGACACCCGTCCTCGTGCGGTTCAACATCCTCCAGTTCACGAAACTACACGAGATACCACCAGGGAGGGCGTCCGATAGAGAATAGTTTGCAGGTAGTTCGTCCAAAAGTCTGGCAATAAATCGGCGCTTAGAGTTCAACCTCCGGGGTCATTGCTAAAGATCAAAGAGAGGCTGGCGACTGTCAAAGATCTCCTTCAAGCCCTTATTAAATTCGTAGATCTCTTTACGTGAACTGGGGCTACTGATGCCTGCTGCGTGGTAAAGTTTGGCTAAGGGAATGGCCCCCATGCTTCCCGTCACCAGTCTGTAGGGCTCATTGCCCTCCCAGCGTGCCCCGATCTTACGTAAGACACGCGTATTCGCCTGTGGAGAAGCACAGTGCCACAGTCCCGAATATCTCGGGCTTAGAACTCCACTTCCCTTTTGTTAACTTTCTCAAAATGTTTTTCCTTGCGATAACCTTCTGCCGTATTTTCTCGCAGCGATGCTTATAAGTAAAGGATTAGTTTGCATCTGGCCAGCCGAGTGTGGAGGTGGAACGCGCTGACCTGGGCTTTTGAAGGGTTTGGCGTCAGCAAGGTGTTTTTGTAATACGTCGAGATGGTATTTAGTGCCGACTCTAGCTTCACTTCGACCTTCTCAAAGGTCTTCCCCTGTGCGGTGATAGCCTCTGTGTCTCTTTCCGGCTGGTCGTTCGTATAAATATTAAGCAAAATCGGGGCCAGTGCGCCTCTCTGAGGGAGGACGTTTCTCTGGCTCCTCCAGTGAATTTCCTTCCCCTCTAGGGTAACATAGAATTGACGGTCCTGCTGCAAGGGCTCAATTATTTTAGGTGCCCTGCTGTGTCATATACCATCGACAGTAGATGGCGGTGGTTTACGGTATCATAGGCAGAGGTCAGATGGGCCAGGGCAAGGCCCGCTACCAATCTGCTTCCGGCATCCTTCTCTATATGTCCGCAAGTGCTAGGGCTTGGTTAGTACATGACTTGCCAGATCTGAAGTCAGCGTGTTGGCGGATTATTTCCAAGTTTACATCGCCGCCAATTCAGTTTAGGATCAGTCTTTCATACAGTTTAAAGAGGTGATACGGAAGAGAGATGGGCCTGTAACTTTTAGGCGAGTTAGGGTCCTTTCCTGGTTTTATCTGTTGTAATTGTAATGTAGTCAATAAATACATATTATTATTATACGGGGGTTGCTTTGAAAGTGGTTTAATTGTTTTTCGAAATATTCTCTGCGATGATCGACACTTGAACTAATTTTCATAGCACTTTCTCCATTCCGATTGAGGTATCTCCAACACATTTCGAACGCATGAACCGCTTCTTCTGGCATCGAAAATCGTTAACCACGTACTTTATCCTTCACGGACGGAAATAAAAAGAAATCATTGGGGACTAAATTAGGACTGCATGGCGAATGACTCCTCAATTCGATATTTTGACCGGTTAAATATTGAGTTGTTTGGGTCGATATGTGAGAGCTCGCGTTGTCATGGTGAAGGACGTCGCTGGTTGTCTTTCCTAATTTCTGAGACTCAAGACTTCTGGCCAACGTATGGTTGTGTACCATTCAGAATTGACTGTTATATGATTCTCTAATGACACTGTAGCCACATGCCCGTTTATTCCAAAAAAGTAGGCGACCATTTGCTTCGAGATGCTTCTGGCGCGAACAATTTCTGTAGGTTTTGGCTCATCTTGGAAGACTCGTACAGTTAATTGCTGTTTATTTTCGGGCTCATACGCACAGATTCAAATTTGTAAATATTATACACGGTTTTTAACGCACCACGATTGTATATTTTGAGCATTTCTTTACACCAATCGATACAAGCCCTTTTTGAACGATTGTCAAATTATGCGGAATCCAATCCACACCAATTTTTTTCACTGCTAAATTTTCGTGTAAAATCTTGTGTACGATTATCATGCCAATGCCCAGGGATGCCTCAATCTTACGATACGTTACATGACGATCTTGCCTTATCACTTCGCGCACAGCATCGATGCACTGTTGTTGAGGTAATCCACGTGGAAAGTCGTAGTAAATCATCGCACGAAAATTCTCAAGAGTTAATTCAATTTTTGACTGAGATGAATTTTCAGGTCACTAAACAGCCCAAATAGCATTCGTATGACAAAACGTTCTGAATACGTATACAGTCAAATGATGTCAAACTTTACGATGTATATGTCAGATGTTGCCTAGCAACACCATTGTTGCCAATTCCGGATACATACATAGCAACCCTGGTATATAAATTTGATAATATATTTTTGTAAACTGTCTAACTGGTCACACTATTGTTTTATTTAATACAAAAATAATGAGAAGCTTAAAGCAACTCGGTAGAATAATCACCTGGTATTTCCCACCACAGTACGTCGACTTTTGTCATTGATTGTACTTCTATTCAAATCTCACTCATAGCTACCTCCTAATTTCAACCGGATTTTTCTGATGCTTGCAATTAGCATGTTTTCATGTGTACACACCGGTTTACGTCGTACAGAAGATTATCTGCCTTTTTTCCAATTTAACGTAACGTTTACCTATACATTTATCAGTAGCTCAAAAGCTTCATGGTGAAGAGGATACATACATAGGTAATTTGACAGAAGCGAACGATGTCGACATAAGTCCCGTACATGTATGGCAGCCACAAATACGCATACGTAGCTGCAAAACGTGATACTTCTTTCATTTAACCGAACCCTGCCCTTTTTATGTGGACAAGAATAATCTTATGCATGATGTGACAAACTGAAAGGATTACGAGTTCTGTAATTCGAGAGATAAAGCAACAGGATAAAACGATCAAACGGGAAAGAAGAAGAAAAAAGGCAGGAGAAACTTGAGCGAAGGGCTTTTTTGCTTTTCTCTTTCTTTCTGTTTATCTTTTCGTTTTGTGAAGGCCGGTTAGTAGTACGTACATATCCTCGTTAGCTAGTTAGTACGTCGTAGAGCATACGACTGTAAGTTATTAATTAGTGTCGCTAAAGTTTTTTCCGTGCCTGAAAGGGGAATTAATTAACGCTTAACAATGTAATAGGAATTTTAAAATTAAATTAACTATTGTTCGTCTACCATTGTACTGTATCGATTACATGTATTTCATTGTGTTCTATGAACAAGAATTTATGGCAATATTCAACGAATTATATCACGTATACACGTGCACCTATGAAGATTACTTTTTTCATGTAGATTATACACGCCATAATAACACAAATATCGTCTCTTACTTCTTAGCTACTTTGTATTGTAGTTAAAGTCATTAAAAATTTTAATTCAATTTATTTTATTTTTATTGATACTGTTACACTTATTTCTATATGTAACGGATGTATAACCCACAAGAGTACTACCTCTTCTGTTTCGATTGGTCAGGAAAGATGTAAATTATTATTCAATTTTAGTTTTAAAGCAATACCCAATGCTTCTTGGACCATCTAGATCTTACAATAAAGCAATTACATGCAGGCACATACGCAGTCCAACAATTAAATAACGGAACTTTAATTTTAATAATTATTTCAATAATAGAACACGCCATATATTGAACGGGAGCAGTATTAAAACTACTCAGGTTTCCTCCTAAACGTAGGTCGACCAAATCAGACGATAGTTTATAAAGTTACACGCATTTTAGTGACTGTAGGTTAGGTGCTCTATCTAGAAATCACAATGGAAGAAAGAGCAATATATTAAATGTTGTTTTAAAACAGGAAGAAGAAAATGCTGAGACGTACGAACTGTTGAAAAAGTGTATGGTAATGAGTGCATGTCCCGTATAAGAGTTTATGAGTGGTTTACACGATTTAAAGAGGGTCGTGAAGATTTAAATGATGATGCGAGACCCGGACGTCCACAAGGCGAAAATCGCGCTGAATCGGTGCAAAAATATCGAGAAATCATTGCTATCGATGGGAATTTCACTGTGAGAATATTGGCTAAAGAATTAAATACCACTATGGAAACTGTTCGACAAATTTTAACAAGCGAAAGGTGTGTGCAAGTTTTGTTCTACATCAGTTGAATGAAGACCAAAAAGTCACTCGTATAGTTTATTATAGAAGCACTATTATGTAAAGTAATATTGAAATTTATTTTTATTTAGATCACAGGGTTGGTGGCTCAGTGCTTTGCCCGCTTGGCTATCAGTCTCGGGCTCGCGGGTTCGAACGCCAGAATTGTTTTTCAGGATTGAGGTTTTCTATGGTTTTCCTCAATTCGTGGAGAATGCTGAGAATGGATGTCTCAAGACGCATCACAGGCATAATAATAACTTGTGTGTAACATATGACAGGCCAACGCCCCCTACAATTGGCGAAAGGTATTGGGGGATGGGAACGTACTGTTTATTAATACATTATTAATTTACGATGTATTTCGATTTTGTCCCATTATCAAGATTTGCTCATTTTGTTAAATTAAGACAGTAGATGCATGTGTTTGTCGGCAAGGAATCACCAATTTCTTGTAGGAACAAACCTATAGCGAAACGTCAGGGACAAAAAACCTAGTGACACGGCGGAAACCGACAACCGTTACGTCTATGACAAACGACCGTGAAAGTCTGATATATTATTAAACCTATACTTGTTTAGGGTCTGTTTAAGCAAAATATCTATAAGGATGTTGTACTTACGGTTACGCCTGGAGTTACAGTCAACTCTGTTATAACTTTTGCTGAATCTTCTCATCATTCTGAAGCTACTTTCATCAAGCATCTTTGTAGCTATTTGTCACTATCGTGAAACGATATTCAATTTGTTTATAGAAAGTGCACAGAGACCTTACAGAATAAACCAAACTATAAGCAGTATAAGTTCTCGTATATAAATTGACTATCAATTATGAATTTAAAGCCACTCCTATAGAGAATCTTTAATTCTGAAAAACAGAAGAACAATGCTTATGCCTGTTTGGTACCGACGTTAGTTCTATCAAGTTGGTGCATAAGTTCGTAGATCATTTTATTGGAATCAAAATTCATTAATTTTTTAAGAAATTAAATACATAAACTGATCAAATACATATTCTCCTCCGTTATCTATGATTATCTTCTAATAATCTACCAGTTGTATGATTTCACGTTTGAAGAAGTCCGATAGTTTCGACCTGAAAATGTCAAATCAATTTTAAAGCGCAAAGATTATGCTATTTTGCCAGAGAAAGGGATGGATACCTGATGGTGCAGGAGCAAGAGAATAAGGCAGACGCAGGATGACCTTTCAACAGTGATCCTGAATAGCCATTCTTGTGATGTTAGCAGTACAAGAGGTGGTGTCACAGTGCAGTAAAATTACCATGTTTTCCCGGTTTTCTTTCTTGAATTGAGGTCTCAAGATGGCGAAATTGTCCTACCAGTCGAGCACAAGTTTTTCCTTGAGGAGTTCCTTTTTTTATTAGGGCTAAGTCATTCTTTATGTTCTTAATTTTAACGTAAAACCACCATTTTCCGTTACTAGTAAAAGTACAAACAAGACCGATCCATGTTACTAATGAGTTAAGCGACAACACGCTAGCAAAAACGTGCATCACCCATATGCATAGTTTTTGAACTTCCGTACTATGATTAATTGGTTACAGTTTATCATGATGTTAGTTCCTGATTTAAAACACGTGAATCCCCATAAATTAAAGCATTCAGCATGTACTTTTTAGGAAGAATAGAATACAGAATTAGTTTAAGCAGAAGCAGATATGAAGTGCACAGAGAGGATCCTTAAGTGCAACTGATAAACGTGACCATACAGCGGAGTCAATCGCGGGGGGTGGATAAAATAAAAATTAAAGAAAAGACAACTGTTAGGCAAATATATGATGCCAGGAAACTGGAAAGAAGAAAAGAGAATATTCTAGGTGAGGGAAAAAATGGGAGGATATAAAAAGGATAATAAAGAATAGATTTCTGGAAAATATACAATTAAGTGTTTTGCGTTTGTGTATTGTAAACTTGAAATATTCACCGAAACCTGTTCAGTTACAAGTGTCTAATGTACCGAGATTATCCTTTCACGGTCGCTTTCACACACAACTGCTGATTTTACTGCTCCATTTTCAGTCAAGAAATCTATGCTTCCGAATAAGAGAATAATAAAATTGTATATTTGTGTATTTGTTTGTTTTAGTTCTAAAGTCCTTCAGTTGGTGTTTGTTTCAGACCTGACATACACTTCATTAAGCGATTAATTACAAGACATGGTTTACCTGCTCACTTGTATTCTAATAACGCGGAGACATTTGTTGCGGCTAACAAAGATCTGCGTGATGCATATAGGAACGTCGTAAATTATATTAAAGATCCTTCTGTCATTAATTTCTAACTGAATGCGCTATAAAGTTTGTTGTTTATGTCCCTTCGGGCACCACATTTTGGTGGATTGCACAAGGTGGCAGTAAAATCTTTTAAAATACATTTGCAAAAGTTTATATCGAATCATGTATTAACTGTTAAAAATTTTTTAACATTATTTTATCCTGAATCTTCTGTATCCTCTGATGACGCAAAGAATTTTGCTATTCTCACACCATTTCCTGATTGAGATTGGAAGCCACAAGTAGATGTTACCAATGTTTGCCCGAGCTCATTGTAGTAGTATGAGTAGTTAAACCAGATGCGTCAACATTTTTGGAAACTCTGAAACAGAAATTATCTAAACCATCTTCACGCGAGAGTTAAGTGGACGCAAGACAGTTGCGGCGTACCTACAATCAACGAATTGGTATTACTCAAGAACAGCGGAACTCTACCACACCATTGACCAATAGGTAGGATTTTGAAGATTCACCCCAGGATCGACGGCCGAAATCGTGTGGTTACCATATTAGATAAAGCAAAAAATCGTTCAACTTTATCCATTGCCTAAGGATGTTAAAATTCGACATGTCAAGGTTACGGAAAATGTTGACGCAGACGACACTAGATGACGCTGATATTTCCAGGGAGGTTCACTTACAATTGTATGTACGTGCACTCGCTCTTAATCAAGCAACCGAGCCAGCTAGTCTTATATATGTTCAGCGATTATACAGTATGCTTGTAATAGTAATAAAGGCAAGTCTGAAGCATCATTGTGGTTTCTTCTAACAAACGGTGTATAATTTGAGTTGCATAAATTTGAGAACAATCTTGCTATACTTTATTCGAAAAAGGGAAAGATAAAATTCTTAACAGACTTCCTGTATTTGCATATTACTTTACATAATCCATTAATTTTAAAATCAAAGCTCTGAGAAGAACTAATCTATACCACAAAATAGCTCGGGTAATGCAGTAATTATGAACAAAACTGTCGAAGCGCAAACGTGATGTAAACAATCTTAAAGATGTCAAAATCTTTGATAATTTATAGTAGAATGAGAATGTTGTACGGTGTTATTTCACTTTGCTATCAACCAATAAGAAATAACTCTTGCTTGGGTCTGTTCAGACATTTGTGTCTCTCTTTTTGGAACATATTATAAATATGTATTAATAAGGTGATTAAAACCACAATTTCTAAAGGAGTGTACTGTATAGCTGATGCGGGCATAAAAAGCTCTGGATATTACTTTATTCTACGCTTTTATGTTTTCCAGTTTATCACAATAACCACACCATTAGCAACGAACGAAACCTTAAACACGTCTACCTCATACGCCGTAGTTTACTTACTTGACCGACAACATAACGTAATACGTAGACTCAAACCCCCTTCGCTCACACGGCCGCCGCATTAAGGGATATTGTTCGGAAGGAGGCCACAATAAGGTTCAAATAATACGCGAGTAACCTATAAAAACGAACAAAGGATAAGCGACCTGAATATAAGGATCAAATTTCATTTTCTTCTCGGAGCACAACAAGGACAAGTTTTATTTCGTTTTATTTTTTTCGGCGTTTGGTCATGGACGTTTTTTATACGTATTTGTCTCGGTGCGCGTATGGTTTAACGCGAAAGGCCGAGCTCCTCCATTATTGCTGGAAAAAGTCGTTAAAAGCCTTTTGAGATATCATAATTCGATAGAAATGCAAATGGAATTAAATTCTCTGTTCTTTTATTACATACTTTAGAAATATTTATTATCTGTAGAATTCAGTTGCCGTATTGAACTAACATTTCGAGAAACTTATTTTTAGGACATAGTACGAGAAATAATTTAAGATCGTAACATCTTTCCTATTGCGCTAAGATAATTAACTACCAATAATAGAAAGAAGCAAGGCTCTTATAGGTCTCTTGCGTTTACGTGGACCAGAATTTTAAATGTAGTGAAAGAATTTCAAATATGTGAATATTGCAACTTTGTCGCAGTAATTTCCATAGCAGATGCATACTGTGCATAGAGAGCACTTATTAAAAATAAATCTCTCTAGGACAAAGTAAATTTCCCTAGAGGGAAGTACTGCTTAGTACAGCTATGAATTAAGAACCATACCAGGTTTAAAAGTAGTAAGAAGAAGGACATTTATCTGTTATAGTTCTAAGGATTGTTTAATATAATCTTATTAAAACGAAGCAAATATTGCGTCCAAATACAGCCGTTCTCGTACGTATTAGATACCTCTGGGAGTTCCCTATGTTTACATCATTACTAAATTTCAGAGGAAATAAATGTGATATATCTAAAATTAAATATACTGCGTTAAAGAGATGCTTTTGGGATGGTGAATTATAGAACTATAGGCAAGCGTTGACCATTAATGTTAAGGACTTAACATTGTTTTTTGTATTTTATAATTTTTTTACTACTATGTATTTTATCTTCTTTGCAACCGTATGGGTTACCATTATTATTTTCATTTAGAATATTACTTTATTTTCATTTTTATATTTATTTATTTTGCTCTCTTATATCCAATTTTATTTTAATATGTATGTACATTACGCATTGTATATGTATGCAAGCCAGCCATTCACATTACGCTAGCTAAAACTGCCTAATTTAAAAATCATTCACTGCAACGTCGTCGAATAAGTAATGGGAGTTTTCTTAAAATTTAAGGTACACAAGCATAGGCAGTCGTCTCCCGCGAGACGGTCGAGGTATTAGCGATCGTGTACTCTCGGCCACCTTTCGTACCTGGTCGTAACGTGTACAGTAACGTCGTCGTATGATTATTAGAGATTTCTAAGATTTTCTAGTTTTGGCGGGAATCGTCGAGGACGTTGTCTATATATTTATTTCTGGCGGGAGTCATTTGGTAACGTCGTCGAATCGCATGTATAGATTTTTAATAAGTACAAATTCTTGATTTTCTATCATCGTACGTCGAGGCTACTGTGTCCATTGTCGTCTATACATATTTTTACTCTTCTGTTAAGTTTGTGTCGGAAATTATTTTGGTGAGATTGTCGGCGCGCATGTATAGACCTCCTCTACAAGTACGATCACTCCGCTTCTTGCTGACGGTCGTCGCGGCCGCAGCGCCCGTTGTCTTTTGTACGTTTGTTCGGTCCTTTGTCGCATCGGGACTTAGAAATTTTTCATTTAGTTGCTCGTCGTAGCGGACGAGTGTCACGGACCAGTTTTCTTATGTAATGTCGGCATCATCGCTCCGTTTTACTTGTCGGTGCGCAGTTCGCACATTTGCTGGTTACTGGATTTTTCCCTTCTTTGGGGCGCAGTAGTAGAGAGCTAAAGATTGCACATAGCGTAATATTTCAAACGAGAACGCCTGGGTAGCTGTGACATTACTTTTGTATTGAGATCGGCTATTATCGCTACTGTCGCCCTCGACCAGGCGTTCAAGCTCTAAGAGATAGGGTGGGTTCCCCTATAAATGTGAAAATAACAAACGTATTTAGTTCAAGTACAAATACATGCCAATAATACAGGGCCAAGTCATATAAATAAGCATAGCACCGAGGTGCGCTTATAAATTTAAGAAATAAATAGGGTTGGCTCTATAAAAGGTATTGGTGCATGCAAACAGATAGAGGCATTAGTACATGCCTCTAACAAAGCTTCAGCGGAAGCATATAAGAGTTTAACCTTTTAAACAGAATTAAGACATGGCTTTGCAACGTACGTGCTGAGGCATTACTTTATGTTGCTACCAATAAAAATACATATACACATGCTAATGTACATTACATGTATAAGAGAGCTCGAATAACTGCAATTATTGCAAATATATATATCTTACGTACATCGTACATGTACATAGGCAAGAGTGGAAACCGTGTAACCATGTTATTTTTAAATATATTTTTATGCGCATGCGCATTGAGTTTCACTGTACAACCTTTCCTTTAGTAAATAAGCGAACATACTCTATAAGTAAGTATTGGTCAAGTAATTCAGGAATTTACGAGCAGGCTACAGCGGCGCTGTTCTTCAAACCAGGAGAACGTAACAATTAATGGAAATTAAATTTGCGTATAAACCAAGTAGGGGAACTTTTTTTCTGCAATTACTATAAATTGTTTCGAAATTATACAACCTCCACTGTAAGACATGAAAAGACGATATTTTCTGCTTATAAGGCTCACATATATGACACTAAAGATTTGTGGAATATAATGAAAAAATGTAATGTATATAATACTGCTGGTCGCAGTAAATTACCACCAGCTAATTTTCAAGTTGCAAACAAAATCAATGAATATTTTATTACTCAGTTAACAATATGATTTATTTAGATAATGCGTTTATAGATTAATATACAAAAAATCGCAAGGTATTTATTCAAGAACCTTTTCTTCTTCGCTCGGTGTGTGACACTGAAGTCATTGCTGCTATTAATTCTATTAGAATGCGTGCTGCGGGTTATGATATAATGACTTAATATAGATATGATAAAACTGACCTGTCTCCTGTTGTTGCCTTTTTCTAACCCATACAGTAAATACGTGTATAAATTACGGTGTCTTTCCCAATAGCTGGAAACAATCCTTGGTTACTTCGCTTCCCAAGATTACGCATACAGCACAATTTAGTGAGCTGCCATCAATAAGTATTTTACCCACTTTATCTAAAGGTTTTGAGAAAGTTGTAGCGTCGCAATTGCAGGAATAGTTGAAATCTTCATGTATACTTCCTATTTGTCAGTCAGGTTTCAGGCCGAGGTACAGTTGTGCAACAGCCTGGTTGAATTTAGTCGATGAAATTGTTAAATTTAGAGATTAATTTTGATGTGTTGTTCGATTATAGCAAGGATTTTGACATACCGAAACATACAACCTTTCTAGCAATTCTACATTTTATAGGATTGGATCATCATATCTGTGAAACTTGACCGTTGGCAATATGTTAAAATTGGCAGTAATACATTTAACACAATATTAATCACTGGTGGAGTCCCTCAAGAATCTATTCTAGGTCCAATTCTTTTTACTATATGTATATAGATATCAAGTGTTTGTAATAATTTAAAACACTGTAAGTCCTGTTTATACACAGATGATACATAACTCCTTCATTCATTTTCCCGTGATAAATTTAATGAAGCCACAAAAAATATTCAAGTGGACGTGAACACCTTAGTAAAACGCAGCTAGTCCTGCTGATTAAAACTCAATTAATCTAAATCATCCATACTAATCTTCGAAAGGTCGCATTTTAGAATGATACTCATATTACTATTGTTGATACTACGCTGCCTGTGGTTCGGTATACAAGGAGCCTTGGATTGTATAGTGATACAGATTTAAATTTTAAAACACACACATCTCACCTACTACGAAAACCTTAGAAACATTCATTACACACAGACATGTATTAAATCAAACAATGGTGCTACACCTATGTGATGTTGTAATACTTCTGCTTACCGCCTATGTACACAGGATGTTAGGAGAATGCAGAAAGTTCAGAATTCATCTTTGCGTTTCACTTTCGGTATAAGCAAGTTCAACATACCACTCATACATTAAAGTGGACAATTTGGTTGTTGTCGCGTCGAAAACTTCATAGCTTATGCTTACTTATGTTACAAAATTAGGTACCGTATACTAAATTAAGGTATTTTTATGCGAATTGATTGTCCCGTAATACAATATAACATATTTATGTTATATTTATGCATTGTAATTAGATTAGTATTATCTAGAGACGGGTAATATTAATAATAGATGTTCACAATTTATTCACCCAATGTAACATTGCCCTTTTTGGACACTCCACTATCAATTTAAGATACACATATATCTTTCTCTTTGTTGTTGTTAGTAAGATTTAAGACCAGAAAATTTCCGGGTCAATTTTGTTTAAATTTAGATAATTTTCACCTGATTGCGATTTACGAGAGGAGCTTTATTATACATAAGCATGTTTGGGCTGCTAATTTTATCTAACCTTTTAATGTATGGCAATAAATAACCCTTGCAAATGTTGCCGCATTGTTTTTGATCCATTTTTTCTCTTACAAAATACGTTAGTCCTGGACCCTAGATTGTAGAACAGGAAAGTAGAAGTTTTACTGTGTTCTCGTTACAGTCCTATTTATAATGTTTACCTGAACATCTTCTAACATACTGAGAATACCCTGTTATCGCCTTGAGATTTGATTCGTCACCAAACATGATCTGGAAGAAAGCGAACAGAAATTTTGAAATATTACGTGTACCAAATTGTTATAATAAGTATCAGTCTTTACCTTTCCTCAGTTATCAACGATTAAATTCTCATACTCATTTGTCCATATCCCGTTCCCTCACGATATTGTGAATAGCTTTGGAAGATGATATTGCTGTTTCATCATCATCTAGCCGTATTCTTTTTTCTTGTCGCAATATTGCCTAATAGCACTCGTTTCAAGAATATCTGCTTTAATCAATTCCATAATTTTTGTTACATTTTGATGGAAAACATTTTCTTTTAATGTTATATCATCCGTAGGGTCTATTCCCGTTTATATGAGTATATAGCACACGCACACATACATATATACACAAGATGTATATACGAGGCTTGTCTGGAAGATAAGTACCGTCTAAAGAAAAACTCAAAAACATTTTGTTCAACACAAAATTTATTTCTATATCAAACAGCAATTCTTAAATTATTTTGCTATATAGTTGTCACCCTTGCTCAGATATTAGTTATAGCAGAAACCCATTTTTTGTATACCCTATTCATAGAAACCTGCTGATAATTGCATTGAATCGTGCTCCGTGAGCGCCCTTCCCTTCTGCAGATAGTCGATGCGGATCACACCTTCGAAATCCCAAAAAATTGTCGCCTTTCCGGCCGTTGGAACGATCTTTGCTTTCTTCGGAGCCGATTCACCCGGAAAGTCCACTGTTTCGACTGTTCCTTGGTATGTAGTGATAAATCCAAGTTTCATCCACGGTTACGAAACGCATGAAGAAATCGCTTGGACTGCGTTCAAGCCAGATACTCCTCCGAAACGGTCACCCGATTTCGTTTTTGCTGCGGTCTGAGTAAACGTGGTACCCATCGCGCCGAAAGCTTTTTCGTACCAAAAATGTCGTGTAAGATATAGCCAAGACGTTCTTCTGATATGCCTATTGGCTCTGCTATCTCTTTCAATCGCCGATCGGCTAACACGACATCATGAATCTTATCGACCATTTCATTGTTGGTAGCGGTTTTTGGGCGTACGCTGCGTGGTTTATTACTTGTGCTTGTGAGGCCACGTTTGAATTCGCTAGTCGAAAACGATGCCAAACGATCCGCCATGAATCTCTAACACAATATTTCGAATTTCCGTGGCCGTTTACCCAGCCATCCAAAAGTGTTTTGTCACTGCACGAAATTCGATTATATCCATTTTTGCGAAACCGCCTAACATGGTACACAAAACACATTCTTAAGCAACAACTATTGACACTAGACGTCTGAAATTTTGACGGTTGAAATACAAAAGGTTGCCCTTGCCGACCAATGAATCTACTTCAATCTTCGTTTGCCATTTCTTGCTGATTCCGGAAACATTTCAAGTTGCCTTCGTATAGACCCAATTTGCGCAAGTAACTTCTAGCAACAGCATTAGAAGTAATACTCCTGAAGATATCACTTACGACAGTGGAGAAAACGTATTTAACAAAAGTGTAGAAGATGACACGTTCTCAACCCAAAAGCCAAAAAGATTTGAAACAACTTAGATAAACATATCGAATAGCTAAACGAGATGAGCAAAATGTAGTGTAGACTAGTCTTTTCATAGAATCAAAATTGAATTCTTCGATATCGCTAGACAAGCATATATCCAAAAATACGACGCAAAATTCATTATTGACATGGCCCATGTTTACCCTTCCTTCATCATAGTACAAAACGGAACAACTCCTGTATGTGTAAGATGTACACAATACGTGTTTATGCGATCGTGTCCTTCGTGCGGATCTCACACCTATACCCAGCAATCCATAAAGGTTTTATAGTTGTATCCTGGCAAACATTGAACCGTCGTCATCGCCAACCCTGTACCGATGTACTTACATAAATATATACAGGAAGCGATTGTGCTTAAGATGGTACTGAGATGATATGAAGTATGGGTCGAGTGTTTGCGAGTTTTTGTGTCCGTCCGTTCGTAGATTCGCCGGTGTGTGCTGTATTCCTTCACCGCTACACACGCGGCTAACTCGAGCAAAGCTTTTACAAGTCAGCAATGTCACGTCATAGGGCGGATCGGTAAAACGAATGCACGTTCGAAATTTACGCGAGAAATACGCCCCACAATGCTTGTTGTTCCGGTCGCTTTGGAGGTGTGAATGTGTTGGCGCTTGACAGCAAAGAAAAGCGTTACGTGCGGTATATACTTGAATAATAAGAAGACATCGCGGTTTTTTCATACGTTCTACGCACTATAACACCTCTTGATTTTTCTGCGTGGCTTCTAGCATTTGGTATCTCATACAAAGGTGAAGCTGCATAATATAGTCGAAAGGGAAAGCTTGAGAATGATAGATTTTAAAGAATAATGCAAAATGTTCATAAAGTGTATTGAACAGTATCTAATTGCACAATATATGTCCCTTTAAGCAATAAAAAATGAATAGTTCCTTCTGTTCGGACTGTGAAAAACATGAGTCTCTGTATTGATGTTCAAGCATTTAAAACTTTTTACATTTGCAGGTAATCGATCAATAGTAATATTATATTGCCATTAATTATACACAATGTAACTTAGAAATACCTTTTTAGGGGTTATAATGATTTGGTTTACTATTTTTGAAGTAAATTGGTTGAATGATTTAGAGAGATTTATTTATTTTGGAAACTATAAAATGTGACCTGATTCGTGTAACTATCACATCCGGTCCAGTGGAGGCCGGATTATATCCACGGTGCATATATTTTATTTTAATTGGCGTTAATTAACTTTAATCAGTGTAAGACATCTACAAATAGACGTAAAATATAATAAATAACTAAAATCAAATATATGCACTTTGCATATAATCTGGTCTATACATATGAGTTTTGCATAAGAACCATTTTATAATATCAAGAAAAAAAGGAGTCATCGAAGAATCCCGTACTTTTGTATCACTCTGTACGTATTCAGCACATCTTACGTACCATGCAAAAGATATTTTCTTGTTTGTGCCTTTTCTTTAAATTTGGCAGATATAGATTTTATAACAGCTACACGGTTTTTGGCAGCCGACATATTTATGAATAAATGGACCCGATTGAGACACTATCAGCAGAAATTCCATATTCGGAGGTTAATTATTGTACGCGTTATCGGTGCTGCGATCGTATTTCCAGCCAGTATACTATATTATGAGCATGTGCTACGAGGTGATTTCCATCCCGGAAATAAAGAAGATATAACTGAAATAGTGTGTTGTATTATAATCAAATATTACAATAAGGAAGTTTGTCTATATGAATAAATGTAAAATTGACATGTTAAATTAGTTGTAAATGTAAGATAGCAACAACGTGGTAGTTTCCTATCCTTATTTATAGATCTATAGTCTTGTTATCGAACTTCGCCAAAATCTTTGAACATATTCTCCACCAAATGCATATTTAACAGCATTAAACCATATCCATCATGTCATCAACATGGATTTCTTTTGTGGGAAGGTCAACAGTTGCGAATCCTTTGAAGATCACACAGTTCATTACTGAATCGCTTGATAAGCGACGAGGCTAGTAGATGTTATATATGCTTTGACACAATTGATCACTGTGTATTGATTCCTAAACTAAGTGCTATAAGCTTTTCTAACAGTACCACGCAGTTTATAAAGTCTTACCTTAGTAACAGATCATGCTATGTTCACTAGAAAGGCTTTACACCAAACTCACTTGTTACTGTTGGGTTTCTACAAAGGTCAAATTTGGGACCTTTATTGTTTAACATTTATGTAAATGATCTTGTTTCACTCTTGAAGTGTAATGTATTGGCTTATGCAGGTGACTTGAAGATTTTCCATACTATCTCTTCTGAACGGGACTGTGGTGCATAAAAAACAGAAACTACTAAAACCTAAGCAAGTGTACAGTTGCGAATTACACCAAAAGTTGGAAACCAGTTACCTATAATTTTTCCATTAGCTAGAAAATTATAGCTGAACACTTGTCGATGAGAGACCGTGGTGACTGTTTGATCAAAAGTTATCTTTTGCGGAACATATTGACTACTGGAGGAATTCTGCTCACAAGTCTTTGGGATTTCTCATACGATCGTGTGGTGCTTTAGGCAAGTTCACAACTTTCCTTGCTTTATACTATGCACATGTTAGTACTAAACTAGAGTACGCACGAGTCAGACGATCAACGAACCGTCAACATCATCCTGAAGATGCCAGCAAAACGTCGAGATATACCAAATCAAGGCCACAGCCTACAAGCGCGAAAATACGTACTGGCATTACAAACTCAGACTTTGGCTGTGAAGCTTCATGTTATTTAGTGCAAAAAAGTTTATAATGTTTTTATCACTTAAGATAGACATAGCGTGGATTCAAACAGCCTACTTGATCAATTTCACGTAGGATCTCTAACTGATCGCAGATCTAAAGCGACCGGCACGTTCCTGATTAAACTGATAAATAATTACATCAATGCTCACTAAGTTAGTTCCTGATATTGATTTTGTAGTACCACAGTACGGCACAAGAACATGTGTTACATTCCAAGTTCCGAGAGTTAGATCTAATGCGTTACTTATGGGGCGTTTTACCCCCCATAAGTCACATGACAAAGAACGCGAATGTACGGTATCTTGATCCATTCACTATGTCTACTCAGTCGTTATCGTTTACTTAGCTTCACATAGTATAGATGTAATAGTACACTTGTATTGGTTTATTTACTTTGTTAGTCATTTTATTTATGTATATTTCATTTATTTTGTATTGATTGATATTTTCCTGATTTCCCTGAACTGATGTTACATTTAAATTCATTGCTGTTATCGGAGTTTCTCTGTTGAACAATAAAGGTATTATTATTATATGTTGCCGAGGATATTAAAAGAAATATATTCCCTACTCTTTTTGAGTCTAAAATATGTATGGCACCGACTGTAAGAAGATATAGGACGTTCTATTCAAGATAAAGAAATTTACATCACATCTGATGAAATTAGAATTGATTTTAAACTCCCGATAACACTTGAAGTTAGTACACAAAAAAAAATAGAAATCGATGTATTATTTCTAAAAACGCCTTAATTGTTTCTTTCATTCCAAAGTTGGTAGGGGGAAAGGAGGTAATTTAGAACCTCATTGTGTAGAAGTATATAGATTGCTGCCTAACTAAGGGCGTCATCACCTATATGATGCTTTTTTGAAATGATATAAGTCGCCTCAATTAACATTTTCAATTATTTTGTAATTAGCTTCATAGTGAATGAGAAAACAACGATATCAATGTTATTCATACCTTTAGAGTGACAAAATAATTGTGTTTCTCGTGTCCCTAAGATACGAAGATAAAGCGAAAAAAGAAAATTTCTGGTGAACATAATTTTTCCTCATCGACATCGACTTTGCAGTTGTATCCAACAACGATATACAAGCAACTCAGACAAAAGGAAAAGAAAGGTAGTAACAATACGGTAACGTATAAAACAAGAAATACAAACACCCAATTAACTTGGGAAATTTCTTCGTTCAAACATACATTGTATCTACTACCGGCTTCCTTTATTAAAAACACGGAGTAACGACGGGACCTACGGTTTCGATCCCGGTTCGAATGAAAACGAGCACCGGTCGTCGAGCACTTGTAAACAACAGAAAAAAAAATAAATAAAAAAGGGGCAAACAAATAGAAAAAGGAAAGCGAATGAAAACACAAACAGAATTATTTGCCAATTACTTAAATCCCGTGCTTGTGCCTTGATGGTACGACAGAGTACTGGTTGGGCTAAAGTCATGAGGCGCTTTCACCCTTATTAAAACCATTGGAGAACGTAGCAAAATATTGCGGCATACGTAAACAAAACGGTATCTGTTTGTTGGACGCGTTACTCTCTGCTTTTTAAAAAGGCGGGCCACCTAATAAGCTCCCATTTACACAACTCAATTTTGAAATTAAACGTATTTGACGGCAAATTCAAATTACTGTTCAAGTTTCACGTAGATATTTAAAGACAAGAAATAAAAAAATGTATATTGCTCATTTACCAGGTGCATGCATAGGTTTTTTTTTGTTCGTCCGAGATTTAGATTACAAACGCACACAAGTTGAGTCCGCCAAAAACTAGCGTCTTTGCTTTATCGTTCAGTGATCATGTCGAGTTTTGTGCCTGAAAAATAGCATTTGCGGCATGTATTACTTTTATTTTATTATTTATTATATTTAATCAAAAGAAAAAGACTGTTGAAATTCACCGTTTGCTAGTAAAAATATGTAGTGAACACGCTCCATCGATTACAACATTTAAAAAATAGTGATTTCAATGTGAAAAATAGTAAGCGCTTTGGTAGACCACAAAAATGCAAATACGAGCAATTGCAGGAGTTATTTGGTCGATAACCAACTCAAACTTGACGGCAATTAGCAGAAGAATTACATGTGTCACAAGAAACAATCAGCAGACGTTTACAAGCAATGGGGAAAATCAATAAACTCAGTAAATGGGTCCCACACGATTTGAATGAACGTCAAATACAAAATCGCAGTCACCTGTGAAATACTCCTTCAACGCTACGAAAGGAAATCGTTTTTGTATCGAATTATAACAGGGCAATAAATTCAACAATCGTAAATTTAAAAAGAGTACGCCATTTTCGGCTAAATTCACAATAAAAAAATCACTAGATCTAAATATAAAACATAAAATAACCATATAACGCGAAACTAATTTCTTTCACATCACTAATTTTTATCCAAGTATCCCAGTAGATGACACTATTAACTTAGTTGAAAAGCTTTTGAAAATGAAACATATTAATATTGTAAACAGGAAGAGATTATGTATTCACTTATAATCTGTTTAAAATTACTTTGTTAGCAGAGACATTCATGGATAATCTAGAAACACAAATTTCAAACAATTTATTTATTGGTATGGGTATGTAGGCGACATTTAACCTGCTTCACAGGAACAGAAAAATAATTAAGCAATTTCGTAGAATTTATTAATAATACATATCAAAATGTCAAATTAGCTAAATAGAAAGAAGGAAATATGAGGTTCAATTTCCTAGATCTAACAATTTCGAGAGAAAATAGTGTAAATTACCCAGTTAAGGAAAAATTGGCTTCATTTCGTTGTATGATCCACAGACTAATTTTATTACAATTAAATAAAGAAAGCTTTCTTAAAGAATTTGATATTATTAAATAAATAGCAGTAAGTAGTGGATAGAATGCCAAATTAGTAGATTTAGTATTAAAGAAAAAGACCAATTGTCAAGATATATCCAAATATAAACGAAAATACGGAACTTATACAAAGCCAATTAATGAAAAAACAAATTATTAACTAAACCTAATTTAAAGATAACCTGCAAAACCAGTAATTCATTAGGAAAATTCATCAAACACAATAAACCAAAAATAAACAAAGGAAAGAATCAGGAGTTAGTAATGATTGGCCAAAACCGTATATCGGCGAAACAGGTATGAGTTTTGATAAAAAAAATTCATGAGTAGTTCATGAGCTATGTATGTATAACAATAAAGATTCCAATTATGGACTCTATGTACTGGAGAATAACCATAATTTCGAAATTTTACATTCCAAAACTAAAAGTTCAAAATTAAACTTACTCGAGTCTCTCGAGGTAAATAAACTTAAATATTCAGATGTATTACTGAATGGTGAAACAGACCTTAATAATTCACCACTGTTGAATTTATTTGTGATCCAGTACTAGGAATCTGGAGACTAATAAGACCATCATGTAAATACCATATGTACACATTACCTGTAATTAGTGTAAGAGGGGAGAATCTCGGGTTTGAGTATAAATAACGTGTTGTTCAGTACGAAGTAGAACATCTGGTGAAACTATGTACTGTGAAATATTTTATATTATACTTGTAAAATTGTGTTTTACTTCTTCGTCCGTCAATCCAACTTTTAAATGGGAACTATCTTAAGCAAAAAGTGAATATCTTCAATCTAATATATCGCTGAAATCACGGAAGGGACTTCAATTTCTAACAAAAATACTAGCGACAAAACGTGGGAAACTTTTTCAATTACCCAAACCAAAATTTAATATTTTCAAAAATCGGTAGACTCTTGGTGTACTATAATTATATACTACAGTTCTTTAGGTCAACGTTACCCTCTTCTTCTACCGTCATAATATCGCTTCTCCCTTAATTTTCTTTTCCCAGTGTTTTCTCTTCGTCTTACTTTATTGACATGAATCGCCTTCTGAAATATCCTTTTCTATTTATCCCATCTGGTTTTCCTCTTCGTCTTAGTCTCTCACCCGTTCGCTCGTCCCTTTGCGACTTTCTCCCTCTTTTACGTCTTCATTATTTAGAAGTCAATAATGCCAATCCTTGCGCGCCATGTCGCCCTCCAGTAATCGAATTTTAAACATATTGCCGCCGATCGAAACTCCTACGAAATTCAGTGCTGCCAACTACTGAATTAGATGAAAGAAAAATTACATATTTCAACCGTGCATTTAGGGAATAAATTCAGAAATGATGCTCATATAATCTTTGATGTTCTGTTTAGTGCAACAATAAAAAAAAATACAAATTGCTAAATGAAGATACGGAAGTAGTACGCGTTGAAATGATAATTCTGCGTTACTTCCGGAAATTTGAATGACATTTTCGCAGTTGTTTACAAAATAAAGTCAAGAAGGTAAGAAAAAGGCATAATAGCTTGATAAAAATATTCATAGAAACAGATATATCCAAGAAAGAAGATTCGCAGGTATAGCAGTAAACTCCACTCACACAAATTTATTAATTAAACGCAGCGTTTCGAGAGCAAGTGGACTCTCATTGCCACATCCACACAGTCCTTGCAATCGTTAATTCAAGAAAGAAGAGCCTAAATTTAGAAAGGTTCCATATGCTATAATTAAAATTGAGCTAATACGAGAGTCACGCTGCATATTTTGAGATACAAGGAAACTACAATTTTTTTACGAAAATGATTTTATTTATGTTCAAAATAATCATCGCCTGCATCAATACACTTTTGTAACCGAAGCATTAACAACGTAAGAGCTTGGAACCAGTCATCCTTTAAAATGCTCTCAAACTGATGAATTGCTTCATCCTCCGTCGTGGAACGTCGACCACGTAAATGTTTGTTTAGCCTAGAGAACAACCAGAAATCACACATAGTCAAATCAGGCGAATAAGATGCATGATCAATGACTTTTACATTATTTTCGCTTAAAAATTTAACTGTCTGCTCTGCACTGTGTGACGATGCATTGTCGTAGTGCAATATTAACCCACGAATGTTGACTGACTCAAGAACTGCTGGTAAACATTTTGTAGTGTACCAGTTTGTTGTGAGGCGTTGGACCACCTCGCTTCTCTACTGCTTCAATCGTTCTCTTTGAAAGAGTGTCTTTACTTTTGTACAAGTTTTTGCCCTATACGCTCCCATTAAAATATCGGTTGTTAATAATTGTCTTCCGCCACTGTATACACGATGTGCTAAGATACTCCAAGCATTTTCGAGCATATTCACGTCAGGCGAACGGGCTGGTATTTTATTTCTTCGAAAATAATCTTTTGCAATCTGAACACAGTGGACAGCAGCGTTATCTTGCTGAAACACAAAGTCCCGACATGTAATCTGTTTGGTATATCATGATATTTGATCAACGATAAGATTTATATGATTAGCACTATTCATTTTGCCATTACAGAACTGGATATCAGTTTTTCTGCTATACCGTATACCCGCCCATATCATTACGCTACCACCATCAATTTGCCTACGACTCAGAACTACTTCCCACTTTCTTAGATCATGGCCATCACGGTTATTTATCTATGTATCTAAATTAAACTTTTTCTCATTAGTAAAAATAATTTTTCGCCAGCGTTTACGCCAATGTAAACGCGCGGTTACAAATGCTAATCTGGCTTCATTCTGCTGACGCGTTAAAAAAGTTTCTTTTTGCAGTCGCTTTCATTTTGAATGAGCTTTTGCTTTCACCAGAAGTTGGACATTTCGCAGATTGGTGTTTGCACCCGTTGCTTGTGCTATTTGTCTACAGCCATACACGGCGGAACCCGACAACCGTTACAACTACACTAACATTTAATACATCACGTTATTATAAAATATTTTCCATATTTGCACTGCACCCATTGAGAACAAAACAAAAACTGATGATATGGCTTATCCTTTTATCGCACTTGGCTTTCCCCGAGTATTTTGCTCATCACCACTTTCGCAATGCCAGTACCAAAAGCTAGTACAATCAACCTTATACGTTTGCAAAACGGGTTTCCTGCTCGAATTTTTCAATATAATATTTTACTTAAAATTTATGGGTGGCCTGTACTATTGTCGCGGACTGTATCTTAGCTTTCACACAGGCTCACCTTAATAGAGAATTATTTAACAATCTCTGACAGTCACTTATCACGAGAAATGTGATTACGATCAATGGTTGAAAAAAATAGATTGCAAATATGTTCTGCGCCACCTACGTCATTAGTATTAAACCCCACGCTGTTAGGAAAGGAACGCGATGTTCTGCGCTCACCTGAATAAGATTAGAAAATTTTAGAATTAGTTATGACACCGACATTTAAAAAGGGGACATATTTGTGTGCGTATTCATAAATACAAGTACTTGAATGTAACTGCGAACTGATTAAGTCGTTCTCTGACAAAAACATTACTAGAGATTCATATTTTATTGGTATGGGAATCTGATTGAAAAATTTGAAATTCGAAATGTACTCTTAGCTCTAAACCTGCAGTAATGAATTGCATATCGTACAACAACAAAAATTATTTAATGAAGTTTGTAAGCGAAGATAAAGCTCGCTAGTCTGTAAATCTCAAGGAGACTGAAATTACATCTAGGAAAAGGCATTAGGAAAACATAATAAAGCATGAGCAAAGCTTAACAGCTTTTGGCTCATAACTTGCTGATGTATTTTCAGCAAAAATAAAACAACATAAAAACGAATACCCGCTCTTCTACTCCATTCTCGATATCACAGCGCCTGTCATTTTAATCAACTGACAGACATTTACTTTTATTTTTCTCCCAGATGAAGAGCTCTGCTGTCTCATAAAGTATTCACGTTTATATGAAATTCCCCCCATTCCTGCTGTGCGCGCACTCATTTATTGTTCCATTTTAAGATGAGCAAGACAAAAGCGTCTCAATTACTATAATTTTTAATGTTTCGCTACCTTATCGCTAGCCCGGAAAACAATATAAGGGACAAAATGAATTTCTTGCTAGTCGAGGTTTGCCGCTACGTTACTTTTTTATTTCTTTGTATATGCCATTAAATTGATAGGTTAATTAGACAAAGAATACGACTGAAGCTTAATGATGGAATTTCTAAGAAAACTTGACTTTCTCTTAGCTTATTACCTAGTTAATTGGATTACACCAAAAAAAGTTATTATTAGCGAATATCCATAGTAGAACATATAGGCTGTACATTTGATGTGTAATTTAGAAATATCTACCTACGAGGGAAAGTCATTAAATAAGCCTCAAACTGCTCTGGGAAAGCTGAAAATAGCAGTAAACCGTCACTAGGTGTCAGCACAATCAAAGTTGATGATACTCAAGTGACAGTTGCCAAAAAAGACCCCCAGGCCTACTGACGAGAGGAATATTGCTGGATTACTATAATATCAGGCCGTATAAAGCCCACTTGACCCAGGCGAGAATCATAGAATTGTAGAATTAGGGTGGGAACTTCTTGAACTTACGGCTTACAGTCCCTAGCCCCAACCGACTATCATCTGTTGGATCCACTAAAAGCATCTTGGCGGCAAACATTTCGAGGACGGTAACGCTGTTCACCAACAGGTACGCCCGTGGTTTAGATGGCAACCCAGTGCAGTAGGCATTGGGGTATTGATAAAGCGATAGGATGAGCGTATTAATGTACTCTGGAGCTTTTGTTGAAATATAAAACTTGTTTTTAGCTAACTATTTCTCTAATTATTTTTATAATAGCTTTTTGTAACCTAGTTACTGACTTTCCCTCGAGAAAACTTTTGCTGCCTGATGAGAAAATTAGATGAAAACCGTTCCTAATAATTTACCAAATATACCGCTATATTATATTTCGTTCTTCAAGATTTCTTAGCAATAAATTAGAGTGTCATAAGTCATTGTTCTGATATAACCTATATGGAAAATGCACCAAAAGTACTTTTTTGTTGGGAATTTTATTGTATGGTAAGGTACAGGTTAGTCGTTGCCTGATGGCCTTCATTTGTACCATATATTCCTTTCTGTGAAAATTTCACTTCATCAGTCTATTCACGTTAAGAATCCAGACTTGGAATAGATAGACCTTAAAATACGGGTTTGCCATTGGTTAACGGACGATGCATATTCACGCATGAGAAATGTAATTTCTTTATATGAAATTTCTGTAAGTTGTCAAATTTACTTATCTTTTTCGTGTCGTTTCCTGCAGTTTTTCATTGTATTTTTTATCTATAATCAAGTTGTGGCAAAAATAGTGCTTTTCAGTGCTATTTTATGTCATCGTTTAATAATTCAAGGTACTATACAATCGATTATATAAACAAAATAATTTCTACTCTACTATTACGATTACAGCGTTGGTTCGCTGTGGCTGAGGAGGCAGTAATAGATGCAGTTACAAGACCATCGAAAAACCCTCAAGGGAAGCATGTTGGCAGTAGGCAGATACCAAATTGAATATATGGTTGAAGAATTTATTATAACTACATATGCAGAGTCAACGACAGATACATCAGATTCTGATTTTGCGTAATAAATTAATAAAATGTGTATAACACTTAGAATGCTCTGATTGGTAATTTATATCTTCATGCATTCCATACATTTAGTTAAGGTATTTCATACAAGGTAGTAATTTTAATAGAACATGTGTACAAATTAATTGTATCAAACATGTTAACGAAGAAAAGAGTATGATGCATTAACTGGATAATATTGTTGAAAATACACTTAAGTAATTTAACATAACAGCAAATACATAATCTTCCTCAGACCATAATCAGAATCTGATTCAAATATCCGTTAATATCAATTGGATAATAAATTGAAATTATTTGTTCCTCTTTCTCATTCTACTCTTTGATTTATAAGTCAGATTCATGTTTATTTCATTTGTTATTTTATAAATAAAACGCTAGCGGTAAAGAAATCTTTTTTATTAAATTTATCCCAGAAATGAAGAGAACGTAACTATATAAATATGTGCAGTTAACAGATTGTTATAATTCATTAGTATATTTGGTATTTTATTGTACTTATTGATATGCATGCAATTACTTATTGACTGAACTATCATTATAAATGTACACTGTTTGTACTGCAGTCGGGGTATAGTAGATAAGTATGCTTGCAGTGCTGTTTTCTTTTTCACCGAACAGCTCATGTAATTCATCATTGACAATAACCAAATTCTATGCAAGATTTAAGGATATTATGTGTTGCCATATACTCTGAAGCCACTCGATAGACATAAATACAGTCCCGTTGAGCCCACTATGTATTGTTCATAATCAGCAACATTCTTCCTTGTATGGCTTTATCATGTATATATTGAATTGCTTACTTTCAACCAAACCATTGAAATTGATGGAGAATACCAAGGGTGAGATTTACTTCATAACAAATGACTTGGTACAGCACAATGTATATAACCATTCATGTCGAAGTTATATTTTTGATTCAAGTTTATCCATGGCAATATTGTTGTTTTAAAGCTTGTCATATGGCATTTATGTTCTCTTCGATTAGCCCCAAATACAATCTTATTTATTTTCCAACATTATTATACAAGCTCCAACTATTTCGGTAAGCGAAACAAAGAAAGAATACATTTATATTGCAATTGATTTTATTTTTAATTTATTATTGCGGTATTATTTTACCAAGTCATATAACCGTAATGTATTACACATAAAATATGAAAAACTTTGCTATTTATTATACAAGATTTTAAAAATCAAACTTTGATATTTACGATGTTATCATTTGATAGATTCATCAGTTAAATTTCACCAGTGTAATACAGCCGCCGATCGTAGCGCTACCTACTGCATTCTTAACGTGAATGAAATATAGATTACTTTAGAAAGGAAGGTCGAATCTTCCTGTATTTTAACAAGAAAATACATTCGCTAAATTTCCGTCTCTTATCTCAATCAGTTACTATGCATGTCTGTGTTCCATATTGACTAATGCGAATTCTCACAGATAGTTTGCACACTTGTAATTGTGGCTTGTGGATATGTTGCAAAGCAAGCTAAAAAATTCATTATGTTCTCTGGTCACTGGTTTGGATTTACATCTTGAGGAATTCACTCTCCCAAAAAATTTCAATCAATTTTTTAAGCACGTTTTTGGTTATTCTTGCCAAATGAGGGAAGTATTCGTTGTAGACTCTACAGGTTCTGCCAATTATCTCTTCACATTAACTGTACATATAAAATAAATCTATAATATCTGACACAAATATAAACAAAATATCATTGTCATGGTGTTCAAGTGTTCTTCTTACAAGTAAAATGAGATCAGATTTATTAACTTTGGTTGTTTGGCTCTGATTGATTTCCTTACTTCGAAGTTACTTGGAAACGAGTGGATATAGTCATAGAAAGTAGAACACATTTTCTTTCTATTTTTAAGTACATGTTGAAAAAGATAAAGATAGGTGTTGGGAAATTTTTTATGTGAAATAGATCCATGCTTGAACTGAATTTTCGGAAGTACTAGTGTCAGATTTTTGAATTTTTGAAATATACATATATATTATATATATATACTTAGAAACTGATAAGTACAGATATTTAAGGCAAACTGTGCAGCTGTCAGAGTGTTCTGAAAGGATTTATTTCTCTAAGTTGGTACAGAGCGAAATTTCTATTGGTCTACAGAGTTAGACGGACATCCTACGAAATCGGGCATTATCTTTCAGTGTAAGAAAGCCACGAAACATCTTCAAAAGTTTATTTACTGTTAAATGTATACATTATGGAAGCATACATATCAGTTAATGAAAATCCCAAGAAGTAAATTGCTATTCGAGGAAGAAAAAATAAAAATAAATTGTTATAAAAAGGTAGGGTTTTCAAACCGAGTATAGCTAAGAAAATAGGACGATTCCATCATCTCGTCAACAGTTTTATAAAGTTGGACAATTCCTACCGTAAAAATCGGGAGAATAAGGGGAATAATCAAAAACTAACTCGAATGTAGCGCTCATCGATATTCCGGTTAGCCTCTTTTGATAATATAACCGAACAACAAACAAAATGTAATTTAAATTTATCAATAACAGACAGACGTGTACAGCGTATTTTATCCGACAGTAAAAGTTTTCGGTGGATAAAAGAGGTTTCATAACTATCAGGTAAGATGGGATGCTGAGTGGAACAACGTCATATTTTCTGATGAAAAGAAATTTAACTTGGATGGACCTGGCAGTTTCAAATATTGGCACGATTTTCGTAAGAACACTAAAGTTACAAGGAGCTAAAATTTTGATGGCGGTAGTGTAATGGTTTGGGCGGTTTTTACCCATAACAATAAAACCCTTATACGTTTTATCTCTATGCGAATGAACTCTAATTCTTGTATATAACTTCTGAAAAATGGTTCTAATAGGCTTTGGTAAACAATTGCCTACTCAAAACTGGATATTTCAGCAAGACAATGGAGCTATCCATAACTTCAGTTGTTTCATTAAAAGGAAACTAAATTATTACAATGGCCTGCTCGCTCGCCCGATTTGCATCACATCGAAAATCTTTGGGGAATGTATGGGCTAGAGAGGTATGATAGCGTCAAAGAACTAAAGTTTGCGATAACGAAGCGTTGGAATGATAGGTGATGTTTCTATTTCAACATTGACTAAATTGGCAGACAGTATGAAGACCCAGATGTTCGAAGTTATTTTATTTATTAATTTTGTGTCAATCAACGTATAGAAATTTCGCTTTTCGAATTACCATTATTGTAAGCATTCTCTCTAATAATGTAATAAATTTTCTTAATGTTAGTTTCTCTTGCATTTCTGTTTCTTTATACTTCAGCATTAACCTCGATGCATGATTTGCTGAAGATATTAGGAAAGCCAAATAGTCAAAAGTTCATATGGAATTATAGAGATTTCGCTGAGTATATACAAGAATGTGGGAAACAAATCACACTACATTGATTTGCTATTAAATTATTGTAAATATTATTTAGGATTTTAATTTCGCTGTAGAGTTAGCCCTACTGTCCTTTTCTAGGCAACACCTTTCAGAAACATTTTTATAGAAATTATTTTCAATATCGATGAATTTAATTTTGAGCTTTAATAACATTAAACTTATTTTCTAATGCGTGTTTATTTGGTCGTAGAACTATAATTACGCTATACTTGTGTTATATTGTTATATCATGGTGAATGAAACAAATTACAAATAAGATTTCGATATTAATTTTTATACAGTATTTCCTTCCTGAAATGATGGAAAACGATCAACGATGCTTGATGATTAATTTCTTCAATCTTGAAAATTGTATCGTATTCACGATAAATACATATTTTTAAACGATTCTTCTCTTATAAATTTTCCATTTTCTCGCCGACGACGGCATGAATTAAGTAGGAATTTTAAAACAGATTCCGCCGCAAAAACGCAAGAACTAGTCAACAAGGGACTCGAGAGAAGCAAGAAATACGGCCGGCGGATATAGATGTATCAATTTTTCATTCTCGCAACTTCAGTTAGACTTAAGTTCGCCAAGCTGTAATAAAAAAGCTTAATAGAATGGACAGCGATCTCCAACCTCCCCCGTTCCACATCCAGTGGAATGAAGTGTTATCAATTTAGTATTAAGTTTGTTTTTAGTTCGAGTTTGTTGCGAAATACAATTTCACCACCTCTTCTCCCATCCCTAACCAATACGTCCAGCGCTGCACCCTACGTATTTCCCCTAAAAGCATCCTCTATGTCCTTCTAAACTCGTTTTAACTTCGTACGACAATACAATTTTCTTATATCTTGTTTTGGTGAACATCCAAACAACCGAAAGCGTATAAAAGAGAAAGAGACGACGACTCATTCTAAACTTTGTTACATTTATACAAAGCTTCCGACTAAGTTTTCACCTAATGAAAATTATCATCCGGTTATTTTTGGAACGAAAAAGGGAATCTAAAGGAGGTATGTTGTGATGAAAAGGGAAGGACTGCATTGAGGGGAAACCCTGCAGAGGAAAGAAGTAATTTTAGAAAAGTTTCTTTCACCAAGGAGCTGTGCGACGAGAGCGAAATTGCGGAAAATTTAGTTTTAGCACTGTTTCAACATTTCTGCCGATTCATTCGGCTTTGATTCGCCCTCTTCGTCTCACCTTTTAGGTATTTGTGTATCGTCCTCTTCGTCATTGTAGTTTTATTATTGCTGTTATCGTTATTCGGGAGATTTCGTTTTTCTTCGACTACCTTTTTACCGTTCCTATTCCCACCGTCTCATTTTCGGCATTCATTAGTCTTTTTTGGATGGTTAGTGCGCGGAAATTCTTGAGCAAGAAAGAAAGTTGGAGATTCGTTAGAAGTTCCTTCGAGAAAATTGGAAACGTATACGTAAACGTTTATACAAACTGAATTTAGGGAGCAAGGGTGATAACAAGCAGATTTATTTACAAAGAAGAAACATCCAAACACAATTTCAAATGCATTACAACCTTTATAAAATCGGTTGGATTGCGCGCATCGGTTGTTACGTGTTCGTTGAATTTATAAGTCCAATTACCAACGACTGATGTTGCTATACGTTGAAAATCTAGATGAACATCTTCAGGAACTTACAGCAAAGTTTCTCAACGTCGCCCAACATGATTGACGAATGGCAAGGTATAAAAACTATGAATAGTTCTATATTGAGTACAGATGATAGCTACGATTTTGTGAGTGAAAATAGTTACCATCCATGGCCAGATGCTGCTCTACAGTTTTAATGAATTACCAAACATTAAAAGCATTCTTCTCATTAATTAGCACGGAAAGGTTCCCGGGTGTCAAATTCAGATCTTAATAAGACTTGGTAGGTAAATAGAGTATGTTGAGACTTGGAAACAATTTTTTTTTTGGTTATGCTGAAATTCACTCTGAGGGGGGTGAAACACCTATTCGAAAATTCACAGGTTTTCAGTTTTCTTGATTTCATTCTTGAACGGAAATATGAATATAGAACAAAAATCTAAATACAAATATTGTACCTTATCGAAAGAAGTTTCAGAGCACATGAATGTTGTATATACAGGGAGTTGTTAATATTAAACATCCTTTATTAATTTCAAAGCATTTTCAATTATACAGGATGTTCCAAAGGTTTAGAGCAAGTCATACCTTGTGCTAGTAACATCAAGCCATCTATATATTAGATGCACATGTCTTCTATTAGGGAAAACCATCATTAACTAGTGGATCAATTGGCGATTGCAGTTATATTCATGAATAAAATTTAATCAATTAATTTAATTTAATTAATGCGAAGCAAATTAAATTACCTAAACTGTATGAAGTGGGATTATATAGAATAACTGTTTCGTACGTGCGTAGCATAAGGTATAAGTTCTTACGTTAATATGACCTTCGAAGCACTCTGTATAATTGAAAATCTTTTAAAATCAATAAAGGATGTTAAAGATGAACAACTTATGTTAATTGTTTTTCCACATTACTATAATCAGCTCTAGCATAAGTGGATCGCGCTTAAGTGCAACATCCTGTATTTACCACATTCACGTGTCTTGAAAAACCTCTCGATAAGGTACAATATTAGCATTTAATGTTTTGTTGTATCTATTTCAGTTCAAGAATTAAAACAAGAGAACTGAAAATCTATGAATTTTCACCCCCTCGGTGTGAGTTTTAGCACAAACAAAAAAATTTTTTTTCAAGTTTCAACATGCTCTAGTTACCTACCAAGTTTCATTAAAATTTGAGTATGACACCCGGGAACCTCTTCTTATAAGTAATAACGAACGCAAGGACTGTGTGGTTGTATAACCACTGTTTTGTGAACAAATGACCACTATGATTAATAATGACAATATATTTGTAAGAAATATATTGTTATTTACATGAATTGGTAAATAAACATAAGTGTAGATATTGCAGTAATGAAAACCCTCATTTATATGTAGAAGGACACATCCAGTATTGTGCAAAAAAGTGATATAGGGACAGGCATTGGGGGACCAACTGATTGGTTCATTGTTTCTCAATGAAAATTTAAATGGCGACTCGAAAATTAAAGGATGGATTACATTTCTAACAAGATGGAGCTCCTCCTCACTCTGTTTTTCTACGGCAATGACTAGACAATGTATTTCCAAATAAAAAGATTAAACGAAGAGGACCGTAGGCAGATCGCCTGATTTGATGCCACTAGTTTTTTCCATGGTGTTATTTAATGTCTGTTATATTTTCCCACCAACCTCAAAATTTAGAACAACTTCATCAGAAACAACCTGCCATGGAATTCAATATTTGATCATTTGTCGTTTGGCTCTTGTTTTGTGCGATGTGGTGTTTCGATACATTTTTCATTATATATATATATATACACAATTTTATCAAATCTTTTGCAAAATCTTGTTTTTTTAACTCTATTTTACCTTCAAATTAGAAGATGTAAGCAAAATTGCTCAAGAAGAGTTTACCAAGGCGTTTGCAAAAAGGTGGGATCATATTTGTTAAGAATAATGAAGAAAATTACGTTATTAAAGAAATTATAATGGATAATTTCTGTGAAGAATTTATTATTAATATAAGTTGTGTCAGTGATAGCGATACTGTATTTGATTATTTGTCACATGAAAACGATTAATAAAATCTAAAATAATCGAAGTTCTTTAGTTTATTTCATCTAGTATTGAGGTTATTATTTCATGTGCTGTCGGCACACAGTTATTAATAATAAAAATACCAATTTAAATTCTTTGTCAAAATCTGTAGTACATCAAAATAATTTTCTAAATATAACATATTTAGTACAAAATTGTGTCTGAAGTCGCCCTACTTACACACTTACTATTATCAATTTAACCTTATCCAACTCACAGCGCAATTATGTTAAACTAACTCATTAGATTGACTTTAAATGAAAACGTCAATTGAACACACGTGTGCTATGTTTTAAGACAAATAAGCATGTAATAATAATTTATAGCTTTTATAATTTTTCAAATTAAAGTAAAAAATACTCAAATAATATTTCCTAAAGAATTATCAAGCACTGATTATTAAAAGAGAAATAGTTTAATACATTATTGTTCTACCTGGTGGACTACATACTTTCTCCATTCCCTGGTGCTTGTCTTCAGAAGAAGTATAAAATTTATACGATCCCTTTGGTGCTGATATTTTTGGCTTGGATAGTACGAAGTTTTCACCACGCCTCTCGCATATCAAATATGATCAGGTTTGAATCGGACTCTACTACTGATCATTAGATCATACATTGCGGATGTTCCTGAATTATTTTCAAATGCGTATTGTTGTAGGTGCATTGTATTGGTCTCTAATAGATAATCTGACAACGTTGTTTGGGTTTCTTTTCGAGACTCAGGAGAGCGGGGGTAGCCCAAGAAAACCGATAGAACCCGGTCGACAATGAGAGCGCACGTGCTCTTGAAACGCTGCATTCCAGAACAGTTATTGATTTGATTGGTGTGTAGTTTACAGCAATACCTGAGTCGATTTCATAAAAGTAGCCTGATTTCTTACTCTGCTCTTTTACCCAGAAATCTAAAACTGCCGTCTCACATTGATTACATTCATAAATGTACTGTTACCAGATATTTTAGTTATACGATATTCCGTTTAAGATATATACTCCCCTTCACATCTCAAAAGGATTGGTGTGCTTGATCACCCTTGCTATCCATGTAATAATAAGCCTTTAGGTGATGTCAATTGTATTTTATTTGGATGTTCTAATTTCGTCAGATACCGAGATTTATGTAAGTTCCTTTTTTACCTCGCAGTTAATACCTCTTTCATTTTGGCTCAAAATAATATAGACGGTTATAGCATTGTTAGAGAATCTTTGATTCGTAATAAAATAAATACGTTTATGAGACTGGTTTTACTTTTCTTTCGCTTTTAGTTCTGTAATTTATTACGATAGGCCTTGTTAAAGATACGGTTCGCTTTCGGTCCATCCTTTCCCAAAAAAGGCATTAGACCACCGAGTAGATTGTAAATAGTCATATGTTTTATCCTGCGTAGAAAATAATTTGCATGTGTGATACAGTTTTTACTTTCAGTCGGTAACACGGTTGACAATGAGAGCCCATGTGCTCTCGAAACGCTGCGTTCCGCATAATTAATAAATTTCTGTGAGTGGAGTTTACTGCTATACCTGTGAATTTGTGGGCTTTCTTTCTTTTTCGAGGCCCTGTATGCATTATTTTGATTCAAGTCAGCACGATCGATTCCGTATTTTTTTCGATTCTTCTTTTTGGCGTTTGTATTTTAATTTTTTTACGTAGCTAAGTTCTTCAAGTAATTTCGATGGAATTCAAATAAATGATTACATATGAGACGGATGGCATACCATTCTTATTTTAATTGAAAAGTTGCTTTTATTAGTGATGGTAGGACACTATAAGTAAAATGTAACAACCTTTATCTTCTGAGTCCATGTTTTTTGTTATACCTGGCTTTTATTCGTTGTAAAAGCTTACGATTCGTTGGCGTTTATTGGAGGTCAATACGAGTAAGTGTACTTAAGTTGTAAAACGCCACAGATAAACGTAACAACATTTACTATTTCACTATTTCTTCCAATAACTTCGATATAACACGTACTTTCTATGACATCTACGTAGCTAATAGGTAGGCTACATAGTGCACGGACCTGTATAAATACAATTCCGGTTTACGATCGGAAAGCCATCGCTAAGGACAGTAAAAATAGTGCAATAAAATGCTTAGCTCTATACTTGTGAGATCGTATCGTAAAGCACGCTGTAAACGAGACGCCCTGCCTAATATAAATGTTGCGCCGTTTGATTTCTTAGCGATACCTCATGCGAAACATTTTGGCGTAGCCGAGCGAATGATTAATCGTCAAACATCGCGAAAGTCCTTATCCTGCGGTGTTGAGCTGGTTCTCGGATATACGGTATTGAACCAAATCAGAAATGTGAGGCCGGGTTAAGCTGAGTTGAAAGTAGGAAATGAGATGGCGCTGGTGTTATGTACAGGGGCGACCTGAAATGTTTCCGGAATCGACAAGAAAAACACGGTATTGGTGTGGTTTTTCATTTTTATTTCTCGATGTAGTCTCCTCGAACATCAGTATACTTTTTCAAATGGTGCTCTAGTATTTTCAAGCCGTCGGAAATGTAGGATGGCTCGAGGTCTTCAGAATAGCTATTCCACTGATTTTGTCGGGTTTGGAAATAGGAAAAAGTCGCTGGCGGCTAAGTCCGGTGAATACGTAGGATGGGAGACCAATTCGTAGCGCAACTCATTCAATTTGGACACGACGATGCGGGATCAATGAGCTGGTGCACTGTCGTGGTGTAAAAGCACTTTTTCCGCTGCAAACGAGGCCGTTTCACCTTCAATACTACATCGAATCGGGTCAATAAATCGCTGTGGTATTGCCCCGTGATCGTCCTTCCTTTCTGTAGATAGTCGATGAGGATCACATCTTGGGAATTCCAAAAAATGGTCACCACTACCTTTTCCGCCGACAGTTTTTGGTTTCTTCAGAACCGATTCGCCCGGAAGAGTCCACTACTTCAATTGTTCCTTGGTCTCCGGTATGTAGTGGTGCATCTATGAGACTTGGATGCACCACTACTACGGTTACGAACACCATGAAGAAATCTCTCGGATTGCGTTGGATTCTGGCCAGACACTCCTCCGAAACGGTCACCCGATTTGTTTTTGCTGCGGTGTGAGCAAACGCAGTACCCATCGCAGCGAAAGCATTTTTTTCTTCTGGGATGCCTGTTGTCTCTGCTATCTCTTTCAGCTTTCATCGGCGATCGGCTAACAGGACATCATGAATCTTGTAGACCATTTCATCGTTGGTAGCGGTTTTTGGGCGTCCACTGCGTCACTCGTGCTTGTACGGCCACATTTGAACTCGCTCACCCAGAAGCTAATGGTCGAAAATGATAGAGTACATCCGACATGAACCTCTAGCAAAATATTTCGAATTACCGTGGCCGTTTTGCCAGCCATCCAGATGTGTTTTATCACTGCACGAAATTAGATTTTATCCATTATTGTGAATCCGCCTGACTTGCTACACAAAACACACTCTTAAACATCAACTATTGACAGTAGACGTCTTAAATTTTGACAGTTACCATAAAAAGGTTGCCGTTGCCTACCAATGAATTCACTTCAACCTTCGTGCGCCATCACTTGCCGATTCCGGAAACATTTCGCCCTCGTATCATTACTGGAAGGTACTGTTTTGTCGTTTGTGCTACTTCAAGCATTTGTTTTTATTTGACAATAAAAACAAATACTTGAAATATAACACTGTCGAAAATTCACCAACAGGCCCTCCAATGATCCCCTACGATCGAGAAGTTTCATATTGACCTAGAAGCACAATAACCCGGTATCCTAATTTGTCTTTTGTTGCTACCGATTTCAGATTGTCTCTGACACGCACCTCAATCCTTCTTGTACAATGTATCTCAGTTTTTGTGGTGACGTGACAATATTTTACGCTTTATGACTTCGTTGATTTAGCAAATTTTTCAATTCGTATTTTTCCAAATATCGATAATTGCAGTTCCAAGTAAACTAAACTGGGTTTTGGTGGGCTGAATGAAACTTGGCAATTAAAAATCAAGAAATAACAAAAGAAACACAAGAAGAAGTTGTAAAGAGACTCGAATTTAAAATTATGGTAACTTTCAAAGCGGTTTGAATTAAATCAAAAATGTAACAACGAAAAGCGAAAGAATGAATGTTTCGTTTGAACTCTTGTTGGTGTATTCGGAAATATTGAAAATTTCTCTTTAAATATTGAAAACCATAAAGTATTTACAGTTGCAGTATCAATTAGAGTAACAATAAAACTTAACTGTGATTTATATTTTCAACTGTGCCTGTAATAATAAGTTCGATTTTGTAAAGGGCTTTTAGAAGTTTATTTTTATTTTTATTTTTATTGGTCAACTTTCTCCGAATTTACGCTGAGCGGAGCGTCGGTCGATGGTTGAATTTTACGGGCGAAAACGGCACCCAGGCCGTTCAAAGCGTATCATTTTTAGTGTTACTTACTCGGAAGTACGCAGCGGGATAAGTGTCAGGCCCAAATAAAAGTTTCTTAGCAGCGGTGCTCCCACAAGACGAAAGTGCATAACGATTTGATTTATCGACGGTCATAAATTCATTACTTCGGGCAATAACAACGACAAGTTTCCGTAAAAGTTTACGACTTACATCGTGGATAATAACAATAAAGGCATCGCAGTTGGCGTAAAGCGATGACCTCTCTTCGTTGATATTCTTTGCGTATCCCGATTAATGTGGAAAATCTCATTTTCTATAATATTTCATACTTTTAGTTGATGTTTATGTGGCTGATTTTAGTACGAAAAATTATAAAAGGCAATTAGGAGAAAATTGTTTAATTTTAAAATATTATAGCATAACTTCCTATATAGTACAGTAATAAGTAGAGACCAGATTATACCCCAATTGCATATATTTTATTTTTGCTATGTGTAGAAGTGCGAACAAATATTTTGAATACGTCTTTATATAATTTTGCAACGTATCTGAAGATAATTTAGTTTTTATGACAACTGTAATGTTCTGTTGTTGAGTGTTTCCTCTTGGGTTAATAAACGTATACTATTATTATTATATTACTTGAAAACCAGAAGTGAGGCTAACTTAAATTTGATGCAGAAATGTATATTAAAAGAAAAATGAAATTGATTCGTCCGAGCATTTCTTCGAATGCTCTTGCTTTGAATCTAACGAGTTTATTCTATTTCCATTTTGCCGCGAATAAGGAAGGCCATGGCTGGGTCTGTTGGGAAATCGCATTTCAAAGTTTGTGCTTCGAAGTTTATGTAATAAGATATCATAAAGTTTCTAGGACGAGGATGGTATTAAAATACAAAACGTATGTCTGAACTTAAGTCATTTTATCATACTCGTAATACCTTAGCTTTTGCAAATTATTCTGACAGTATCATCATCAGATCAATAAATATGATATTTGATACAAGGATACAATAAAAGAACAAGCTCAGCTGGTATTGAAGATTTTATTAAAAAAAGAGGCGAAACTAAAGCAAGTGTTGAAATTGTTGCTCATTATTCTCAATTCCCAAGTTTATACGCCCTATTGCGCTGGTAAAGGCATTTTGCAACATTGCGGGAGCTATTAATATGCACTCTTCAATAATGATTTGCTGCAGATATTGCAAATGAGCAACAGGAGTTTTTAAATATTCTATTCTTTAAGTAAGGAAGCACGAAAAAGTTCATAATCATCAAACAAGGTGTTTGTGATGGAAATTTAACTTTCGAATGCAAGCTTATAATCCGATCGAGAACTCACGAAGAGCTATGAGTTTTCCTGGAAGTAACCATATGTAATTCATCTTCATCCAACAATTTTGCAGCGACAAACTGATAGCCAAACACTATAATTCTTGTTTACAATTTTCTGTTCCATAAGAAATCGAATCTCGTGAGAAAGACGTTTGAAAGGTTTTGGGGTTTCATTTTCCATCCACTAATGAACATCGTTTATAACTTTATCCGAACGAACAATTGGTCTACAAGTACGTAATTTGTGACACACAGAGCCAGTCTCACAACAACACAATGGGAAAGGCTATTATAATTTTTTTTTTTTTCAGAATTACGGCTAACTCTGGGAAGTCATCCAAACATGCAAATTCCATCAATTCGCATTCCAGTTCGAAAATAGACTTCAATCATGTACGCTTTTTGCACTGTATTGTAAAGCATATTTAAATTTGTTCAAACTTGCTTTCGGCAGTTCTAATTCATTAAGTGATAACAGTCAATGTCACTGTCAAAATAATCTTCAAAACCGTTAAGTCATAAAACGTGACTTCATTTCAGACGTGTCTTCTATTTCAATGCCACCTACAATCTAGAAACTTTATATCATGGTATATTAAAAAGAATATATATGCACTTTGCATATAATCCGGTTTCCAGCAATAGATTGCCTTTTAAATATATAGGCTGCCCCAGATAATAATATAATAATATTGCTTATTATGTGGAGGTTAAACTGAATTAAGTAAATTATTCTTTTGCACTAAAACTGCTTTTAGCTCTTTCGGAATTTAGACATTTCATGAGCTTTCAGAGTTTTACTAAAACAAAAACGTCAAAGTGCTCTTGTAACTTCTCTGCGTAAGCAATACATTACCTTTAATTCCTAATTAGCTCTTTACAAAAAATGTTTGGGCTCGGTTCGGTACATCAAACGCCTTTCGCAGCCTAATATGACTCAAAGGACACATCGGTTACGAGTAGTTGCTAAATACACTGCCGGTCACAAGTTTAAGACCATCCTGAGAAATCTGCATTCAGCTTTAGTTGAAAGGAAAATAAACACATTTTTAATGAAAAGAAACGTATATATTTATTACAAATAATAATACTAGAAAGGAGACGTTTCTATTTAAATATATGTTACTATATGTATACAGTTAGATGGTGTTTTCTTCAAAAATCCAGCTCTGTATTTAATTACGGTTTGGCACAATCCCTTCTACTACGAGGGAAAGTCATTGAACAAGTCACAAACTGCTGTGGGAAAGCGGAAAATAGCAGTGAACTACTTTCCTATCCGTCACTAGGTGTCAGCACAATCCAGCTTTGTGATACTCAAGTGACTGTTCCCGTGCGCGTATGCAGGCAGAGTTAAGATAGCGACCATTCTTGAAAAGTACGGGTAAAACGACTTCCTAAAAAAGATATTCGTAAGGAATTTGACGATCAACTAAGTGATCGTTCAGATTGGAACAGATGCAACATTTCAACAGATGCAAGAGATGATTCAAACTAATACATTTAGCCCGCGGACTGATGCACGATCAATTGAATTTTCGAAAAATTTACTCACGGTAGGTACCTAGACAACTGACTGAGGAACACAGAAGGATTCGTATGAGCTTACCCTTGCAACATCTCTCTCAGCATGCAGAGGAAGGGGAGTACATGCTTAACAGGGTTGGTACTGGTGATAAGTCGTGGGTGCACCACTACCAACCCAAAACAATGCGTGTTTCAATGCTTCCTCACCGTCAACTAAGAAATTCAAGGTGGTGCCCTGAACTGGTAAGGTTATGTTTTCCGTGTTCTCTGGGATTCTCAAGGAATGCTGCAAGCTCATATCCAGAATATAAATAAGAACGTGACTGCTGAATCATACTGTAATCTTTTGTTTTTGCTTCAGGATGGAATTCTACAAAAACATCCGGGCTTACTGACGAGAGAAATATTGTTGGATCATAATGATGCCAGGCTGCATTCAGCTCACTCGACCCAGGCGAGAATTGCAGAATTAGGTTGGGACCTTCTTGAATATCCGGCTTACAGCCCCGACCCTGCCCCAAGCGACTACCATATCTTTGGTCCACTCAAAAAGCATTTTGGAGACAAACAAACGGCAACCCAAACACTTTATGCAGCAAGCATTAGGGCATTAATAAGGCGATGGGATAAGTGTATTAATGTTGATGGAGACTTTGTTGAAAAATAAAAATTGTTTTTGGCTAACTATTTCTCTACTTATTTTTACAACAACATTTTGTGACCTACTTACTGACTTTCCCTCGTAGTTTATTTGGATTAAATTAATATAAAGTTTCCATTGGTTTTTATAACGGTAAGTCGTCAGTTGAGCATTTTAAATGACTGGACTAAATTTCAATCACTTACATACAAAGCACAATAAAAATAAAAATAACGTTTGCGGACGTTGAATAGTAATTTGCAAATGTAATTGGCAGTATAGTCGAAACATGCATAAAAGTTGTTTTTCCCTCTGCCAATCATTTATCATATTATAGAAAAAAATGTTATCCCATTAACACACAAGTAATATGTGATGGTCCCAAAATATTATTGCTACTAATGCAGACGTTTCTGGTTCAGTTCACCATTTATGGTATATATGGTCATTAGTTCATCAGTTAGAAGGCAAATGATGCGAACATACATGGATATTGAAGCGGAGGATTAATTAGCACGTGATAGTGGCTATCCACCAGAACTACGGCTACTTGTACCATATATAAATCCTAAGGAAATTCATGGCAAGCAGTATTCAAGAATGTTCACTCAAATAGAATCGAGTATGTGGATGGTATGCTGAAGAGGCTCGGACTTTTACGTGAAGATATAACTCCACAATGTAGCCCAATATAATTATTGCGGTAATTATATTTACTTGCGTTATACTGCACAATCTATAGATTAATTTTAATATGCCATATCCTAGCGAACAGATAATATACGAACAACCTAAGCCACCACAAACTAATACTATAATGTATGTATTACGCATTGAAATCACTTACTTTCTTTTAACAATAGAACTAATATATAATAAATAATTGTTTGTTACTATAACAAAGACAATATTTGTTGTAATTTTTTAATAAGTTATATGTTTATATAAAACAAAATGAATATAAACATGAAAATAAAATGATTATATTTTCAAACTTTTTAAAGAAGCAAATAACATAAAAATGCATACATTATATGAATATCAGAAAATTAAATTCTTGAGAAGAACAGAAATAATTAAAGCTTGTACAGTGTTACAGTAATTAAAAGTTTATATATCATACATGAAATATGTAGACACATATGTACATACGTGTAATTTCAAAACTTGGTTACAAATGTTAAGGAGGTCACTGAACTCATTTTTCTGTTACGAGTGCCATTGTGACCGGGCTTTTTCTTTTTTCATTTTGATGATATTTTGGATGGGATAAGGTTCCCGTGACAACTATAAAATAAAAACTAACATATTTCTTAATACATAGCACTTTTCTTACACCAACTACGTCAGTATAAAATTCTCTCTCAGATATCGCATCCTTATTTATCTACAAGAATGTTAATGCAAGACATTTTGTTGGATTTGCAATAACAGCACCTATAGCAATAAAATTAATTTACTCACAAGTAGACATTCTCTAGTTGTAATAAAAATCTCGCTATGTTCTTTGTTCGAACTTTAAGAACCTTCGTTTATTACGGACGCTTCTGTACTTAACCATACTCGCCTATCCCGTTGAATTCAATTACACCGACTTCCTACTATAATTATTTTTAAAGCTAGCTCTTCTTCTGGTGCTGGTTTTAAATTCTCTTAGCGCCTACAAGGAACATTGTATATTTTAAACTATAACTAAATATGGTACGTGTAAATTATTAATGTAAATTGGTACTTATTTTCTTTCATTAATTGTTTTGTTAACACTTGCTTTACAGTTTAGTTGAATTTCTCCAAGTATTACTACAGTTTTCTATTAACAAGAATATACTGCTCTTCAATTAAGACAATTCCAGGAAACAGAGATGTTGATATGGAGACAAAAGCAAAAATACATAATACTAAATAATACTGCATAAAGATGAAGTAAAAATAAATGCAATGGAAATGAAACATCTAAGAATAATAGCGGAAAACAAACTAGGATAGGATCAAGACTGTGGATAGAATGAAGGGAAAAAACTTGCCATGGCATGAAATAGAAGAGAGTGGAGAAAATGGGTACAAAAGGAACCGAAATTTTCATCCGACGCCTGAAAAGGTAGAAGAATATGAAAAGAAGAGACAGTTTTCTCGAAGTGAATAAAGACGTTTATTTTGTTTCTAGCAGAAACTTATTTTCTACTAGAAAATTAATTAACAATTCCTTTTACTTGACATAATAACCTTTAAATAGAATTTTAAATTAAAACTATTTATCATACAATTATCTCAAATTAAACAAAAAAACAGAAGAGCTACGAGTATTGAGATGTGTTATTGCGTATTACGATGAAACATAAGTAGCCTAAAATAATAAACAACAAAAAGAACTATAGCAAATATAAATCTTCATTATTTCACACATTTTTGAGCAGGTTTGTGGTCTTCAACTTAGACTAATATTGTCTACAATATCTTAAAATAGCTTTATTAAGATCTCCTTATTGATTTTCATAAATTTCATTTTTTACATATTCCTAGAAATAAAAGTCGAGGAGTATAAGATCTGATGAATGAGCTGGCTGTAAAATTGAAGAGCGTACAGCTAACCAACACTTTCGAAAAAGTTCGACTACTAGATCTGAAGGTGTGTCATCTCATTGGAAGAACACAACACTTGTTATCTATCAGCAGAGGCTGGGGGCCGAGTGCCTTATGTGCTTGGTTATCAGTAGAGAGCCGATTATATGCAAAGTGCATATGTTTTATTTTATTTATTTATTATATTTTACGCCTATATGTAGATGTATTACACTGATTAAAGTTAATTAGCGTTAATTGACTGTAATCAGTGTAAGACATCCACAAATAGACGTCAAATATAATAAATAAATAAAATTAAATATATGCACCCTGCATATAATCCTGTCTTTAGTTATCAGTAGAGACCGGATTATATGCAAAGTGCAAAAATTTAATTCAATTTATTTATTATATTTTACGTCTATTTGTAGGTGTCTTGCACTGATTAAAGTTAGTTAACGCTAATTAACTTTAATCAATGTAAGACATATAAATAGACGTAAAATAAAATAAATAAATTAAATTAAATTTCTGCACTTTGCATATAATCTGGTCTCTAGTTATCAGTCTAGCTCGAACCCCGAGGCTAAATTAAGGCTGTCTAAAAATGTCTTCATACCACTCCTTATCAGGTCGATCCAACATTCGCGAGTAAAGGTACCTTCGTAAATACATGGCTTACAATTCTTTTATCAATTAGACGAATTGTGCATGGGATTATCTTCGCTCTAGTAATGTATTGTATGATCAAAAAGTCTTTGGATCTCGAAAGTCATGGAATTAACGGGCTATCTATGATATAATTTATTTCAATTATTTTTGACAACTAATAACGATTGCAGGGACTGTGTGGTTGTATAATTCACAAGTATAGCAGTAAGCTCCACTCACACAAATTTATTAATTATTCGGAACGCAGCGTTTCAAGAGGACGTGGACTCAAATTGTCAGTCGGTAACAGGGTTGACAATGGGAGTCCACGTGCTGTTGAAACGCTGTTTTCCGAATAATTAATAAATTTGTGTGAGTGGAGTTTACTGCTATACCTGTGAATTATTTGACAACTAATAATACATAAAACACTTATGATTATCATAACCTAAAACCGCCTTTATACTCCATTCAAGTTAAAAATACGGGCTTCCTATTGCCTAATCGGCGAGACATATTCACACAGGAGAAACGAATACAATTTCTTCATATGAAATTTGTCAGTTGTCACATTTACTTATCATTTTGGTGTCGTTGTTTCCTGTAGTTTTTCATTGTATTTTTTATCTTTATAAACAAGTTGTGGTAAAAATTGTACTTGTAAAGGCGCAAGCAAAGCACCACATCGCTGCAAATATTAAACTTCTAAAATATCAGAGGTGAAAATATTATTACTAGAAGGGCTAGGTGTCGCAACACCTATAGCTTGGACAAGCTGTCTAAAATACTATTGAAGAAAGAAATGAAATGTATCAACTTGATAATTTGGTTGAAGAATTTATTATAACTACAGATGATATAGACAGATACATCAGATTCTGATTTTGCCTAATAGAAGAGCTAATAAATTAATGAAATATGTATAACACAGAATACTGTAATTGCTCATTTACACAACCTTACTGTTATTTTTTTAATTTATAAGCATTTACCTACTATAGGTATACGTGTGGTAGACCTTTATATACTTGTATATTTCGGTTTTTGCCCTCATGCCTACGCATATAAAGGTCAAATCCAGATATAAATCAATTGAAGAAATTGACACCGAAATTTTTCGCACGCGTTCCCAAATAAGATGTTCACGGTGCAGATACGATCAATCATTGCCGCTTGACGGGCCCAACGTTGGGTTAAATAGATCTTTTTCTCTCGATATAGTTACCAGATTTCTCGTGTGCCACCGGTAGAGGCTTTCCCATGTCTACAACCAATTTCCGAACATTTCATATCTACCTCCACTCATTTTGTTCATATTGTTTGTTCTTGTAATTTTCTACTTCTGAGTTTACGGTACATCTGTTTTCCATACATTAGCAAGTGAATGTACAAGTAAAGGAATGGAAATTGTTATGCAATATGTAAATGGAGGATCCAAAATATTCACTAGTAACGTTACTATTCTTTTAAATAACAATGTACGATTTTATCTAGGCCAAATAAATATACTTTCGTATTAGCTGTTAATCTAAATTGCATTCATTTCGACTATGCTTTTTCATGTAGCAGTTACCAATGTTTACATTTAAAACAAGCAGCTATTCCAATTGATTTTTGTTTCAGTTATGGAGAATTAATGTAAATACAATGTATTTGATTTGCAATGGCGAAACTATGCATGTCGTATACATATACATATATATGTATTTACAGTGGATAGATCTACGGAAAACAAGGGAATCCGTTGTGTTTGCAGAACGTAATTGATTTTTATTTACTCGGGGATTTTACATATCACGCGGGCCAATTGAATCGAAAAATATTAACTAAAATCGAAATACGTATAGGTGATTTATACATTTGTTCATTTTAATATAGTTTTCTAACTGTATTATAAATATAATAAATAATTAGATCATCATCAAATATAGTATACAAATGTTTTCATAAATCGCAGCCAGAACTAACTAAAAACAAATATTACTGTTTTGAAAATAAAATATTCGTAGAAGACAAATGCAATAATTATTAGCGCTAGGGATCAGAAACAAATATTAGCAGCGTTGCGAATATTCATGTATTTTAGAGCGAATCTATGTCGCTACTGCCTGTAATTTCTAAAGGGGCAATGTTGAGGAGAGGTGCGTTTACTAAGAGGGTGTAGCTGTAATGTATGCACAAGCGAGGTATATGAGTAGTTGGATAAGAAATCAAGCACCTCTTAATTTTGAGACAATATTCTATTATACGTAATGCCTCCAGTATTTTTGAAATATAAGCGACAACGTTAGCTATACACTCTCAAAATTTTATACTCCCATATGAAGTTTTGAAGAGATTTGATTCTCTTAGTATCTTCGGCAAATTATGCATCGAAGTTAATGTTGAACTACACACAAACACAAATGCAAGATCAAGTAACTTAAAGTATAAATTATTACATTTTATACAGAAAATATTTACAATAATGGTAACTCAAAGCAGCCAAATTTCTATAGATCCACATAGCTAGACAGACATCCTACGAAACCAGGCATTACCTTTCGGTTGTAAAAAGCCTCTAAACATCTTCAAAAGCTTATTTATTGTTAAACACATATATTTTAGCGAAGTATACGTAAAGTTAATAAAAATCTCAAGAAGTAAATTGCTATCCGAAGAAGCAAAAACAAAAATAAATTGTTATAAAGAGCTAGGGTTTTCAAACCGAGCCATAGCTAAGAAAGTAGGACGATCCCATCATCTCATCAACAATTTTAAAAAGTTGGGCAATTCCTACAGCAGAAATCACGCTGTAGGCAGTAATCAAAAACTAACTCGAAGGCAGCGCACCGTGCAACAAAGTAAATGTAATTTAAAATTATCAGTAATAATAGCAGAGGTGTACAAGAAATTTTATTCGGCAGTAAACGTTTTCGATACTTAAAAAAGGTTTTAAAACCACCCTTAAAAGAGATGCATAAGCAGGCAAGATCGAAATTTGCGCAAGATCATATACGATGAGATCATGAGTGGAACAACGTCATATTTTCTGACGAGAAGAAATTGGACGAGCGTGATGGTTTCAAATATTATTGCCACGATTTGTTCAAAAACACTGAAGTTGTAGTGCGCTGAAATTTTGATGGCGTAGTATAATAGTTTGGATAGCTTTTATCCATAATAATAAAACCCCTATGTGTTTTATTTCCATGCGAAATTCTTATATATAAGTTCTGGAAATGGTTTTGATCACTTTGGTGAACAATTTTCGACATAAAGCTGGATATTTCAGCAAAACAGTGCAGCTATCCGTAATTTCTGTGGTTTCATTAAGAGGAAGTTAATTTATTACAATGGCTTTTTCACTCGCCCGATCTGGATCCCGTCGGAAAACTTTGGGGAATATTGACAAGAGAGGTGTATGTTCTTGGAATAGTTCACAATATATAATGCTTTTCGTGAGTAATCAGAAAATTGCACGCGTTAATTATTTTGAAAATGATAGAACAATAACTTAAGAAATGAAGGTAAAAAACGCAGAAACAATGTTGTTACTTTTTGTTGTTATTACTGTACTGGATGTCGCAAAACAATTTATTTTCTCCACTCCGCGAACACAATCGTTGAGTGCGAAGTAAGCCTGCAGAAACGAGTGCGCACTCATTGGCGGTGATGACATATTTCGAAAACGATAGAACATACTCAAAGTCGGGATTCACACGCGATAGGTTAGCATATGCATGAATGTGTGTTAATTCTGATTTCTTAACCGATTTCTGATATTAGAATACACTAAAATAGTAAGTAATTACATTGATTATTGTTAATATTGCGCAAGCCTCGGATGGGTCTATCAAGGACGTCAAGACTCCCCGAAAACGTGTACCAGTCGGATCGCGAGTCTCGTTGTCTTTCTATTCCCAAAAGGGCAAGTGTCTGAACGATTATTATATTCCTACTTAATCGCATTCCATATTCATGAAAAATCCCAGGCCTAACAAAGAAAACACGGTTTTTTTGGTTCAAAATTAGCTTTATTCATCAACGTAATCTCCATCAAGAGCAACGCAATCATTCCAGCGCCGCTCTAACATTTCAATACCACTTTTGTAGAACGACTTATCTTTTGCCTCAAAATAGGCCTCAGTTTCAGCGATAACCACTTCATTCGTGCGAAATTTTTTACCGGCGAGCATCTTTTTGAGGTCTGCGAACAGCCAGTAGTCGCTGGGAGCCAAATCTGGCGAATATGGTGGATGTGGGAGCAATTCGAAGTTCAATTCATGTAGTTTTGCCATTGTTTTGATTGACTTGTGACACGGTGCGTTGTCTTGATGAAACAACATTTTTTTCTTTGCCATATGTTGTCGTTTCTTTGCAATTTCGGCCTTCAAACGCTCCAATAACGCTATATAATATTCACTGTTGATGGTATTTCCTTTCTCAAGATAGTCGATGAATATTACACCACGCACATCTCAAAATACCGAGGCCATAACCTTTCCAGCCGATTGTTGTGCTTTCGGGCGCTTTGGACGAGGTTCACTAGTTGCTGTCCACTCAGATGACGATCGTTTTGATTCCGGAGTGAAGTGATGGATCCATGTTTCATCCATTGTCACATATCGACGAAAAAATTCCGGTTTGTTACGTTTAAATATGGCCAAACACTGCTCAGAATCATCAACACGTTCTTGTTTTTGGTTAACAGTGAGCAAACGCGTCACCCACTTTGAACAGAGCTTTCTCATAGTCAAATGCTGATGCAATATAAAGCCAATACGTTCTTTTGATACCTTTACGATGTCAGCTAACTCACGCAACTTCACTTTTCGATCATTCAAAACAATTTTGTGGATTTTTTTTATGTTTTCTGGTGTTAACGCCTCATTTGGACGTCCACTGCGTTCTGCATCATCGGTGTCTCTACGACCACGTTTGAAGTCAGCAAACCAACATTTTATTGTTGTTTCTGATGGAGCGGAGTCTCTTTTCAAGCCATTGCTTCGCTTGAACGGTATTTTTTCCATCAAGAAGCAGTGTAAAATTAAAACATGAAATTGTTTTTGATCCATTGTTTTGAAAATAACAAAAGTAGCGTGACTCTTAGCACAATAACTCACAAACTAATGAATAGAATCTCATGAAATTTTAACAGCTGTCTTTTGAAGGTTAGTACTAACTGAGAGAAAGGAGACTGCAATAAAACTAGCGTCATCTATGTGTTAGGCCCGGGACTTTTCAGCCCATCTGTTATATAATGTGTTTAATATTATTGTAGACAAATAGTCTGTTGTCATTCAAATGTTCATCGGATTAGTATCATTAAATTTTTAAGTTTATATTTTAGAGTTAGTAGAAATCCCGGCAATGTCCCTATTTATTTTATCTTCTTAGTATTCATTAGCAAATTCCTCATTCTCATTTAGGGTATTATTGCTGGAGTTTCTAAATACGATGATATGATATTATTGGTAATTATCTAGAATGTTCATTATTACAAGGGCACTCAGGATAAGACAAACCAAGGCTTATTTAAACCAAACACAAGACAATTTGAATTGAGTACGTGTAGTTGCATCAAAAAAAGTTATAGTGTTTGATACAATATTAAGAAACACACTATACATCTATCTACAAAGGAAGTCATAGTTATAGAAACAATCAAGTTATAGTTTTATATATTCATTAAAAGCCGCGTGTCACATGTATCTCCACAAAAGCAAGATATAGTTTCATATATAATATTTAATTAATTTTGAGCGGGTTAACTCATCATCCAGTGTAATAAGTGTACTTTGCAACTGACTGTAGATATAGTGTACATATTGTATTTATTAGTTTTACTGACAACGTGTTACAAAGAAAAATACAACCCCTTCAAACCAGGACGAGTTCAAACATACATAGTGGGAGTTTCTAGGATTATCACTAACAAAATTTAAAACACCAAATTAGTGACATATGAGCTAACAGCACTTATAAATTAATAATTTGTAAATCATAATTTTACGAATATTTAATTACATTTTAGAAATTTACCCAGTACATGTGAACCATTGTAATATGTACGCTATAGATTAAATATAGTAAAATCAGCAACGTGTTCACGTTTAACTGTACGCTTTAGAATATATTTACACTTTATATAAGTTTTATTAATTCTGCAATATTCTACACTACATATTCTGCCTCCATACTACATTGGAATTATGTGACAAGATTTTTCTTGTGTGTATTTCTCCTTCGTTAGAATCACCAAAACTTTCTGGCAATTCTGGCAATATTTCAACTTTGGTAGTAAGTTGGAATTATTTAAAAAATTCTTGACAGAAAAAGCTGCAGCAAACAACAAATCGATACAAAGAAGCTCGGGAATTAATATAACGTTACGTATCTCAAAAATAAGGTAATTTTTGCGAGACTAATTGTAAATAGTGTTTTTAAACTCAGTAGTTTCAAATACTCTAAAGGCACACTCAACGACGTCCTTGGTATATGTGCATAGCATATTTGGAAATGCACTACTTACTTAACGCTGAATAATTGTTAACACTTTGCTACCGCTTAATCAATCTGTGAAATTTAATATACCTCAATATCATAGTTTAATCGCTTAGACTAATGTAATGGATGAAGCAATTATGATGCAGGCATGTCATTGAAGATAAACTACCTAATTTCACTGGTACACACGATCAAGTCATGAGTTAATATTCGATATATATCGAGGCACACATACCTGTGCGCATTTGGAAATTGATGCAGCGAATGAGGTAGGTATTAATAAGTGTACGTGGTTATGGAATGTAAGAAATTTATATTCGGATAGGAATATTTTTCATTCCGATATTCGACGGCTGTTACGAAACGTACCATAACGAAATCTACGTACTATAAAGAATTTTAACACAAAAATCTGCATCTTTAACGATAGTGAGATCGAAGAGAAGCTCATATCTACAAGATAGAGTTTAAAGTGAAGGAAATTTAAGCCAAACTAATTTATCTAAAGTGACAGTACCAGATTCGGCTGAAAAATAGGTGACGTTAAAATTTGATTTTAAAAGTAATTTGAGAATTAACACTGCTTGATGGCAATATAGTAGTTTATTGCTACGAATTTGTGGAGTGATAGTGGATGGTGGATGGTGGATGGATTATGGTTACGATAGTCCAGTACCATTAGCTTGTACATAATACAGAACTGTAAGAATTTTAAAGACGCAGACTCCGGTCTGAAAAGAAAACCTCTAGGTAAGGCAACAAGTGTTCGCATGCATCATTTTTATTTCTGAATATTTGTTGCTGCACAGAACTTTAATTATTGGTCGGACTAATCCGATTCCCATTAACTCTTTCGGCAATATTGGTTTTAGTCTTTCGAGAGTGGAGGTGAGGAGACGACAACAGATAGACGTACCTTAATTCAGATGTTCCTCTTGTTAGCAACGAAACAATGCGTTAGAGTACCAGTGAACACTAAAAATTTGATCGCTATAATTATTAGTCACTATATCAAGCTTCCTCTTTTATATACACCGAAAATCGACGGAATTTTCCATTACTACACCGTCATTCTTACCCCCTCGCAACATATCCCCTTTTTATAGTTTAGGATTACAAGATCTTTATTTCAACAAAACGAGGGCCAATAATAAGCCAACTATCTCCGGAATTGGACCGTGTCATGATGAGATACAAAAATGATATTATATTTCCAATTCTGGTAATACCGGAAACAGTTCACTTATTACTGACTCTGGCCGTGGAAGCCTACGTATTCAATACGAGGGTCATTCGAAAAGTAAAGAACGTATTTTTTTTTGTAGAAATTTTTATTAGATACAATTAAACAAAACTGTATTTTACAGAAAACTGGATAGCAAAGCTACTTTTCTACGTAGTCACCGTTCAAATTTAGGCACCTATCGTGCCGTCTCACCTTTTCAATGCCTTCTGCGCACTCAGTTGCCTCCAAGTTGTTGAACTACTGATTACCAGCTTCCTTAAGTTCATCATCACTTCCGGTCATTCAAAAAATCTTTCAATTTAGGGAATAAATGAAAATCACTTCGGGACAAGTACGGACTGTATGGACCATGTTAAAAATTCCCCATTATTTTTATTCTGTGAACATCAAAAGCTTTAATCACAATAACGGCATAAATGAGTATACCCTAACATGGAGTCGGCAAGGAGACCTCTTCCTCATTCTGAAGAAATACCTATTCCGACGTTCAGTACCTTACCTATGCTTCCGGAGGATGACTCAGATATATCGCCTGCAGAGGTGGAGTTCCAGAAAACTGAAGATGATAGTGTTTTTAAAGGACCATCAGCGAGTCACCAACGCTCCAGCCAACAAGAGCTTAATGACCTTGCTAGAGATGAACCTCTCAAAGGAATCGTCTGAATTGCTTGCTTCTAGATTAAAGGAAACGAACTTATTGTGTCCAACTAGTAATATTACATTTTATCGTACCAGGGAGAAATATCTGCTGCCGTATTTCTCTAAAGGAAACAACTTAGTGTTTTGTAATGATAAGAGGGTCGCTTGAAGGAAATGGGGTTAAATGAATACACAGCAAGTGAAGGGCGTCCTTTTATAGACAGTTCATCTCGAAGTTTAAAATGTGTACTTTTACATAATGGTAATAAACACGGTTCTATACCTATTGGACATTCCACCACTATGAAAGAGGAATACGAGACAATATCATTGGTCCTGAAAAATATCAACTATAAAGAGCATCAGTGGGTGATATGTGTCGATCTAAAAATGATAAAGTTTCTCCTCGAGCAACATAGTGATTACACAAAATATGCTTGTTTTTTATGCCTTTGGGACAGCAGTGTTAAGGCCTAGTACTGGATAATTAGAAACTTGACTTTAAGAGATATTTTAGTTTAAGGAGAACACAACGTTCTTAACAAACCGTTAGTTGACAGAAACAATCATCTTTTCACCACTGCATATCAAGCTGGGACTTATAAAGCATTTTCTTAAAGCTTCACCTCGAAATGGACCGTGTTTTAAATATTTGAAACAAAACCTTCCATGGCTTAGTACAGAAAAACTGAAGACTGAAATTTTTAATAGTCCTCAGATAAGGCAACATTTAAATAACCCCCAGTTCACGGAATCAATGAGCGAGTGTGAGTCTAATACCAGACGCTTTTTTGTTGAAGTGGTTAAAAATTTTCTTGGAAATCATCAGCAGCAAATTACGTCGAAGTAGTAGGACAGATGCTTTCGGACATTCACGCGCTCGGATATAATATGAGTATCAAGATTCATTACCTTCACAACCACTTAGATCGTTTTCCAAAAAACTTAGGTGATGTTAGTGAGGAACAGGGGGAAAGATTTCATAAAGACATCAGCATTATGGAGGGAAAATACCAAGGGATACCTATATGAAGGCCGATTATTGCTGTAATCTTCAGCTCGACTGTTCCGGTAAACCCCAGCCAAGGAACTCTTATAAAAAGAAATTTTTAACTGATGATTGAAAGTTGTATATGCTTATTTCTCTGTTTCTATTATCTATTTTACACACATGTAAGAAATAAATAATAGAACTATAGTAAGCGTGTTATTGGTTGTGAAACTTACGAAAACTGTTTGATGATTTGATCTTTATAGATTACATTTGCAAACCAAGTGATAAATAAAACTTATGAGACCGAATTAAGTTTATTAACACACAAATTTATGTAAGGACCAGGTTCATTTAGCATTCTTTAACTAATCGTTATAGTTCTTTTAATCGACCCCATCTTCTGGTTCAACGACCTTCTTCTTCCTCTTCTTCTTTTTCTTCGGTACTTGATCTTCCTTGAACTTGCCTCCGTAATACGGAAGATGCCTTGCGATAGGTTTCCAATCGCAAAAGTATACTACGGCAACCATTCCAACTAGTCCAAAGAACGCCAAGCTCGGTAAACATGTTTTAAGCATTTGTTTCTCCGTTGCGCCAAAAACTCGTAAAATCCATGGGCTTTCATACTGCGTATTTATAAAATCGCGTATACTCAAATTCGAACTATCGCCTTCTGTTGTAGATGGATGTGGTTTCTGTTGATTTTGACATTCTGCTTTACCAGTCCCTTTCTTTGATTTTTGACAGCCGAAGCTTTTACAATTTGGTGGTCCTGACTGGGCCATACTTCGCTGGGTTTACAAAAAAATACATGTAGTCTGTTGGTTTAGTGAATGATTAAACTGCCGAAAGCAATGTCAGAAAATCAATGACATTTAATTTTGTGTGACATTTAATGCAAATTTAGCTATATAATGAAGAGAGCTATCTATCTGGAGTAGAGATAAAAAAAACGAAAGAGAATGTCGTACTGTTTGTTTTACACTTTAACCAGGATTATTTGTGATTCGCATTCTAATTAATGTCTTCTCTATCTGGTTACTGCATTTACATATTAGTCCCATGTTAAGGTTTCCTTTTTTGCGATTATATAATATAAAGCAAAACATAAAGTTTGACCTTTCAGTAACATCTTCTCCTTTCTGTCAACGGATTATTTGATATTCACCGTACGTCAAATACTTTTTTAGAGGTAGCTACTTAGTTTTCTTAATCCCTCCTGTTAAGAAATCATCTTACATAAATGCTAAGACAACTAAAAAGTTAACTAAATGTATCATGTGTCCAATAAATAATGATAATCTCTACTGACAAGCTTAAATAATAAATTTTGTATCTTACAGGTGTAAGTGATAAATTCCTCTCTCATAATTCCTGAATACATAATAAGATCAAATTACTCTACACGTAACTGTTGTTAAATTCTTCAAGAAAAGACAAAAAAACATTAATGTCGTCATAGGTGGGACCGACCTAAGTTTTGTGCGGTCTCTTTTCACTAATGAAGTAGAGAAACGTTAAATTGTAAACTGTGAAAGGGATTAACATTAATTTTGTTTTTTATGAGGATGTATGCACATTTATTGAAACATACACTCTCTAAGTAAATATTGTACTACAAATATCTAACAATGTCCAGTACAGGTACGGTGACCACATGGTACTCACTTACCAGGGCAGTACTTTCTTTTAGACCGTGTACTTATGCCCTTCAATATCCTTCTAAATACATGCAATTGTATTTGTTTTTAATAACAAACGCAAAACTCTTAGTTTCATGTTCCACAGTTGTTTTTCTCGACACTTGTAAATAATACTGATCTCCACGCAACATGATATAACGTGTAATCAGAACAAATTCTTTATTTTTATTCATTAAAAATTTCATAAAAATCTAAACCAATTAAATTCAACGTTAGCAATAACAAGAAAGTTGAATTATTGCTGGAATTTATTTTAATAATTTAATGGATAATGCAACTTGACATTGATATTAAAATTTCGTGTCTGCTTACATATCAGGGGCATATCTGCAGCCACTATTACATCTAGATACAAACATGTGCCAATTGAAATTTAATAATTTATATGGGGATTTAAATAAGTATTTGTTCAGACGGTCTCTGTTGTGTAAATGGATACACATCGGTCTAGCAAACTGGAACTGTAGGTTCGAGTCCTACAGGGAACCGTGAAGGTTTTATTCATTGACAATTTCACAAAATCTAATCCAATTAAATTCAACGTTGGTAATAACAAGGAAATTGAATTATTCCTGAAAAACTAACTAACTAAGCTTCTCTAATAACTTAATTCATAAAAGCAACTTCGCATTAATATTAAAATATCGTGTCTGCTTAAATATCAGGGGTATATCTGCAGCCATTATTACATTTAGGTACAAAATTTAAAATTTAATAACTTATATGGGGATTTAAATAACGATTTGTTGAGACGGTCTCCGTGGTGTAAATGGCTTCACACCAGTCTAATGAACTAAAGCTGTAGGTTCAAGTCCTGCCGAGAATTGTGAAATTTTTATGCATCAAAAATTTCACAAAAATCAAATCCAATTAAATTCAACGTTGGTAAGAATAAGGGAATTGAAGTTATTTTAATAATTTAAACTCTTTCTCTAAGATCCGTGAGGAACAGATTCTACAGAAGAAACTACTATTCTATTATTGTTTATGTACAGCAACCGATGCAAGCTTTAGTTAACTATGCTCTAAATAACACTATTTAGACAATTATTTTGAATATGGATTGTCTTTTCTTGAAAAAGGTACAGCCAGAATATGTGTAACTAAATATTTTATTTAGCAATGTTTCTAGTTCTTGTTTTTGCGAATAAATTAAGTGTTAAACAAAAACATCATTTACATGTAGAATTACAAAATTGCTATCCGTTTATGAATAGTAAAATCAAGCGCGTAGGCTCGAATACTGTTTACTGCAAAATTTGCGAAAATGAAGTAGATACTTCGAATATTGGTCGAAATAATATTAAACGCTATTTAGAAAAAGAGGAATAAGTTAACAGCAAACGTATTGGTAATAAGTAACAAGCTGTACTAAAATAGAAACATTTACTTACCGCACATTAGGCGCATGCAGAATTTTTGGTTGATTCCCTGTTTATTTTAAAACAAAATTTAATTCTGTTCGAATAAAAAGCGAGGCAATTGTGAAGAATATATTTGAAATACGAACTCAGTCATGGTTCAAAGTGGCTCTGCTGAGAGCAAACTTTACTAATATCATTATTAACTTATCAAATCATGATGCCATAAAATTTGCACCTCAACTAGTAAAGTATTTCGATATCGAAAAAGTCGAATTACTACGCTTACGTAAACTAGATTAAACATCCCACCAACCACTTAATTATGTTTTCGGTATGTTAGAAAAGAACAACGCTTCTAAAAGATGACAAATTTTCCAAAAAAAGTACTTTTAAATTGAACGAATATTTCACCTGTCTGAACCACTGAAACCTTCTATTTAATCGATTGATAATTGCCCAACAATTATCAAGCAATTTTTCGAGAATCCCATCTTAGAAGCGTGGATGTGGTTCATGTACTATGTGGCTTCTCAATTTCATCAAGCAATCACCAGAATCGTTGGTGACAAAGTGAGTTCGGTCCTAAAAATAAATTGGAACGTAGTCTAAATGGATTATTTTGTCACTAAAAGTGGGAGAATGTCCTTCTCAGCTGAATAATCATGGACAGAACAATATGAAAAATCTTAATACTCAAGTTCCTTCAAATTGAGTGTTCTCTTTGAACAACTGGAGCTCTAATTTAAGTGAAGTGAAACTCTTCGAATGGATAGGCGACGATGTAAAATTAAATAAGTTTGTCAATCCATGGAGACCTTCGGAAAGCGTTTATGAAGTACTGAATAAAAACCAACTTTTGATCAGGTTGGAATATTGATTAATCTAATAACTGCTGACGATCAATGAGTGCAATAATGAAGAGAAGAATAATGAATACTGGTGTACATTTCAAGTACCTAAGTTCAGATAGTTCCAATTTAGGCAAATGTATTCTGCCTTTCTGGCACCAGTGCTGCCAGTGGACGATTATTCTTCATTAATAGTTAGTAGATATCAGATAAGTTCCAAATAACTGTTTCCACTGTGGAGACTATTATAAAGATGCATATTATGATGTTCAAGCACGACTTAATAAACATTTTATATTTTTTAAAGACTTTAGGTTTCCCAGTGAGAAGCATTTTCACAAGAGCGATACGACATGCAGCAGCCCAGAAGAAGCTCCACGCAACTGAGAACGAAACGTCGACAAACTTATGCAATTACACCGTTTCAAGCAGGAAACCTAAATTCATAAAAGGAAACAACAATTTGAGGCATTCTTCACGTCTTCTAAATTTAAGAGTGTTTTAATTAAAAAAAAAGCATGTTTTACAGCAGAAATGTATCACGCCATTGTATCATAGTAGCAGCAAATTTTTTGCTTCCATTTCTCAATAAAATATAAATCAAATAATAATAACGCACATTTTTTTATTATGTCTGTATTTTATACTTCAGTGCACAAATTGCAATAATACCTGCAATTATTAGCTGATATATAAATTTATTTATTATTTTTCATCCTCCGACATTTACTAAAAGAAAGGAAATAATGTTTATTTTGTACTTTATAACCTATGCATAGGATTACTCCGTTCATTCTCCTCAACTTTAGGTAGCTTATTTAAAAAAAAAGTATAATACTCAAAAGAAAGATACGAAAGTCATTAAACGCAAATTAATATCAGTCGACTCTCAGTCATCGTACGTACAAAGTAAAGCGTAAACAAAATAACGGATACTGGAGTAACTGCGACAAATAAAAAGTAGACAAAACGACGCCGATAACGTAGACGATTCTCGGACATTTTAAATTACACATTCACTTCTAGCTTATACAAGTTCACGATCAAGGTATTCAGTGAAAGGCGATGATTATTATTATAGGGCTTGCATAGCGCTGAACGTTTTATTTACGAACCTTGCAGAGTAATTTAAAATCGTTTGGATTCCACACTATTTCAACTATTTTATGATGCATTTTCCGCTGTTATTGCTCACATTGTTACATTGCTATGTAACAACGTGCCTACTATTGCCTAGAATTAACTACTAGTGTAAGAATCCGATGACGTGCGGGCTGTTGATGCAAGAACTTCGCTTGAATTTAATCCCAGGTACCGCGATATAAATCTGAAGTTAATTAACGGAATTCAGTTTTACTTGGCGAACTTCTATAAACGATTGCAATTTCTCCCAATGTATTGACTAACACAAAACACCAGACAATTGAACAATTCGTCAAGTATATGTATATAGATACGAGGGCGACCTGAAATTTTTCCGGAATCGGCAAGAAAAACACGGTATTGGTGTGGTTTCTTATTTTTACTTTTCGATGTAGTCTCCTCGAAGATCAATACACTTTTCCAAACGGTGCTCCACTCTCTTCAAGTCGTCGGAAAAATAGGATGTTTCGAGGTCTGCAAAATAGCCATCTGCACCAACGATAACCTCCTCATTTGAAGCAAATCTCTTTCTTCCCATTGATCTTCACAGGTTTGGGAATAGGAAAGTCGCTGGGGGCTAGGTCCGGTAAATATGGAGGATGAAAGACTAATTCATGATGGAACTCATTCAAATTGGACAGGATGATGCGGGATAAATTGTCGTGGTGGAAAAGTACTTCTTTCCGCTGCAAACGAGGCCGTTTCTCCTTCAATACTGCATCGAACCTAGTCAATAAATCGCTGTAGTATTGCCCCGTGATCGTCCTTCCCTTCTGAAGATAGTCGATGAGGATCACACCTTGGGAATCCAAAGAAAATGGTCGCCATGACCCTTCCGGACGATGGAACGGTCTTTGTTTACTTCGGAGTCGACTCGCCTGGAAAAGTTCACTGCCTCGATTATTTCTTAATCTCCAGTATGTAGTGGTGGATTCGTCCACGGTTACGAAACGCCTGAAGAAATCTCTTGGATTGCGTTGAATCCTGGCCAGACAGTCCTCCCGATTTCGTTTTTGCTCCGGTGTGAGCAAACGCGACACCTATTGCGCCAACAACTTTTTCATACCCAAAATTCCATATAGGATATGGCCAACGCATTCTTCTGGGATGCCAGCTTCAATCGGCGATCGACTAAGACGACATCATGAATCTTGTCGACTACTTCGAATTCGATTTATCGATTCTTTCGAAACCGTTTGACTTGCTACACAAACACACACTTAAACAGCAACTATTGACAGTAGACGTCTGAAATGTTGACAGTTGGTATAAAAGAGGTTGCACTTGCCAACCAATGGATCCCCTTGAACCTTCGTGGGCCATCTTTGGCCGATTCCGGAAATTTTTTTTGTCGCCCTGGTATATATAATTCATATACTAAACATGGACAGCACTTGAGACGTAATACCAATGATAATGCATTTTTACAAATCTCTGGCATTTTTGAGCTGGCTACTAAATTGTGTTGTGTTAATCTGGTAATCGTTAACCAAAACGTTTAAAATTACAGAAAGAAAGACTGCATTCCGAATAAATTATTAATTTATGTGGTTTGTGAGTTTACTGTGATACCTGTAAATACTGATAATTTTCAATAATTTTAACGACAGAACCGAAATAAAAAACAAAACTCATCGATGTGCCAGGTTAAATAGTGTTGGGGTATAGAGTCTCCCTGTTTAATACCTTCATTCGTTTCAAACGAGTCTGTTGTTATTTTCTGGAACTCTGCTTCACCTCTTCTGTGTTGTAAGCTCCTTTTAAGTATGTTCCTTAGTCTTTTTTTGTATTTCCAACTCTATTTCTTTGCTGTTGACTATAACAATGAAATATTCTCTGGGAACAGTTGTCCTAGCATAGGTGCAACATCATCGTAGATTTATTCGACCTAAAGCTATTCTGGTGCTCTGCGAGTATTTACTTTACGTACTTCTTTAATCGTTTATTTACCACATTTTCCCAGACCTTATAGGCAATATTATTTAAGGTTACTGGTTTGTGGTTCATACATTTCTCCTTGTCTCCTTTTTCATATGTTTATATATTAGCTTGATCATACAGCATATGTTTGCAATCGTTGCCTACCACGTCTTAACAGTCCTGCCTCAATTTTACCCCCTCGTGCTACTTTTTGGACGTTCTTACTTCTTTTTTATTGACACTCTCTATTTTTGCATCTTTCTGTACTCTTCTGTAATATCTTTGTGGCTGTTTTTACTACCTACCATTTCTTGTCATCCGTAATATTATGAGGATAGGCTTTATAATGATGATGGTAATACTGTGCCCAAAACTGCAATCAAAAGACCATTTAACACCAATTAATTTGAAGTTACGGCATTTTTGTATATTGGCGACAACTGTATTATCTAACTCTTGCAAATATTATTTCATCAGCAGTTATTTTTCACGGTGAAAATTGCGTTCGGTCTTGTTTTAACACGTACAACCAGAAAAGCAATCTGTCTATCTTCCACGGCTCGCTCTATGCACTTAGACAACTGTATACCTTTGTATAAAAAATCCACATCTCGCTTGTTTAGCAGAGCCCGATTTCTGAAGCATTCCTCCCATTTTGTGCTTAAGGTTAAGTAAAAATATTTCATCAAAACTTCTAAGATCATTGTAGCTTCTCCCCTACACCCCATGGTATTCGAATGTTCAAGTGCTTACCAGTAAATGCTCGTAATTTTCTGATTCTGCCTATATATAATTCATAATTCTAATAAATCCAAATTTTTAATGGTTTCACTTTGTTCTGAAAATAATGAGCAAGAATTTTGGTAACTGATAATAGGAAGTATATCAGGTGGAATCATGAATTTCGAATATGGAAATGGTTTCGAATGTTCCTTCTTAGATCCAATCTTAAACAGATACTTTACTTACTTATTGTATTACCAATAGCACATCAAAAACAGAGAAGAAATAGGTGCCTATTATGTCCTATTTTTCTTGTGTTGAAGGAAACACCTAGTTCCTTTCAGGATTTTAAGGAACAGTCTACATATTCTTTGCAAATACTGGAGCTGAAAGTGTCTGAGTGTGTCTGGAATGCACATTGTCTGAGTAATATTCAAACCACCAACGATCAAAAAAGTCAAAATCGTAATTTTAAATTTATTCAGCAAATAAAATTTTTACTTTTGAAAAAATTAGGGAGAAAACTGATGGTAGCTCAGAGAAAACTACTGACACTAGCGTTTAATACTAGTAGTAGTAAATCAATAGCGATGTTGTGTTGCGGTTAGGGTGCTCTACACCTGAAAACAGGAGAATACACTAAATTAGTCTATAGATTCACAAGGTTTCATTTAAATTAGTAACACTTGGCGGTATTCCCTTGCCAGTTTCAGAAGACCAACAGCTGCTATTAGATTTTACTGCAACTTTTTATTTCTATTAATTTCTGAATAAATATATCGAAGAAAATATAAATTTGAGACATCCTGTATTCAGAGCATTTCTTCGAACTGTTACTTCAATTGCTTTTAGTTTGAGCTTTAGGAAGTTCATAAAAAGGGCTAACACTTCGATAGGTTCGACTTTTCTTATAAAACTAACAATATGACTTACGTGTTAATGCGCTCTTCACTTGTTTCTTTGTTAATAAAACATTCTTGAATCATAAAAAGTATAGGATATAGCATTTGTACCATTCCTTTTAAGTCAAAAGGTGATTAATTAAACTTCAGCTCCGGTGCAATAAAGTACATAAAAACATTGTCAAAACTTTAATTATGATCTACTCTACAACATTCTCCGCTTCATAATGAGCTCGGATACATTCGACTTTAATAAATTCGCACAATACTAAAGAGCATTGTCTGACGTTGACTTATACGGTTTTTCGATAATTTTTCATTATCGAAGACTGATATATAAATTAAGTGCGTACGGTAGATCTTTTTTTTAGCTCTTAGGAATCAATTTACGGTATCATTATCATCATTCACGTTGAATCCCTCTTTGTTTTCTTTCCATCTCGGCGTATAAAACGCGTACGTCGGCAGCCCATGCGATCGGTATCCACCGTCCACTAGAAATGCATTACACGAGGAAACTTCCTGAATAAGGTCCAACCGAGACAATGATAATGAGTAACGGCTCATGAGGCCACTAGAAGATTGCAATTGGAATGCCATCCTCATTACGATGATGTATATCGTGTCATTATTATTTTGACACTAAACTAATTGGCACATTGTTATCTCGCAGAATTCGCAACAAGAACAAAACGAGCGACGCGAGCAACGAACGCATGGTGATGAAAATGGAAGGAGACGATGAAGATAACAGGAAAAGATCGGTAGAAGTGCACGCGGCAATAAAACAAGTACGCGAACAACGCACCTTGTTGTGGCTGCTCGTACCGGGCGTTTGGTCACTCATGCCGGACAAAGCCTTGTGGTCTGGTAAAAGTAGGGAAGCATACACCTGCTAGTGTAGCACGTATGTCCTTTTATCGCATGTGTGGAGTGATACGCACACATGAGCTAACACGAACAAAAGTGGAATGTCTTATTTAAAACATATACATACTTTTATATTACATGTGCATATAGGTGCAACAAATCACTCTCATGTATTAGCAGTAATAGCTGCATTTTCTACACAGTCTGGTTTTACAATACAGGGTTGTGTAATTTATCTGACAGTGTTAGATAAAAGCGGAAAAGTAAATTGTAATTTTCAGGAAAAAATACGAATAATTTCCTTGCCATTTTCGAGAGTTAAGCTTTATTTGGACGATATATACAATTCGCAAATTAAGAATTGAGTGTTATCAAGATCCTTCAAATAAGATTCCGCAACACCCAATTACAAGAAATTATAAAATACATGACAGCAATTAACTTAACAATTGACATACGTACAGGGTGTGTACACATGATTGAAATGCGTTTGAATTTCCCGCTTTCTATTTTTTTTCTTTAAGTTGGTGCTTAGTCAATGTCTCTGAAGCTATAAACACTATATATTATTCGCGTAAACGAAAATACACAAAATCAAAACAACAACAGGATAGGCGCTACCAAAGAACGCTATTATCGGTATGTCTTATAGACACAAAAAAGCGCGGGTGATTCAAACACCATTCGATCATTGTTGAACACAGTGTATATAGTATAATATCAAATAATCTATTAAGAAATTATGAAAATACAGTTGGATAAGCAAGAAAGAGCAACAATTTACTTCTTAAGCTAGCTTAAACGCTTAGCTTTGCCCGTGAAAAACCTTCCAGAACTTTTACAAAGAAATAAGTGTTACTTCTACAACATTGATCAAAGCAAAAAACCATTAAATATAAAATGAAGGTTGCGCAATAAGTAAGTTTATCTTTGTTGATACAACTGACCTCATAAGTAACCATGCTTATTAGTATGCTTATTTTGATGATAGTGTAGACATCCCCGAAGTAAAAAAAAATATAGAATATATCATGATAAATTTTTGAATAAAACGCTCTGTGAGGTATTAATTACAGTTCGTATTTCAATACTTCCCACTACGGCACTTTTTTAAGGTTTTGAGAGAACAAAAAGGATTTGGCAAAGTTCAGTTATTTTCAAAAAAATGGAATTATGCATAGAGAAGTTACTTTTTTGATGACCAGTGACGTTCTTAATCCCTCTCTTCCCTCAACAAGCTTGGTTTACCTTCGTTTATTTTTATCTACATAATTACGTTAATTGCATTAACAAAACTTTAATTAGATTGGCAAAAAAAGATTCGACAGAATTTCAAAATTTTCTTAAAGCATTTTATGATAACATTAAAAGGATTTCTAATACACTGCATCGCAAAGATTGCCTTTTTCCATACTGGTAACACATTTAAGAAGGAGCAGTAATGTATTCTATAACAACTGGAGTGAAGTTGCAAACAACAGATCCTATAGTCAAAATAATAACCATGTACTGCATGGCATGGAAACTTCGCCAGAACGTATAACTATCCAAAGGTAACAATTGATTATACTTTCAATGAAAAAGAACAAAACATAACGCAATTTAATTCAGTTTTTACTAGTAATGTGTTGTCTCCTCGGCTCCCTATTAGTTTCACATTTCCTTTTCGAAGCATTGATTGGACGTCTCGGGACGTGGTGTTCAAAGTAAACTGAAAATCACGTCGCAGACCTTCTAGTATTAGCGCAGAATTCACTAAGTTCCTCAGCTTGCCTCCCATAATATTCTACATGTATTCTAATGGCAAGATATCGAGAGATTTTGATGGCCATAACAAGGTATTGACATGGGTCTCTTGGAACTAGCTTAGAGAAGGAAAATATATCGCTGTACACCACCTCATCAACGTTGGGGATTCATAGTGCCTCAGATTAACAACAACAAAACTTATTTCCATATGCCACAATACCCCAGAACTTCCATGGTCCGGTGCACACGCCTTTTTAACAGAAAATTGGATGTCGCAAATTTTCCCCCGTCTTCATCTGCCCCTCACACAGCCATCCTGTATGCATATACAAAATCGAAATTCATCACTGAACACCACTCTACGTTCCAGTGCATTCGCAACCTACACAATACCAAACGTCGTATTCAGTCGGTTGAGAATAAGAGTCCACGTGCTCTCGTAACGCTGCGTTCGGCATAATTACTGCTATTCCTGTGAATTGTACATTCACACAGCCCTTGCAATCGTTAATTGATTATGACTCTCCAGCTCAAGGAATTAAACCGATTTAGTAATGTAAGTAGTAAGATTAGATTAATTCATGCTGACATCTTAGTTCTAACGCGGTGTAAAAACGACAATGTTTTTCCTAAATTCATGAAGGTTAACACTTCTAGTAACTGTAAACAACCATCGAAAGTTATTACAGCGGCCAAAAAACATTGGCTAGCAAATGAAATAAGATACCAGTACGCCAAACGTAGTAAATTACAAATAGAATTATACACATTAGAAATTTTAGAGCCTGCGTAGAAAATAATTTGCATGTGTGATACAGTTTTTACATTCAGTCGGTAACACGGTTGACAATAAGAGTCCACGTGCTCTCGAAACACTGCGTTCCGCATAATTAATAAATTTGTGTAAGTAGAGTGTACTGCTATACCTATGGAGAGTAGAGAATATCGTTAGACAGCAATAGCATACTGCGGATTGGAGATGTACATCTGACACATAATCGCCTTGCAAAGTAGCATGCATATTTCTCGACTTTGTCAACTTATATAAATTGTATTTCATCCTCCTCTTACCTACAATTACGGCCATCGTCAGCTCAAAAGTGGCTGGTATAGCTTGGCTTTCTGTTTTAAACCCTTGTTCGATTGGCCCTTACAAAGCATTACTTTTTCAATATTTCACCATTTCACTTAGAGCATACGTCAAACAATTATGTCCGGTCATTCGAAAATTCATCGCTTAATTCATTTTGTTCCCGTTCTAATCTTAGGCAACTAAATACTCAACAGAAACGGTCCGAATGCTTCTTCTAATGAACTTGAACAAAAAGATACATTAAAAAGATTTTTTTTCTACTTGATACTCCATTTTCTTTTGCCAATAATTTGGTTAACCTTTGTATGTTTTTAAATTCAAAGCCTAGTTAATTAAGCAATATCGTGATATTACAATAACTTTGACATATCCCTAAGAATGTTTTTTTATGACACTTTTGGCTTAGAAACCAATAAGGCTGTGAACTTACGCATCAGCCTAATACATTGTATTGAAAATATTCTCTTTTTACTAATTAATAAGTACTAAAATGTAAATCGGGAAATAAATCGAAATTTCACTCTGACTGTACCTACTCGTAGTTTACATGGGCAACGAATTCACTTTTTCATTATTACGTTCGACGCTCTACTAACCTTCTTAACGTACCCCTCAGTTACACCACAATTGTCATCTTACAGTACTGCGATACGACCAAACGTTCTAATCATGATTCGATATGAAGACGGGATGCTATCACCCATTGGATACGGCTTCCAGTCCGCAATCCTGACTCGTCCGTTTCCTGCTACAAATTGCAGAGTCAATCGTCGTCAGTGGTTCCGTCTAACGATGTCGGAATTCGAATCGTGATTTCAGAATTAAACGATGTCACGGCTGCTTAGATCGATGCAGGATAGCAAGGAACTGTTGCAGATCTTACGGTTCGATTGCTATTGTTTAATTCCAGCGTGGGCGCGTGGAAGTAACAAGTCGCATTGCAAAAATTTGCACGTTCACGTTGTAGGTGGTTTAAAAATGGAAATAAAGTTCAATTGCTTGAATAAAAATGCGTAAACACTATGTGAAACTGCAACCTTAATTATTGAAATTTCGTAAAAAAATAATGCTGTTAGTTACTATAAATAGTTAGGAAATTTTACTACAGCCAGTATTCAGCGCGAAAAGCGTGCCTATTTGCGCGTTGTCTCTGAAAGCGGTAATATGTACAGCTTGTGGAAAAATACACGAAATAAATATGTTGAATTGCCAAACAATACTCTTAACGTTAACACTATTAATAAGCATTTCGTTGGTTCTAAATTCTTCCATAGAGCTAATGTAGAACTGATAGATGCCTGTAGTAATAGCGTATTAACAGATAATCACTTTTTTAAAATTAATTAAAAAAATTAAGTTAATAACTGTAATAGAAGTAGAATCCAACCGCGATCATTAAAACCTACTGAACTGACAAAATTTCTCTTAGAATAATAATATTGTCCACTTATACTGCCTGTTATAACTAAACTGCTGAAACGGGTGCTTTCGGAGGAGCGTGCGGCTTGGTTACACTCAATATTAAAAATAATGAATATAATTACTTCCTATTTTAATGGGATTGTGTTGTTGACGCAGGCTTTGTTGATGCAGAGTCTACATCAACAACACAATCAAACGAAAATAGTAAGTAATTACATTCATTATTTTTAATATTGATGGTAACCGAGCCGCACGCATCTCTAACAGTACTCGTTTCTGTAGCCTTAGTTATAATATAATCTTGTCAATATACGCTTGCTGCACAGTTGGAAAAATAGTATTATTACCAAAAGGTAACAAGCCTATTAGTTTTGGTGACCTTTGATACATATCTAAAGGGTGTTTTTTTATAGAGGTATAGAACTTTGAAATGGAATAAAACAAAGATGATTTTTTTTAATTGACATGAAATTTACTTTATTCGAAAGATAATCTTCTGGTATTATAATTTAAATATGACTTCTGGCATATGACCGCCACGACTGGCTCGGACGTAGTCTAATCTGGAGGTCCAATTTTCGATGACTTTTTCCAACATTTGTGGCTGTATATCGGCAATAACGCGGCGAATGTTGTCCTCCAAGTGGTCAATCGGCGTAGACTAGCGACTTCACATATCCTCTCAGAAAATAGTCTACCGGCGTTAAATCGCACAATCTTGGAGGCCAATTCACAGGTCCGAAACGTGAAACTGTGCGGTTACCAAACGTTTCCTTCAATAAATCAATTGCAGCACGAGCTGTGTGACATGTTGCACCATCTTGTTGAAACCACAGCTCCTGCACATCATGGTTGTTCAATTGATGAACGAAAAAGTCAGTAATCATGGCTCTAGAGCAGTCACCATTGACTGTAACGTTCTCAGCAACATCGTTTTTAAAGAAGTACGGAGCAATGATTCCGCCAGCTCATAAAGCACACCAAAAAGTAAGTTCTTCTGGATGTAACGGTGTCTTAAGATACACTTGAGGATTACCATCACTCTAAATATGGCAGTTTTGTTTATTGACGTATCCATTCAAACAAAAGTGAGCTTCCTTGCTAAACAAAATTCGCTTATGAAAATCGGGATCAACGGCAATCTTGTTTTGGGCCCATTCACCGAATCTACGTCTTGCTAGGTGATCGTGTGGCTTCAATTCTTGCACGACTTGGATTTTGTAAGCACGCAAACCAAGATCTTTCCGCAAACATATCCAATTCCTGTGCACGATGGCGGATAGACTAATTCGGGTCATCCTCTACGCTACGGTCTACAGCAACAATGACTATCATTTACAGTAAACGTCGTGCGAAAACGTTCGGTAGTTAGTCGAATTAATTGCTCTGATGGACGATTATGTTGACCGTAAAATAGACGTAGTGCACGATACGTATTTCGAACAGAACCATGATTTTCAAAATAAATTTGCACAATTTGGAAGCGTTGTTCAGGTGTCAGTCTATTCATGTTGAAATGCCTAACCAAACTAAACATAAATTACTTGACAGCTGACAACTTGAAGTTTTATACCTCTATAAAAATCACCCTTATTTTACCTCTTCTTCCCAAATTAATTGAATGAACAATAAATTCGTCACTACTTCGATGTCGTAGCCGTGTGTACAGCCGTGCCACCACACTATGTCACTCATGAAATATTTCATACTACTGATAATTATTAATTTAGCTACTGTGCTAATTCTGCTTGACTACTATAAAGCATTTGACACTTGTTACGTTCTCCTGGTTTGAAGAACAACGCCGCTGTAGCCTGCTCGTAAATTCCTAAATTACTTGACCAATACCTACTTGTAGAGTATGTTCGCTTATTTACTATATGAAAGGTTGTACAGTGAAACTCAATGCGCATGCGCAAAAAAATATATTTAAAAATAAAATGGTTACACGGTTTCCACTCTTGCCTATGTACATGTACGATGTACGTAAGATATATAGATTTGCAATAATTGCAGTTATTCGAGCTCTCTTATACATGTAATGTACATTAGCATTTGTATATGTATTTTCATTGGTAGCAACATAAAGTAATGCCTCAGCATGTACGTTGCAAAGCCATGTCTTAATTCTGTTTAAAAGGTTAAACTCTTATATGCTTCCGCTGAAGCTTTGTTAGAGGCATGTACTAATGCCTCTATCTGTTTGCATGCACCACTACCTTTTTATAGGGGAGCCAACCCTATTTATTTCTTAAATTTATAAGCGCACCTCGGTGCTATGCTTATTTATATGTCCCTTTCCGGGAGCCTAATATACTTTCCTTGTTTTAAATTTGCCTAAGGGACTTGGCCCTGTATTATTGGCATGTGTTTGTACTTGACCAAATACGTTTGTTATATTCACATTTATAGGGGAACCCACCTTATCTCTTAGAGCTTGAACGCCTGGTCGAGGGCGACAGTAGCAATAATAGCCGATCTCAATACAAAAGTAATGTCACAGCTACCCAGGCGTTCTCGTTTGAAATATTACGCTATGTGCAATCTTTAGCTCTATACTACTGCGCCCCAAAGAAGGGAAAAATCCAGTAACCAGCAAATGTGCGAACTGCGCACCGACAAGTAAAACGGAGCGATGATGCCGACATTACATAAGAAAACTGGCCCGTGACACTCGTCCGCTACGACGAGCAACTAAATGAAAAATTTCTAAGTCCCGATACGACAAGGACCGAACAAACGTACAAAAGACAACGGACGCTGCGGCCGCAACGACCGTCAGCAAGAAGCGGAGTGATCGTACTTGTAGAGGAGGTCTATACATGCGCGCCGACACTCTCACCAAAATAATTTCCGACACAAACTTAACTGAAGACTAAAAATATGTATAGACGACAATGGACACAGTAGCCTCGACGTACGATGATGGCAAATCGAGAATTTATACTTATTAAAAAATCTATACATGTGGTCCGACGACGTTACCAAATGACTCCGCCAGAAATACATGTATAGACAACGTCCTCGACGATTCCCGCCAAAACTAGAAAAACTTAGAAATCTCTAATAATCTTACGACGACGTTACTGTACACGTTACGACGAGGCACGAAAGGTGACCGAGAGTGCACGATCGCTAATACCTCGACTGTCGCGCGGGAGACGACTGCCTATGCTTGTGTACCTTAAATTTCAAGAAAACTCCCATTACATATCCGACGACGTTGCAGTGAATGATTTCTAATTAGGCAGTTTTAGCTAGCGTAATGCGAATGGCTGACTTGCATACATATACAATGCGTAATGTACATACATATTAAAATAAAATTGGATATAAGAGAGCAAAATAAATAAATATAAGAATGAAAATAAATAAATATAAAAATGAAAAATAAAATAATATTCTAAATGAAAATAATAATGCAAAGAAGATAAAATACATAATAGTAAAAAAAATTTAGAAAATACAAAAAAATATGTTAAGTCCTTAACAACACTCTTAATCATACCGTTTTCCTGACTGTCTTACATGTTGGCTTTACTGCACATACTATTAATATCTTTCATGCTTTTTTGAGCAATCGGACCCAACAGGTGACTGATAAAGGACCTTTGTTGTCTCATATACAATCTGGTGCACCACAAGGGAGTATACTGGGACTACTTGTGTATACCGTATGTAGCTACAACAATATCAAATGTGTTGGGTGTTGTAGCTATATGTACGATGATAATACCCAGTTCTTTCACACCCAATATTGTTGAACAGACAGTTTCCAATATTAATGTAGATATAGCGTCCATAGTTAAACAATCTTTGCGTTATTAACAAAATTAGACTTAAAATTAGCAACGAAACCTTATCCATTTGCGGCGTTTCACATATACGTGATTATGAGGACTTTGTATGATTTGTGGATACTGTATGATAGTAGAAATCGTTTAGACGTAGTTTTTAATCTCTATTGTATTTCTTGTTTTAAATTTAGGCGAATATATATTATCCCTGTCTAAGTTATAGTCACTGAATCAGTATACAACGTGTTCAGAACGCTTGTCTAGGATATACATACAAAATACGGGCACATAATCATATTCCGCATGCTCTCAAATGGAGCGGATGGGTGAACGTGTCCATTAAGGTGGAGTTTCATCCAACAGTGTTATTAACAGTATTATAACTTAATTTACCATGAAAGGCGTATCTATCTCTATAATAAACGCAAATTTCGAACCGTCGCGCATATGTTAAATATTTATTTTAAATGACTTTTGTCCTTCGTATTGTCTAGAATTATCTATGCGTTCCTTTCCCTATATCGTAATGAAGGGCTAGTATTCCCTTCCATGTGATCAACAATCCATTTCTTCGCCACCGTTGGTTGCCTGAGAAGTATTTGAGTAATTTTTAATTCCTTGTTTGCTCCTTAGTAATTCACTGGAAAGCACTGGGATTCCCCTATCTTTATTTCCATTTATGAGATTTTTTTTACATTCATATATTCATTTATTGTTTCTAGTATATTAAGTTTAAATATTTCTCTAATGTTCAATTTGGTTTATTTATTGCAATTGTCAGAATTTTATATATTTTCGTTTTGGTATCGGAGGAAGAGTAACTGCTTTGGGCAGCAGCCAATCCTAAACCTTTCGAGAATATAAGCAATAGTGGTTTGCTTATTAATTATTAATTTGAAAAAGCATGTAGATCATCAAGCTCTCCGAAGCGCATACTGTATATAAAAAGTATTCGTACCTTCACCATCGAAATTTGTTCCACAAAACCACACCTTGAAACAAACAAATATAACTATTCACTGATTCAAGTCATTTCCCAGGTTATCTCTTATTATGTTCCTTTTTAATCACAACAGATGCAGTCAAATTGGCAGCACCTCTCCCCCTACCTTTAAATAACGTCGCTGTTTTCCTGTTGACCTTTGCTTGAGAAGTAGATGTTCAATTTTAAAAATTGCGATCATATTTTAATAAGTCCCCTTCCTTATGAAGCATAAATTCAAGTATTTCATGCAAATTAGATCAACACGTGTGCATATTCCATCGATAGCGATAATGATTTTTTTTAATTGGTAAGTAAACGAGCAGTTAAACGTAATTTAACATCTTCACGTTCAAGTACATTAGGCGTTAGGTTCTGCGAGAACTTGGAGTCTATAAAATACTCTTATTGCTGTAAAATGTAATTAGTGACTTTAATTCATCCTTGTTTCGCGCTATCAACCTCCTGCTAGCTTTGTGATAGGTAATTAGCATCTACGGCAATTAAGTAAATATCTTTAACGTAAATACGGAAATTTTTGCTTTTTCTGCGAGGGAAGGCCACTAATTGCGTAGCACTGTACTTAATTTGATAGGTCTTAATAGATCAACGTTAAAAGGACGTAAAGAAAAACATTAAAGATTTTATATCTCTATTTATTTATCAATGGATCCTAGCCAATGTTATCAATTCACAGTTGCCATGTAAGAGCGCATGCATCTGACTGTGGCAACGTCAAACACCGTCCGCTTGGGTCATGTCACTATCGATGCAGTGGTAGCGTATTTCCGAATTCGACATGCTCCCATTTCACCAATCTCACTTACCCAAATATTAATAACAAATTCCTACACGTTGCTTCACACTCATGGAAGTAGTTATCAATGAGATTACTAAAATATTTGCTTTACTACAATACGCAAAAGTTACATTTGTAATATATACTTACTAGCATGACGGAGTGCAGTATAATCGTAATCTAGCTGAATAACGTTCTTCAGTCAAAAGCGAATTCTGTTCTGTGGGGATTCTGGAGGTAGAATCAACCATCATGTCGATATAAATATTTAAATGACCCAAAGTATATATCAAGTAAATGGTTTCTCTTGAAAATGCAAATTTCTATGATGAAACTATAATTTCCCCGCAAACAACCAACGTAGTTAAATTACTGAAAAAATATCAGTCTCGGAGGGACTTAGTGCCATAACCTATACGTTACCGGCGTATTGTACTACCATTACACCACGAGACCACTTGTGAGTTCAAATCGCTTTTAATCCTTAAATGTCCCGATGTTACTAGATATATTATAATATCTCACAAACAGTATTTTATTGTTGAAGGCAAATTCTTAACAATTAAACAGATAAATATTAATATTAGTTTATTATTATTATTATTATTATTATAATTATTAAGAACTTGCCTTCAATAATAAGATAGTGTCTCTGAGATGTTATGACATATCTATTGACATCGGGAGATCTAGGGATTAAAAGCGATTTGAGCACACAAGTGATTTCGTGGTGTAATGGTAGCACAATACGTCGTAGAGGTCGTGGGCTCAAATTCTCCCGAAACTTATAATTTTTCAGTAATTTAATTACGTTGATTAATTGCAAGGAAACTGTAATTTTATCACTATTAATACCAACGGTGCTTTTATATTAATAATAGCTTTAAAAAATAATATATAGAAAATACCTTACCTTCGTATCCTTGTAACCTGTTGTTAAACCAAGGGACGTCGCTTTAGAATCATAACTGTTAAACGTTTTGAATAATTTCAAGAAAAATAACAGACAATTTGTTACCAATCTGTAACGAGTAGACATCTCGTAGGTTAAGATTTTAAGCAATATTATGACAAGCGAATATTTAACTACGAAATTGAAGCGAAAGGGTTGCCTCTTATACTTTGATCCCGTACTGAGATTAATGTTTGACCTTGGGTCATAATCTGGATCCCCTGTGAATATAATTGTAAGAAACACAAAGGACTTGCTTCATACACTCGGAAACCCTCCTAGCAATACGTTACGTAACATTACAAACAGTTTTAGTAACAATGGGATTATGGTGGTTAATAGTAACTTCTAGCTATCAATTCACAGATTTCATCAACTGTGTAGCTCCAATAATAGCAAAAGTGAAGAAATATCTTTGTACACAGAGTACGAATTAATAAAATAAATCTTAAGTTCCACGTAATGCGCCGCATAATACGCATCCATATGCATGTAATCCTTACGAAACGATCATAATTTAGTGTAGAAACGACGAACATTAACCCTTTCAACGTAAACGAATAAAATGAATATAGACAGAGACGTAATGGTGCATAAATCGAACTAACCCACCGCTTATCTGGCATTTGTACACCTTTTCCGTCTGCAAAACTGTTTTATGATACGATCGCAGTAGGTCTGGGTCGGCAGGTGCATCGCGAAAGTCTATTAAACAAATGGTGACATCTTACGCAAAATCAAAAAGTCAACCAAACGACGCAGTAAAAAACGTCTCTAGATAATAAAAGGAAAAACTATCTTAAGAAATCTAAGAACTGCTACAAATGCCTGTACATGTACGAGGGTAGATCCTCATGCCTCACCACTCACCTACTTCTAATTGGTTGTTTTATTAATGTTTTTGACATTTAGTTAACTGACATTTGTCGATTATATCTACATAAGATCAAGTTTGTATCTCAAAGTGTTGCGCTGAGCCGTAATAAAATACCTACAGAAAAAGGGCATGACACCAACTCAAATTCATAATTACCTTATGGCAACTATTAGTGAGTCTGCAGTTTCTTATGATATAGTCAAACGCTGGTACCGAGATTTTAAATGTGAAAGAACATCCTGCGAAAACCAACATGGCGATGGTCCACCCATAACGATAACAGACAAATACATTAAAAAGATATTCGATACCGTACTACAAAATCGACGAATACGGATCAGGGACATTGTAGAAGATACTGGCTTATCATATGATGTGGTGCACAACATACTGACTAAAGAATTAGATATGAAATAAGATAAGTAGAAGATCAAAAAAGAAATCGGGTGTTGACTTCCAAGCGTCTTTTAGAAAAGTACCAAGCAAACAAAGAGAAGTTTCTTAGTCAGTATGTGGCCATGAATGAGTCATCGGTGTACCACTATGATCCCGAGACCAAAGTGCAAAATAGGAAGTGGAAACATCACGGTTCTCCTCTTCCACGCAAATTTAAGGTCGTGCCGTGTTCTGGGATGCTCCAGGAATCATCCTGACTGACTATTTACAAAAGGGACAGAGCATAGCAGGAGAGAAACGCCGAGAAAAGTTAATGCACGTGTGCTGTTCCACCAAGATAATATTCCCAGCTATGGCTGCTATACATCAAACAAGCTTTGAATTAATGTAGCACCCACCATATTCGCCGGATACGGCCCGTAGTGATTACAGGCTCTTACGCAAATTAAAGAAAATCTTAGGTGGGGCAAAATTTTCCAGTAATTATGAAGTGATGCAGGCTGTAGAGAAGTGATTTGCAGAGGTTGAACAAAAATTTTTCCAAGAGGCTGTTGCGATGTAGAAGCACCGATAAATCAAGTGCATCCGTGTCGAAGAATAAAAAATATAATGCCACCGTAGTTTTACTGCGAGGAGGTCAGTGGAACAGCATAGGGATCCACCCTCGTAAAGTACGCTAGATATACGCTCTGTTACTGATTTAAATAGGGAGTATGATATTTTTTTTTCTTGCTATTGGGTCGCATTTTAATAATTCGTTCGGTAACTAAGAATTACCTTAATATGCAAGTGTGATGCTCTTGCTTTTATACAAGATGTAATCAAAAGTCATACATTTATACCGTCAGATGATGCTACTCACCAAACAGAAAGCTAAATAAAAAGAGTTTCCGAAATATTTTACGGTGTTTCAGTAGGTGGCGCATTTTTCTATGGTGAAATAATTTTTGAAATTAGCATCATTTAGCATACCTAGCTTCATAATACTTTAAGCTAAAAACTGCATTAACGTAAACATAAAAATTTTAAAAGTACTCTCCAAACGTGACAGGTACAAGATTTGCGTTGCTATTACACTGTTACACTTGTGGCGTTAAAAATACACATCAATTTCTGTATATAAAGGTAAAACTCTAAAGCGAACAAGAATCTTTTGTTGTCGTAACTTGGTGAGGTACACAGAAATACTAGTCTAAAGGCACGGTTTTTGTGCAAATATAGGTGGTCACCAATTGAAAATATATAATGAAATAATTAAGATATACAAACAATGCCAGAGGAGGGAGCAGAGAAGAAAATAGCTTGAAGATTACCTAACTGCCAAAGAAAGAAAAACAGGCCAAGGAAATGGTAATTAAGAAGTAGTTCTAATGCACGTAAATGAAAGTAATATGAAAGATTGGAAAACACAAAGAAAAGTAGAATGTCATGGGTAGGAACTATAGAACTGTGAATTTACAAAACACCGTGATTACTATGTAGTCACTCTCTATTGTCCTTCGTTGTTTCTAATTCAACCATAGGTTTCAAGTGATATCTTTATTCTACACCTTTCTAACATTTCTCTGGAATCCGTACTAGGAACTTATTGTCGATAAAATACGTTTTTATAAACGTTATGTTTCAATATTTCCTGCGGCCAACTAGTCTTTCTCTTCAATTGTTTGCAGCTGTATTTCATAAATAATGTCTCTAGTCCAATGTGCATGAATTATTACCCTGAGAAAATTCATTCCAGCACGTAGCGGCTAAATAAGATATTTACGTTTATATTGTTTGATTAGCAACTTTCTTCACTTAACGTATACACCCTACTCTGGTTTGAATACCCTGCGGGCAAACAGCTTGGCAACCGAGAACGAATATCCCGTTTTTAATTTGCCGCTTTATTCATCTCGTAATACTGCAATTTGCGAAGTATCCGTTAAGCGTACAGCATCACATTAGTGCCTTTCGCCCAATATAAATTCTAATTCAATTAGCAGTTGCAAGCGGTTTACTACAAGCACTACTACTACTACTACTGCTTTCCACTCCCATATATTCGCGGAACTAAATTCTATATTGCATCGGTCGCAATATCACTGTTTAGTGCTTAATTCATTGAATAATCACAGATCATTACCGCCGCGAATGGCATTATACCGACCATTAACGCCGTTGACAAGTGCAATTACCCGACTTTGCAGTAGGAAGCAATTTTAGAGCAGTTCCAGCGCGCGACTATATACTTCCACCATCGGTCGACTAATCGCTAGTCCGCCCGACTCGCAGTAAACTGATAAATAATAATAAGTAACCGACATCGTTAAGTAACCGATGGTAGCGAAGAGAAACGTGCTTTCTTCTGACTTCTATCGAGAACACAGCAGCACTCAATAGTACTCGCTAAGGAAAAGATGAGTCCATTGCTGTGCAACGGGCTATAACTGCAACTCATTCTATTTGTGCGACCTGAAGCCAGCCGTAAATGGGCAGGGATATTATATGAATATGACATAGATGTCTCGTATGTGTGACTAAACTGTCTTTGAATACGCTGTCCTAAACAAAAAAATCAATGTAAACACGAATAGATTGTTGTAAGAAATATAAACCGAGAATTGGGTGGGATCATTTAATTGCATTAATGAATAGTTATGTAGTTTATATGACCGAAAATACATATATGTACATGCTGTAATGATATGAAATACTGTTAATTAATTTATCAATGAATTTTTCTAAATTATATTAGTTTACCTATTTCAGATATTTTCTCGTCACTGTTAGTACTCCCTCTCTATGAATTTTAAACACAGATATTCAATCTGTACAGGTTTCTTTCTAAAGTTTTACAGATATCTACTTTAGGTATTCTTTAATAACTTATTATTCACAATTTTCTATTTAAAAAAGTCTCTTCAACAACACTTGCAGAGGAGGCGTAAACTTTGCTATCGTTTATTATATATATAGCTTTTCGTAAACATATTTTTTATATAAATAAATATTTAAAAATTTCATTCTTAAAGGCGTTTAATATAGTGTAGTCACACATTTCAATCACATTGTATAAATATGCATTATTCCGAAATTATACTTATAATCTTCAAATTTTCTCGTACGACGGAAGGATGGCACGACTGGCGGCATTTACCTTTATAATCTCATACATATCAAGTATGTGTGTACCGTATGGCCTACCATATAGGCGAACAAATGCATTGCTATGGATATAAAACAAAACAACAAAAAGACATCGCGTCAAAGTCACACATGTTGGCATCGTTTCTCCTGAAAATAATTAGTTAACACATGGGCTGAAAAGTCCCGGGCCTAACACATAGATGACGCTAGTTTTATTGCAGTCACCTTTCTCTCAGTTAGTACCTACCTTCAAAAGACAGCTGTTAAAATTTCATGATATTCTATTCATCAGTTTGTGAGTTATTGTGCTGAGTCACGCTACTTTTGTTATTTTCAAAACAATGGATCAAAAACAATTTCATGTTTTAATTTTACACTGTTTCTTGATGGGAAAAAATACCGTTCAAGCGAAGCAATTGCTTGAAAAGTGTTATGGGGACTCCGCTCCACCAGAAACAACAATAAAACGTTGGTTTGCTGACTTCAAACGTGGTCGTAGAGACACCGATGATGCAGAACGCAGTGGACGTCCAAATGATGCGGTAACACCAGAAAACATCAAAAAAATCCACAAAATCGTTTTGAATGATCGAAAAGTGAAGTTGCGTGAGTTAGCTGACATCGTAAAGATATCAAAAGAACGTATTGGCTTTATATTGCATGAGCATTTGACTATGAGAAAGCTCTGTTCAAAGTGGGTGCCGCGTTTATTGACTGTTGACCAAAAACAAGAACGTGTTGATCATTCTGAGCAGTGTTTGGCCATGTTTAAACGTAACAAACCGGAATTTTTGCGTCGATATGTGACAATGGATGAAACATGGATCCATCACTTCACTTTGGAATCAAAACGATCGTCATCTGAGTGGACAGCAACTGATGAACCTCGTCCAAAGCGCCCGAAAGCACAACAATCGGCTGGGAAGGTTATGGCCTCGGTATTTTGGGGTGTGCGTGGTGTAATATTCATCGACTATCTTAAGAAAGGAAATACCATCAATAGTGAATATTATATAGCGTTATTGGAGCGTTTGAAGGCCGAAATTGCAAAGAAACGACCGCATATGGCAAAGAAAAAAAAATTGTTTCATCAAGACAACGCACCGTGTCACAAGTCCATCAAAACAATGGCAAAACTACATGAATTGAACTTCGAATTGCTCCCGCATCCACCGTATTCCCCAGATTTGGCTCTCAGCGACTACTGGCTGTTCGCAGACCTCAAAAAAATGCTCACCGGTAAGAAATTTCGCACGAATGAAGAGGTTATCGCTGAAACTGAGGCCTATTTTGAGGCAAAAGATAAATCGTTCTACAAAGGTGGTATTGAAATGTTAGTGCGGCCCTGGAATGATTGCGTTGCTCTTGATGGAGATTACATTGATGAATAAAGCTAATTTTGAACCAAAAAAACCGTGTTTTCTTTGTTAGGCCCGGGACTTTTCAGCCCGTGTGTTATTTTCTCATATAACTCCATAATTTTACAAAGATGTTCGTTTATATCCAATCATAAAGTGTATCAGCTGATACTACAAATAAAATGTGGAAGTTCCGGACACATATTTTGGAAACCGAAGACCAGTCCATCACATGCGAGTGAGTGCGATTTCAAAGATTAAAGACGTCGAATCTTCTTAAGTTCGTCAAGATTATTTGTATCTTGCGATCTCATTATTGTTTCGTAAATTAATAGAATATTGAAAGATTAGCTAGACAGGGATTGCCTTAGGTTTTCTGCAAAAGACATTGTTTTTTGTAAAAAAGCAGTATATATTAATTAATTTTGTCAATATATTTATCTTTTCAACTTTATATTAGGTTATTTTAATTAGAAATCATCATCTTTCAATATAAAAACAAATAGATCAAAACTTAAACTAAATCAAAGAACCCTTTTAAAGAAAATTAACGAGCCTGAGATTTTCCACCCAATACATACAATCTGTTAAGTAAGATGAATTTATTTTTAATGATTTTTGAGTGCATGCGTTTGTTATACTCCATGCTATACCACTAATAAATGAGTCCAGTCACCACTGGAATTGATAATTGCCTGGTATCTCCGAGACATACTTTCCACTAAGATGACTGCATATTCCTTCGGTAAAGACCTCCAAATGAGACGAATTTGTCGTGTAAGCTGCTTCAAAGTTCACACTCTTCTTCCTTGAAGCTTGTGCTTGAGATATGCTCACACATTTTCAATGGGATTTGTTTGCATCTGGCGACTGCGATGGCCAATCAAGTGTGACGATGCCAGATTGCTCTCTCCAATCGGTGCAAAGCTTGCTCCGGCGTCTTGGGTCGTTATCTTCCTGTAAGATCAAGTGCTCGTTTTTTTAATGAAGCCGTACAGTAATCGGCAACAAACACTTCTCATAAATTGTAAGCATTTAAAGACGATGTAAAGAGATGTAATGCTCCAAAACTCTGCTTCGAGAAGCAGCCCAAAAATGAACTTACAGGATGTTTGAGAGTCCGTTGTATTAATCTATTGACCAGGAACGTCGGATGGCAGTATATCCCTAAAAAGAATCAAACCAAATGATAACATTAGTGTTTAAGAAGACCTTCGTTGAGCATTCCAATCAGACGATACAATAGATATTCAATCGTGTTGAGAGTCAATTTATGTAACTGTGCTTGATATATGGTAAAGACGTATTTCTTAAAAATTATTTTTGATCATTACATTGTATTGTTGATTCAGTAAAAATAATCAATCTCCAAGTTTTTTATGTTGTAACTCATTATTGTCTATATTTTGTTTCAGGTAAGTCCAATGACGTTCATCAAATCTAGTAAGTAGAATTCTCATAGAAACAGAACGTTGGACTAACTTAACTTCTTTCGTTAGAAGTAGGTATTTCAAAGCCTTCGCATTGTTTTATAACACTGGAGAGGAAACTTTAAATTTTGGTTTTGTCATCAAAACACGTATAGTGATTTTAATAGAAAACAGGAATATTCGTGTTAATAAAAAATCATGTTCATGATGAAGTTAATTGTAACGTTAAGAAGAAAAAGACTTCTCTGGTTATAACATGCCTTAGTAACTATTTTAAATTCCTACTAATAGACATGTGACGAAGTACTACATTGTATCCTATAAACAACAACGACAGACTCTCTCCCTAACGTCCAGCAATAATCTACTAGCATAACGGGATTCTATTTGCCCGGCGTCGTTTCCCCATCCCCAAAATATTTTGGTGAAAGTATTTACCATTCTCATCAATAACATTGCCCGTATTTTCAGAACAAAATCCATGTAAAAGTGGAGAGTGCGCGTTTTAAGAAACATATTGCCATCAGCAGCGTAAAATGTTTGTAGTTTCTGATTTCCTGCTTTTTGCCGTGCTGTTAATTTGGCTTCAGATACTTTATCATTTACTACTTCAACTATTGGGATCCATGACTTTCGCAATCTCAAAGTCTTAACAAAGTCTTTTATGAATCCCAGTTTTACGTGTAAACGTGGTATTTGATCTTTTTCCTGGCATAGAGTCTTTTCATTGTAGCCACCTACGTTTAATAGTTCTTCCTGTATTGACTTCCACCAGCAAAAAGTCATTGTATTTTATGTAGTCAAAATAAGTATAACTAATAACTTTAAAATTCGTACAAATATTCTACAAATAGCGTTCGTAATTTAACTTTTCAAAATTTTCAGCTTTCCTACTTTCTTTCCTAGAAACACTATAGGCTCTTGGAATGGAACGGTAAATGTTTTCATTACATAGCAAAACTACTCTCTGGTTGATGTTTAACGCATCCATGAACAACTTCCACGATTAGGTGTCATGATTTATTCCAAGCTTCTGCCAATGTTATAGAAATCAACAAAATTTTTATGTCTGTTACGAAAAATGTGTTTTCTGAGATTTCACTGCTGTAGTCGCGACCTAAGAAGTTCTGCGTACGATTTTGATAGGTAAAGCATTATCAACCACTCAGATTAAATAACAGTACCAGTCTTGTTCTTCCTTGACTGTGCGAGTCACACCACATCTGTAATGTCTCGCTTTAGATTTTCTCCATAAACAGAGCTAAATCAATAAGATCACTTTTAGAATAATGTGCATTTTGTAGCTGTATGCTGTTTAATTTTATCATTGGCTATGGGTAAATACTTTGTTGACCAGTGCAATTACGGTAACTATTATAAAAAAAACTACACCTTAAGAAAAACTTCATTTAACCAAATAGGTATAGTCTGAGTAAAGTCAATGGTTATAATACGCGTGTGTGTCTCCCACTGTTCTTTCTCGCTGGAGTATTCCTCTATAATCAGTCATTTGTCGTATGCAATACTTCTCTATTGCTCTTCAGCATCAGTCCATCTTTTTAATATATGTATGTACACGTACGACTTTTGCCAACACTTTTAGCGATTTCCCATCTTTCTACAGTTTCACTATCAAACGTCGAATATTACAACTAGTTTGCCTTTTTCTCGATTCCATTACATAAATATTTTTGAAGTATCTACATAAGCAGGAAAATATAATAGTATGAGAACACACTATTGCAGTAACTGACGTGAGACACTGGTTTTTTCTCTTCTCTTTACCTATTTGTGCAGCTGGATGACGTTGACTGTGAGGGGTTATATGATACTTCCATGGAATACGTTTTTTGTTAACTTACAATGAAAGATTCCCGTGTGTCAAATTCATATCTTACTTAGGTAAGTAGAATATGTTAAGACTTGAAAATATTTTTTTTTGTTTGTGGTGAAATTCACTTTGAGAGGGTAAACACCCCTTCGAAAATTCGCAGATTTTCAGTTTTCTCTCAAGTCTCGGCATACTCTACTTACCTGCCAAGCTTCATTGAGATCTAAATTTGACACCAGGGAACCTTTCCTTGTTAGTATGAACTCAAAATACAATGTTTTTATATAATTGTGTAGTGTATGTACTGTGATACAAAATTAGAAAACATAGTTTGTTATCATAGGTTATGTAATGAAGAATAGAAGAAAATGTGCGTTTGCAGACGATGTACGATTTTAACAGTGACTAATTGTAACAAATTGTCACTGTGACTAGCTGTATTTTAAAAATCCATAAATAGAATAAATCATGTCAATTTAAGTAAATCAAGAATATAAAATTACGAAAATGCACAGAGCTCAACGTGATAGCAGTTAAACCCATAAGAAAACATCTTTTAAATTGAGAATTATTCCTGATTCTAATTACCAATAAGGATACCATTTTCGAATGTTCGCTAGCTAGCCAGTATTAGCGACTCGCACGTAATTTATTGGAACACGCTGTACGTCATATTAGATGCATGTATTGGTATTTGACATAATCTATTTTGCATTCCCCGGCGGTTGCTGCTTTTGGCTCGTTCATTGTTTGTTCGGTTCGATTTGTTTGGTTATTGTTGTTTTTGATTTATCGCCAAGTTCTAATTATACGTTAACGATTTAGAATTATAGCCTTAATAGATTTTCCGTTAAATTTTGATGGGAACAAATGACCAACGGCTCACATAATAGACATATTGGCGTTTATGGATCGGTTCAGACTGTGAGAACGTTTGATTCATGGGCGTCATCTGTGCGAGCGTGGGCGATACCCGATTCGACGTGGAATAAATTCGATTTCAGATTAATTTCATTATTACGATATTCGATTGACCTAACTCAAATATATTATATAATCTACGCGTTTGTATATAACTGTTTTCATTTATAAATACACAACGGCGCTTTATATTGTAACAACACTCCAAGTTAATTCGTCTATGCACGTTTCGGCGGTATTATTTGATAAACCAACAATACATTTAAATACAATATATGCCAATATCATTAATTCATTTGTTTATCTTTATTTGTATTTTGCTAGAGTATATAGGGTTAGGAGAAAGTCTGGAGATGATGTTCTAGTGTGCAAGATACTTATTTGAAACAACAAACGAGTATTTTAGTCTTGTGAAACTAGATAGCGCAAAGAATACCCATATCAGCTGTAAGTTTAAATACGGTGATAGTAGAAGAGAAGAAACTACAATGTGTTAAGCAAAAAGAATCGCTTCAAACCACGCTAATGACGCCGGATAGGCAGAAACATATCCATGTGCTACTGCTTTTTAGCTCCTCAATTATCTTTCTCGTGAATGATTTCGCCAATACTATGAGTAGTTGTATTTAGTAGTATAATAATAATAATAATGATTTATTATACACCCAACAGGAAATTCAAAAATGGGCACAATATTAAATAAAAGGTAATACATGTAATACATTAAAAACAAACCAGGAAAAAAATATGCTGCCTATATCTACATATACATATCAATATACTAAGCAAATCCCGAAAAGAAAAATGAAATACTAATAAGAAATAATTAAATAATAAGTAATAATAATATGAAACATCAAAATCAAAAAAAAAAGGAAAACATGACAAATTAAGACAAATCTAAATTGAAAGTATTAAAGATTCTTGCCGAGTGTACCAACGGCGATCGCCACAGCACGTTCGTCCTAGCTGTAGGGATCCGTAGCAGGTGATGTGACCTCGATTCCAGGCGTGGCACAATGAGACCAACTCCAGACAACGAACCAGGAGAGTCAGTTCTTCCGGTGAAAATGTTTTGCATAAATGAAGCACTAATACGGTTTCTTATTTCTACAAGCGTTACGAAGTCATGCCTCTGAATTAGATCGTCGAAGGGTATACCTTGCGTAGGATATCCGCCCATCATTCTTATTCGATAGATATTTAAAAATATTGCGCTGAATCCGCTCAAGAAGATTGATTTGGATGTTGTAGAAAGGATACCAAGCCACGGATGCATATTCGAGCTTAGAAACCACGTAAGCAAAGAAAAGGGTCTTTATTGCATCAAGGCTGGTAAAATTCCTGCAAGTACGAAAAAGAAGTTCCAATAATTTAGAAGCGGCATGCTACGCATTGTTTTCTAAACATTTTAAATGTCATTTCGTCGCCTTAAAGTTTCGTATAGTAACTTACAATTTTCGATTATTTTGAAGTAAATTGATATTCGCTTTAATATATGTATACCCTCCGAATTTTTCTTCGAGTTGCCGCGTTGGTTCTGCATCGAACGTTTGATGTGCTTGCTATGTCCTCTATACGATGACACTGGCCAAACGCATATTTTGGTTCCTCGGAGTTTTTAATCGTAATTAAGCAATTTTGGGGTGCCTAATCCAAACATGCCGTCAGATTTGTTCTATTAGATCTAGCTTTTCGAAATTCACTCTTTCTGTCCTATTTAGGATCTTTCTGCCCTAACTGAAACATAAATAAACGGGTAAAAGGTATTTATTTAACAGAAAAAAATGCATATACAACTTTCAATCGTCAGTTAAAAATGTCCTTTTATAAGATTTCCTTACGCGAGGTTTACCGGAACACTAGCTGAAGATTTCAGCAGTAATCAGCGATCATATGGGTACCCCATCTTCCTTGGTACCTTTCCTCCGTAATGCTGACGTCTTTGTGAAATCTTACCCCCTAATATCGGCTAAGTTTTCTGGAAAGTGGTTGTGAAGGTAATGAATCTTGATGCTCACGTACATTGGAAACCGTGACGTATGCGCCGCGACACCATCTTACTGTAAAAACGTACCTCTAAATTTTAGTAGAAGAAGCAGACGTTTGCGGATATTTTATCGTGAACCTTTCATTTAATGTTACAAAAGATTTAAACTCCAAACAATGTTCAAGAATAAATACTCTTTGCTCAATTGAAAACGGCATTATGGAGAACGCTATTCACAACCACCATTAACAAGTGACAATACAATGCTGGCAAACACAATATGGCAGTTAACATGCAATTGTGCCACCTACTGTATGACTCCGAGCCTCTTTCACCTTGGCCAGTCAGTATATAGAGAAGTGAGATTTAATTTATTCGGAAATATTCTATACTCCACATTTTTTACGGTAAGAATCTGCATTAAGAAGATACAAGAATTGCAGAAACCTTCTGTGAATAGATTCGATGATGTCGATGGGTTGTATATATGTATAAATGGGACACCAAATTCAAATGGCATATACATGGCATCAACGACGAAGAGAGGAAAAATGAATATTCTCTCATCTTTATATTTTAATTTCTAAATTCCCAATATTGACACGCAATAAAAACAAACGCTCGACAGCGGTTTATTATTCTCTCCATGCATATTATCACCCGCGACCATGACACGAAAAAATAAAGCAGAAAACAAAATCGCCAATATCCGTTTTACATAAATGTAACGAGTGGTAAACTCGATACAATTACGTAGATGGTACACGACTAGAAGGAGATGGAAAACGAATGGATGACCGCAACGGTAACAGAGATGGGGAGATGGTATATTTTCAAAAGTCGATTAAACCGATTGTTGCTGCTCATAGACCGTGTAAACGTTGTCACTGGGGGTCTCGTACAACGAATCCGAATGAAACGGTATCGCGTCAGCTAAATCGATTCTAATTTCACGAATTAAATTTAAGCGTACACAAGTTAGCACAACAATCGAGAAAGAGTTCGTTTTAGAGTATATACGCTATTGAGATTTTTTTCTTATTTCGTCTTTAGAAGCGGCAAGAGAATTTGGAGGAGAATCTTTTGCAAATCATAGCAGAATGTATTGTGGGTAAAATGGCTTTTAGTGTAGCCTTTTAAGAAAAGAAAATTCAAACTTACTTACTAGAGTTATAGAACACCTTGTACAAATCTGCCCCATCGGGCACTGCAATTATGTTTCTGAATTCTCTATAAGATGTTTACATTTCCTTCACGAGGGCTATTCTTTCAATCTGCGAATAGTGAGAGATGAGGATGTCCAGAAGGTGACTGCGCATCTCCCCCACTATAATATCTGCCATCACCAACGTTAATATACCATTTTCAGCTGAATTGAAGACATCTAAATATGGCTGCTACAATTGATTTCCCCACTAAGTACGAGTTGCGTAGTGAAATTCGATTCCTCCAAGCAGAAGGGAATGTGTAACTAAAATTTAATTCAGAATGAGCCGAGTATATCACGAAAACTTTATGGCGGATAGTGTTGTGCGTGAATGGTGTAGGAAGCGTAAAGAAGGCCAAGCCGATGTTTACGACGAAGGGAGAGAAGAACGCAAGTTTGTCGCAGCAAAAGACATCACAACGATTGCAAGAACTGTGTGGTTGTATAAGTCAGAGGTATCGCAGTAAACTCCACTCCACACAAATTAATAATTATTCGGAACTCAGCGTTTCACATGCCCTCTCATTGTCAACCGACAGAATGTAAAGACTGTATCATACATACAAATTATTTTCTACGCAGGCTCTAAAATTTCTTAAAACATATGACTATTTACAATCTTTTGGTTGGTCTCGGGCATATGTATATTTTCAAAAAAAGATGGGACTAAAACAAACCGTATCTTTAACAGGGTATTGTGGTAATAAATCAATCAGACTCGAGTGTTCAATTTCGAGTGGTTCTCTGTTCAGAAAGTTTCTGTTCTTTTTCATAAATATCGTTTTGTACGCGTCTAATTCTCTACACGAATTTACATTTTTAGTACGTTTAAGATTTCTTAAATAATTATTATGTCCGGATTTTACCATATGCTCTGCTATGCTCGAAAGTTCTGGTTCATCGAAACGATAGTGCCTAATATGCTCTTTAAACTTCGTTTCGATACTCCTTTTGTTTGTCCAACGTAAATTTTATCACGATCATTGCATGCGATTTGGTAAATTCTAGACCTCTTCATCATATCCGGTTTATCTTTGGGATTGCCTAAGCGGTTCTTTAGGTTCTTTCACTGCACGAAAGACATGTTCACCTTTTGTTGGCGAAAAATTCTACTTAACCCTTTTACTGTTAGGTGAAAAGGGAGTGTAATAAATTTTTTATTACCGGTGTATATTGATGTCAAGGTCGTGGATTTTCTGTTCGGAAGACATCGCTCAATGAGTTGACAAAATGGTTCTAGAAAGACGGGGGTTAACCATCAGCGAGTTGAGTGTGGAATTTCTATCTCTGTGGTGAACTGAAATAGTGGCTTGGAGGACAGAGCTTCCAGAGTAGAGACGAACTTCAAAACAGCATTACGGACCAGTTCAACTCACTGATGGCAACATTGTATACAGAGGGGATTGGAGGGCTCGTCTATAGATATGACAAATGCATCAATACTCATGGTGATTATGTAGAAAACTAACCATGTTCGTACATAACTTTTGGTAATAAATTCATTTTGTTATTTACACTTGTCTTATTTTCATGAGCTATAGAAGGTTGAAAAGAAACAGCCCTCGTAGTTAAGAAAATCATGATTTATTGCGGCAACTCCAGTTGTTAACCAAGACTTAGGAGTTAATCTCTAATTTATCTCTCTAACTGGATTCCAGAATGTTACAGTTTTATCCATTACACATACAGTTTAAAAAATAAAATTGTTTCAAAAAATATCGGGCGAAAGACAAATGTTGAAAAACAATTCTAAACCATTGCTCTACACGAAAAACGTATTTATTCGACAATTCAATTAAGTAAGATCTACCATTAATAATACCTTAAGTCGATTTCTACAAGCATCGAGTTTAGAATATTGAAGTTGCTAAAGGCCGCCAAAGAGCGCGTCTCAAGCAAATAAGAATTCGATATGAGTTTCTCCACCTTACTTTTAATCGTAGTATTAGTCAGAATACTTTCAATAGAATTATTCCAGTTTTACGACAAACTAGTAGGGCGGGAAGGCAAGAGGGTAGTGGTCGACCAAAAGTTTGGTCAGAAGAAGCGATTGATAACGTTGGACAAATAGTAGCTGGTATCGTAAAAACTTCAAGACGAAGTCTCACTCTATAAACTAGGTTGTCAGCTGGTTCTCATCGTTCCATTTAGATACACAATTATTTCCGGCCCATATAACTTGTTTGCAAGAAATCCGCGATATTGATTATCATATGGTTAAATAACTTTAATTGTAACATTTTTCTTATTTAAACTTTTTTGTGGAATTAATGTCAACGGAGATAACGTATTAGATGTTGAGTATAGGAAAATACCGTGAAACCGGTTGAAAGTCGTTGCTCTACTGTTTAGTTGCCATGCTCAGTTCGAGAATACGAGGTATGTCTCAGAATTAAGCAGAATGATTAGTTTTGAAATGTTTAATTGAATGTCTGCAGCGAGTTTTCCATTGCGGTAACAATTCTGGAAGTTTTGTTCCGTTAAGCTGTTTAGAACCTGCATCGTGACTCTTTAGATGTTGTCTCTTGTTCCGTAATGGGAACCTTACCATTTCTGCTTAAGCGTTGGAGAAAGGAAAATAAATATAGAGGGGGTGTGGAATGTTTTCTCTGTCAAAAATTCTCTAATTAACAATGAGCTGTGACTGGGGGCATTATCGTGATGCTAGGTCCACGAGGTGCCAGTGTTGCACACGTGAAACTTTTTTCCGCAAACGTTCAAAAACCTCGCGATAAAAAGTTTGATTCACTATCTGATGGTATCTCAATTCCACGAGAATCAAGAAGGCTGATAGGCATGGACTTATTTCGGGATTTGTACACAGAGCGTCTCATAAGCCAAAGGACGTATAAAAGACCTACCATGACACACCTGCAATAGCCTTAGTTGTCGTCCTCTATTAGTCCAAATTTTTCAACTTCTATGAAAGAATGGTTCTTGCCAATATCACCGCAATTATGTTAATTAAGTATATTTGTAAAGAATCTGGTAGAAATGTATTTAAAAATTAATTTCATGTAATTTTTGCTTATAGGAATTGTGATCGAAAGAATTGTGTGCAAGACAGTTGACCAATGACCACACCCCATTATTCATTTAATATTTATTAGCGAAAATGCATTATAATAAAAGATACGATAATAGGGCAAATAAATGATTGACATATGTACCTACCTTTTACATTAGTGAAACACAATTCCTGCAACTCTCAACCAAATAATTTCCTTTATGTTTGCTTCTATATACTAACTATGTCATGATTTTGAAATATTAGCTCTTATGGAGTTTAATCTCTTTCATTAGCTTATATGAATTCGCATGTAGCTATCATTTCTTGGAACTCGGAGCGTTGCCAGGTTATTCGGTGCTAGTCAAATTCCATTTTAGCGTTTATCGTGTTATTTTCCTTGTTGGGTTTATTACTTCGTGTTTTCCCCTTATTCTGCATCTATTTTTAGTAAGTCAATTCTTTGAAATGCTAGAATCTTTAATATTGTCGTAAAACAAGAATTATTAGTTTTTGTTTTCTAACACTTGTAAAGAATGATAGAAACTAAGGCAAGAACCACACTGTGAGAGAAAATCAAATGATTGTCAACGCCTTTACATTTTTTGCAAAAAACATTAACGTTTTCGAGGCAGTTAAAGAAACTTGGCAAAATACGAAGGTATAGCAAAGGAATTATGTATCCTATTCGAAAAAGGGACATCCACCTGCAGTTATAAAGAAAGGGGAAAATGAAAACGTTATCAGCAGACACATCCTCTTGCAATTGTACGATAAATATATACAATTCCTTATCAGATACAATACCCACAGTTTCTTTTTATGACGCATTCCATCCGCATTAGATACGACATTACGTGCTGCAAAAAATGAGGAAGATATACCTAATTTCCCACATATATGAAGAACTATATTAAACATAGCTCTTCATTCAAAGTAAACAAAGTACAAAGCCTTATTGCACAGGAATAAAATCATAGTTGTGCTGAGAATCGACGAGGTTATTTTAATCACGTAATCAAAATATAACATTTTGTATTTTATGTTTCCATTTTTACCATATAATTTGTTTATTTCAGTCCAAGAAGAAGTACAAAAGATGATTACAACGCTTAGTGTCATTTCCATAAAAGCAATACTTCGGAGCCTGAGTGACACCACCTGTAATAACAAGAGCACATCTGTTACATTATTCGACTTTCGCACCGAGGTTATGTATATTCCCGTAAACGAGGAGGAACAATTAATATTAAAATTACTATTAGTGACGTATCAAGTATGACGCGGTAATTATCAAATTGAGTCACAAAGTTAGTGGAGAAAGAAAGAGATGATAAAAATGGTACGCTATAATACGCACTTTTATTTTTTTTTACTTATACTCCCTATATTTAGGGTACAAGTTACTAACAATAATAAAGTAAAGTTTTTGTACTTAATTTCCAAAGAGTTTTTTTATATTAAATTTCGTTTACGTCAATAACGAGGGTGAGCTGAAAAAATCGGTAATTAAAGCATAGCAAACAACAATATTTCAATAAAATATGTTTTATTTTTCGGCATAATCTCACTCAAGATCAATACATTAGCCGATACTCAAGTTTCTTTATGCCTTCACAGTACTCATTTTTATCAAAATAGAAGTCAACGGCAGCTATCAGCTCCTCATTCGAAGCTGCCTTCAATCGGTCCAAAAGTTTAGATTAGTATTGTCCAGTGATCGGTTGCCCTTTTGGAAGCCCAGAAAAAGGAAGTCATCACCTTTCCTGCCGATAGAATGATTTTGGCCTTTTTTGGGGCCGATTCACCACGTTTAGTCCACAGATTTGATTATTGTATACTTTCTGGTGTGTAGTGGTGGATCCACGTTTCACAGCAAGCCACAAATTGGCGCAAAAAATCTGTTGCACCCATGTTGCACACCGCTTAGACATGTCTAATTTAACATTTAAAATGTACGTCACCTATTCTCTGGAGATGCATGTAGCCTTAGCAATATCTTTCCATGTTGATCGACGATCAGCTTCCACAAATTGCAAAACTTTCTGCACATTTTCTGCAGAAGTGGTTGTTTTTTACCCGTCCAGAACGGGGGTCGTCATTTACGCTCGTTCGACCTTTTTTAAATTCATTCACCCATTTGCAAACAGTCTTAAAAGAAGGACGATCCTCGCCAAACACATTTACCGTATTTACATCAATTTCTTTGGTCGAAAAATACTTTTTCCACAGGTATTTAGTGACTGCGGGTATATCAATACTGTCCATTTTTAAAAAGCGTCAAAGGTGCTCTACTTTGAACGAATGTACACAACAAACTACTCGACATGAAGTTTAACGCGTATGTCATTGAAACATCAAGATATACAATAGCGTCAAAGATTGTCTTCACACAGCGTCATCTCATAGTTAATTACCGAATTTTTCAGCTTATCCTCGTAAGCTTACTCATATTTTTTACAGCCTACACTAGCAAGAAATTTAGCAGTGGTAGTTCCGATAAGGTGTAAAGAATACATGAAATCGGTACATTACTTCCAAATTACGCGTGGAAATGACAAAGAGAGCGTCATCAATGCTGATAAGCGACTTCTTCCAAACATAAATCGAATTCTTAAACATTTGGTGAAATTTAATTCGTTCTCAAGCACTATGTAATATACGATGTTATGCGCCGCAGTACACCTCGTTCTTTGGTCCGGAGTTCGACTTTTAACGTCGGCTATCGGTGTACGTACCTCGGTTCAATGCACTGCGATGGCCGTACAACGTTCATCCCGTCTCGCTTTATCGAAGACTCGATCGCATCTGTCGGTCTCGGTTTATCCGCGAGTCGAGTCGGGACTATCGGAACAAAACGGCACCCGAAATCATTATCCGTGTGATGTGTAAATCTCTTTTATGACGTTATGCGTGTACGGAAAAATTATGGTTGTTTCGGTGGTCGAATTTCCACGTACTGGTCGCGTATTGGAATTGTTTCGAAACGTTCTTTGCGGATTTTTTTTGTCGGTTCGTTTTTCAGGCTGTTCCGACTTGAATTTGTGCACCTATAGGTATGCCTCTTCTCGTGATTTTTCGATAATATCGTTACTTGGAACGGCCAGCTGTCGAATAGTTTTCAGAATTGCATTGTTCAAAGTACGATCGATACCGTTAACTTCTTCCAGCTTATTTTTATCTTAATCCTGTAACATATATGTGGACACGATTCAAAATTCGCGAGGCACTATAAAAATCTTACTTAATAATAATATTTTATTGGCAAATAAGATAGTAAATACAAAAACAAAAGAAAAACAACAAACATAAGGTATTTTCGCCAATTGGAACATCTTCAGTAGACTAGTAGGTTTCCTGTTATTGACAATAACTCGCGATCAAAGAAGAAATAATTTGTTTGCAACCAAAACAAACATGCTGCAATACTACAAATATTTATCTCCCCGAAAGTCGGTTATTCATTAAATCATAATAAATAGCACGTCTAAAGGCATTAAATGGTAATTCCTTGACTTTTAGGGGAACCGACTTATATAGTCGTGCAGATGCGTAGCCAAAACTTTTCTCAAATTGCCGCGTATGATGCCTAGGTATATCGATAAAACCCCTCCTGCAGACGTTCAGATTGTGCACATCAGTACAATACCTCATTCTTTTTGATAAATAAGGCGGAACACCATATTTGAAATTTTATAAATAAAACACGAGAAGTGCAACTGTCTTCGTCTTATCATATTTAACCATCCATCATTCCTAAGTTTATGAGAAATCCTTTGACACTATCTTATTCAATCAATTAGTCTGGGGCATGCATTCTGTATCACCTGAATTCTGCGTGAATAGATCTGATCTAGACAATTACCATAAACATCGTCACAGTAATTAAAATGTGATAACAGCAAGGAATCACATGGCAGCCTCTTAATGAAAACGTCAAGGGAATGCTGGTGGGGATAAATTAATTTTAAATTGCAGTAAGCGTGTCTAATACAAGTACTGACATGATGTTAAAGTTTAAATCATTATCTATAAAGAGACCTAGATTTTTCACATTTCTTTTAGATTTCAGGGGTGCATCAATTGCAAGTCTGATGTTAGAAAGTATGTTCGACCTCACTTTAGATCTATCCTAAAGTATGATTTGGCTTCATTTAAAAGTAGACAATGTTTTCTTGCGGTAGTATACGTACACGTATACGGATTGTTGAGGTCCCGGTTAATGTCATCAATAATACCATGAACTTTATCAATGGAGAAGGAGCTGTATAACTGTGCATCATCAGCGTAGAGATGGAGATTGCATGTGAAATTATGGAAAAAGGACATATATGCCGTGTAAATAGAGAACAACAACGGGCCTAATATATATTATTAGTGTTACTTTTCAAACATCAATCAGTATAATATAAAATAGAACATTTTATATGCGTATTTCGGCAACTAAATTACCATCATCAGTAAAACCTACTACAACGGGAAAAAGTGTGGGTATTTACGATTAAGGGAGGACCTTGAAGGACATGTTCTTCACCATTTTATAAATGAAATAATACTTACAATGAGTTATTCCTCTAGTGGTACCTCGTATGGTTCTAGCTCAGCCAGAAATGGAATGTTTAGCATTTTTCCTTTCGCTGAAGATGGCAACTTCGTTGTTCAAATGTATATCTAGACTGCTTTATTTTATATTGTTGTGGTTTTAGATTATATTTCATCCACAGCCTCATGTCATTTGTATTAAACTTATTTTCACTTCTGACAAATAATCAAACCAAAAATTTATATGAATATGTTTAAAACCTTTTGAGTTATATCAGAAAAGGAAATATCCCCTGACTGCCATCTATTTTTGAAATTAATACCTAGGCTTCCACAGCCAGAGTCAGCGATAAACGAGCTATATCCGGAACTGGACCGTGTCATGATGAGATATAAAAAATAAAATAAGAGTAAGAGAAAAAAAAACGAATGAAAAGAAAAAGAAAAAAGGAAACAAAATGAAAAAGGGAGCGGAAAAAGACAAGGTGAAATAAAGAGTAAGAGAAGGAAAGAAAGATAGAAAAATGGAAAAAAGACGACGTTTCGCCTCCGTTGTAGGAGGTTTCTTCAGGAAAAAACAGGGGAACCAAAGTGGCATGGTAACTCAACGAGTAAACCATGCTAGAGGAGTCACTCTAGAAACGAAAAACCATCTAGTTTTCACCTCTAGCATGACGGAGGCGAAACGTCGAGATCCCACCTGTCTCTTTTTTCCGTTTATCTTTTTTCTGTCTCTCTTCTCTCTTTCCTTCTCTTACTCTTTATTTTTACCTTTTCTTTTTTTTACCCCCTTCTTTCAGTTTTTGGCTTTTTTCGTTTTCCTTTTTCTTTTTCCCCTTGCTCTTTTTTTAAATCTCGTCATAACACGGTCCAATTCCGGAAATAGTTTCTTACTTTTACAATTCTAGAAGAATTCGAGAGTAAATTATACATTATTATGATAGCTTTCTGTACAAATCATGATAAAAAGTCTTTGAAATGCTAGAGTATCATCATCTTCTTTCTTTGTACACGTAGTAGGTAGGCTATTGCCTGTTTTCTTCCTACCCTATCTCTTCAGATGTAGATGTCCAGCATCTTTCCCAGCATTTTGATTGCCTGCCCTCATTTCTCTTTCCGACACTTGGCACTTTTTATGAATCTATCATTGCCCATTCTGCATATGTGTTTGTGCCACAATTTTTTTTTGTTTTCTTATCCATTTTTCCACGTCTTATATTTTGCATTGTTGTCGTTGTAGATCTCTGCTTCTGATTCTGTCAAGTAGTGTTCTGCCATGAATGCTTTTTATTATTTTCATTTCGACTGTTAGCATCATTTGCTGTGTTTTCGGGATGCTTTCATTGTTTGTTGCCAGACTTCACTATCTAGATTTCCATAGCTTGGTACATCAGCTTCCAAGTATTTAGACTGATTCACTTGTTCAATCAACCTTTGGTCAAACCCTAGATTGCATCTTACCGGTTCTTTGGTTGTTACTGGATATTTGGTTTTGTTCGTATATGTTCAAGAATATTGAACACAAATTTGAACACTTAATGAAATAAAATTTACTATTTTTCTATAACGATAGAAGTAAGGGTTCATTCAAATTTTCCTGCTTCTCTGTGCCATTCTGTATACACTTGTAGTGTACTACACGTATACTGGATATTTATGGAGCTTTAATTTATTACCCCTCCACTTATTTTCTAATTTTGCGATTCAAGACAAAAGAGATACTTTCCATTAGAAGACTATTTATCAAAAAACAACTGAGCATTAATTACACGGAAGGCAACGCGTCCTGATGTATAGAAATTCCTACATCGAGGTATATTGCTCATTACTCATCAGTCATTAAATCTGTAAACTCTTCAGCGTAGTCCTAGTATACAAATGATTTTAATTTAAGTAACTGAGGAAAGTGCCGTTACTTACATACCCATACGCAACCATTAAACGAAATTCCTAGCCAAGAATCTATATCTCTACTCACAAAAATTTACTGTGTACGAGTAAATTACGGACGTAAGCATCTTCAAATGTACACGCGTTCGATAGGTTAGCAGTAGAATAAAAGGAAACAAGATTGAGATTACAGTTATTTGTAAAGCATTTATAAATCGTTCACATGGAGTCAAGGGAATAAAAATTCGTGTGGTAACTTAATAATGTGTGTGCTATTTGTTAAACGGTATCAAATTAGCCTTGCTAGCGAAGAAAAAAGGAAAGAAAAAAGGAGTTCTATGTAGCGTTATGCTATTAAAAGCAATCGGAATTTCATTCAGTTGTTTCTTGTTCTGATATAGGAAAGTCCTCGTTTCTTTTGTTAGTGCTTGAGGAAATATAGCGTTGTATTTTTTTCCACTGTTATTACGTGCCATAAAAATAGATTATTAGAATAGCACCGTTGGTAAAATAGTTTGGATGTGGAATATTCGAATTAACAACCGAGCCAAGGAACTAATTGGGAAGGAATGAATTACAGGGTCAGACCTCGGTTATTATTGAAAAGTAATATCTGTAAATGGTAAATTAACTAAAATTCCTCTCTCTACTTTCAGTCATAATCAAAAATCAGTAATTATTTTGCTTTTAAATTTGTCTTAAGCAGAGGATAGGTTGAATGAAATTTACTCTATTGTATACAATGGACTGCGCGGTAGTCATCTGTAAAAAGTATATAGCGGCTGAAAAACTAAAAATTCGTACACAATAAAAAATTGCATGCAAAATTTAACACCAAAAGTGGTTTACATAAGTCCACACTAATTTTGGTAAGACTTGACAAAACGATATCGTAAAATCTACAAAACATGTCAATAGTGTAAGACACTAAAGCATAAAGTACACATTGTGTGTGACTTTTGCACTTAATAGTCTTCAGCAGTTTACACAAGTATATGCATTTTGTGCCAAACAATAGTCATCGAAGCAGCGTCTACCGAGCTTTGTCGTCTTTATGAAGTAGTACACAATGTGTTCCGAAAGTCCTTTTCAAAATGAAAAGACTTAATGAATAATGTTTATTATTTTTATTAAAATATAGGGTTTGGAAATTTATTTCTAAATAATTATGTCTATTAAATCTGTTCTATTATTTTGCTGGCACGTGAAGCAAAATTTTGTGCTACTGTGTGCACATTCTCCATGATAGCCGCCATTTCTCTTCGAATAATCTCTTTTAATTCATTCAGAGATTGAGGAATATATTGCTTTGATGTAAAGTAGCTCCATAGGACTAAATCTGTTGGAGTTAAGTTGGAGGCCCGGCCAGTTATGTCACTGCATCTGGATATCTCAATTGATATCCAGATTCATAAACAACTGGTAAACAGACGTTAGACGTGGCAATATCGCTCTATCTTGTTGGAACCAAGTGGTCCGATTAAAATCAAGAAAATCCTGCAAAGCTGACGTAGAAAATTGTTAATAATCTCCATTACTTAATTAACTTGTTTGAAATACTGCGAGATTAGTTCCGTTTTCTTTCTATTTTCCTATACTTTAATTTTTTACTGTATTTGGTTAAAAACCGTAAAATCGTAATTCACAGGTATAGCAGTAAACTTCACTCACACAAATTAATTAATTATGCGGAACGCAGCGTTTCGGGAGCACGTGGGCTCCCATTGTCAACCGTGTTACCGACTGGTCGGTAACACGGTGGAGTTTACTGCTATACCTGTGAATTGTACATCCACACAGTCCTTGCAATCGTCATTCGTAAAATCGTATATGCATATAACCTTTTGAAAATTTAATTTACGTTCTGTAAAAGGCAGTTCTTCTTTTGCTTCATTTTTTAGGCACTTTATACCTATCTTTTATTTGGTCTGCCTGCAGTTCTTTTTCCTGGACATCTATCAAATCTCGATCTGGCTGGCAACCTCGTCACTTGTATCCGTTCTACATGTACCTTCCATCTATTTTGTTTTCTTTTATTCTCTCGTTTACGTTGAAGATGTTTAGTTCCATTCTTATATCCATTTTTTTTCAGATTTTGCGCAACCTTTCTTCTATTCTTAAAAATTCCATCTCTTGTGTCTGTATCCTGCTTTCTTGCTTCCTTCGTTGTTGTCCATGTTTCTTTCTCGTATAAGAGGGTTGGCACTGCTATCGTTTTATAAAATTTTATTTTACCAAATATCTATGCTGCGGCCTCAAAAATGTAGACCATACAAATAAGATATTCAAAACCTATAGTATAAGGAAACCTGAAATAAAACTAGCTAATGTTTTTATTCCTTTGATAAATATTTTAATTACTGTATGCAAGATATACTCACTGCTCATTCATTGTTAGTATCTGCTAATATATCTTATACTCTTCTCTTTTTCATGTCAATTCATTGTTATGTTTGCGTAGGCTGAAGATGTTCCAATTTGGGACCACTTTTTAAATTTACTGTCATTTTGACCAATCCAATAGTTTTGTCGATTCTATAACATAAAATACGTTGTATATAGTTTTATACCTCCTTCGGATGACCGTAAACCGACAATAGGTCGACAATTTAAACCTTATGTTGCAAATTTAATATGGATAAACGAGTCGAAACAACCACCTGTTAAAACAATTTTCTCGATAACCGACAGCGCCGCAAGGAAGCATGCATAACAAAACATGAACGTCGACGGCTCGACACAGCAACTGCGACCGCACACGCTGAATTAAAAAAGATGGAAAAATTATCGCGAGTGGCTGTTGCTATTTTAATACGTCTTATTGGTAGTGAATTACTCGCTTTATTTACGATTTTCTGGACGTCAACATGTGGAATAGCATAGCTAAGTAATGGTGAATAAAGATTGAAGGATGATTAATAGATGAAAGTGTATGTGCCGATGCTAGTAAAATTCTTAAAAAATATAAAATAGTTATTTAATTCACACTAAGAGGATTTTTCAGCCGCTATAAGAGTTGTAAAATACTAGTTTTTGAGAATGATAGCCAACTTTTCAAATCCAGATTGGTGTACAACTGAAAAATGTTTCAGAAACTGATCACTAGAGACTGGATTATATGCAAAGTGCAAAAATTTGATCTAGTTTATTTATTACATTTTACGTCTATATGTAGATGTATTAACACTGATTAAAGTTAAGCAGCGTTAATTAACTTTAATCAGTGTAAGACATCTACAAATAGACGTAAAAAATAATAAATAAACTAGATTAAATTTTTGCACTTTGCATATAATCCGGTCTCTACTGATCATTTATCAATATTTGTAAAAAAGTAGCTAAACGCTTTATTGTTTGAACTATTGTTAATGTAATGTTGGAAGAGTGTAAAATGTTGCATTTTTAGTGCGGGAAAATACAAAAGTATTCAATTTTACAGACGATTTGTGGCAAAAGTTCTCACAAAAGGAACTGAATAAGCCGTATGATTTCCAGGAACAATAAAAAATGCTTGGCATCCTGATGGCATAACCTGGATACCATTCTTGGAGAATTATGTTCCACTCCTTCCTGATCACCATTTGCAATTATCGAAGCATTCTTGATCGCATATTTCGTGTAGCAGCACGTCCTCCTAAAGCATCCCAGTCGTGTATCTTTGGATAAATAAGCAGGGAATTGTCTAGCCATTCCATTCTTTCTATACCATTTTCTAGAAAACTAGTTGTTCGCACCTCTTGATTGATGGAAACTAGCATTACCGTACATACAAGATATTGTTTTTCCACTGCTAGTGCGAATTAGAGAAGCATGGGTCTTAGACTATCGTCGCAGTTCCATTTTTTTACGAAATAAAGGTCGGTATGTTCTCCAGTGCTTACTTCGTACTATACCATTACATCACCACTCCCATATTGAGGTCTTTTCCCGACAAATTGCGGCATTTTATGTATATCGGGTTCATATCAACTCAAAATATGTTTATTATCTGAGTACAAGGTAAATCTCGATTTGTTACTGCATAATACTCATTACCATTCACTGCGACTCCAATTGATGTGATCATTAACTCATATTCTACAGACTCTTTTATACTTTGCAGTAAGAGGTAACATATCAACGATTTTTGGACATATAAAATAAAGCTATGCAAACGATTTCTTATTATTTGTATCAATACTAGTGTTTGAACTGCTGCTGGTTTGAAGAAGATATATCCGACTCAAACGTCCAATGTTTGAACTACTACTGGTTTGAAGAAGTTATATCCGGCCCGAAAGACCAATGTTTGAGATCCTCTTGGTTTGAAGAAGTTATATTCTCCTTCGTAACGCATTCTTAATAACACCTGCAAACACAACTTATATATATACTATATTCACAAAAATACACTGAATACATTGAATGACGAGTTAATCCGTTTATTGACGAATTGAAACTCACTAGAAATGGCTGATATTCAGTTTAATTAGGGATGCACAGCTCGAAACGCATATCTAGCGCTACGGTTTTATCAGGAGAGATAACCCTGTTCTCAATAAGCAAATATTTATGGACTACTATCGGCGACTAAATGAAAGTGAAATTTTCTATTCTAGGAACGATGGCGACAAGGATAGGCCTGTCAGTACCGCTAATTTGGAAGAAGATATCCTTAATTGTAAGACAGAATACATGCGTTTGAAATGGTCAGAGCAATGTTGACAGATGTACTTTATTTTTAAAGACAAAACGCAAAAGTTCATTTTGGAAAACTTTGCTTCAAATATTTTGCATACATCGACTGAATATTCAATTTTTAAGACAACCATTAAAGCATAAATTGAAATTAAAACTCAATTGCTATTACATACATAGGATCTATAGGGAGCACCTACATATAATCTGAGCTTCGAGAGATGAATATTTCCGATTTTTACTCAATTCTAAAGTTAAATCATTTAACCTTTTGATGATAAACAATATATAATGGCAGTCTATGCAGTATATCATGTCTACATGTGATGGTTGACATGATGAATTGTTAGATAAAGTTCCAGAATAATATTTAGACGTAATACCTCCACTATCTTCTTTTCCGGATATTAACATAGTTTCACTCTACAGTACAGGTCTCATTTTGTTGCAAATCTATGTAACTTATGACTTTGCTTATAAACTGTATCCTCCTATATAGCAGAAATAACGGTTGTATTCCTTATACTCAATACCAGATGCGCACAGTGTAAGTATACCATAAAATATAGCTAATCGTTTGCCATTAAGCAATAATTAACAAACTATATCTTGCGTATATTTCGTTGACAGATTCCGTAATTTTTCTCTCTGCCGTGGAATTCTAAAGTTTCAATAAATGTAATAGAAACTATTTGAATTATTCTTGTGGGACGCTGTTTATCCATGTTATTGTTATTGCTTGGACGATATTGCATACGAGTGTGGTGGACAAAAACGGCATTAGTTGATCCGAACCGAAAAAAATAATACTCATTTTATAATGTGCACGAAAAACAACTTTGGAAAGACGAGTTTGAATTAGACTTTTGTGTTGCAGTAATTTAGAAGAATTTTAAAGTTAATGTGAAAATTTTAACTCCTTATAAAACTAAAATAAAGCAAATGAAGATGTTATACCAATTTAAAGCATAGTTCTCTTTTATCAATTTTCTATGAACCTCAAGAGTCTAGAACTAACGTAATGGTTCTAGCTTATTCCTACCATTTCCTTCCTAGTTGCGAATTAGTTTGATGGACTTTTCAAACACTTGGAATGCGTCATCGTCGACAAATCAATTTTCATACATAGTCCCGCCATAAGTTATGTCCTTTGTGCAGACGTATGTCAAATAAAGAAAAATGAAACAAAAAGAAGCAAACTCATTGGTAGTTATTACCTGCTTTACGGAGAACTTAAAAATGTAAAGATTATTCAAAATATCCGCCCCTTTCTTTCACACTCTACTTCAAACGATGCGCCACTGGTCAATCGCCGCACATACCACTTGTAGAGGTATTGGGCTCTGCCTTTACCAAATCTACTTTTAGTGCCTCGATATTCCGGTGAGGTTTGGACCAGGTCTTCTCCCCCTGAAGCATTGCGCAGGTGGTAGACTAACAGATGGGGATCTGGACTTGCCGAGGGCAAATCTTCAGCAACAATGAATTCTGGCAAATTCGCCTCTGACCAACGCTGCATGAACTTTACCATTTGGGCCGGTGCGGAATCTTACTGGAAGACCCAGTGCTTTCCTGCGAATAGATAGTCATTCAGTAGCTTTACTATCTTTTCCAAAATATCGGAGTAGTAGTTCGCTGCACGTGTTTTGGCTTCTTACAAGCTGAAATGCAGGTGAGTGACACCGTCATACGCAACTGCCCACCAGATCATCTCCATAGCAGGATAATGACCTTTTTCTACTTTTCCAATTTTTTTCTGCAGCTTCCTTGGAATTGCGAGCATACACTCTATCCTTTTGCCGACTAAATTTTTGGTCTATAGTAAAGATCTTTTCATCAGTGGAAAGGATTTTGATCTAGTTTCCCTGATATTACGTAGAGCAGTCGTCAATCGCTCTGTTGTGGTTTTTCGATAAACACCAAGACTCAAGTCTTATTTAATAATGTGAGACATTGATCTGAGGTATTTTCATTTGAAGGACTGTAATTTTCTGTTTTTGGATCGGATTTCTGCGAATTCTTGCAGCAAATACTTTTGCGACTGCTATGGTCCTCCTTTTTCATGGCCAACTACTTCTTGCTCTGTCATCGACAGAGGAGATCTCAATACATCGTTTCATTGCCCGATACATGATTTTTTTTTATATTTTTAACGGCATTTGTGCCAAGCAATGACGGCAATACGGGTTTCCTTTTGATCCCACTCCATGTTTACTGCTCAACGTATGAAGACGAACTGATTTCCTTTTCATAGTATGGACACTCATTTAAACCTACGTCATTAGATAGCAACCTGCATATACTTGTAAACATCCTAGTAGCGCATCAAAATTAGGGACGGAACTTATGGCAGGACTACGTGCACCTACAAGTATCGGAAGCATACACACAGTGTAGATGATTCTGGAAAGATATAGTAATAGCAACCATATACACTTTACGTATCGCAATATTCAGGTTAGCTATTACTAGGCGTGCATGTACTTCCTCAAATTAAGTGTCTTTTATCTGAATAGAGATTGATCTTCTGTTTTTAGACACTTTTATATGGAATATTTAAGATAACTATATAGATAAAGCAATTGAACATCGAAAGATATGTAACTATCGATTACCAAGTAACTATTAAAAGCGTAATGTGCATTAGACTTTGCTTCATGCTAAACTTTCAATGTACGTATTCCCAAGATAATTTGTCTGATAGCCGTATCTTACTCACTGAATGTTCAATCAGCAAATATAAAATGCTGTCCTTCACATAGTTGAGTGTTATCCGATGAAACTAACATTTTTGTTCTTTAAATTTATTAAAGTAATATGGAAATCTCCAACCATAAACTTGCTTGCTTAATGTTGTGATGAGACTTCATTAAGTGCTGGAACTGAAAGGACGTCCGCTATCTTTAATCAATGAATTAGTTAGCCATTTCAGATGAAGCTCCCCCAATGCCCATAAATACGCAACGTCTCTAAAAATGAAGAGATTCAGAAATGCATAAAATAAAATACACCTTTAAAGCAAGGCTCCTTTTAGTTTCTTCTACTCTTTATTCATAAATATAAGGACACAGTTTTATTTTATGTAGCGCCGTCTCTTGCACAGATAACTAGGTTATAAATCCTGACTTCTTTACACGACCTCATCACATTGTGAATGTGTAGCAAGGTTTCGCATAAAAATTCGCGATTTTTATCGCAGGTGGTAATAACTCACGAAGAAACGTGGTACCTAACTTAGGATACGTGGCAGTGTTTTTAGTTGTTCACCGTCTAAATCTTAAAGCTACTTGTTTGCGGAATTGTCCTATTCCATGAAATGTAGTAATAAAATTGTAGTAACTTGTATTCCGCATGTAATTCTACAGACAAACACAATTATAGTGCTTGCATACACAACAAGCTTACTACTACTTAAAAGTAATTACAAAATAATGAACTAAATAAATATATAAATCCAAAAGTAAATAGACCATTGATGTGATAAGTACACTAATAGAAAATAGAAAATGAACGACTTTAAAGAGACTTCTTAGCAGTATTGCAATGTTATGGGTTGCGTATACAATATTCTGCTTTAGATAATGCGACAACGAGCACTATGTGTCCAATTTTCTTAATTAACTAAATTTGGGCAGAGATGTATTGCTATTTGTCAGTGGCTAAATTACAATCACTTAGGCTTAACTATCCAATTGAGTTCATCGAGCTTGCACAAATCTTCAAGAAGTGCATTCATTGGTAACCGCATGTCGAACTGCTTTCCCTCAATGTTTTATTTAACATATGTCCGACCGTTTGCTGACGAGACTCAAGTTTGCACAACAAATTAGGATAATCCCGCATATCTTTAGCCTTGCACCAACATTGCACATTTAGTTAAGAAATATCGTTCATTTGCCTTGTATATTTACTCATATTCCATTTCGGGAATGCCGTTAATAAAGTCACAATTTCCATAGTTATGTTCGCAACGTGTGCATTCTTTGTGCTGATAGAGGAGGTTATGCGAAGTTTCAAAATTTACATATGCCAGTACAGACTGGCGAGCTCTAGACTTTCAATAAAAAATTCATTGCCAGAGAATTTCATGTGGAAATTTTCAATTATATCCCTCACGGTCTTTTTACTTAAATATTTTAATTTTTGTAACATGAATATGAGGTTACTACATTCTAAAGTTTTTTTATAAATTACCGTAATTCTATCATTATTAAGTGTCTTAATCTAGTATGTATAATTTGATTATTGTTTTATATATGAAGATATACAGGATGTCGCAAAATAAACAGTACTAAAATTATGAAACGTATATTATTTATTATTCATGTATTTACTTATATAGCGTTGCAAACATTAGTGATGACGACGTTCCCGATAAAACAGATGTTCAGTTTCAAGCAGTATTCGTAGCGTTCGCGAAGATTCACAAGTATTTTGTATGCAAATCCACCAATATTCGACGGAGTGATCGATCACTGATATTCAATTTTATGATGATCTTCGGAGGCTTCGTTTAGGTGATTGCAGCACCTGATTCAAAACACGCCCGTGATTCGTATTGGTTGTGACTGTCAGAGGGCGCCCCGCGTGAACTTTACGTTGGCAAAGCGCACTTCCCGTACGACAAAACTTGTCAACACTGCTAACATAACGGCGTTGCTCGGAGTCTGTTTCATAAACTTAGGCCTAAATGCGTCGGCAACTTCTTTTAAGCTTGGACCGTTTTCGCGCCCTTTTCTGTATGACTGAAAATAGTCCTCCACGGTAAAAACTTTTCTGCAATAGTGGGAACCATCCTGAAGCAACTAACATTAAAAAGACATTTACATAACCATCTTGGGAAGCCATTCAATACGTTTCAGCACATGACACATACACATTTGTCACATGCGCATTTCAGTACTGTTTATTTTAGCACATATCGTACTTCTAATTTAGCTAGAAGATGGAAAACTGTAGCAATCGATGTCAAGATTATAAATATTTAATATATATATAATGGCTAGTCACCCCAAAAAGGGTAATCGCCGCTTCTAAAACTTTCTAGATCTAAAAGAAATCTCCCATCCTCTTCGGCTTATATCTATCTTATATATATGTTTCTCCATTTGTTTCTGGTTTTGGCTTTCTCTTGTCTTCTGTAGACGCCAGCTATAACACGGTTCGCCTTCATCTCCTGCAGCCAAGTAGTTCTGGGTTGCCCTCGTCTTTTTCTTTCCCCCAGGTTGCCACTCCAGGATACTGTATCCAACTTGCTCTCTTTTGCTTTATTCATCTGACCACGTCCATACCTCCCAACTCATTTGTTACCTCACAACTTCTTCCACGCCTGTATTCGTAATTGTCAGTTTTTATCGGGCCTACTATTGTTCTTGTATTCTCAGATCTTTCTCTTGCTTCTTTGTCATTGTCATTGTTTCTGCCGTGTACAAGATTGTTGGTTGTATTATTGTCTCATAAATTTTTGTTCCTTTTTTATTTCTTAAAAGTGGTCTTTTGGTTTGTTTATATTTATTACTCTTTTTCTTATCTCTGCATCCCCGCTGCCATCGCTTGTAATAGTTATCCCTAGGTATTTAAATGTATTCACCACTTCAGTTCCCTATTTCAATTGTGTCATCTCCATGCTTCTGTTTTCATTTAGTCTCATCTTCAGGAATATTTTTAGTTACCTCACGCTTTCTTAATATAATTACAATATCGTCAGCATATGCTATTAGTAGGCTTGTCTTTGTTCTTATCGTGCCTTTATATATTTTTCTTAACGCATATTCCGGCGTCAAGTTGAATAATGCGCTCGACAATGAGTCTCCATGTCTTACCCTTTATAAATAATTTTTTCTTGTATTACACAATTCATAGACAAAACTGGAAAAAAATATTCGATACCATTACTTTAATTAGAAATTTCTTTTGTTTTATTCCTCAAATGGATACTTATTCTATACTTATCAGGGAAATTTAAGGTCAGGCAACTGCATGAAAAGGAGAGGATGGTGTATAAATGTAGGATGTTTTAGGAGGAATGCTACGTACATTTACATGCTATGGCATCGCTTATTTTGAGAAAAAGGGTGACGTATTATAATGAAATATTTCAATCTTTAAATTAAAACTGGAGTTTATCTTTTTCCTAAAAAAATAAAAACATTAATAAATGTTGGTACGCCATGTATACCATAACTGGATGATATCCCTTTTACAAAAAAAATTACACAATTTCCTAACTTATTCTCCATTTTATGACAAATTTTTACTTATACGCAGGTTATTGAAAACGTACAATCAGCGTATCAAGTTGAAGCTAAGTTTCCTCTCCAAAACTAAAATCTTACCCTCCCCTTGTCCACTATCTGCTGAAACAACATTTTCTTGAACATCTGGTTTTACATTGTATATTCTATAACTCTGTGGTAATGTCATTTAGCCAAGATTAGTGGTATTTGCAGCTGCAGCTTGAATACCATTTCGTTCATATTTTTTGTCAAGTTGTTAAAGAATTAACAGGAAGGTAATTATATATAATAACAGATAGTTAATTACGAGGACTATAAAACAAGTTTAATGAAATTGTGAAGTGGCGCAGATGTAGAAGGTCCAGAAGGTGGTAAAGACGAACTGAAAGATGAAAAAACAAGGAAGAAAACGTCGCGGTCCAGAAAACGTTAGAACAAGTCGAGGTAATGATATTGTCCTTCTCCCAGGTATCGAAAGTATTGCAAAAAATTATTAGAATCTATCCTTATAGATGAAATAGTAAATATTATCGTAGATAGTACAAAAATATTCATATTTACGCATACTGCAAAGATAGAAACGATGCAATACATTTGTCGATGATTAACGATATACAAAAATTAATTGCACAATTTATAAATAGGCCTGCAGAAGCGAGAGCGCACTTTTGTCGGCGGTGATATATTTCGGAAGCGGTTGGACATACCCGAAGTCGGGATTCATATACGTACAGTTAATATGTATATGAACGCAAAATTAGATTGATGATGGCAAATCGATGGCGTTCTTTGGTTTCTTAACCGATTTCTAACAATAGGATACACTGGCACTATTATTAAATGTATTGTTTGCAATACCAACATTTTGCCGTGCAGTATTTTTTGGTGGAAAAGACAAATTAATAGCAAGAGGCACCGGTTAAATGCGCAACGTAACGTACCATATTATAAATTTATATATGACTTTATATATACATTGAGCGAGTACAACACTCCACAAAAATTGAAGCCAATGAAGAATTTCAAAAGTTTTGGGAGAAATACATTCCGGAATAGAGATTGCCAACAAGAAGTCAATTATAGTATAATTTCCATCGGGTAAAAAATACGATTATGGATCAAATAAAGGCGGAGTTAGAAGATCAAAAATATGGTAGATGAAACAATGGGTGCAAGAAGGAATTGGATTTTAAATATGTTAATGCGCACTTTAACAAGGGGTGAGGCATCTTTGTCCCTTCTTTTACGTAGTAGAATCTTACAGAAGACAAACACGGAAAAGGTAGTAGAAATTATAAAAAATAGCTCTGCAAAGTACAATACACAATGAAACCCACTTGTATGTTGTCATCCTTATCCTCATCATCATCTATATTTCTGGTTCCCTGGAAAGCAGTTGTTAATTCTTCAATAGTGGGGTTCTTCTTCGGAGTTATCCGCTACAGCCCACAGTGCAACATCTTGTATTGTGACGTTTTCACAACCATTTAATTTTTGGATTAATTCAAACAAATTTTGTTGTGCGCCTTCTGTTTCGCTAGCAAAACTCGAAGAGGGCATTTCTTCATCGCTTCTCAAATTAGAAGTTAATTGGTTCGATGGAAGATCGTCGTCACTGTCATTACCGTCCTCAAAATCAATAACTTTTGACCAATATTTTCTAATAGTGGAGACACGCACTAAATCCCGGTCTTGGCTTACTCAGTACATCCATAGTGAGATTATCATTTTCTGTATATCCTAACAGATGTTCAAGGAATAAACGTCTATAATTCCGTTTTATGATTTCGAGGACACCTTGATCCATCGGTTACATTATCCTGGTTACGTTCGGAGGGAAAAATCTGATAATAATTTCACCCGCATGAAGTCCTTCTCCATGATGGCTGGGAGCATTATTCACTAACAAAATTGCTTTAATGGGAACATTGTTTCTTTTCAAAAACCTGGTCACCGCTGGTACAAATTCCCCTTTAAACTAGGCAGTAAATAAGTTTGCAACCATCCATACTCTTTTTTGACTTTTATTACACACTGGCAGGGTATTAGGTGAAATGTCCTTTAATACTCTCGGACGTCTACACTTTCTAATTACCACCAGTGGGAATTTGTGCTTGATGCATTGGAACACGCCAGTACCGCTAATCTTTCCTTACTGCGTTTATACCCAGGAGCGGATTTTTCCTGTAGAGATGCCAAGGTTTTCGAAGAAAGCAATTTAGCAATTTTGTACCCACTGTCTGCGATTTGCTTTTCGAAGTCTTGCTTAAATTTTTCAGTTGACGACACGTCAGCAGAAAGTTCCTCCCACACTTTGTTAATTGTCGTACACCGTATCATTCTTTCCAACGGTCGGTCAAACTATCCAGAACTGGCAGTAAACTGATCTGCGCCTGGGAATTGCCTATTAATCAATATTGCTTTCTGCTGTAGAATAGGAGTGGCGCACCTTTAAACCTTTGTTGGTTAAACCACACACATAATATTTCGTTAATCTGTTCATATTTGCCACATTTCACTGATTTTCTCCTCTAGGACGAAGAGGTTTGATTCAGACACCACTACTTAGTTTTAGTAGTATTCCTTTTCTAATGTTCGACTGTTACTTCGCCTATTCCATAATCTCGGGCTACAACTTTAATTGTTTCACCTGATTCTACTCTTCTAATGGCTATTAAACTTTGCATAATTTTAATCTTCAATTTATATGACAACTTTTTTTCGCTTCTTTTGCTCCATAATACCGCAAACGACAACTCAAACAAGACGGACAATATAATGTACATGTAGTTTGTGACGAACACAATAACGTGCACCTAGTAAAAGAGTCTAGATACATACCTAAACGGGGGATTACCGTCAAACGTATGGATCGGTTTAGACGTTCCCCGATGATTTTAAATGGAAACATTGTACAAGCTCGGTTAAGCTGGATAGTTACTATAACAATCTTATTCTCAATTGCTTCATGTGACCTGTTTGCTCCATGCATCTTACCTTTTAGCTAAATTTATTAGTAACAGTTACCCGAAAATAGACCAAGTTATAGTTTCTATCAAAAGGTTTTTATTAAATCTCCAAAACACATTCGTGAATTTAAACAGGCTTGTCCGGGCATTTGTCAGCCACCACAACCGTGGCTTAAAGCTGTTTTATATCATGAGAAATTTTTACACATTAGTAAACCTCGTATCTTAAATTAAAATCTGCAAGAAGCACAAGCAATTTCAGTAATTTGCCCAACGATGCAAATGCTTGGATTATTTTTTTCCATACACTTAGAGAATTCGATACCCAATATATTAGCACCAAAGGTCTAGCCGATGACAAACGGAAGATTATAGATGTGACCATGCATGTTTTTAACTGAGATTCACGGCCTTAACTTGCGATCGCGTAGTGTCGTCCAAAACGTCGAAATCACGAGATGTACGAATTAGTCATGTCGAATTTATTTTAACGCAGCTCATTTATTAAATAGTTTTATGCGTGTTTTTTTTTTCATTCTTATTTATGTATACACGCATATGTAGTGCTGCTGCGTTGGAAGCGCGAACCAACGAAATGTATCGCCTGACACCGCACAGTTATATGCGAACACGGATACACCTTGATAGAATAAAACCGAAAAAAAGAGATTAAAGCGAGACACCAGCAGGTCGATTCGCATCGTTAGGACGAAGACGAAGGATAATATACAAAGAAAAGAAGCAGCATGATGACACGGAAAAATGTAAATGAATATTCCTTTTGAGGATGGAAGTTTAATGCTGAGATAAGTACGTATTATAAAGTTTATGACTTGTCCGAATTGCAATTGCTCGGAGGAATGATTTAAAAGAAAAATTTTGCGACAGCGCGCAATGAAACGTCAACTATCAAGTACAGCTACGCTACTTGTGATTCGAGCGGTTGTGCGTAATAGGTCGTAAAGTGAGTTGACTAAATTTTATTAAAGGCGCACGTTTAGACAACCGACCAATGTTAAAAGAACGTCAACTCTCTTGTGTTTTATGTTTGCGTTATGCATTCGCAGAAGAAGTAATCTTAGAATGATACAGAACCGTCAGCTAACCGCATCTTTTGGTTTTTATGTCGCGCAATCAAAACCGTGCACCTCTTAATTTAATACAGTACCCGTTTCATTATTTACAAGAGAGAAAGACCTCGAACAATACGAAAAGGAATATCTTTTTTTTAATTCTGACATTAATTCGTTGGTTACAGTTCACGGTAATACAGTCTTACAGGCAAAGCTAAATTTCACTGTTCAGTTTCTACTATCTTCCTTAAGTGAAAGGAATAACATTCTTCGTCTGCATCCTAATCGTGGAAGTACAGGCAGGCGCATTCCTAATCTTGTATAATTGCGCTCCTTAAACATCCGCAATACAGAAAATCTGAAAGGCTAATTGTTTTGAACTGGTAACAAGTAGTATTTACGGCTAATAGTCGTAACGGTTGTCGGGTTCCGCCGTGTCACTAGGCTTTTTGTCCCTGACGTTTTACGAACAACTGCGGTTGGCATTTTCAAAGGTATCAGCTTTGTGCCAGTCGTCTCTGTTAATGTTGTTAGGGTTTTTGTATATTTTATTCGATTCCCTGTTTAATCGGCTGTAGTAGTTTTTAGCTGATGTTAGAACTTTTCTATCATCTAATCCAATCCTACGATTCGGATCCGAGAGTATACGCTCGGCAATGGTCGATTTGTCTATTTGTTTCCACCGCACATTCTCGTCGTGTTCCTTCTTTCTAGTTTTGATTGAAAGTAATGTTGTGCCGATGTATACTTTGTCGTATGAACACGGTATGCTGTACACCCTGGATGTTGATAAGGGGTCCCTTTTTTGTTTGATCTGTCGTAATATGTAAGCTAAAAACTTTTCTTGTTGGAGTGAAAACCGTCTGGCTGTTAAAACGCTTGAGCACTCGTCCTACTCTGTCTGTCGTGTTGTTTATGTATGGTAAGCATGCTGTACCTAACGTTTCTGTTTCCCGATCATTTTTGTCTATGGGGTGAGGTTTACTCGTAATGGCGCGATCGATTGTATTCTCAGGATAACCGTTACACCGCAGCGCTAGTCTTATATGGCCCAATTCCTTCTATAGCTTTTCTTCATTGCATACTCTGCGTGTTCGTTCTGACGAGAGTGGTGCTTTGAATTATTATGTAGATAACGGCCCGTCTGCATAGGATTCCTGAGCAGACAAGTTGTTGCCGATGCTTGGTCCCTGTTGAGAAGAACGTCCAGATAAAGTAATACTCCGTTATGTTCTAGCTCCATCATGAATTGAATGTTAGGGTGTACTCCGTCCAGGTTCTTAAGAAAGCGGTCCAATCTATCTCTTCCGTGAGGCCAAATGACAAACATACAATCCACGTACCTTCACCATACCGTACGTTTGTTCATCGCTGTTTCGGTAGCTAGGCTCTCGAATCGCTCCATGAAGGGATTCGTTACCACATTACTTAATAGGCTCCCCATCACAACTTCCAACAACATCCCACACACAAAACAGCTGGTCGTGAAGCAGTGTTTAAAAAGCTGCGTTATATCCGGTGGGACTAATGCTAGAAGTGAATATCTATTCCTGAAATTTGCTTTCACTGTAGGATTGCTACAAGCAACTATCAAGTGACAAGGGCAATATCTATTTGGCCCATCCAAGCGCAGCCAAGCTCAAACTACATTTAATCTTTATGATGTTATGCATCCTGCAGTTATATTGAAAAATTGAAACTCTTTCGAAGGAATGTTTCCCCTTTCAAATTGCAATGTGCATAAATAATTTAGTCCTCCGGGTTGAAATTGTGTCGTAATTGCATGTGTTTGCCGACGTTTTGCTATCAGTTGCATGAAGCTTCTTCTGAGCTGCTGCATATCGTATCGCCGAGGGGATTTTCCATGCTTCTATGCCAATCCTCCTCCATTTTCTTTCTTCCTGAGAAATTGGTGGAGGCTTCTGGTTCTCTTCCTAGATATTCGAAGTCTTGGTCCCCGATTTCCTTCAATGTGTCTCCTGATTCTAAAGCAAATAGAATTAGTTCAGGTAGCCTGACAATAATACTCTTACTTTTAAAACTAACATTGTTCTCGAAGCAATTGCGATTTACGTCATAAATTCATAAACGTCATGCGTTTTACGCGGTAGTTATAATCGGTGAAAAGAGCTTTAAAATATAATTATTTTCGTTATTATTGTTTTGTAAGTAATACAAATAGCATTAGGATATCAAAAAAGGAATGGCTATGACAAATTTAATTTATTTATCTATGAATTTGGGTAGCACACTACCACTGACAAAATTAACATTTTTTTCGCAAAAAGTTCAATGACGCAATGTTACGTTCACATGTCGGATGCACTCTACCATAGTCGAAATGGTAACTTTGATCTTTATTAAGTATTACATACTCCATTTGCCCAACATCAATGAAGACCTGAATCGCTATTTTCTTACTAGATGCTTAATTTTTGACATAATAAAATCCTATATAGAGAAATACTTTCTCGAACATCACTTCGTCATTCACTCTTCAATGATACAGAATTCATATACTTTGCCCCAAACGTAAGAATTATTGCATGCTGTAGATATCCGAAGTATAAGGAACAACGTAATGGTACTTAAGTTAGGTGACTTGATAATTTCTGTACTTTCTGCTAATAGCACCTAATAAAAAATCTGTTTGTTATGATGTTATAGTCATATAAATGTGTTACAGTATTTGTTAATGATTTTAAAGTAAAGGAGCTTTCAATAAAAAAGCAAGATTTGAATTGCCCGCCATGTTTGACAGTCATAATGACACGTGATTATGACGTGAGAGATCGAAAATTGATCGATGGGAATTAGTAAACATGGAGTATTCCACAATAGAAGAACGCGTCCTGATTTACAAGAAACGGATATCAAAATGGCAACCATTCGTAAAATATTTTACTTACTCAATATAATGTGAAAAAAATAATCAAAAAATTCAAAAGTACTAATTCAGTTAGTGGTGTGGAATGCACGACACGAGCTCACAGATATCGTTCGGAACAAAACGTAACGGCAGTTTGTGAGAGTGTGACTGAATGTCCAGAGACGTCGATTCGTCATCGTGCATAAGATTTAGACATTACAGCCACTCTTTAGCGCATTCTATCTAAAGATTTGTATCTCCATACTTACAAAGCCCAACTGACTCTTCAAACAATGGATTGGATCCTTGAGCAAAGAGAACTGAATACCGATTTTGCGGACAAAGTCATTTTCAGTGATGAGCCCCATTTTCACCTTGATGGCTTCGTTAATGGGCAAAACTGCCGGATTTAGAGTTCAGAAAATCCACAAATGATTCATCAGAAAGCAATGTATCCCAAACGAGTCACTGTCTGATATGCAGTGTAGTCTGGAGGAATAATTAGACCGTATTTTTTTGAAGCTGAGGAAGGTAATGCAGTAACGGTGCATGGCGAACGTTTTCGTGCTATGATAACGCAGTTTTTTATGCCTCGATTGGAAAATATTGCTCTTGATAATATGTGGTGTCAGCAAGACGGTACAACATGTCACACCGCCCGTGAAACATTGACGGTTTTGCACGAGTTTGCTCCTCGTCTTGTCATTTCTCGGTTTGGTGACCAGAATTGCATGGAATTGCGATTTAACACCTTTGGACTTCTGGCTGTGGCGTTATCTGACGTTACAGGTTTATGCCAACAAGCTCGCGATCACTGAAGCATTGAAAGCCCGAAATTAGATGCTCTATCAATGAAATACCGCCACGTGGACACAATAGTGTTATTGCAAATTTTATCAAAAGAGTGCGCATGTATCAGCAAAGCCATGGCGGTCATTTGCATGATTTTTTGTTTCATAGATAATGCCCAAATGTAAACATTTTAAATCAATAAATATTTGCTACAGAAAACCATGTTCTTTTGAACCTTATAGTCGTGGGCTCTTATTGAAACATCCTTTAGTTAGCACAGTGGCAAAGCGCGCCTAATTAACAGTGGCGCAACGTTAAAAAAAGCGATTAGGATCTGTTAAAAAAGATGTTTGTCTTGCTTTCCGAAGAATTAATTAAAAGGTTCTCGTACATCACAATAATATCATTCACCTGTTATGTTAATTACAAGAAAGATACGATAATTAATAAATAACTCAATTAATCAATATTATTCTCCGATTATCTTTTCTTAATTAATTAGCACCATACGATCTCAAATACACATCTGTATATCATATTCTTCGGGCATGTTGATATTTTGCATTTACATTCTCGCCGACCAAATACAGCCTGTACGAGTGTGTACGTTCAATAAAGCGCCCGGATTAACTGCTAACCAGAAGAAAAATCACTCTGTAATTTCGGTCCCGTTAACAAGTCCGGTACTTTACAATCGGCGACATACTGGACGTGCCGTGTTCGTGAATTCTACTACAGAAAAATGTTTACGCCGACTATCAGACGCGGTAATACGTTCAGCCGGCAGCTGTAGAACCAAATGTTGCAATTTTACGATGTTAATTAGCGATTACATTCGCATTACTCACCGAAAATGATATAAACGTTGCTATTATGAATGGGTGTATGATATGATGCTAAATTTAACTCACTACCTATTGTCATGATGGAAATTAAGCGACGGTTGCAAACGATAACGTTTTAGAACCTGCATATTTATAGCTTCGACGGAGTATGATACAGATTTGTATGTAATCTGCCAGAAGAACCATTTCCATTAAACAACTATTAAGGAAAGAAACAGTATTCGCTATTTTCCCTATGTTCACTATTCCTACAAGTACTCAACATGCCAAGTGATTATTAAAGCATGGTATTTTTGTTTAGATTGAGTATAGACCATGGAATGGTTGCTGTTTCTGAAGGCAAATGGATTCCAAGTAAATAATTGTGTTACGTTCCCCTGTTTTGAAGAACAGTACCTCTTAAGCCTGCTTGTAAATTCTCTCGTAAAAGTTCTTGACCAATACTTACTCGTAGAAAATGTTCACTTATTTGATAGGTTTTACTATGAAACCGAATGCGCATGTGCAAAAAAATATTTAAACCTAATATATTCTCGGTTTCCATTTCAGTCTATGTACAGCTACTATGTATGTAAGATATGTAATATGCGCAATAATTGCAGTTACTCAGGCTCTCTTATGCTTGTATCTACATGTGGTCTATATGTATCCATGCATCTCTATTTTTTGCTATATGAGGTACTGCTGCAGCGTGTACGTAGCCAATCCTATCTTTAAAGTCTCTTAAGCATTCCGCAGAACCTTTGTTAAAGGCATGTAATAATGCCTGTATATTTATGCATGCACCACTACCTTTGTATACGGGACCCAACCCTATTTAATTGTGATTTGATAAGCGCACCTCCGTGCAGTGATTATTTATATGTCCCTTTGTAGGAGCCAAATCTTATCTCCTCGCCTTGATTTTGTCTAAAAGACTTGACCCTTTTTCGTTGGTTTGTGTTTGTAGGAGAGCCATACACTTTTGTTGTTTGTATATTTGTAGGGGAACCCGGCCCTATCTCTTAGAGCCTGAACGCCTGGTTGAGGGTGACAGTAGCGATAATAACCGATCTCAAAACAAGAATATGTGTGTAATGTCATAGTTACCCAGGCGTTCCCACAACTTATTTCTGTTGCAGGAACGCTATGCTAATATTTCTCTAGCTCTTTGTTATTCCCTCCCTATAGAAGAGAAGAGGCCAACAACCAACAACTATGCGAAGTGTGCACCGACAAGAAAAACAGCAGAGTTGAAGTCGACATAATATATAGAAATTTGACCCGTGAAACTCGTCCGCATCGATGAACAATTAATAGAAAAACATGTCTAAATAAATAACGGAAGACCGAACATATGTACCGAAGCGGAGAGATTGTACTAGTAAAGGCTAAGCTCACAGAACAAGATAGTATGGTGACTGTCGGGGTCGGGGTAGAACTAACTTCAGCGCCTCTTACGGCCATGGGGTAAAACCATAGAACTAAATTAATTGTACTGTGGTCATATGGTCGTTTGGTTGCTGACTACGTTTGGTATTGTTAGGCTTTGCAACAAGTTATTTTCTATTAGCTAATTTACATTACTTTTCTTTGTAATATAAATATATTTTCGCATTTAAATTGTTGCTTTTTTGTATAAATATGATTTAATTTAATTTTAAATAATTATACTTGTAAGGCTCCAGAAACGAGCACTTCGCAGCAGTCTGCAGCTCGGTTACTATCAATATTAAAAATAATGAACGTAATTATTAACAATTTTTGTGTATTCTAATGTCGGTAATCGGTTAAGAAATCTATTAACATGTTAATAAAGCGATTTAGTAGTAAGTAATTACATTCATTATTTTTAATATTGATAGTTATTGAGCCATGCACTATTGCGAAGCACTCGTTTTTGCAGTCTTAATTCTATTCCGCTTAATACCATTACAATCTGTACCTTTGAAAAACGCGTCTTCACTTTAACTGTACACCATGATCGTAAAAGGCGCTGAGTTTTTACTCCCACCCCGACAGTTACCAATCTTTCTTGTTCTGTGGCTACGCTATATGCGCTCCGACGAAACTACAAGGAAGATTGTCACTATATGAGAAACAGCAAAGTACGAAAAAAGCCGAGAATGAACGATCGCTATTACCTCGACCGTCAAATGGGAGACGACTGCCCGTACTTGAAAACATTGAATATTGAAACCTGCCGCCGATATTCGTACGACGAAATTGTATTAAATGGGTCTAATATTAGGCACATGTAGTATGAGTATTATGAATGGCTGAATGCATAGATAATGCGTCATGTACACACATATTATACGATAAAATCATATATATTATGAAAAGAGAGAACAATAAATGACAAAAATGGAAATAAAATAAAATTAATTAATAGTAACACATACAGTTTCAAAAACATAAAGAGATATAAAATATATAAATTAGTGGAAGTGCATAAAATAGAATAAATTTCCTTACAAAAGTAAAATTCTTACAGAAAAACAAACGGATAATATTAAATCCTTAACAACAAACTGCTAGTAGGTCGCGTCTTCCTTTCATTTCATTCATCAAATACGTATTTCAATGGGCGAGCGTTCATCGACACCATGCAACAGATAAGATAGGAGCAGATGTAAAGAGTTTTACTCGATAAAGACCTGGCAAACATTTGCTCGATCTACACGTATTCATGGGTTTGTTTATATATCTGGAGCCATAAATCTTAACTACAGTCTAGTCATATAAATTTTTCGCTTACCTTATTTTATTATTAGAATTTCCTATAACATTTCATAGTCTTGCGATTACTTTAACATATTTGTTGGTTAAACAAAATGAACATGCGAGAACATGTACGTAGAACAAAAAATGTTCAACGGAAGGAAGTGCTTTGCATAGACGAGTCCAAGCGTTCGGCCAAAAACTAAGAATTTTCGTAAAGAAGTCTAACCAATCATTTGCAAACAATCGAAAGCACATGGCATTGCTAAGTACATAATACTTACAAACGCAAATAACAATAGTTAGTAATAATAGCATGATGTGAGAAGCTGTCACTGATAGGATTTTCTACAAAAAGTACGGAGGAAAGTTGGTCACGAAAGTATTAGCTGCTAGAAGGGATATTAATTCGATGAAAAGGAAACTTAATATTCGGTAGATTTCTCTTATTTTGTACACTTTACTTATTCTGCCCCTATGCAAAGGTTTTCGCAAGAGAAGTATCGCATAATCAATTTTTGCAATTACATGCAATACAGCTTGAGACTGCCCCGACGTTCTAGTTATCGGATGTATTTACATTCGTACGTCTACATGCTCCTGCTATAGCCACCTAGATAAAGGAAGTTGCAATCAACCACGTTTTGTACGATGTGCGCACCTGCAATGGAGTGGTCGGCTCCCTAGTAGACGGTAACCACATTTTTCACACGGGAAACCATGTTGGTGCACTTCGGCGAATACTTTTTGTTTAGTGTATAACTCCCGTCCGGTGAGTCGACCGACTAGATCATCCCAAAGGTCTCGGCAACAATTTGGTATAAAATTCCTTGGTCCGACGATGTACTGTTCAAGTTTTACATTCAATGTGTTAATATATGCGTACATATGAATATGTATTATTTAATAATAAACATTAACAAATACACATCCAAATAAAGGTAGAAAGCAAACAACGATGAAATGTTAAGCCCCAGCGCTAACTATACAACTGTTAGCATTTATTTGCAGAATTGTATCACCCTTATAGTCAGTAGCTTTCTAGAAAACTGTTTATGAATGTTACTTAACTCGAAATTGTGCCTGTAACTTCAGTAGACATTTGTATTCTAAAACAGTTGTTGTGCATGACTAAACTTTAACCAACTAAAGCAAGTAAACAGGTTTCTACTGGCGATTAAAAGAAATGAATATATAACAAGCGAACTATTTTCGGAATTGGACCGTGTCGTGATGAGACATAAAAAATGAAATAAGAGTCAGAGAAAATAAGAAATAAAAAGAAACAAAAAGAAAAAGAAATAAAAAAAGGGGGTGAAATAAAGAGTAAGAGAAGGAAAGAGAGAAGGGAAGAAACGAAAGAAAAAGAAAAATAGAAAGGTGGGATCTCGACTTTCACCTCCGTCGTAGGAGACCTCTTCAGGAGAAAATAGGGAAACCAAAATGGCACGGTAACTCGACGTGTTAACCACACTAGAGGCGAAAACCTTCAGAAGGTTACCCTTAATTCATTTTTTGCATCTCATCATGACAAGGCCCAACTGCAGAAATAGTTCGTTTATTACTGACTCTGGCCGTGGAAGCCTAGGTATTCATTTTAAAATGAATATATTGTAAAATTTCTCCTAAATATGCAGATATAAACAACCAGGCCACAGTAACACGCAGCATAAGATTTTTTTAAGTATGGAAAATAAGACGAAGGAAACCGCACAAATAATCTGTTAAAAAAGAAGAGAAACAACGAAAGAGTTTAACGTCTTGGCTGTTTGCATTGCAGATTAAGTTCACCTTTATTCATTATACGTACAACTTACAAGACGTGTACGGTATAATAGGTAGATCTCAAAGGCGCGTGGGGGACCAGTCGCCCGCTGAATAAACAGTTATACGTTGTGTGTGTTATATGTAAGTACAAGTAGTATCTTATTCGATTATGCTAATATTGGGCACGAGCCGGTTATTTGAACGTTTTGTCAATCACCCGCTGACGTTCGCACGAAGCCAATCTGCGTGCCCTCTAGTTGTAATCGTAAACATTTGATACTCCTTGATAGAAGGCGATTGCCTTCGATCACTTCGATGGGCACACATACAAAACGTAGGCAATGAAATAGTTGACGTTCCAACAATTCGAACTGTTAAAGAACGTTTAAACTCTTATGTAGTGGCGCTTTCACAATTAGTTGCGTTTGTATTGTATTCTTATTTATGTTATTGCGTTATCCTTTCTTGCATTTGACATTTTACTGATGGCTTATTTTGTTTCTTATATCACTTAGGTATAATTCTTGATATGTACTTTCTAATCCGCTTAGTCTATGTATCTCTACTGTCATCAGATCATTAGGTTTATTTACTGCGCTGGAAAGTATGCAATATTTTTGAAAATTTAATAGTGATAATTAGAGACTAGATTATATGCAAAGTGCATATATTTTATTTTATTTATTATATTTTACGACTATATATAAATGTCTTACACTGATTAATGTTAATTAGCGTTAATTAACGTTAATCAGTCTAAGACATCTACAAAAATAAACTGTATTTTTTCTACACCCAATTATTACAAAATGCAGAGGATACAGATTAAAAAAAACATTACAGAGAAAATCACAAGGCTGAATACAAAATACAGCAAAACTTTTTTTGGTCTTCCATTACAATAAATAAATTTAAAAGAGGGAACATGCCTAATTCTAGCTTAAAACCCAAATTCTGTAACTCATAGATTGAGCACAGAAATGTAGTTCTTGCAACAAAGAACATCGCAAATAACTCAGAATCGGAAACATTTAGAATAACAGAAGGATTGAGACAAGCATCGACTCTAAGCTCAATATTGTTTATTACATATATGGACGAAATAGTCAAGACATGCACAAAGAAATGTAACAAGATATGAGTAGGACATATTAACTTACAACGAGTCTAAGTACCTGAAGGAGTGTTTGCAGACGATGTAGTGGTTGTGGCAAAACGTGAAAAAGATTTATAGAAAAATTTAGAAATATGAAACTCCACATTAAAAGAGAGTGAAATGAAGATGAACAAAAATTGGCAATAGGAGAAGAACCAGTGCAGAAGAGAATTCAAATCGAAGGGGCGGAAATCGAACAAGTAAGAACGTGCCAATACCTAGGAATGTTATTCGGCGAGGGTGGGACGCAAGTAGCACACACCAATAAAGGAATTGAGAAAACAACGAAATTATACTATGCTATAAATAGTAAATTTATAAACAAGAAAGAAGTCTCGGAAAAGGAAAATAAAGGTATATAAGTCTAACACATGGGCTGAAAAGTCCCGGGCCTAACACATAGATGACGCTAGTTTTATTGCAGTCACCTTTCTCTCGGTTAGTACTAACCTTCAAAAGACAGCTGTTAAAATTTCATGATATTCTATTCATTAGTTTGTGAGTTATTGTGCTAAGAGTCACGCTACTTTTGTTATTTTCAAAGCAATGGATCAAAAACAATTTCGTGTTTTAATTTTACACTGCTTCTTGATGGGAAAAAATACCGTTCAAGCGAAGCAATGGCTTGAAAAGTGTTATTGGGACTCCGCTCCATCAGAAACAACAATAAAACGTTGGTTTGCTGACTTCAAACGTGGTCGTAGAGACACCGATGATGCAGAACGCAGTGGACGTCCAAATGAGGCGGTAACACCAGAAAACATCAAAAAAATCCACAAAATCGTTTTGAATGATCGAAAAGTGAAGTTGCGTGAGTTAGCTGACATCGTAAAGATATCAAAAAAACATATTGGCTTTATATTGCATGAGCATTTGACTATGAGAAAGCTCTGCTCAATGTGGGTGCCGCGTTTGCTCACTGTTGACCAAAAACAAGAACGTGTTGATGATTCCGAGCAGTGTTTGGCCATGGAATTTTTGCGTCGATATGTGACAATGGATGAAACATGGATCCATCACTTCACTCCGGAATCAAAACGATCGTCATCTGAGTGGACAGCAACTGATGAACCTCGTCCGAAGCGCTCGAAAGCACAACAATCGGCTGGAAAGGTTATGGCCTCGGTATTTTGGGATGTTCGTGGTGTAATATTCATCGACTATCTTGAGAAAGGAAATAGCATCAACAGTGAATATTATATAGCGTTATTGGAGCGTTTGAAGGCCGAAATTGCAAAGAAACGACCGCACATGGGAAAGAAAAAAATGCTGTTTCATCAAGACAACGCACCGTGTTACAAGTCAATCAAAACAATGGCAAAACTACATGAATTGAACTTCGAATTGCTCCCACATCCACCCTATTCGGCAGATTTGGCTCCCAGCGACCACTGTCTATTCGTAGACCTCAAAAAAATGCTCGCTGGTAAGAAATTTCGCACGAATAAAGAGGTTATCGCTGAAACTGAAGCCTATTTTGAGGCAAAAGATAAATCGTTCTACAAAAGTGGTATTGAAATGTTAGAGCAGCGCTGAAATGATTGCGTTGCTCTTGATGGAGATTACGTTGATGAATAAAGCTAATTGTGAACCAAAGAAAACGTGTTTTCTTTGTTAGGCCCGGGACTTTTCAGCCCATGTGTTATTTATCGAGCTATATTTGGCTGCGAGGTACAAACCATGGAAACAAAGTATCTGAGAAGAATTAGAGGGATCACAAAATACGATGGAATGAAAAACGTCGATATAAGAGAAGATTTAGAAGTTAATTCAGTATTGAAATTTATTGAGCAGAAACAACTGAAATGGTGGGGCTATCTGCAATGAATGGATAATGGGAGACAATCTAGAAAAATATGGAAAGGAAATATTGCGAAAAATAAGAGAAGAGGAAGGCCAAGGAGACTTGGGATAATGTCATAGAATAAATTTTGGAAAGAATGGGTAAAAGATGAACTGAAGCAGCTAAGAAAATTAAGAAATTAAATTTATAATTAAATGATTATTTTACATGTATGCATCAAGTTCATTATAAATAATTTCGGTTTTACGCAGCATATCGGATAAACGTTTTGAATTTAATAAAATTGTAATGTGATCAGCATATAATACTACTTGTTCTGCGTGAATTAAAGCTACTGGTAAGTCATTGATGAATAATAAAAATAATGTAGGAACCCCTTGAAGTATACCAATATTTATATCTACAAAATATGATTGCGAATCCTCAATGCAGAACTACAGTCACTGTATTCCTCTTTATTATTTCTATCACAGCGAATCTTCTAAAAATATTCTAATATAACAAATAACCCGAAGCAATTTAATGTAAATGTTAAATAGGCTTAATCCACACATATTCCATATTACCCAATCCGTATACAGACATCTTACGCTATTATTATTATTAGTATTACTATTATCGCACTCCGCCTGTTTATCTGTAACTTAACTCTTGAATAAGCAGCTGCACAAACACCTAACAACTCCTCTTCGTTCTTTTTTCATACATTCTCCGACAAAATATATGTACATGCATAAGTGCTTGGCGATATCATCATCCTATTTCCTCGTAATACAAAACTGGCCAGTATTTATATCGCGTAATACATGCGACGTTTAGCGCCCGACGCATGTTAATAACATCGCAATAAGCGAATTCAAAACTACTGAATCATCAGCGACAACTGCAACGAGAGCGAGGGGGCTTTGTTTAGCGCAAACACCGTAGTAGGCTGAGTTGCAGTTATTTATCGTAAGACCAGGTCGAGGAAGAGAACGCGAATGAAAAAGTTGATAGAGGTATAACGGCGCCTTATACGAATGCCAACGTCTCATCTACGTTGAAATATCGCCAATAATATTGGGAAGAATTAGTGAGTTAGAAATGCTTGCTTTTCAAAGGTATCACGCCGCATCGGAAAGCTATAATATATTATGAACGGCGTGTTTATTAATTTATGTTTAGTAGTTAATTTATACGCAAACTGCTAACATGAATACTTTAACACGGTTAAGAGCGATTCTGTATAAATTTACTCTAGGACTTTCTCGGGTGGTATATGTAGATTACTATATATTGCAACAGTCGACAAAGTAATTGAAAACAGAATACCCTTGTTTTAATTCATACAAACATTCGAGCTACTTACACATAAAGAAAGTATAGTTGTATATATGTATCTACACTACCGTTCATAATAGCACGGGCACTTCCTATTTCATGCAAATTTAATGCTTGCTTCAAAACTTTAAACAAAAAAATTATAGGAAAAATATTTATTCATCTACGACTTATTGCACATGTATACACAAAATAAAAATTAATAATACACAGTAGAACACATAAAGTAAGTTATACTTTCTTTTCATCGAAAAATCCACCTCTTGATCTAATAACTGCTCATATAAAGTGCAGCATTCTTCTTGCCAATCTCCTCAGTGTATCTCGAGGAATATTGTTCCACCCCCTCTGTAATACCGTCCGAAGATGGGTTTTCAACGTTGGATATTCCCTTCTAATTTGTCTGTCCAGTTCGTCCCCCAGAGGCTCTAGAGGATTAAGATGCGGACTCTTCTTTCATTCCCCGCGTCAGCAAGGTAGCTTTTGCATAATAATTATGTGTGTTTGGGATCGTTATAGCGCATCAACTCAAAATTGTTGCCTATTAAGCACAATCCGGATCGTAGAGCATTTTCTTTTAATAATAATGCGGTTTATTAGCACAAAATACAAGATAAATATAAATAAACAATACAAGGCAAACATAAATAGAAATGTGTCAATAGGTTCAAGATCAGCGACTTACAAAATAAGCAGCTGCTCTTCCTCCCAAACACGAAGATGGCCTACATAATATATACATACATAATAAAAGTATAACTATACGGCTTAACTAACACTTAAATTGAAATTACAATTAACTGGGAATGAAAAATAATATATGAGTAAAGAAGCTAAAACAGAAGAAAAGAAAATGCTAACTATGTGTAAAGGTAGTGGCGCTTACGCAGGTGACGGGCAAATAGTGTTGGCTTTAAGATTCGACGCTCCAATGGGATTACGTTAATATATTTGACAATCATGTAAGAGAATGACGTTTTAAACATCTCTAGACTGTGAACTGGAGGGGTGAGTAGACCTCTAAATCTTAAATTAATATTGTGAACGTCTGTTCTAAAGAGGATCTTACGGTAGAGATAGCTAGGTTTTTTATAGTAAATTAATTTGTGATAAAAAATAGTAGCACAGAGCCCAGCTCGAAGTGACATACACAACCAGCATACCCATCTCAGAGTGTGGGATATTCTTTCAAACTTACGAATGCCGTAAATGAATCTTAAACAAGAATTTTGCAGTCGCTGGATTCTAGCTCTATCAACACCATCCAAGCAGTTATAGTAGACCCTCACGCAAAAATTAAATCTAGATAAGGCAAGAAACTCACAGGGTGCTTTCCTTAAATTTAAATCTAAACATTCTTTATTGCCATATAAAATTTTCAAATTATAATAACCAAGTCTTAGTAAACGAGATATGTGTTCTTTGAAACGGAGTTTGGTGTCTAAATAAAGTCCTAAATTACCCGCACAATCTGATACAGAAACAATTTCGTTATTAATTCTGATTTGAATATGCGGTATAGCAGCATTGCGATTTTTAGTGCGACCAAAAACCAAGACAGAAGTTCTCTTTGTATTAATATGAAGACAATGCTTTAGTGATATGTCAACAAGCCTTTGAAGATCGTTATTTATATTAGAAGTGGCCCCGCGCGCTTTGTCGCTATTAAACGAACAATAAATTTGCGTATCGTCAGCGTAAAGGTGGTATTTACAATGTTTTAAGCATTTTACAATATTACATCTATAGATAGTATACAGTATAGGGCCAAGGATACTATCCTGGGGAAGGCCAGACACTATAGGAAGTGGAGAAGACAACGAACCATTGTATGAGACTACCTTAGTTCTATTTGACAAGTATGAAGCGAAGAACGATATGGAATTAACACTAAAACCGATGTGCTTGAGAATAGCTAGTAAAAGAGAATGGTTAATGGTATCAAAGGCTTTTGAATAATCCAATAAAATTAAGGCAGTAGCTTGGTTGTTATCTACGTAGCAAATCATCAACTATGTGAGCCAATGCAGACTCACAACCATAGCCTGTGCGAAATCCTGACTGCAGAACAGGTAAAATATCATGAATATCAAGAAAGTGTCGAATTTGTAAACTAGCTGCTTTCTGTAGTAGCTTAGATATCAGAGATAGATCAGAGAAATCAATCTGTGTTTTAGATTTTGGAATAGGTATGATAATGCTCTTTTTCCAGCAATCAGGAAAAATATTCTCCAACAAGCAGGTATTAATTAGATGTGCTATTGTCGGCAACAAATGTGGGAAACACAGAGTTAGCATTTTAATAGAGATGCCATCAATACTGGTTGATTGTGATTTAATAGAATTAAGTAAAACATTAATACATAATTTACAAGATCAGCGTCAGCAGAGCCGTTGCTCATAAAGCCAAATAAATGATAATTAACTACGTTAATGTCCGACAAACGTGCTGATAATTTGGAGCTTTTGTGGTTGTTGTAAATGTTTAATGATTTTAAGTTTTTCCATAGAAGTTTTGCAATATTTCACGATAATTGTCCTTCTTCATTTCTTCATCAATTTCCACAAGGTCGCCTGTTCCACTTAATGAAAACCAACCCAATACTAGAATGGTAGCACTACCTCTCTTTATTGTTGGTGTAATGCACTCAGGAAGCATTTTTTCTTCTGAGCGCCTGAGAAATGTTCTACGGTTTTGACATCATCAGTCCATAGTACGTTTCCACAGTATTCTGTGCAGTCTTTGTGAATGTTAACCCACTAGAGACGTTTTTGTTTATTCCCACGATGTAGCAACGGTTTTATTTGTAGCAATACGGCCGTGGAGGTTAGCTTCTTTTAAACGACGTTTCACCGTGTTAACGGATATCTTCCTGTTTCTACTCCGATTCATTTCCGCTGTAATTTCAGGAACCACTGCTCGTATATTTCACTTACTAAGCAATTTTATGCGTTTATGATCGTCCCTGGATGTTGCTCGACGACGTACTGGACGATTTTTGCTAGCAAGTAACCAGTTTGTTCGAAGCAGCGAACAGATAAATTTACTGTGAATTTTTTACATTAGATCGCCCGAAAATATTCCGTACAGAATATCCTTCTTGATGTAGAGTTTATATTGCTGTTCGCGTTTCAACATTAAGCGATTTTCCGCAGAGCATTTCTGCATAGGGATCAGATTATTTAACTCGCACAAAGAAGTAACAATATCGAGCTGCGCGTAACGGTATCTAATGATAAACTAAATACACTGTTGATGTAATCTATACATACTTTATGGAGTAAATACCCTCTTTGCAGGAATTCAGACAATTCTTAGAATTCAGGTTTCATTTATACTGACATAAAATTTCTACCCGTATATTACTTAAAATATCTGTATCCGGTATTGTTTGCATTGTATCCAATTATTTCACGGTTTTGAAAGGTAATATTCCAGTTTCGTTATTCAAAAATTTAATTCTTTAATTAGTAAATTGTGTACATGCTTATAGGGTTATTACATGATTGAAGACTTGTTTTTAAAATATCTTGTCAACATTTTTCATTCTATTATGAATGGTGGTGTATATATGTGGATGAAGCAGTCACCAGTAGAAATGACTATCCACAATTCCTTGGTGAAAACAAGAAGAATGTCGATGCACGTGAGTTCGCTCTTGAATATAACGAAGCGTCAATGGTACACAACATTATCACGATGAACGATGAACGCATGACTTCTACGAAGTACCAGGATTAACCTTTACCTTCTTTATCGGAATGTAGCGCTCGAGCTTCCAGCTACTCGATCCACCTTCGGCCCGAGCGACTTCAACATTATCAAAACTACCGAACCCAAGATATTGGAAACAAAAGCCAGTCAACCAATCGAATGCGGATACATTACTATTGAGCATAGCCAATGAGGCAATTACGACAGAGAAAGTAGGTTCAAGTGCTTCTTTGTTTCTATATACTGTAATGATACAAATTGTTGTCCTTTATTTACCAATGACTTTCTTCTATAATTTTACCAGTTCACCTATTCCAGATATATTTTTCGTCACTGTTTGGTGCACGCCGTAAATTTTTATTTGATTGATGTTAGAAGTTGGAGGCGAAGTACCGTCAGTACTCCCCCTTTATGAAATTTTTAAGCACAGATATTCAATCTGTACAGGTTTCTTTTAAAAATATTACACATATCTACTTTGGGTATCCTTTAATAACTAATTATTCACAATTTTCCTTGTTTAAAAAAAAAGTCCCTTCAACAACACTTGCAAAGGAGACGTAAACTTTACTATCGTTCATCTTATATATTGCTCTTCGTAAACATATTTCTGATGTAATTAAATTTTTCTAAATTTCACCTTTAAAAGACGTTTAATATACAGTACTCACACATTTCAATTACATTGTACGAATATGCATTATTCCGAAATTGTACTCATAATCTTCGAAATATCTCGTACGACGAAAGGATGGCACGACTGGCAGCAATTTCCTTTATAATATCATACATGTCGAGTATGTGGGTGTATACTGAGTGGCCTACCATACAGACCTATAGGCGAACCAATGCGTTGCCCAAGATATAAAACAAAAGAAGAACAGACTGATGAAGATCGGAAACAAAAGTGAGAGATGTTGGCGTTTTTATTCTCCTAAGAAAGTATAAGTGGTTATTTTTCTCATATAACTAAAATTATAAATATCTTCGTATTATTTTTAATAAGTGTATCAGCTGATACTACATATGAAATTTGGAAGTTCCGGACACTTACGTTGGAAGCCGAAGGCCAGTGCATCCTAAAGCCGAGGTAGTGAGTACGATTTCAAAGGCCATAGACGCCGAATCTTCTTAATTTCTTCAAAATTAATTCTATCTCGATCTCATATTTAGTTTCATAAATTAATTAGAATATTTCAAGTTTAGCTAGTCAGGGATTGCCTTAGGTTTTCTGTAAAAACATTTTCTTTGTAAAAAAGCGGTATATATAGATATATTTTTTGTTATTTGTTAATATATTTGTTTTTTTTTAACTTTACATTTGGTGTTTTAATTTAGAAAACATTTTCACATAATTCTAAACAAATAAGTCAAAATTTCAATTCAAAGAACCCAGTTACATAGATGAATGAATATATCAATTACTCGTTTCCAATTTAGATAGCATTGACGGAAATATTCATATTCGTCGAATTTGGTTTATTACTATTCGAGAAACTAATGTGTGTATGGTAACTACATGCTAGTACAAAATTTTAGAACGTTCTGCTTAATTTAATTGTAAAATTGTATTGAATATACGTTGGTTGCTGGTGCTCGAATTTGTAAGTTTTCTTGTTTTTCTCTAGTTTTTCATTGAAATTTCTAAAATAAATGGTTTTTTAGTGATTGTTAGATTTAAGTAGTACTAAATCTATGAGGTATAAAATACATGCTTTTATAAAGAATTGCGCAGATAAAGGTATCCGTCATAGTCTAATTCATGATATGCAAGCATATTATATTTGTGTTATATAGTAGATACAGTAGAATCTTCACGTTCAGTTGTAAACGTTACAGCTACTATATGGTACTACAAAGCGTCTGTGGTATATTGTTTTTACGACATGGTAAAATCGCACGTCAAAAGAAGAGAGGAAGTATTAATATTAAAACCCGTGAAATAGTGTTTAATGTCTTTAATTACCATGAGGAAACTTTGCCTGATAATCAAAAACAAGAAATCAAAAGAATTGTGTCGAAGGCAGTTGGTGTATCAGTAAGAAGTATTGAACGCATGATAGAAGAAGGAAAGAAATCTGCAAAAGGTAATAAACTAATGCATGTGACTCCGCCAAAACGACCACGTAAATGTACCTCACTCAACTTGAAAATTATGAAAAAACTTTATTTCGGCATTTTGTATACAATTTCTATACTACTGACAGTTGTCGCCTAACATTGAAGGCGTTACAATAAAAGTTGCGTTCTGAAATGTCTTCAAGATTTAGGTCTTTGCCACCGGAGTACAAGAAATAATCGTCGGTTATTAATCGGAAGAAATAATATTAGAGAAACACAAATTCAGTATTTACAAGAAATACTTCCTCTTCCGTGAAGGAAATAGGCCTATTATCTATCTGGACGAAACATATATACCTTCGGCCATACTTTACCCAAAATTTGGGGTGATAAACAAACAATGGTATATTCTGAAATATTTCCTTATTACAATATATGCTGGTAGTACAACAGCCTTCGTTCCAAATTATTTGCATAGTCTTCACCAGAAATGTTCAAACCGCAGTTGTATTCTCCGATAAAATATTACAATAAAGATTACATTCAATATAAATGTAATAGTATACGATAAGAGAAAGAACACATTACGTTGAGAATATCTCTTTATCATCCGGATTTTAATTTAAAAAATAGTAGCGAAATTTAAGGTAGGGATTACTTTAGAACTCGAAAAAGAATTTCATTTAACAACGGCAGATGAATGGAAAAAGTATTGTGATCACGTAACAGAAGCATTTATAACTTATGACGATTATTTCAAATTTGATAACAATTCCGAAACTGACCATTAATACGAGGGCTATTCGTAAAGTAAAGAACGTTTTGTTTTCACGCATGATCGCGTCCTCTCACCATCACCGCTGATCCACCACTGACCTTGATACTCATCCGCTTCAGTTTGGCGGCAGCTACGATGCAATATGGTTGATTACTGCTTAGTTGCGCGACTTTGTGTGACAAAATTGACGATCCCGCCATGTGAGGTGCGCAGTATTATCTGCTCTTTAAACTGAGGTTTACGGTAGTGTGATGAACGAAGTGTCAGTTGGGAAGTGGTATACCATGCTTAATGGCAGAGGAAAAAGTGTTCACGATGAAAATCACTCGGGCCGGCCCTCAATGGTGATTGACGAACTCAAAACTAGGATTGAAACAGAAATCCAAGCAAATACTCGTCTCACAATTAGTGAACTGCACTCATTCTTTCCAGAAATTTGAAAAACTATGTTGAGTGGAACTGTTAGTGGAGATCTGGATTATAATAAGGTGTGTGCCAGGTGGGTTGCTTGAATTTTATCAGACGTACACAAAACCAAACGAATGGCAGCTGTATTGACATTTCTCAGTCACTATGACAACGATGCTGATGAACTTTTGAATCACATAGTTACTGATGATGGGACTTGGATATCACATTTCACACCAGAAACAAACCGCCAATCACTGGCATCATCTGCAATCCACAACGAAACTGAAAAGAGAAAAACAAATTTCGAGAATCAGAAAGATTATAGCTACGGCGTTTTGAGACGTTGATGGTGTCTTATGCTGATCGGCTACATACCTAGAAGTGAGACCATAAATGCAGCGGCCTACTATCAGATGCTTCAACGACTTCGCACCAACCAGCAGCGTGGAATGCTGAGCGGTGAAATCATTCTCTTTCATAATAATGCACATCCGCATGCAGCAGTAGTGATACAGCATTAGCTTCAGCAGTTTCGGTGGAAAATTTTTCAATATCCACCATAGAGTCCGGACTTAGCCCTAAGTACGACAAGTTCCTAAATTTGAACGGTGATTACATAGAAAAGCTTGGGTACCTAACTTTATATAAAATACAGTTCCGTTTAATTATCCCTAACAAAAATTTCTATAGAAAAAAAAAGTTCTTTACTTTTCAAGTGACCCTGGTACATATTATATTATTTGTGTTTGTGGTTTGTATAATCCAAACGTGACCGAAGAGGACATCAGCATGCGCCGGAATTCGCCTAAGTAAAAGGAACGAACCGTGCGCTGTTGTGTGATATCTGGTTTCCTTTGTTTTTACCCTGAAAGAAATTTCGAATATTGTGCACCTCTGGATAAATTTATTTTCTATTAAAAGGATTATCTCTATACCAACGTTTTTGTTCATTCTGTAGCTACAAAAATGGATTTTACAGTTTCGCATGGAACAAATGATTTCATAAACATTTACAATAACGTTTATTTCGTGAACTGGCTGTGTAATGGAATTGAAACCCATTGAAAAGTCGTATTTTATGCCATTTAAAATCGCAAATGTAATACACACTTTCGGCGATTTTAATTTCAATTTCTGTTTTTATAGAATCTGTATAAATAATAGCAATTCGTAAAAATCTCTCATCCGAAAAATATTATATAAATGCATATACGTAAATCATACTTCCTGTTAAAAGCACTAGCAAAACGTATCATGAATTTTAATTCTATGTATCAAAATTTTACGTAGCGAACAATGAAAAACTGCAACGCCTCCTACCGCCACGCGTAGTTCGCCGAATATTCGTACATATTTCGCGCGCGTCACTCTAGTGCCTACGTTACCCTTTAGTTCGTCCACTGGGAAATGAAATTGTGGTTTTATTTCCTGTTTATGCGGAAATTAAGCTATTGAACGCAAAAGTGGCTCCGTTCCATATATGCATGCATTTTAGCGTCGATCTTCGTGGCTTTTTTACGTTACCCTCGTTTCGTTACCTCCATCCCCTTTTTAATTAAATTTTTAAAATGGGACACGTCGAGCTTTCGCTAATGGCAGTCCCTGAAAACGTCCGCATGCTCCAAACGCGGGAAGATTATAATCGCGTCAAATAGATTTTTAATGTGACCCTCGCGTAATTTTGCGGAATTAGTCGGCGGACGACCGTAAGAACTCCCCCGATGCTCTGATGCATTTCGCTGGAGGTAGTTGGATGACAGCGAAAGTAATCTAATGGATGATATGCTAAACGCAACAGGTTCCCTTTTTTGTTTTCTTTAATTTATTTCGTCATGACTATAATGCTATATTGTCTAAATAAACGTAATTAACGTTTGTTACCACAGATACAATATGAATATGTAAGGAATAGTTACTTAGGCGAAGTATAGATGGCACCGTTAGTCTTATGAAAGTGTCTGATCCATCACAAATATACACTACTGGCCATAAGTATTTACCCACCCTTAAAACATTACATAAGCTAATCATGAATTAATCATAAAATAAACCTTTATTCTGTACTTATACAAAAAATTGTAACAGTTACAAAAATTAACTTAAATTTGCGATTAGTCAATGTGTCTATCTTTCGCTTTTATTACTGCCGCACACAATCTTAACATTTTCTTTGGCAACTTTGCCAGTGCTAACAGCTCTATTTGCCTCCTGTTCTTGCATCCAAAATACTGTTTTGGAGCAGATTTTCGGACTTGTCGGCCGAGTTCGTCCCACATAAACTCTATCCGATTGAGATCTGGACTTTGAGGTGGCCACTTCATAACAACGATTTTGTCTCTGCGCCCCAGTTGTTCCAAATACTCACGGCACAACGTTACGGTATGTTACGGATCATGGCAAAGTAGTCGGCTAGTCTCAACAAAGTAGGGCAAGTTACAGTGCAATGCGGAGCACAACGTAAAGGGGCCGAGCGGCTATATCAAGGCGAGAGTTCAGTAATGGTTACGTACTTGCATTATTTATGATTGTGACCTTCATGAGGACGCAGGAATGTTTACACAAAAAATAATGATAAGAATATATTATATAAGGTGCTGAAGCAGTTACTGTTTTAAGAAGTTTCCGCGAGGTCACAAACTGGGCGGCATCCATTAAGTATTAGAGTCATTAAATATGTTTCCAAACATATTTCAGTCAAATGACTACGGCGTCCGGATTAAATATTTTTTAATGATGGAAATGACCGTTCAGCATCGAATGATATTATATTTGCAAATTGAAAGTAAATGTGACAATTTAATGGATCTTTCGACGCACTTTCACAAATTTGTCTTAGTAAGAGAAAATGTGAATCCTTGTCAGTAACACAAATTTTCGTATCACACCTTAATTTTTCTCGCCTTCCGCCGTACATAGGTATCAGTGAACATCATCCACAATTTCAGCAGAGTCCACAAACGACAACGAATCATTTTGTAATTTTTCAATTTCCTTCCCTAGTCCATAGTAGTTCTTGCGAATACTATCTAAATCACATTTTGCCTGACTATCTTGAAGTCTCGGATCGCATTCTAAAACTACCTTCTTTACACCATCAATATGTTCGCAATAGTAAAACGCAGCATTTAACCATGCTCCTCAATGAGTAGCAATCGGCTGTGGTGGTTCAAGCACTTTGGGACACAGCTCGTGCAATCTTTTTGTACGTTTTGGGGACTTCAGAAATACTGCCTTCGTATGAGCTATTAAAGCATTTTCTCATGGATAACATATAGGGATCATTTGAGCCACACAGTTTAAAGCATTGTCGATATGTTAATGCAGGTCGGCACATTATGTACAGACTGTACTCGCAGTTGCATTTAAAAATACAAATATTTTGATAGGGATAAAAAATAATTTCTTTGAATAATCTCCAATTATGCGGGTGGGTAAACAATTGTGGCCGGTAGTGTAGGTATACTATAATGTGTTGAATGACGCGCCAACGACTATCGCTTTAAAACATACATTAAAGTATTAAAAAGCATTTGTGTATTAGGTTTCTTGCTTTAAAAGGTTGGCACTTGTGGAAATATTCGTAAGTGTCATATTAACTGATATGTTTTGCTTTAAAATATGTGGAATTGTTTTGTGCAATGCATTAGCTGTAGTAATACAAAATAGATTGCAACCATGTAATTCACTTACTCTGGAAATTTCCTTGCATGCGTAATATTTAGATACATTTGGTTAATAACAAATAACAGCATTTAATATGGTAATTGCAGTTTGAATGTTTATTGCACCATAGTCTTACCGGAGTTTCACTGCCTCGTTAATGAATCATTCCGATTTCTCTGTTTACATGTTAAGTTTTCGACCATTGTGCCTGCTGTAATCCTCTATATTTCTCTATTTTCAGGTCTTTATTTTCATCTCGTTACTCTCGAATCTTTTACGTCCTGCTCATAATTGTGCCATTCCTTTATTACCCGGCATTATTTACCGAAATCCAGTAGTTACCAAGACGTAACCACATCCAATGTGTACTATATTTATTTAATTAGTTGTTAGGTAATACTACATATTAACTTGATATATATATATTGTTTTCAAGCTCCATGTACCATATACTTCGCTGTTACGAAAATTTAGATTTTAAATCTATACTTTCAAGTATAATGGATAGTAAAGAAAAAAATATTTTACATTGTGCTTGTAATTTTAGCATACTTTGCCTTTGGATGTTGAAAAGGAAACTTATATACACAGTATGTTGAAAAAATAACGAAACTTTTTAAATTTGCCGAAACTTCTTAACGCCATCCATTTAAACAATATATAATTTGAAAGCTGTATATTCCCTCTACAAAACGACACTGCCAGCAGTAAAATTGATCAAGTGGTAGTTAAGTTATAGTGCATCTAGTCCTTTATAGTTAAGCGACAGTACTTCTTGTCGGTTCGCTACAAGCATATGATGGAACAACGAGCTAATTTTAAATTTTGTTTCAAGCTCGGTACAAGTTTTCCAGAAACATTTGAATAATGAGAAAAGTTGGTGATGACTGTTGTTGATATATGACGTGTGGTATAAGGTATTCAGGATAGTCGTGATGTTTTGGAGGACGACCCAAAACCAGGCCGTTCAAGAAACAAAAATCGGGAGGAGCTGGTCGAAATAGTGCATAAAATTATCGCATACGATGCAAATTCAACTGTGAGATGAATAGCGGAGAGATTAAATTCGACCAAAGACATGATTCACGATATTTGAACAAACGGAAAGTCTGTATTCCATTTGTGCTTCATACCTTAACTGAGGTCCAAAAAATTGCTCGCGTTGATGATTGCAAAGATTTTATTAAAACAGCCAGACAAAATCGCACGTTCCTAGAATCGATTGTAACTGGTAATGGGACTTGGTGCTTCAATTACGATCTTCAAACAAAACACCAAAGTGCTACGTGGAAGTCCTCAGGCTCTACAAAATCGGCAAAATTGCGATGCCAGAAGTCACGAGAAAGACAACATTGATTTGTTTTTACTCTAAAGGTATTCTACACAGGATCAGAATGTCACTGGCGAATATTATATGGGGATTGTAGAGTGTGTGTCGAAGAGAATCGTTCTAATGAGCGTTAAATGGCGAGCGCCGGGAAGTTGGTTTTTGCTGCATGACAATACACCACCACACAGGACCTATAGCGCCCAAGGCATTTTGTTATCCAAAATACCGTATAGGATATCGCCAATTTGTTCTTCTCAGATGCCTGTTGTCTCTACTATCTCTTTCACTTTCAATCACCGATTGGCTAACACCACATCATGAATCTTGTCGACCATTTCATCGTTGGTAGCAGTTTTTGGGCGTCCACTGCTTGGTTGGTCACTTGTGCTTGTGCGACCACGTTTGAACACGCTCACCCAGAAGCTGATGTTCGAAAATGATGGAGTACATCCGCCATGAACCTGTAGCAAAATATTTCGAATGTCCGTGGCCTTTTTTCCCAGCCATTCAGTGTTTCATCACTGCACGAAATTCGATTTTATCCATTTTTACGATACCGCCGGACTTGCTACGCAAAACACACTCTTAAACAACAATTATTGACGGTAGTCGTTTGAAATTTTTACAGTGAATCCACTCCAATCTTCGTGCGCTATCTCTTGCCGATTCCGGAAACAATTCAGGTCGCCCTCGTAGTTGTTTCTTTCCTATTTGAAAAGTTCCGTTATTTTTCAGACATACTATGTATGCACTGGGCAAGTAACTGATGAAACTTCCCCTTAACTATTTTTTAAAATATTATGATCAGATAAATATATGTAGATAGACGCAATTAAATACAGAAAAGGATAATTCCAACCGTAGAGTAAAGAATACTACAAAATTGAGGACAAATGTGTTTAACAATACTAGAAGGAATTCTAATAGTACTTTGCAAATCAAAAACGTTAAATTAACAATGTACAAAACTACATAGTTAAAGATATCAGTAACCGTACTTAAAAACGTCTTGCCTCAAAAACTGTTTATATCTGTACAAAATATTAATCAATGACAAACGGAATTCGTAAGGTTTGAAACTACTCAATTTAATTTTGTTAATCAATTCACTACTTTACGTTTCATCCGAGACTTGTTGATAATTTATTACTTACTAAAACTGGAAATTTGAAATTACAGCCGTAGAATACTATATGCACACTGCCTTTCGCTAGTAACGCTACAAACGCCGCAATTTTGTTTCTAATATGGCTAAGTATAGATAAAATAAACTGGTTTAGTTTATTGCAAATTTAATTTTGTATTTTATGTAATTACGTTTCACGTAACCACTATTACCTATCTAGAGATAATAACGCACAGCTTACTTTGATACTGTACCTAGGTACTGTGCGATTACCAGTAACATAACGTACACCTTAAATAATGTCAATTAACACGTAAAATGACGCGTTTCATTGCGTTCGTGCGTTTATGTATGTAAAGTACCCTAGCAAGAAAAACAAGAAACAAACATCGAGATTTCTAAAAATTCTAAAGAACCTGTCCCATTAGCATCATATTCAACGTCGATGCGTAACATTCAAATGAGCACTTTTAGAGGAAGAAAAGGAAGAAAATAGGGGAGATATACCAGTATGGAAAAGAAAAGAAGAGAGAGAGAGAGAAGCAAATGATCTAAGGCAAGAGATTTTATTGCATTTGACCCCCGTTGCCTTGAACCCGCGTCGAGGTGACACCCAGATAGTGTAGGTGCAGGTGAGCAACGCCCTCTACATGTGCCCGCGTCTCGACTCTATTAATTTTTATAACTTGTCGAAACACATACGTTCACACTGAACTGGTACAATGAACTTTGTAAGGTTTACATTTTACTATATATACAATATATGTTCAATGCAAAATTGATTCAATTTGCGTGGGATTTATTTATATAAATAGCTTTGCAATATTGGCTAATACTGTATACTGTCTTCTTTTATTAACTATTAAGAAAATTCATCATAATTATTTCAAAATATTTGCATATATACTGTTATCGATATAACAACTAAGAATAGTTTCTCTACGTAATTGCATTACTTAATTCAAATTTCCTTATGACTTTGGAACGTTAGAATGTGTTTCCTTCTCCTTTTTATAATGACAGCAAATCGATCTAAAAAGTAATAAAGGAAATGGAATTTTTCAAAAGTAACTCTAGGTTAGTGTTGGAAAATAAAGAAAGAAATGAATATCGAGGATTATTAAGTGGGTATAAATATTCAACTAAATGCTTTGCAAACAATAATAAAATAAACCAATAATAATGTGCCTATTAACATGTATGTAGACTACCGTCCATAGTAGTTCGGACACGGAAATAGATTTAAAAAAAACGAGAAAATATTCAAACTTATTCTTCCAAAACTTAGACTTTCATTGCATTTTATCAATAGCAATTAAAATTAAACTACAAACGTAAAAAGAAGCAATTCTAACGAAAAATGAGCACAAAGTTATCACGCATTAGGCACCGCCCCCAAAGTTTACTCCTTCGACATTGTGAAAGCGACCTTCACGAAATAGATATCTTCTTCATCCGAAATTTCTTGCCACAGGTCATTCTGCCCCATTTTCTTCTTCAGACTAAGAGAGTATTATCACGTTTTTTTTTTGATTGATGCTTTTCTTCGGAATTTTCTAATTTGTTGTTTAAGATTTGGTCTCTTAAGGGTAGAGAATACCGTTAGACAGAGCTAGCATACTGTCACACAATCACACTGCAGAATAACATATGGGCTGAAAAGTGCCGGGCCTAACAAAGAAAACACGGTTTTCTTGGTTCAAAATTAGCTTTATTCATTAACGTAATCTCCATCAAGAGCAACGCAATCATTCCAGCGCCGCTCTAACATTTCAATACCACTTTTGTAGAATGATTTATCTTTTGCCTCAAAATAGGCCTCAGTTTCAGCGATAACCTCTTCATTCGTGCGAAATTTCTTACTGGCGAGCATCTTTTTGAGGTCTGCGACCAGCCAGTAGTCGCTGGGAGCCAAATCTGACGAATACGGTGGACGTGGGAGCAATTCGAAGTTCAATTCATGTAGTTTTGCCACTGTTTTGATTGACTTGTGACACGGTGCGTTGTCTTGATGAAACAACATTTTTTTCTTTGCCACATGCGGTAGTTACTTTGCAATTTCGGACTTCAAACGCTCCAATAACGCTATATAATATTCACTGTTGATGGCATTTCCTTTCTCAAGATAGTCGATGAATATTACACCACGTACATCCCAAAATACCGAGGCTATAACCTTTCCAGCCGATTGTTGTGCTTTCGGGCGCTTTGGACGAGGTTCACCAATTGCTGTCCACTCAGATGACGATCGTTTTGATTCCGGAGTGAAGTGATGGATCTATGTTTCATCCATTGTCACATATCGACGCAGAAATTCCGGTTTGTTACGTTTAAACATGGCTAAAACTGCTCAGAATCATCGAGATGTTCTTGTTTTTGGTCAACAGTGAGCAAACCCGGCACCCACTTTGAACAGAGCTTTCTCATAGTCAAATGCTCATGCAATATAAAGCCAATACGTTCTTTTGATATCTTTACGATGTCAGCTAACTCACGCAACTTCACTTTTCGATCATTCAAAACGATTTTGTGGATTTTTTTGATGTTTTCTGGTGTTACCGCCTCATTTGGACGTCCACTGCGTTCTGCATCATCGGTGTCTCTACGGCCACGTTTGAAGTGAGCAAACCAACGTTTTATTGTTGTTTCTGATGGAGCGGAGTCCCCATAACACTTTTCAAGCCATTGCTTCGCTTGAACGGTATTTTTTCCCATCAAGAAGCAGTGTAAAATTAAAATACGAAATTGTTTTTGATCCATTGTTTTGAAAATAACAAAAGTAGCGTGACTCTTAGCACAATAACTCACAAACTAATGAATAGAATATCATGAAATTTTAACAGCTGTCTTTTGAAGGTTAGTACTAACTGAGAGAGAGGTGACTGCAATAAAACTAGCGTCATCTATGTGTTAGGCCCGGGACTTTTCAGCCCATGTGTTAGCATGCGTATCTCTCGATTTTACTAACTTATAATCTTATTTCATCCTCCTCTTACTCAGAATTACAGCCATCGACACGTCGAAAGTGTGCTGCTCATGGTATGCAAAAAGCGGTTAGAAGTGAGGATGAGGAAAACTAAACCAGGTTTGCAGTGAACTAAAACCGTGAATGAAACCCGTTTCTAACGGATGTATTTGTTCTTATGACAAAATAAAACCATCCACAAAATACTGCACGTTGCTGATAATCATTATCGAGGATTTCTTACAAACAGGTTATATGATATGGAAATAATTGTTAATCTTTTTTTAAATTGTATGGCAACCCAGTTTGTTGAGAGAAAGTTATAAACGAACTGTTTGTCGAAAAAGTGAATCATTTCAATTGAGTGTATTCTGAAAAATATTGTGTATAACCAAAAAGAAGTTTGAGAAATGTATCTGGAAATTCTCCTAAATGATTTCGAATGGAGCACTTTCACTGTTTGTCGACGTTTTGATGATTTAGAAAATATGATTCCACAAATACTTTATGTACACTATCAACCATATTAGTTCCGATACATAACATATTAAAACTCATTTTTCCAAAACTTTTTATTGCATTTTATTAATAAAGATTAAAATTAAATTAAAAAAGTAGTTCTAACGAAAAATAATCAAAAACTTCTTAAACATTCGGTTCATCAAAGAAATTCCATTTTTCGCGAAGCTTTTACAATCAGAGGCATCCGCTTCACTAGTTTCTCAAGGACTCTACTTGGCATTCTAGTCCATTCCTCTTGTAAACTGTTCCACAGATGGCCTACGGAAGTAGAGCATACTTTTTGGATACTCTTGTCCAATTCATCGCATAACAACTCGATGGAGTTAGATCGAGGCTCGTTCTTCATTTAAGAACTCTTTAGATATTACTGCTGAGCGTTTGGGGTCTTTGTCCTGCATGAATACGAAATTTTCACCTATTAGACGTTGACTCGATGGTATTATATTTTCTTGCAGTATTTCTAAGTAACCGTCTTTTCGTAAAATACCTTCGATTCGCTTCAGGTCTCTTGTACCGACGTAAGAAAAACAAGTCCAAACAAGCACAAAACTTCTTCCTTGCTTGGCAGTTGGTACTACACAATCCTAAAATATTCTTTGGGCTTTCGCTCTTATTACAAAAACGCCTCTTAAAATTGTTCGGACATCTCACACTTTGACTTATTCACTGTAGTAACAAAATTTTCTTTGCACGGTCGCGATATTTTTCGGCAGCGATTTCTCGACATAAGTTGAAGACGTTACTTATTGTTCGGTTCCATTTCTTGGAAACTACATGTTACTTGTTTCGAAACAAATATTTATTCATCTGTTCATAATAAATTCAAATACTATTCATAATTAGTTAAATATACCAAGCCTTTAAGCCGTACCAAACATTAAATCCGAACAGAAATTAGGACAGTTTAAAAGGCCGTATATATTTTTCTTATAAAAAAACCATTCCGATATTTCAAATCATACATGTTTAAAATACAAACAGCACTTATTATTAAATTGCAATGAGTATTCTCAAAGAACGAACTGTGATATGCAAATGAACTACAACAGAACCCCAAACTGATTTTATAAAATGAAAATAACATTTCAATTGTACTACTGATTGTACATTATTTAATGTATTGATTGTACCCATCAAATGCTTTTCCTAATGTTCAATTGTTTGCTTTTCAGAGATACCTTAGAATCAATTTTGTACGATATATGTTGGAGACCGCGGTCGTTATTGTCTTTTAAAGAATCTACGTTTCCAGCTTGAAACCGCGTAGTAATTGGATGGGTTTGCCGGCGCTTCATTCTCATTTGCATGGAACTTCTTCTGGGCTCCTGTATGTCGTATCGCTGCTATGAGAAGAAAGCTTTCTATTACCTATGTGTGTATCAATTAAAAGAATCATGTATGTTCCTCATAGACAAATCTGGGAATATTATTATATATATATATATATATCCTCGACACGAAATCACGACGTCAAGAAGAAGATGTATGCGATTACATCGAAACGTCAGGACGCACATGGTTCTTCTAAAAACCAACGTCGAACGCGAAACAAACCCCGAGAGGATAACAAGACAGCCTTTACCCGCGAAAACATACTCTACAGGTTGTCCATGAAATAAAATAAAAGAGTATGAAGAATGGAAATATCTACTTTTATTAGACTTAAATACACAATATTTTGGAAAAATTTCGTCACAGACCTGAAAAAGAGAAATGACGAAGATATTTAAAGTAAAAATTTCTTTATTATTCACAGCCGAAATATTCGTACGGAAGCATGCATCGAACTCTTAGCATGCTGTTTGAAAGGTAGGCACTCTTACCTTGTAGTTTTTATAACATCGACAGGTATGTTACACATTTTGCATCCATAGGTGGCACATACTGCAATTTTCTAGAGTTCTTTTAATTCTGACGTTCGCGTCGCAATTGACTCAACATATTTTTGGATTTATGTTCTATATAATAAGACCTTTTCATTTACGGTACTTTTTTATTTTATTTCAATGACACCCTGTATATTACTTTTATAGTGCACGAGACAGTTCGATATTTTTCCCTTAGTGTAAAGCAGATTCGTCTAAATTTGTCTATTTGTTATGCCTATATGTATTTGTGGTCTTATATGGTCTTATACGGACTCTGTATGAATTTTAAATAAAAAATAATAAAGATTATTATTATCAACAGTAATAAGTTAGTACAATTATCATCCGGATTTGCATGCATTTTTCACGTATTTTTACGTTATAGTTTAAATAAACCTGTGTTAGCTTATGAAGAGTAGGTTTTCTTCTTCTAATTTAAATATTTTGAATTAGACGACACAGCTAAGATTCCTAGTTGAAAAAACTAACCTGTTAAATATTCTTATTCATTTTATGGATTTCTAACAAAAAATTCTATTCACACGTTTTTATATTCCAGCCCATTTATGTTTGTCAATTTCTTAGTCAGTAACCTGTGTGCCGAATGTCCGAAAAAAAATGGAGGAGTACAAAAATAGAACCGTGAACCCTGTCACACGCGGTCAGAATGTCATCAGTGACCTTCAACAATGCCCACTACCAGTTGTGTTTAGAATGAAAACCAGACTGATATATAGACAAAATGTTAAGAACATATGTAATGTATGTATATTACTAATTGTATATTTATGAATTCTCCAAATACTAATATATACATATTAATATGGAAAAATATGCCCCAAATCGACTACAGGTTAGCAGTCAGGCTTTTTGAATAGCGATATAACGATCGCGCTTTTCATCGTGGAACGTATTTTCAATGATACAAGCGCTATGTAGTTAAATATAAAAAGACTAGACGATTTTGTCATATCAATAGTTAAGTCGCCACCCATTAGTTGAAAATTGAAATAATTGCTAATGTTTTGTTTTAGTACATGCACAAAATCAACCTACGATTGCTGTAATAAAATGATTGTTAATTTGTTCCCAACAGTAGTTCCACAGACCTGTGTTTACAAGTATTCAGCAATCATTTTCAAATTCAGTTCGAGCTTTTGGTTTTACATTGAGCGGTTGTAGAAACTTATTTATCTGACAGACTTTGGGGAAGTTTTAATAGTTAGTTTATAGAAATTTGAAGTAGGAAATATACTCATTATTAAGTTTTTGCCAGCTTAGAAAAGCTACTTTGTCGTTAAATTGCTCTTGTGCACAATAAATGCTAATTATATTCTGAAATAGATTTAAAACACAAATATATTTGTTTGAGACACTTTCATTACAAATGTGTTACAAATTTTATAAGTAGCAAATTATAGTAAAAACCTAGAGGGTTGATTTCATTCCCCATCTGTGCATAGTATAACAACTTATAATACTCTATAGCATCCTTTCTCAACCTAGGGGTCGTGGTGATATTAAGAGGGAGCCGCGAAAGTAGCCTGAACAATACTAAAATCATTCCCTATTTAGTATCGGGGTCGATAAAAAGATGCTAAAAAATAATATGCTGGCTGCTTAACTAAATAATTTGGGAGCTTAATAAATTATTTAAATCAAACAATAAGCCCAAATATACAAAGAAGTACGTGGTCAGATCCACAAATCAACGGGTAGAATTTAGTAGAATTCTAAACACCTCCAGATTTCTATCTCGTATCACAGCCAAGCAACGAGAAAAAGCAAAAGAGAGAAACGATCCGATTCGCAGCGCAAGTCGAGTATACAGTATTGTGAAAAAGAAAAGTAACAAAGTAAAATGGTACACGTAACATTGTCACTGTATAATCTTGTTGTTTTACCAACCGATTCACTGAATGTAGATGGGTCACTTCAGTTTTTCACGAATTTATTGATTTAGTATAAGAAATTACCATCCAAGCACAAGCTGTACGCTTCGTATTCAACTTAATTGAAGTTGTGCACTCGTAAGTACACCTTTTATACCGATGGCAGCACGATTTGTTCAAACGCATTCATATGCATGTTCAAGCATACTGTCACATCGACTGTTATAGAAGGAGACCAAATTACAAAGAGTACGTGCACAATAGGTTGGAACTTCTAAATGGCTCATGTATGCACACATCATACGTGCATGTTCATACCCAACGCTATAAACGCAACGATATACGATTATATGACGGAGGTCGCGGAAAATTATTTGTTTTTTAATCCTACATTTGGGAGTCGCGAAGTTAAGAAGGTTGAGAATCGCTGCTCTATAACTTCTGTAAGCGTTATCACTCAAATCAGTGAGCTATATTTAGAAACCCTCTCGTCCAGGATACTTGTCTAGGATTATAGACGTTAAATATCTCCGCTCGTGAAATTCGAAAAAAATTCGCTTCGGTCCTTTGAAATAAATCGCTCGCCATAACGCATAGACGTATCGGTAAAAATAATTGGGTTCAGTCAATCGATACTATCAGATATCGTCCTCTTCCACGTTCAGGCCTCGCGTCATGCATAAAACAAGAAAAACGAGGTGAAAGAAAACAAAATGGAACAACGCGAAATACTCCGTCACTTTTCAAACACGTCCCTCTTAAAATTCGACATCCATAAAACAGCGATACATCACATTAAATTTAAAATTTCGAGCAAAAGTCAATAAAGCCGGAACGTGTCCGAGCCGGAATCGAATACGCCCAGAAATTCCATTTTTCCTTTTGACATGTAAAACTAAATCAACTAAGAACCCGACCGAAAACAAATCGATACGCAATTTGGAAGCTTCGCGTTTATTCTCTCCCTTATTCGAAATAATATATTTCTATACGTATCTGATTCTAGCTGAATGCCGCTGACTTGTTCAATGTTATTTGCATATTTCTAGGTACTTGCAGATATTTTAAATTCAGACACAAACAAATCTATTTAAGACACAATTCGAGATTCTTCTTGAATATGCTTAACGCCATAATAAAAACTGCCGTAGCGATGTTCTGAGTTTAAATACTTACTTCTAAAGCAGAATGTTTTGAATAAGCAACCTTTGGATGAAAATAACTACATAATCGCATGAAAAAAGTTAGCACCGAAGGAAAATGGTATTTACAGAAAAATTCTGTTACGTGACCCAAGAACCATACAACTTTCCGCGTTTCAAGATTAAAACGTCAAAATTGACACAAGTAATTTTCGTGCTACGGATTAAATGTCGATGAAGTACCGTGATATAAAGTTTTTAGGACGAAGATGGCATTGAAATAGAAAATATACAGTCCCGATCTAATTTATTAGGGCCACTTTATAAATCTAAGGTTTTGTGTATTTCTAACGCGATAATTTACAAATACAAATATAAAATTCATGAATAGGGTTTACAATCCCTATCTCAGTACGCTCCCTAAATACCTTTCTAAGAAGTTGAGAAAGTGCAATTTAGAGACCTCTTGCCTATTATTATCCCCCTCATGAATCAGTGTAGAAGATGGGTAGAAACAAAATTGAAAGACGCAGTAATTCGTAGAATATTATTTGGTTGGGTAACTAGAAGCCCTGACCGAAAAAGCTTAATTTGTTAGACGATGTTGATCTGAACGGTTTGGTGAAGCTAGTGTACTAAAAATGGTGAAACATCCTCCATCAGATCCTGTATATCAGTCGAAAGTCTTGGATAACTGTATGTTTGCCAAGGCTCCAATACACGCTTATAGTGATAAGCTATACGTATATGTTTCTTCTATTTCAATACCATCTTTGTCTTAGAAACTTTATGATATCACGGCAGTTGTGTCATAATAAATTTGAGACAAAGTTTCTATGTTACACAGTAATTTTGTTTTAATACACCCGACGAATTTTAATTTGTTGATATGATTAGTCTAATTTATTAATCCTTTATTGATGTAATCTCCCACGTTATTTCTTAATAACATTTGGGATCCACCTAGATTAAATTGATTGAACTGAAGTAAAGTAGTAAGTATGTTCACAACCGGACGTAACTGCTTTTGAAGAATATTATATACCAAAGCACACTTTGTAATAAATTACAATATTACAATATAACGTGTATATGCAAATTTCTGTGTAAAATCTGTATAAGATCTACAAATAAAGTTCTGTGTTTGAATATACAATTTGTATACTTACTAAAATATTTTGTTAACTAATGTATATGCTAATGCAGATTCTTTTTCTGAGCGTGTATGGCAATGTATCTATGTATGTTTTTCTTATTTCTGTTATTATGATAACCAAGTATTTCAAACGAAGTCTGTTTGGCTACCAGCTACGAGTACCAATTAATTTAAATATATGCTAAAATTGACGGATTTTGTTTGCCTCTAACGCAAATATATACGAGGAGGTACCCAAAAGTTGCTGAAAATTGAATAGCGCCCGTGAATAGATGCAGTTACAATCAAACGCTACTACGTAGGGTTGTGTAGCTCTCTTGAGGAAATCAAAACATAGCCTATCTTAATCTGTTTCAAATCAATAGTGCTAATGCATTAGCAAAACAATTGCAAATCCGAATGTGTTCTTACGAACTGTAGCGACTGTTTGGATTTAAAGAGGTAGATTGAACCCGAATGGATATACCCTGTATTATAGACAAATATAGCCCATTTTCCTCTTAATGGTGAAGTCAATACTCGAAGTTATCGAATATGGTCCACAGAAAATCAACATGCAATCACTGAGGGAGATATTTTAGAGCTAATTTTCTTCGACGAAATACAAAATGATTATGTCGTTGCTGTCACTGTCACTGTCACTGATGAAGAATATCTGTAAATGCTAGGAGAGCATTTTCAAATTCGTATTATCAGCAGGTATTTTGGAAAAATCGCCTGATCTAAATACAGCGAATTTTTGCTTTTAGACGTACTTAAAACGTTTAGTGTTTAAAATACGACTGGCGGAATTAAAAGATCATATTAGGGAGCAATTTTGTTTTAGATCTAGAAAGCTTTAAAAGCGTCGGTACTAGCCATTATATATATGTATATAATTAATTATAATTAATTATAATTTATTAATTAATATATATATAATTATATATATATATGTATATATATTATTAAGGAGCAAATTGGCATTCAATCCGAAATGTTGTGTCATTAGGTGTATTACCCGGAGGCAAACGTTTTTATTCCACTAAAATGAAGCTAATACTGAAGAGTTCCGATAAACAGTGTTGGACGTAAGAAATGTTATTTTTGAAGAAAGGTGAATTCTATTGACTCTTGTTGTTGGCTTATTTTGTTGAAGTAGTACTAAAGTAGAAATATATCCCCCATTTTAGGATAACCTTGTATAATTTCACAATGTATACATAAGTCTTTTGTTCGGTTACTACCATTCGCATCAATTTTACTCTTCCTCCTGGGAATGCCCGAAAAAAAACAAACAAGGCGTTAAGAATTAAACAGGGTTTGTTCTTGTTCAGCTTACGCTATAATTGTTATTGATTACTTTAAGATTAAATATGCCATTGGCAATAGAGGACATTTTATGAAAGCCCAAGAAAATGCACAAACGCCACTAACTAAAGCGTATGGTAGGAATCTGCTCCAAAAACGCTGGGGTCTGCAAATTGAACCTCTATAAAACTCACTTTTGCCATGACTTAATGGAAGATTCAAACCAGACACTCCAGTTCTACGAAAACATGTAGTATGGATGTATTATAAAACCTGAAAATTTTACATATTTTCACACGAAGCAAGATTTTGTGTAAACGATTGAGTTAATAAGCAAAATACCTGATTTAAGGATGTTTTGGTTTTTACGCGATAAGAACGTGTTCAGTACCAGTAGAAAATAAAATGCACACGCTAGTATGGTAGACAACAACTGGAATGAAGCTTCTTTTTTTATTAAAGCAGCCGTTACTTACACTAGGGTGACAGAATAAAATAGACACCTACTAATTAAAAAAAAGATTCTATTCTCGTTATATATACAAAATATTTTAAAATGTTTAAATTAGACTAATATTTTGTCGATCCACCTTTACTTGCGTGAAGTGCTGCTAGTTGTCGTGGCATAGAATCTATTAAATGATTAATGGTGTCTTCTGGCATATTTAACCACTCTTCTGTAACAGCTGCCACGAGTTCTTCCTTATTGCTGGGTTTTCGGGGTCGTTTCGCCATATTTGTCTGGATTATGTGCCAAACATTCTCTATCGGATTCATGTCTGGTGATTGGCCTGGCCATGGTAAAATTCGAATCCCCCGTTCCTCTTTCCATGTGGTTGTTGTTCTTGCTTTGTGGCAGGGTGCTCCATCCTCCATAAAAGTGGCGTCTTCTTTAGATAAAATGGCGTTGCCGAATATCGGTAGTAGTCCTTCTGTTAATATTTGGATATATTTTGCCGCATTTATATTTCCGTCGCAGATTACTAATTGCGATCTTCCACCATACCATATCGCGCCCCACACCATGATGTTCACACCGCCGTATTTCACCGTCTGATGCGAAAATTTGTCGTCCAGTTTCTGTGACGAACGTCTCCATACTCACGTACGACCACTATCACTGAATTGGCAGTATCTGCTTTCGTCTAAAAAAATGACAGACCGCCAAAACTCTTCGGCCTTCGTTCGCATTTCGATTGCCCAAGCCATTCGGCGCCGTTTTTGAAACGCCGTAACGAGAGGCTTTTTCTTTGCCACCCTTTTATACATCCCCACACTGTGGAGGTATCGCAGAACGGTGCGCTGACTTTTCTGTGAAGTTGCCGCAAGCTCAGCTGTACTTTTTCGCGGTTCTCTTAACGCTTCGCGCAAAAGCACCCTTTTACTTCTTTCAGAAGGTCCGGCACGACCTGGTCTGGGATCCTTCCGATACATCTACCCCTACCCTAATGATAAGAGAAAGTTCTTAATTCGTTCTTAGAATTTAGCTGTTTACATATTTATACCGCTTTACTTGGTGTCCATTTTATTCTGTCACCGTAGTGTATATTCATTAATAATAATATGGTACCTACTTTTGTAGGGCATTATCTTCATTGAAACAAGTCCTTCCTCTATTAAGGGCATATGATTTCAATAAAAATTTGTTCCTACACACTATTTCAGAATTATTAGAAAGTACTTGAAGTTTAAGTTGTTCCACGCACTACTTTTGCAATGTATATAATATTTATTACAAATTCCAGATAATAGACTCATAATATTCTTTGCAAGAATTCGAGTATCACTTCAACCATTTTATATGAATTCTATTTAAGTCGAAAATGAAACAATGAAAAATATTTTGAAGGGTTTTTGTTTACATGAAAATATGCAATTTTTTTAAAACATATATAAACACCACAAAAGTATATAAATTATTGATGGTTCTTTACGATTTACTAAACTAACTTGACATACTCATGTTATTCAAATGCTTCTTAAAACAACGGAAACTGTTTTATAGATAATAAATAAATCTCTGCGAAGTAGACTACCAGGATGTACGTAACTGTAGTGATTTGCTTTGTTCATTTTTGTATTATAATTTATGTAAATTACAAGTTATATTTCATGTTCTGGTTTAGCCGACTGCCTGCATTACCTTAGTTTAGTTTGAAAATGTTTTATTACAAATTTCCTTTGATCACTAGTTCACATGTAATTCTAAATGTTAATCTACTGCCCTAAGGAAACCGCAAATTCGACGATAAAAATTTGATAACTTTCAATAAAAATTCATCAAGCATCAAATTTTGATTTTGATAACAAAACTGAAACAGCAGCAAAGCGACTCTTACTAAACTTCGCTAGGTTACATCTATGAATTACTTTAATGAAGGCTTATTATTGCTATAAAACGCGGTATACTGTAACTTACAGGCAAAAACATGATTTGACTAATATGGAAGTCATATTAATGGCTTAAGAACATGTCCCTAGGTTTTCGTATTAACTACGTATGACACACGTTAATTTTTTTGATTCACCTTCGCTCTGCACCCACATAGCACCACGGTATGTAAGCGGAAGAACCGTTAATCCACATTTTTAGCCGTAAATGCGCAGCCATACTCACGTCCAACCTGATATTTCATTTTCACTGAAGTGGCATGTACAGATGTGGCTTAAATCAATTTCATTCATTCGCGTATACATCGTCAAGACCAGAAAATATATTGGCTTGCGTTGCTGTTTCGTAGAAGGAAACTAGCTAGTTCATTGTCGAGTTATACGCGCTATTATTCCAACTCTACTTATTCATTCCGGATATTGAGAACATCCGATTTCAGAAAAGATAGTGTCCCTGTCTGAGAGTGTTTTTACTACTTACAAAACATCTACACGAGGGTTTTTTAGAAAGTAAAGAACGTTTCTTTCTTAGATATTTACTAGTTGAAAGAAAGAAACAAAATTTCTCGTACTGTGATTCATACATTACTTCGCCACGTAGTCTTATAATGTGTTATAGCACGATGAGAACTTAAACAAATCAATTTTCGATTGTGACTACAAGTGCACACCGGTGAGTAAGTAAGCCACTTCTACTCAAAACATTTTCGACATAATATCACTTCCTGTTCTACCGGAAGAAGATGGACCCTAATATTCCATATTTCAGCAAATTCTGATGTGCTATAGGAGTTGGCGTCACGTATGCCAACTTGTAGTTATTCGACTTTCAACAAAAATGTTGGTAGTTTCAATCTTTAACCCAAATATGATTTTAAGCTGTATAGGGTAGGTAGGATGGAATATTGGAACCTATTCGATGATGAACCAATAAGTTCATTCGTGCAGTTAAATTGGTGAAAATCATGCAAGGTTTTCTTGCAGTATTAGAAGGTTCAAGATAGCGTAATTCGCTTTTTCAAATGGAAATCATTCCTTTTTAATCTGAATTTAAGATCTCGATCAAACTTCGGTTTAAGTAGGTATAATAAACCAAATAACTAAAAAAAAACACTTACCTAGAAAATCCAACCAATTGCGCATTGATAAGTTATTAATTTATATTTATCTTCGGCATTATTAACAAACCTCAGTGTTGACAAACGTAATAAATAAGACACATTTCCTGAAAAATTAAAAAGGACAGCATAGATACAGGAACCAATGCTAAATAATAATAGCCCTTAATAAATTATAAACAGGCAAACAAGTTATATGCAATAAAGAAAAAGTGCAAATAATGCAAAGTATACAGTTCACATCTTCTTGAATTTCTAGGAGAAAGAATTCACAATTGCCTATGCGCACTGCTCTTTGTTATTTATATGTTGCAATAAGTGATATGATTATTATATACTTTTTATACTATCTTAATCGATGTTGCCAAAGTAGCTCTAGATTCGTATTGAAAAAACAATATTAACTTCTACTTCCTAATTACCTACTCTTGGGGTGTTCCTATTTGACACATTCTTATAAGATAAATCTATAAGTGTGTTTAGTAATCTCGATATTTAGGTCTTTGAAAATCTATGCGATAGGCTATGATATTAATAAAAAAATCATTTGAAAATTTCCCATTTCACTGTTACTAAATGTTAACCATAGATTTGATGTGTTCTTGCTTTAGCAAAACAACTTTAGTTCCATAGCATTTTGAAATTCGAGGTTAACAAATCGTGTTCAATCCTCACACGTCACGTGATGGTTTTTACAAAAAAATAAATCGAAAGACATATAGCAAGAAAAATCATTGAACTAAAAATGAAACTTGGAAGCTACAGCCGTTATCAGGTCTACCCTAACGACGATCGTAGACACACTGCTGAAACGTCAGACTATGTAAGTTTGGCAAACAATGGAAATAGCCCAGATAACAACTCTAATTGCATAGCATCCTCGTATAAATAAGTATAAATTTGCATTTAATTATATTTTCTGTAAAAATAGCTAATCTTAGGGATGGTACACAGGAATTTCGAGCAAATTTTGATGTACATTTCACATCCGTCATTGCAATTAAAAAGTTTGTTAACCACTTATGGTATTTAGCAGAAGAATGCATATTTTTTTGTTGTTCGATGATAGGATCGATAAAGATTTAAAAATATATCTGCTAAATTTCCTAAAAATAAAAAAATATTCAGGAAGGAATAGGAGACGCAAGAAACACTACATCCAAAACATATCGATGTTCGCGGTTTTATAACAGCAAATAGCAACATACTGCAACAACATAACCTTTAAAAAGTTAAAAAAACGTGTATATCGATATCGAAATAAGAATTAAGCTACGAGAAAGGAAAGAAACTTCTTGAAAACTTAGAAGTGGCCAACGACACTGCAAAACTTATGTAGGATTTGACAGATACGATTACTAGAGATGGTGGAGAGTTTGTGTTACAATTATAGCTGATTCACCAATCTTTTCCTTATTATATTAATATATCTTTAAATGTAGGATGCTCAAGATTACCGGAAAATATATAGCCGATATTTCTGTTAGATAACATTGCCCAGCACAATCGTTGCTGACTGGTTTGAATTAAAAGGGTACTTATAAAAAGGCAACACAACAATCAGGGAATAGATTTTCGTTTGCTGCGCTTTTTTCTGTGTATTTTGGTTTGGCAGTCCCTTTGAACACTCCAACAGTAGTTGGCCATCATATGAGTACCCTATCTTCCTTGGTATCGAGTTTCCATGGCTTTTAAATCTTAATGAAATCTCTCGCCTAGTTCATGCCTTACAGCACCTAAATTTTCGAGAAACCTTTCGACATAACTATGAAGAAAATGAAGCTTTATGTTCATGTTACAACCTAGGCGGTGAAACTTTTGAAGCATTGATTTCATTGCTCTTTCTAATTCGAGGTTTTTTGTTTCTAAAGATATTGTTCGCAACCATAGTGAATGAAGTTCAGGTTTCTTTCTTAGTTTCGTTCATAGAGTTGACGAAATTCGGATCTATCATTAAGGTTCTGATCTAAGGTCCATCAAATACCCCGGATTTAATTTTTTTATAAGTTAGTCGTGGAAACCTTTGACATATGTACTTGAAACAGTCCCCTTGCAAATCTAGAGCTTTAACATATTGCTTCTTAAAACCCTATTTGCTGTAAAGAAGTGCAAAAATTACTTTTTCTCTGTGGACTAAAGATTTACTTTACTTCTTTTGTCCAACATCTAGGGATGTTCTGGGAAACCAATGTTTCTGAATCCAGCGTCGGTTTGTAGCTCAACTGTCCTAGAGGCCTAGATGGCGTAGAAAAGAAAAATGTGGCGTGATAGGGGAAAATGAGTTTCATATTTAGTATTAGCGTACCTACTTATGTTAGTTAAAGGGTCAGATCTTAGTCAGCAGAGAAAAGATTTTATTTAATAGCCAGTGTAATACATAACCCGTTTGCGACACGGAATATAGATATTTCAGATATGAACTTCTTTATTTATAAAATGTGTTTATTTTAAGATAAACAATCTTTATTTCAAACATCTTCCAATATTATTACAAATAGGGCCATAGTTAAAAACTTGCGCTAAGTGTAACAAACAGCTTATATATCTCGCAGTCATTTCTTGCAATTAGTACCATTACGTTATTCGAATTGATACTGTGGTAGAGGGCCGTTTTGAGTGTACTACAATGTGTCTTGTTTCGTGTCACTTCTGAAACCCCCTGTACAGCTGGAAATATTTATGTATATATTGTGGTGGAGAATCTCAGGCTTGTTAAAATTTTTAACTGGGTTCTTTGAATTGAAATTTTAACTTATTTGTTTTGAATTATGTGAAAATGTTTTCTAAATTAAAATACCAAATGTAAAGTTAAAAAAACAAATATATTGGCAAATAAAAAATATATATCTATATATACCGCCTTTTTTACAAACAAAATGTTTTTACAGAAAACCTAAGGCAATCCTTGACTAGCTATGCTTCAAATATTTATGAATATTTATGAAACTAAATATGAGATCGAGATAGAATTAATTTTGAAGAAATGAAGAAGATTCGATGTTTATAACTTTTGAAATTGTACTCACTGGCTCGGCTTTAGGATGAACTGGTATCGGCTTCCAACGTAAGTTTACGGAACATCCAAATTTTGTATGTAGTATCAGCTGATACACTTTATTATTAAATATAATACGAAGATATTTACAATTTTACGGAGTTATATGAGAAAAATAACGACTTATACTTTCTTAGGAGAATAAAAATGCCAACATCTCTCATTTTGTTCCCGATCTTCATCTGTCTGTTCTTCTTTTGTTTTATATCCAGGGCAACGCATTGGTTCGCCTGTACGCCTGTATGGTAGGCCACTCAGTATACACCCACATACTCGACATGTGTGATATTATAAAGGAAATTGCTGCCAGTCGTGCCATCCTTTCGTCGTACGAGATATTTCGAAGATTATGAGTACAATTTCGGAATAATGCATATTCATACAATGTAATTGAAATGTGTGAGTACTGTATATTAAACGTCTTTTAAAGGTGAAATTTAGAAAAAATTAATTACATCAGAAATATGTTTACGAAAAGCGATATATAAGATGAACGATAGTAAAGTTTACGTCTCCTTGCAAGTGTTGTTGAAGGGACTTTTTTTTTTAAACAGGGAAAATTGTGAATAATTAGTTATTAAAGGATACCCAAAGTAGATATCTGTAATATTTTTAAAAGAAACCTGTACAGATTGAATACCTGTGCTTAAAAATTTCATAAAGGGAAAGTACTGACGGTACTTCGCCTCCAACTTCTAACATCAATCAAATAAAAATTTACGGCATGCACCAAACAGTGACGAAAAATATATCTGCAATAGGTAAACTGGTAAAATTATAGAAGAAAGTCATTGGTAAATAAAGGACAACAATTTATACTTTACACTTTAAGTGCAACATACCGTGTACTCCACAGTACCGTGTTATCAAGGAAGTTCGGATACCAAGCAAATATATTTAAACGTCGGCTCTAACTCTTAATGTTCGAGAATTATATATGTTTCAACTTTCTACTAAAAATGTATCTGCATATACTCGCCCGTTGAACTGTAGTAGAAATTATCTTCTAATCTGAATTTTTTATTATATGGGTATTTAATAAGTAAAATGAAACTTTCCACCTTAAATCTTATTAAGAAGTTTCTCTAATTAATATCGATGGAACAATTGACGTAAGAAAATAAGAATCCTGGGAATTGGCACAATAACTTTTAAATACTTCCCATAATTGCTGTAACACAATAGACTGTAGTAATGTGTACGGCAAATATCTGTAATTGAGAGATCAGATTCACTAGACACCGTTAAATCCCGAACAACACGCAGCAATCTCATTCTTGTATATAGGAAATATCATTGTCTATTCATTTTATGTAGAAATGCAAACAGCTCGGCTAAGCAAGCGAGTCGTATTTCGAGATTAACATTGTCCTCGCCTAATAAGAACGCGGTAGATCATCCGAGACACCGTTACACGTAAATTAATTACGATTATTATTGAGAATTCCTCTCCTGCGGAGAGAAATTCACTGTTATCGTCGTCGTCTCCTATATAATCGTTCCGTCAGATGCTGTTGTTCGCGACAAGAAAGATTGTACGCAAGGAAAATAAAAGCCGAAGAGCTTCTTTTCATTCTTCTTCGACAACGACCCCACCCCATGCCGGTGCGAGGCTGCCGAAAACGAGAAGAATTTTACGCTTCCTCCTCTTCTGCGTTCGCGATACGAACATCGTGGTAAAAAATGAGACACCGTTAAAGCGCTTATCGTTCGGTGGCCGCACGACGCTCCTCTCTATAAAAGGAATCCAATTCTCGTAAGAATTTCGCGAGAACTACTTGATCGGTAACTGGTTTAGGTTGTTATTACGCCGCGAAAAGTGAATATGCACTTTCGTCTTGAGATAATAATATAAGTACGATGTGTGATGTCTAGAATATAAAATTACAATACAAAATATACAGCGTCTTTTGCACGAGTTTCATTTGTGCGATATTTTTAGGATATTCATTTATACCTGTCATCAAGTATCATAATCTTATATTTATTCCAAAATATATTGCAAGCCTCTCAAAAGAAATATGTTAGATAATGATAAATGCAGAAAGGTTCCTATTTGTTTACAGGGCGAGCATAGGTATGATAGCGCACTTATTGTTTATTTTATACCTTCAAAAATGTTTCCCGAATAACATGTCTCTCTGAAATCGATGAACAGTATTCTTGACATATTTTACTGAGATACATTTTACGGAACATATAAAATAATATTTATTTGCATAGCAAAAAATAGAGTTTATACATCGTTTTCTAAATTCCAAATGCGGCACTGGTTCGCGGATAACAATATCCATTATGATACCGCTGTAATATGTTGAAATTAGAAATGTTAGACCTAGCTTAATAACAGGGGATGCACCCAACAATTTGTGTAACAGTAATCTAGTTGATAACATGCTCATTTTGTGTTGCTTTGTGCCACAAATAAAATATATTATTGGGTTGGGAACATCTCTATGACTGAAGAAAATCAGAGTCATAAATAGTCTCGGCAAAGTGGGGCAAGTTACAGTGCAGTGTGGAGGGGCCGAGCCACCTTAATGCGTGAGCATAGGTGATGCGGACGCAGAAAAGGTTTACACCTAAAATAATAATAAAAGATTCATTTCACATCGAATGATATTATATTTGGAAATTTAAAGTAATCCTTGTGACAACTTAACGGATCTTTCGGCGCACCTTTCACAAATTTGTCTTAGTATGAAAATATTTGAATTCTTGTCAATAACACTTTCAAATTTTCGTATTATACTTAAAACGCAGCCTTTAACCATGTTCCCCAATGCGTAGTAATCGACTGTGGTGGTTCAGGCACTTTAGGACGCACTCTGTGAAATCCTTTTGTACATTTTGGGGACAATAGAAATACTGCCTTCGCATGAGCTATTAAAGCATTACCTCGTGGATAACATTTAGGGATCAATTGTTCGGTTCCTCCACGTTGTTCTCCGCACTGCACTGTAACTTGCTCCACTTTGCCGAGACTAATAATCATAAACTACAGTTGTCTCTTAAAACTAGATACTATATGTAATTGTAAGTTTACAATGAAAGACTTTGCATTCTTATAATACTGTTTCGAATCCTGGAAAGCTTTACAAAGAATAAGACATTTTCAGATATTATATATGGACCTATTGACCAAAAATTTAAAGTATAATAAGGTCCCTTTCGCACATGTGAAACCAGCTTAAGAGTGTCGGATACTATATAACTGGTCGCCTACTATGGTCCCTTTTGGCAGTACTCTTGTTCTTTTTGTTAGTAACTGGCACCGAGGATGTCCTCCTTCGCCGCTACAGAGCCTCTTTTCCAGTTTGTTGTATTATTTTTTGAAAAACAGAGTTTTCGCTAAAAAATTGAAAAAGGGCTCTGTACCAAAATTTAAAAATTTTTTTTCAACAATCTGGTAAAAAGAAATCGAAAATCACAAAAACAAAATAAGAATAAAGGTGGCCGTAACGTGGTGCCCCGTCGTGGAAAACTTCGGAATTCCGAAAGGCCAGTTCAATAGGCAACGTTGCTGTAGAAGGTTTTACCCAAGTTTTATATAATGCAGCAAGGGTCTAAAATAAGTATCATATTTTACGAACAAATGCCGTTTCTTAATTGTAATATAAACAACATCTTGTGAACCCGATAACCGAGCACGGGGGCGTAAAAGCAGGAAGACTTGCGTTATATAAAAATGCACGGCAGCGGTTTTTCGACGGTACCTACTTACATGCTATTCGTAAAACTTTCGTAGCGCGGCTAGTTTGCTTCAAGAAATTTTGTCATATTTTCAACAACATCCTATTTTCCAAGATATTTCTTTACTATGAAAAGTAAAAACGTTTTTGTAATTATTGTTACCATTTCTTAAACATTACACGCTTTATAATGTTATTATTTAAAAGAAAAATAAGTATTGCACTAAAACGCGTTTATCTTAGAAAGTTTAAAAAATTATTTCTCTAAAACAAAAATCTTCCGTATGCATTGTACATCGCATACATATAGAACCTCGAAGAATTTTTAGAATTTGTAAGAGTAAGAGTACTCTTACTAAATATCTCAACAAAAGCAGTTAGTAATGTTTTAATGAAGACCAATATTCGAAAATACACCACCAATCAATTATCTTTCGCGCTTCCCTTACTCAGCATCTAAAAATGTTCCATATTTTCCCAGCAATTAGTATAATAGTTAGGCGAACTTGCAAGGAAAGTGCCATATTTACTTTTTATACTATTATACATTTTTAAATTTCGCGAGCGATTGAAGCGGGTAGTTACGACAACCGCACGCAATTGGTTGATAAATTGACTAATATGAATTTGATTTCTTGAAACCATCAACTTTATTCCGTTCAAAAATGTCGGGGTAACGTCAAATAGTAGTATTTGAATTATATTAAATTGGAACGATGACTACCGAAATTCAGTAGGCATAAATTACATCCCTAATTTTTCAAAATGATTAAATTGTAGAGAAAAGAGGATCAGTTGTGAAAACAAATTAAATTATTTCCTGTGTTAAATTTGGCATTTTTCCCCGGTTGATGTACTTCTTTTTTACGTTTGGAGAATGGTCTAAGAGTTATCAGTTAATATTCCATATATTAAATTTGGTGTCTACAAGAAGTAGAAACCTTCTGCCGCGATTGCCGATCATATTCTGTTTGTTTTGAACCTATGATATATACATTTTAACATTTGTGCATCCCAATAAATTCAATTAATCCGTAACAAATATAGTTCCAACGGATTTTTACCCACACATCACGATTATTCTCAAATGTCACATTACACCCAATTACGCCATGTCCTACAGTTTCTTTCCGACAACATGAGGTGAAAACGTTCCAAAGAACAAAAATATGCCTGCTACGCGTCTGGTATAAGCAACGGCATACGAAGATTACGTCATATTCATGTTGAAAAGAGATAAAACATGTAATAATATTGTATTTTATATAAGGTTATGGACATATTACTACGGTATGTAGACAAATGTAGACCGCGTCTGTATCTGTCAGACGTCAAAAGAAGGTAATAACAGAAGTTGCTTTACGTCTGAGGTTACTTGCTGTGTTTGTCTTAACAACTTTCACCACATTGATTGGTAGGTCTGGCTTTACAAAGAATTGCGGTTTTTTTTCTAACATTTGGATGTATTGTATGCCCTAATTTTTTTCAGTGCTTTCATCATTTCAGTAGAAAGTGATAAAGAAGATCCCGTAGCAACAAATAATGCTGAATGATCTGGACTATTTCAGGTCTTGTAAAGGCTTCAGAATGAGAGGGACTATTACTACCCTTTGATGTAGTACAGTTACACATTCAATAACCATATAGGTTTGTGTTCTCTTTTTAGAAAGCACTGGTACTGTTGAGATCTCCTGAACCAATCTCTGTATTGGATTAATTAGAAGCTGCAGCAAATCTTTGGTTTTTAGATCTCCAAAGAAAATTAGAACTCAAACGCATTAAGAAAACTTATGATGCGCTACAACTGGTTAAATTGAAATAGAAATGTTATATTTTATGTATGCATATGGATGCAGCATGCTACCTGAAAATCACTAAATTAACAATAATTTAATTAAGATAAAATGTATGTGGATAATAATTTTATAAGGGAATTTTTGCACTTATCATGTTACTTGATCTGAATTTAATGTTATTGAGTTGATTTTGCCAACAGCAACACTGTACTACAATACATATATTGGAAGAGGCGCATATGATGATTATAATTTGCTTGAGATATGGATGGACACTCTACCCCGGTGTAACGAAGAAGTTTCGTACAACTGTATCTATAATACAGAAGATCTGATGAAGGAGGTCACATTCCTCCTTCATCAGATCCTCCATCCATACCTTTGTATGCAATTTTTCATAGTTTGTGAATAGTTTAAAAAGGTTGTATTATAATATCTTTTGGTTTCACGACTGATAACACTTTTACATGCCAATCTGAATTATGACTTAATTCAGCTCGTTGTATTTTGAATAAAATATATGTAGCATGTCCGCTGCTCATATACCCAAACAGTAGAGAAAGTAGCTTCTACATCAGTGGAGTTTGAAAGAATAGGTGAACAAGTTTTTTTGTGCATAATTATTTTTAGGTAGTTGTTTTCTGATAAGAAATGTCTTGTATAATTTCAACATTCAGGAATTTTCATTTGTTTCACTATAAGTATATGTTAAACGTGAACAGAGAAAATAAACGCTTGGGATGACAAGTTGACATTTAATTGCGAAATTTTCATTTTCTTTTGTATTTCGCATTATACACACTTGCACATACTACAAACATCTTAATTTGACTGCAATGTAGTCATTTAATTAAGAGTTGAACGCCAATAGTTACGCGTAAAGTTTCATTTGAACGATAGTACAAAGTAAGGATTCACTGCGACAAATTGAATCGTTTTCGAAACAACCTGTTGTAAAGGTTACTCTTTTCAAGTATTTTTTATTTGCAACAGTTAATTTAGTACGATACATAGCAACAGAATTGCAGAAATAGCAAGAAAAGCATCTTAGTAGGTTCTGTGTAGGGAGGTAGAATGCCGTGTTACCATACATATTCAGCCTGTCTACAGGCAACTAAAGCTATACATTGGTAGGAGTTATTTACGACATGCTTTATTGCATAGCATAGTAAAGTAAAGGACATCGCCATAACGTATGCTCAATATTCGTATGTTTGGTGTGAGGGCATGTCGCTAGAATGGAGACGTAAGATGAGGTATTTGTTTATGTTTGATTTGATCAGCTGGTGTCGTTCACTCTTAATGGTGACAATAAACATCCTAGTAAAAGTCGAAATTATCAATTTTGGATCACTAAATGAACAACTCCAAGTTCCTCTGTCGGAACTTAGTCAGCTAATATCGACGTGTTTATAAATGTAACAACGTTTGTACAGCGACTGAGAATATGCCCTCTAAATATCCGACAAAAACCACATTAAGTGTAATTACATCGCTGCGATTATACTAGACAAATAGCTACGGGGTAAGCTATGCCTGCAGTAGATACGTTTACATATACACATAGGGTATTAAACGTTCTAGTCTATAGCAGATCGTTCAGAGGAGCGCATTAAGACATTATTAAGACGCGGCGTTAATCTATCGGAGCCGTGCGTAAATGTATATCCGTCATTAGCATTAAGAAGCGCCCCGCGGAAAACTTCTAAACACCAAGACGACGGCTAAAGGAGGAAACGCGTAATTTATGTTATTATATAAATAGATTATCAATCATCTGTTCGTCGTAGATTATTTCAGAATATTTAACTGTAGTAGACGTAGCTCGAGTTATGTAAGGTAATAATCCTATAAGAACTGATGAGCTGGAATCAACACTAAAGCGCATCAGAACTCGTTTTGTTTATTATCGTATGCAGAAGGATGGATATGATGCTTTGTCGTTTGTAAGATTTAAACAGAATTAATAATCCGTTCGTATACAACGATGAAACAGCTAACGATCCAACGATGTGTTAAACTATGTACGGTTATATTTAACATAAACGAAATACCGTTAACCACGTATATTTTCTTTTTTAATGAATAGTTTTCATCACTAGTGCTACATAAATTTCTATTTAGACAAAATGAATATTTTTTTTAATTAAAACTTTATTAAACAAGAATTGAAATATCAGAACTGGCAAATACGTCGAAAAAATTGCCTAGAATATAATTGCCAACATAGTGCTGCTGATACTCATGGTATTAGTGGGGTCATTTGCGGGAAAGACAATGTAAGGAGAGAATACGCTAACATGCGGACATGCTTTCTTTCCTGTGAATGATCCCAAAGCAACATTATATTGGATTTCCCCATGATGTGTCTGAGGCTTTAGATCTACGTCTTCAGACAGATGTCATTTATACAGATTTCGCTAAGGCTTTTGATAGGATTGAACATGAAACCCTATTATCCTATTACCTAAACTGAGTGTATGAGGTATCTCTGACGATCTTATATTATTATTGCAATCCTGCCAATTACGTTGAGTACTGCGGTTTTCGGCCAGGCTTATATCTATTTTGCGGGTGTACCACAGGGCTCTGTTCTTGGACCACCCCTGTTTATTCTTTTCATTAATGACCTTCCTGATCGGTTTATCTACAAATTCTTACTATACGCCGATGATTTTAAAATTTGTCGTAGAATATACTCCAGGGCAGATTGTGACATTTTGCAGGGTGAGGTGCTATCTGCTCATCCTTGGTGTCCAGAGAACCATTTACCGCTAAATATTGCTAAGTGTAAAGCGAAGACGTTTGTCCGTAGAACTGATACAGTAAGATATGCGTACAATGTTGGCGGTGAACTTTTAACGTGTTGTGAGGAATATCGAGATCTTGGTATATTTTTTGATACTAAATTAACATTCAGTAAGCATATTGCAAATACATGCCAACAGTCTCTTCAAACACTAGCTTTCTGTTTCGGAATACTAAACACTTGAGCAGTGATGCCCTTGTTGCTGCATATAACACATGGGTTGAAAAGTCCCGGGCCTAACACATAGATGACGCTAGTTTTATTGCAGTCACCTTTCCCCCAGTTAGTACTAACCTTCAAAAGACAGCTGTTAAAATTTCATGATATTCTATTCACTAGTTTGTGAGTTATTGTGCTAAGAGTCACGATACTTTTGTTATTTTCAAAACAATGGATCAAAAACAATTTCGTGTTTTAATTTTACACTGCTTCTTGATGGGAAAAAATACCGTTCAAGCGAAGCAATGGCTTGAAAAGTGTTATGGGGACTCCGCTCCATTAGAAACAACAATAAAACGTTGGTTTGCTGACTTCAAACGTGGTCGTAGAGACACCGATGATGCAGAACGCAGTGGACGTCCAAATGAGGCGGTAACACCAGAAAACATCAAAAAAATCCACAAAATCGTTTTGAATGATCGAAAAGTGAAGTTGCGTGAGTTAGCTGACATCGTAAAGATATCAAAAGAACTTATTGACTTTATATTGCATGAGCATTTGACTATGAAAAAGATCTGTTCAAAGTGGGTGCCGCGTTTGCTCACTGTTGACCAAAAACAAGAACGTGTTGATGATTCTGAGCAGTGTTTGGCCATGTTTAAACGTAACAAACCGGAAATTTTGCGTCGATATGTGACAATGGATGAAACATGGATCCATCACTTCACTCCGGAAGAAAAACTATCGTCATCTGAGTGGACAGCAAATGGTGAACCTCGTCCAAAGCGCCCGAAAGCACAACAATCGGCTGGAAAGGTTATGGCCTCGGTATTTTGGAATGTGCGTGGTGTAATATTCATCGACTATCATGAGAAAGGAAATACCATCAACAGTGAATATTATATAGCGTTATTGGAGAGTTTGAAGGCCAAAATTGCAAAGAAACGACCGCATATGGCAAAGAAGAAAATTTTGTTTCATCAAGACAACGCACCGTGTCACAAGTCAATCAAAACAATGGCAAAACTACATGAATTGAACTTCGAATTGCTCCCACATCCACCGTATTCGCCAGATTTGGCTCCCAGCGACTACTGGCTGTTCGCAGACCTCAAAAAAATGCTCGCCGGTAAGAAATTTCGCACGAATGAAGAGGTTATCGCTGAAACTGAGGCCTATTTTGAGGCAAAAGATAAATCGTTCTACAAAAGTGGCATTGAAATGTTAGAGCGGCGCTGGAATGATTGCGTTGCTCTTGATGGAGATTACGTTGATGAATAAAGCTAATTTTGAACCAAAAAAAAAACGTGTTTTATTTGTTAGGCCCGGGACTTTCAGCCCATGTGTTAATGCATTTGTTCGATCGAGATTAAGATATGGTTCTATTGTGTGGAATCCGAGATATCACGAATATATGAATGTAGTTGGTACAGCATAAATTTTTGAAAAATATAGTGGATGTTCAAGATTTCAACCTTTTAAAGATTTCCAAATATTTTGGCATCGTCTAAGCGAAGTTCCATGTAATTAATGTCCGTGATAATATTTCTCACCACATGCTTACATCTTACTGTAGTCATTAAAGGATCCCAATGAAATTTTTTTGGCTGTTGCTCGAGTGGATACAAGAAGAGGCTATTATTTGCACGGACTCATCGATCACCAAAACAACCTTACAAAAAATTATTAATTAAATGACAATTCCACACAGGCGCCATGTCGTATTAATAAAAAAATTTCTTGTGCTCCACGTGTTGAGAGATATTTATCCATTATTGTAATACCGGGTTGGAAATAGTATGTGTTGATAAACGCCGGAAACTTACCTAGAACATAACCACCGATTGTTCGAGAACTTGCGTGCATTAACCTTATTTCAAATTGTGACCCAAATTTTAGATACTTTATATGGCTCACAAGAGATTTATTATGTTTTAGGGAGGTTCTGTTCAGAAGTGTAGGGAGAAAATCTCACCAATTTTATTTATTGCTACTTATATACTTGTTCTAAAATGTTTAATTTTAAACACCTGTGTCCTATTTAGCACGCGTACGAGAATACTCTTAAGATTGATACTTGATATTACAAACTTGCACGATTAATGTCGTTTATCTAGACGTACTTCAAGCGAAATAATACGCTTTTAATTGGTAATCTTACCAGTCTACTTCAGGCACGATACTACAGTATATGTAAATTACCCATCTGAATATCATCGCAGAAAGAACCTACGCAAATTAAATTCTGTAGCTTTAATCTCTAATAAGTCTCCTTATCATGTCCAGCTTCCGCATCCATCCTACAAGAAACTTTGAAATACATTTTATCTTTGACGCTGCATAGTCCACACAGCCGTCGTTTTGCTAGCACATATGTTAATCGTTTCGTTGATATATTTACAGAGATCTATAACATGGAACCTTTATTAAATAATTAAGTAATGCCATTACTTAACCCAGCAGATATTTTTTAAAACTTTTTGTTGAGAGCGAATTATTACAGTTAATACTCCAATGCGTCGATAAAATTACATTTTCCTTACGATTATCCAACGTAATTAAATTACTGAAAAACTATCAGCCTCGGAAGGTCTCGAACTCACAACCTTTACGTTTCCGGTACAGTACACCGGAAACGTAAAGGCTACCATTACACCACGAGACCATTGAGTTCAAGTCGCTTTGAAACCCCCTAGATGTCACGATGTCAGTATATATATCATAATATCTCGCAGATACTATATTATCAATACGGCAAGTGCGTAGCAGTTAAACTATTATCAATATTAATACTAATATTCATATCAATACTAAACCAACGTTGGCATTAGTAATGATAAAATTGTAATTTCCTTGCAATTATCCAGCGTAATTAAATTACTGAAAAAATATCAGTATCGGAAGGACTCGAACCCACAATCTTTACGTTTCCGGCGTACTGTGCTACCCAGTTGAACTCAGTGGTCTCGTGGTGTAATGGTAGCACAGTACGCCGGAAACGTAAAAATTGTGGGTTCAAGTCCCTCCGAGACTGATATTTTCTCAGTAATTTAATTACGTTGGATAACTACAAGGAAATTGTTCAAATGACTACGTACAGATTCATACATGATAGGGAATCATGCCAAATGGTTAACTCCATACAACGTTTTTTGGAAACGCACCCTCTGCCAGTGTTACGTTGGCCGGGAAATTCTCCCGACCTCAATACAATTGAGAACGTGTGGAGTATTCTAAAATCATGCATGTATTCGAGAAGTAACACTACAAAAGAGCAGTTGGTAAGAAATATTGAGGATGTGTGGCAAAATGGCGTAGCAATTAGACATTCCATTAACGCTTACATAGAGAGTATGCAAAAAATAATAAGAGCAATTATAAAAGCCAAAGGACGCATTGCAAAATATTAGTTATATAGTTGTGACGATGTCCATAAACAGTTCTGAATAAAGTTATGCTTCTACAATACGTTTTTCAATTTATATTTTAACAAAATCGCTATTTTGGAAAGTGGCGCCAATAAATTGGATAGGGATTGTAACAGTTTGCGTACAGTAAATTGTTAAATCCTTAGTAGTTTATAAAAAAATTAATAAAGCGGAAGATAAAATAAACGACACGAAATAAACACGCACTTTCCTGTATTTTCGTACTTTTCCGCAATTAATTTTCTACCACTCTTATCGAAATCAATCTATTGTTAATTTATCTAAAGCAAGCCAGGACAATCCCTCGTCCTCATTCTGTACTTAATGAAATGTTTCATTAGCGTTCTATCAACATACATTCGATTTGCGAAACCCCTTTGCGCTTCGCTCTCTTCAATAATTAATTCCATTTAGGCTAAATCAATCGAACGTGCGTAATCGTTGCCGTCATATGCCAAAATTTAAACCGCTTCAAAATCGAATCAGTTCGAACCAGAGCGCATAACAGCAGGTCGCACCGTCCCCGAAGGATTTGATTTCGAGCCCGTAGTCAATTAACGCGAAATTCTATAAATATGGCCGAAATAATCCGCAATAAATTATTCTCTCATTTAAGCTAACGTCGCGTTTTCCAACATTTTGTATAAATTTATATACGAGGATGTAACGAACGTACGTATGACGATGTTTTAGCGTAAGCTAAACGAGGCGCGGCGCGCGTATCATTCGGACGTGCCGATTTTAATATGCAAATAGGATACTGGCTGGAAATACGATCGCAGCACCGATAATGCGTACAATAATTAACCACCGAATATGGAATTTATGCTGATAGTGTCTCAATCGGGGCCATTTATTCATAAATAGGTCGGCTGCCTAAAACCGTGTAGTTGATATGAAAGCTATATCTACCGGATTTAAAGAAAAAGCACAAACAACAAAATATCTTTTGCATGGTACGTAAGATGCGCTGGCTTCCTTTTTTATCGATATTACAAAATGGTTCTTATGCAAAACTCATATGTAGTGACCGGATTATATGCAAAGTGCATATATTTGATTTTATTTATTTATTATATTTTACGTCTATTTGTAGATGTCTTACACTGATTAACGCTAATTAACTTTAATCAGTGTAATACAACTACATATAGACGTAAAATATATACACTTCGCATATAACACTCATATGTAAGCTAAAATTATTTTGTACAGGATGAACCAAAAGGAAAAAGATATCCACCACTTTGCAAGAAGGTCACGATAACTCCACAAGTAAACCACGCTCTAACGTGTCGTCGAGATCCCGCCGATCTCTTTCTTTTTTTTCTGTTCCCCTTCTCTCTTTTCTTCTCTTACTCTTTCTTGCCTTTTACTTTTCTCAATTCTTTCACTTTTTGTTTCCTTTTTTCCTCTTACTTTTATTTCATTTTTCGTATATCTTATCACGACACGGTCCAATTCCAGAAAAAGTTCGTTTATTACTTACTCTGACCGCGGAAGCCTACGTTTTCATTTCAGCTTATTGCCTATGTAAATTTCATTTTCATATTCTCCTGATAGTAGCAGTAAATAACTTTCCTTCAGGATATTTGCATATCTAAAATACTTGTAAGAGGTTAAGACTGTTACTACACGCAAATACAAGTGTTAAGTTAAATTACGAGGTGGTTCTTGATCTATCCCACTGTGCACAGGTATAGCAGTAAACTCCACTCACACAAATTAATTAATTATGCGGAACGCAGCGTTTCGAGAGCACGTGGGCTCCCATTGTCAACCGTGTTACCGACTGACAAGTGGCCTTTTCTAATCTATTGTGGATCCTCTTTTAGCAGATCGACTACATTAGTTTTGCTCTCTCCACTAGACCTAATCGCCTCTATGTAGGTTTCGGCTTTCGGATATTTCCAGCCCATTTCTGAGAGCCGTATTCCCGCCAGTGCTGTTAAGTCGACTGTCCGACTTGCCGATTAAACGTCATGTTGCATACTTCCTGGAATTCTGAATGAAATTTTCTTGTTGTTAATGAGGCGCCAGAAAAACTAGGAGTCTCTGTTGATATTAATTTCAGCATCTACCAAATAAGCATTATATGTATCTCTGATTTCATGCTTTATGATAGATCTTACTCGTCTGTATTCATTAAAATAACGAATTGTTTTTATTCTTTTCTATTTCTTAAAGTAAAATTCTTTTAAATTACCTAATATATTATTTTATATTAGTACTAAACCATGTAGGAAATGTAGAGGGAGATCGTTTGTTTTTCGGAACAGGACGATCTAGAACGGAATATATTGTAGTATAAAATGGGTCAACAGCGGGTATTCACATCATTGTATTCATCCAAGAAACTCCAAGACGACTGAAAGGATATCACTATATAAAGAGAAGAAATTTGCTTTGCTGCTAATAACGATGAAAATATCTAAATACTAAAAGAAATATTAATGCACAAATATGCTAAACAAAAATAAATATCTAAAAGAAAAGTGAGACAATAACATAAAACTGTTAAGTCGAACGCTAAAAACATTATTAAGATTCAAAAGTATTCCCTACTAATAATATTACAATTTTCTTGCAATTTCCAACGTAATTAAATTTCCGATATTTTTTCGGAAATTTAATTACGTTGGAGATTGCAAGAAAATTGTAATTTTATCATTGGTAATGCCAACGGTGGTTTAGTATTGATATTCATATTAATGTCAGTATTAATATGGATGTTAGTTTAACTACTCCCTATTGGCCGGATATTCATTATTTTCTTCTAAGTTTTTGACTTTTTATGTTAATAGATGCATCTAATGTAAACATTTGAAAGAAAACCATAGCCTAGTATAAGTATCCTGAATGTTATAAAAATGTCTATCATTCTGTAAAAGTTGCCAGAATACGAAAAATTCAACACTACGTATTTAAAGAGATAAGTAACACATGGGCTGAAAAGTCCCGGGCCTAACAAAGAAAACACGTTTTTTTTGGTTCAAAATTAGCTTTATTCATCAACGTAATCTTCATCAAGAGCAACGCAATCATTCCAGCGTCGCTCTAACATTTCAATACCACTTTTGTAGAACGATTTATCTTTTGCCTCAAAATAGGCCTCAGTTTCAGCGATAACCTCTTCATTCGTGCGAAATTTCATACCGGCGAGCATTTTTTTGAGGTCTGCGAACAGCCAGTAGTCGCTGGGAGCCAAATCTGGCGAATACGGTGGATGTGGGAGCAATTCGAAGTTCAATTCATGTAGTTTTGCCATTGTTTTGATTGACTTGTGACACGGTGCCTTGTCTTGATGAAACAATTTTCTTTTCTTTGCCATATGTGGTGGTTTCTTTGCAATTTCGGCCTTCAAACGCTCCAATAACGCTATATAATATTCACTGTTGATTGTATTTCCTTTCTCAAGATAGTCGATGAACATTAGATCACGCACATCCCAAAATACCCAGGCCATAACCTTTCCAGCCGATTGTTGTGCTTTCGGGTGCTTTGGACGAGGTTCACCAGTTGCTGTGCACTCAGATGACGATCGTTTTGATTCCGGAGTGAAGTGATGGATCCATGTTTCATCCATTGTCACATATCGACGCAAAAATTCCGGTTTGTTACGTTTAAACATGGCCAAACACTGCTCAGAATCATCAACACGTTCTTGTTTTTGGTCAACAGTGAGCAAACGCGGCACCCACTTTGAACAGAGCTTTCTCATTGTCAAATGCTCATGCAATATAAAGCCAATACGTTCTTTTGATATCTTTACGATGTCAGCTAACTCACGCAACTTCACTTTTCGATCACTCAAAACGATTTTGTGGATTTTTTTGATGTTTTCTGGTGTTACCGCCTCATTTGACGTCCATTGCGTTCTGCATCATCGGTGTCTCTACAACCACGTTTGAAGTCAGCAAACCAACGTTTTATTGTTGTTTCTGATGGAGCGGAGTCCCCATAACACTTTTCAAGCCATTGCTTCGCTTGAACGGTATTTTTTCCCATTAAGAAACAGTGTAAAATTAAAACACGAAATTGTTTTTAATCCATTGTTTTGAAAATAACAAAAGTAGCGTGACTCTTAGCACAATAACTCACAAACTAATGAATAGAATATCATGAAATTTTAACAGCTGTCTTTTGAAGGTTAGTACTAACTGAGAGAAAGGTGATTGCAATAAAACTAGCGTCATCTATGTGTTAGGCCCGGGACTTTTCAGCCCATGTGTTAAACAAGTATACGTTTGTATTAAAGTGATAATTGCATACCCAGTTGCAACAACTTAGTACAATAAGTGGAAAATATAAAATTACTCTGAAACGGGTAGGTTAATAGGTTTAGGTGCAAGAATTACATAATAAGCACAATATATCGGACATTTCATTTAAAATAACAACGAAAACTTAATTAGTTAATGTAAACTTATGATCAAGAAGTTTCTTTTGTAAGTGGAATTCGTGGATTAAAAAATCACAAAGCGAAGTATAACACATACAAACTATAACTCCTTCCGCAGAGTACTGCAAAAACCATTTTTCGCAAATACTTCGAAAGAATTGAATTTCGAAGTGGTTAATGTTATAACCAACAGTAGATTTTTTTACAGAACCCAAGTGTATACTAATATATACGCAGTTCTACTTAAAAAAAACATTAATGCGACACATAATCTCTCTTTGGTTCATCTGATGTATCTGAAAATAAATTTAAAATTATATTACATCTATGGAAGTTTTTTGCATTACTAATAAAGACCCTTACGTGTGCCCTATGTATTGTACTTATCAAGAACTTTTATTCTTGTTCCTCAATACGTTCATCTTACATGCAGATAGCTTATGCTTTCCTAAATGTTGATAGTAACTTCCTCCCTTTTAAATAGGCACTACAGTGAATTTTTACACGGCCAAATAGTATTTTTTTAGAAACAAGTACCTCGGAACACTCCCCGCCATACAAATCAATCATTTATTCGAAACACAGCTGTCGAGACCGCATGGGCTCTCCAAATACTATATCCCGGATAGATGATTAATTTGTGTGGTGTAAAGATATTTGCGTGGATTATACGACTCCAAAGTTCTTGTAACCGTAGCTTTTTTCTTTTACTTTCTAAAGGACGCAATTGTAAACTGTAGCTAGTACTTTAGTAAACTATTTCTAGATTTCTTAGAAGTCCATTAAATCGGTTAATACTAGTTATTATTGTAGAATATTTCTTACAGAAGGCACCGATACGTTTACTATAATCGTTTTAAAGGAAAGCAACAAGTTGCAATTACTGTATCCACCAAACAGGATTAAATTGCAAATAAAATACGATAAAACCATTTCTAGTATCCGATTGACACACTAATTTCAGCTTTAGTATCCATTACCTAATATTTAATTTATTTACCAGCACCAATTGAATTAGTTTACTGTAACAATGTAATTAACTTTCTAGTAATCATCACCAGTATATAATTATGCACTAAAATCCATACACGACGTGACTATTGCACTACAAATATCAATGCTATTTGGCCTTTCCTTCCTTCTCGGTTTTTTTTTTAAGAACTGTATGCAATCATAAAATCGGTAATTTTAAAATAACTTTTAAACATTTTCTTGCATTAAAGAACTTCACAGGTATCGCAGTAAACTCCACTCCGCACATGTTAATAATTATTCGGAATGTAGTGTTTCAAGAGCACGTGGACCCCCATTGTCAACCGTGTTACCGACAGTCGATACCACGGTTGTGTGGAGTAGAGTTTACTGCGATACTTGTGAATTATACAACCACGCAGTCCTTGCAACCGTTGTGGTTAAAAAACTTAGCAAGTGTGAAATTTTCAAGCCATCCTCATGAATATTTCAGGCAAATGTTTGTTTCTTTAAATGCGTATGGAGTGTACTTCACGCATTAATAAAAACACCTGTAGTATAGGAACTTGTGGGCGTTTACTTCAAAAGACTGTGTGACAAGTACAATAGATCTGCTTCAACCAGAATTTTCTTACAAAGCTAAGTAACAAGAAAAAATGGAAGGGAGAATCCTCCACCTACTTTCTAAAGGCAAACACCATTAAATGGTATACGGATTGTTCCAAAATTGACAGAGGAACAGGTGCAGGAGTATTTGGGCCAGAAACCAAGTATTCAGGGTCAATGGGAACATACCCTAGTGCCTTTCAATCGGAGATCAATGCGAGTGAAAGATGTACTCAGTTGAACCTTGACAGGAATTGTCGAAGGCTAAGCATTGCAATTTTCTCCGATAAACAAGCAGCCATAATGGCGTTGAGTTCTAGCACCATCAGCTCGAAATTAGTCTGGGAATGCCAAGAAAAACTAAACAACCTGGGCAGAGAAAACTGAGTTGGACGATGAGCTAACTTATTAGCAAAAAAAGACCATCTCAACTTCGTTTGGGACCGGAGCCGTTCTGTGGTATAAGGATGAGCACCTATAAAAAAGAACTTAACAACAAAAAGGAGAAGCTCCGAGCATTTCTTTTTTGAGAATCTTCCTGGTCTAAGACATTCCAAGGTATTCCTTGGAAGCTTCCATAAGCAAAGGGCAAATACTATGTTAGAACTAAGTAGAAACAGACCACGTGTCGTCACAGTTTTTCTACCTTCTCTGAAACCATCACCGCTATTGCAATTTATTAAAGCTCTTGGACTGGATGGGGAGCTATAAGTGCGGGCAAACCCTATCAGTTTACAGTTTATGTAAGAGGACACAATAGATTAATATATCGCACTGCAACATCACCTTTAATTAATCTAATTTACCTTTCATCCATTACATTGCCAAACATGTATGAAATTAATTTAGACAATGGTCGGAGAGGTAAACCTCAAATATTTTGGAAATTTTTGTAAAATATTTGAGTTTTACTTCTCCGACCATTGTTCAATATGGATTTCCAACAAATATCGGCCGACTCAATCGGTAAATTAATTTGGGTGTGCTGAATCCGAAAATCATATTAATTTTTGCGTCACGTTAAAACTTAACACTCTGCCATCCTATACTCTTTGAAGAATCACCAAGTCGCTACTTGGGAACTGATACGATGTAAACAAAGAATGAAATTTTAATAATCCATTTATTTATTTCAATACAATGTTAGTCATGAGTATAGTACAAGCATTTATTTTAATAATCATTAAAATAACAATCGGCGAATACGTTTTCTTTTGCTGCACTTTCTCCTGTGTATTTCGGTTTGGCAGTCTCTTTGAACACTGAAACAGTAGTCGGCCATAATATGAGGATCTCATCTTCCTTTGTACCGAGTTTCCATGGTTTTTAAATCTTGATAAAATCTTTTATCTTGTGCGTCGCTTACGGCACCTAAATTTTCGAGAAACCTATCAAGATGACGATGAAGGAAATGAAGCTTTATGGTCTTGTTATAACCTAGCCGAAGAAATTTTTGGATTATTGATCTCGCTGGTTCTCTATAGTTACAAGTTTTTTTGTTTCCAAGGAAACTGTTCGCTATTATAGTGAATGAAGCCTAAACTTCTTTCTCAGCTTCGTTGATAGAGTTGGTGGAATTTGGATCTGTCATTATAGTTCTAATTTGAGGTCCATCAAATACTCCAGCTTTCATTTTTTCGTAACTTAGTCATGGAAACTTTTGACATATGCACTTCAAGCAGTCGCCTTGCATATCTAAAGCTTAAAGATGTTGCTTCATAAGAACTAATTAATAATAATAATAATAATAATAATAATAATTCATGCCTTCGCGTCTCCCAACAGAGTTCCGCCAATTACAGGAGGCATCGGCCGGCCGTGAGTTATTATTACACCTGCGCCTAAAGATGATAGTCATTCTCAGCATTCACCATGGAGTGAGGAAAACCACAGAAAAACCTCAACCTTGAGAACAACCCCGTAATTCAATACGAGGAGGTAGAAAAATTACTTTTTCTCTGTGGGCTGAAGGTTCACTGACAATAATCTTACAATTATTTGAATAATTAAGAATTTGCTGCATTTAGTTCACGATTTTCAAAAATTTTCAAATTGGCAAATAGGAAATGTCGTAGAAAGAAAACCTGACATGATAGGAAAAATTACTTTCATATTTGGCATTAATGTTCCTATGTTAGTTAAAAACAAGTGTCAGATCTTAATCAGCAGAATAGAAAATCATATTTGTTGTGTAAAAATTGATGCCTTGTTTCATTACTTTCTACGAACTTTTGGTCAACATGTTGACTCAAGGAGCGTCAAAGTATTAGACTTTGTAAAGATAACTGGTTGGTGATGTGTAAAAGTTTTCCTTTGAATTTGGTGTTTACGTAGGCTCACATATTTTCGATTGTATCAGAGTCTAGCGATTGTGATGGCCATTCTAACTTCTTAGGGGATACTCATATGTTCAAAAAAATGAGGAGGAATAAGACGAAATTATATTCTAAAAATATATATGTAAATACCAGGTTTCACCAAGATATTTAATATGCAGAATAGGACCGTATGACAAGGAAAACTATATTTAGACTTTTTACACTCGGAAGGGTGACCATACATTTTTGTCGAGTTTTGTTTTTGGGTTTGTTAACGTTTTATTTCAATTCAAAGTAATAGACAATTAGAAAATGTAAATATAATTACTCGTCTTTTGTTGAAAAGCATTCCCTACCCATTGTTAGTTTCGAGAAAATTAACGTGTAAAGCCTTGTGTACATGACAAGTAGCGCAAATATTTTAAAATTGCCTAACTCTACAGAAGCTTGCAACTTTGCTGAAATTTTTGTACAAAATGCGAACGAGAAGAAAAATTAAATTACAAATTTATCTACCAACTACAATGGAAAACAAGTCTTTACAGTTGTTATTTCCAAACGAGTCCAGTACAGCAGAAATTTCTATTTTAACTTTATCAACGGAATCATTTCAATTAAAACGTTTTAAATAACCTACATTACTTGGATTCTTTTATATGAAACATCTCAATTACGATTTAATGTAATTACTGCGCTAGCTTGAAAATTCACAAGATAGTTCATAAAATCACTCCATCTAGGCAAATATGTACAGCATTTACAAGAATAGATCGATAAAAGGAACAGGTTAAATGCGTTCAAGCAATTACACTCGCAAACGCGATATTACCGTTCCTCCTTGTTATTATTATTTCTTGTGATATTATGTCGGCACTCAAATATATCGCAACTATCCGACCTATGTGAATTTGTTCGCGTCTCCGCTCCATTATTAATACTTGAAATTCAGCGCCGCTCTCGCCAACAGCGCTACACTGCCTATATTTGGTCACCACGGGTAATATTTTACTGTTACCCGGTCTCCATTACTTACAATTAGAGTTCATAAATCAATTACTGCATTGTTACGAAAAGTTCACATCTCAGAATCGATACGTCTTCCGTTTACATATATTCGCAGACAACATTCAAAGTTGGTGAACTATACTCTATTTATTAATTCGGAGAAGCAAAATGAAAAGACGCGTTTACACGATGGAATTTTTCAAAGTTACTCTTTGGCGGCAGATTTTAAACTAGCTAAGAATTTATATCAATTGTAGTTACGTAATTAATTACATATTCATTACTCATTACAAAAATAATTAATTAACAACTCAAGTGTCTTGAAGTCTTGTCTAGCTTCCCTTAACAGTAACAACTTGGTCAGATGAATTGTAGAATCACAAATTTAATTTGTTGACAGTACTTAGAACAATAAAGGCCAGTTTTAACCATGTTTCCCAACGTGCAAGAATTGGTTCTGGTGGTTTGCTGTTAATGTATCCACTTCTGGTAAACATTCTCGACAGTTTGTACCATAAGATGTAAAGCATGAACTTTACACGTTACATGTTTTTATTTGTGTATTTACGTACTACTTCAAACCTGTTTGCAATCACTTTTGTTCTAGGACATAAGGGTATATCGCAAACATGACTTTACTACACTTGTAAAGCAAATATCCAAATTTATCGACATATTTTTTCACTACGTTAACCAACTTAACATATTTAATTATGTATTTAGAAAGCGCTAAGGAACATAAAGGCAAGGCGATCAGCTACTTCACGTCAAGAGTAAAAATGAGCTAATGCAAATAGTCATCGTAAATATTCTTTCCGCCCATTTCGCTTTCTGCATTGGAGATAACAGTGCATAGGTACGAGCTCTTAGTGAATATAGCATAAGAAAACACAAAGCTTACAAACAGGTAATATGATTATAAGGGTGACCTGAGATATTTTCGGAATCGGCAAGAGATTGCGCACGAAGGTTGAAGTGGATTTATTGGTCGGCAAGGGCAACCCTTTTTATGGCAACTATCACCATTTCAGACGTCTACTGTCAATAGTTATTGTTTAAGAGTGTGTGTTGTGTAGAAACTGCCTGATTCCGCAAAAATGGATAAAACCGAATTTCGTGCAGTGATAAAAAACTTCTGGATGGCTGAAAAAACGGCCACTGAAATACGAAATATTTTGCTAGAGATTCATGCGGATGTACTCCATCATTTTCGACCATCAGGTTCTGGGTGAGCGGGTTCAAACGTGGCCGCACAAGTACAAGTGACGAACTGCGCAGTGGACGGCCAAAAACTGTTACCAACGATGAAATAGTCGGCAAGATGCATGATGTCGTGTTAGCCGATCGCCGATTGAAGCTGAAAGAGATAACAGAGACAACAGGCATCTCAGAAGAATGAGTTGACCATATTCTACATGAAATTTTGAGTATGAAAAAACTTTCTTTGCTCGCACCGGAGCAAAAACGAAATCCGGTGACCGTTTAGGAGCAGTGTCTGGCCAGGATCCAACGCAATCCAAGGAATTTCTTCATGCCTTACACAAACGCGGATGAGACTTGGATCGACCACTACATACGGAGGCCAAGCAACAGTCGAAGCAGTGGACTTTTCCGGGCGAATCGGCTTCGAAGAAAGCAAAAACCGTTCGATCCCGGAAAGGTCATGACGACCATTTTTTGGCATTCCCACGGTGTGATCCGGATTGACTATCTGCAGAGGAGAAGGACGATCTCCGGGCAATACTACAACGATCTATTTGATCCGATTCGATGCTGTATTGAAGGCGTAACGGCCTCGTTTGCAGCAGAAAAAAGTGCTTTTCCACCACCACAATACACCGGCTCATTCATCCCGCATCGTTGTCGCCAAATTGAGTGAGTTGCGCTACGAATTAATTTCTCATCCTCGATATTCACTGAACCTAGTCTCCAGCGACTTTTTCCTATTCTCAAAGCTGTAATACTCACTGAGAGGAAAGAGATTTACCTTAAATGAAGAGGTCATTGCCGCTACAAATAGCTATTTTGCAGACCTCGAAACATCCTACTTTTCCGACGGCTGGAAAAGACTGGAGCACCGTTTGGGAAAGTTATTTGAGAAGACTACATCGAAAAATAAAAATAAAAAACCATACCAATACAGTGTTTTCTTGTGAATTCCGGAAACATTTCAGGTCGTACTCGTAGGTCACTTGAAAGAAGCGTTTTCACCCATTATAAAAAGAAAGTTGTTAAAATTTAATATACCTGTGATATTATTCATTCTATTCATCCATAAAGTTTGATTTAAAGTACGGCCAGACGTACATAAGTGTTCGACCGAAGTTCGCACGACTGCAATGAATCCGTATTCATTGTCCGAAATAACTACAAGGAGGTCAAGCGTTGTTAATTGCCTCTATCAATTAGATAGCGATGATCACGTATAGGTTATTATTCATTACTACCAGATCAGCGCGCATCTAACCGCTGGCTATTTTACATCGATTGCTTGGCTGAACTATTACCTACCTGGATAAATGCTTGCGCATACTTCAAATTGCGTATTTTACGAATTATTCGTTAAAATAAATACGCAACCGGCTGTGCTATGTATTCATTTTACATGTTACTTACCATCTCATAATAACGGGGTGGTGAAATATGGATATATTCGTGCAAATATTATATCTATATACGTACCATGTCTCCAATTAAATTTTCATTTAGAGTAGCCCATGATTTTAATAAAGTCGGGAACACAGTGGAACAGTAATGTTTTTTAAAGGCAAACTTTGACACTATCATCTGATTACAATTTAATTGTGACATTGTTCTTATTTATTGTGAAATGTTTTAAATGAAAGACAGTATTTACACAAATACCTTTATTGCAAATAAAAACTACGTTGCATGCACGAACTCTGTGTTTCATGTTATCAAATACCTTTGACAAATGTTGAAGGATTATATTATTGCTCAATTCTGTAATATTATTCAAAAGTTTTGCACCAGTGTATTGTGATGTAAAAATTGTGTTTTCATATGCGCAAAAATCAAATAATCTATAATTATGACATCTAGAGGCCTTGGAGGAAAATTCACTATTCAATTATCAGAGAACTTTTTCAAATGAACAAGTGTTTTGGTCAGCAGTATGTGCGGGAGCATTGTCTTGAAAATATTCTTCTGTAATTTCATCATGGTTTAACTGATTAATAAATGGTTCCAATATCTCATTTCAATATATTTCAGGATTCATTACTCCGTTAAAAAAGATGGGTCCAATGATTCGTTGCCTCGCCAGCCAAGCACCAATTTTTTATGAATATTATGCTTTTTCCACAAATTCATGATGATTTTTTGACAACCATATTCTCATATTTTGCTTGTTTAAATATTTCTAAAGATGAAACCAGGCCTCGTTAGTAAAGAAACATCCTGTTTCGCGAAATCTGTTAACCATGAATTTGCGTATCTAGTTGTTTATACGTAACTACAAAATCAGGGAACTGTCGACGAAGATCCTGTATGCATTCATTAATTGCATAAACCCACTGTCCATTTATTAATCTACCAGTTCTAAAATAGCTTTCAAAAAGAAAAGTTCTTTTTCTAAGATAATCTAATTGATAAGACAATTTTTCAATAAATTCACATTACTATAACAGTTGTCAAAGTTTGACTTTCGAAAAAGATTACGGTTCCATAGTGTTCCCAAATTTAAATGGGTCATTTAAATTTTGAACGTGGAAGTGTTGATGACTGGTGTAGTTGAATTTGGGAAATAAAAAACTTTTAGTTTTTCTTAACAATATTTAATTTCATATGCAGCCAATGTTGTACAAAATGTCGAAAAAGTGCTTTTATATAAAAAGATATAATCAAATAATGGCCAGATTTAATGAATTAATGTCGATTTTTTAAATAAAATACAAGCTTTCGGAATTTATTTGTTAGAAAATATATCTTCTAAGTGTGTTCCGTTATTCTGCTGGCACTCTCCTAAAGGTGAGGTAAATTTTTCGGGAACTGCTGGGTACATATTCGCCGTGGTTGCCACCATTCCTTTTCGACTATTCTCTTTTAATTCATTCAGTGAGTAAGAAGTGTTGCTGTATACTTTTGATTTAAAGAAGTTTCATAGCAAAAGATGCATTGGTGTCAAATTGGGGCTACATGCCGACCAGTTTATGTTACCGCGTCTGGATTCCAATTTTCTAATCAAAACAACCAGCTGGTAAGTACACGTTGGATGTGTGAGATGTCGCTCCATCTTGTTGAAAGTAAGTGTTCTGATTAAAACCATTAAAATCTTGCAAGGCTGACGTATAGTTACTAATTTCTTTTGGTGTTTCTCAAATGGTGCATAATATGTATAATAAAATTAGTGCACAGTGTATAACACAGGTCAGAAGCCAAATCAAAATAAAGCTGAAGTAGTTTATAATACACTACACAGCTATCAAGAAATAAATTTAAATCATTTAAGTTAGGCCTGGTGTATATTTATCTATCTAATAATTTATTTTTGCTGTAGATACACAATTATTGTAATATGGTAATAAAATTTGTTCTATATTTGACAATTATTTAGAGTTTGAAACATTAAACATATGGACAATCTCTTTTAATTTAGCAAAATAAATTGCAAATAATGAAGCAATGGTATATATTTAGAACAACTCTAAAGCAAGAATACAGTGAAGCAAATATTAAAATATATTGGTCTTAGATAAATAGGCTTACGAATCTTGTTTAAAAAGTCACTTAAACATTAGTAATTGATGGTAAATAGTATTGACTTATCGTCTCATTCACATTTTATATTTCTTCATATTTGTTCCCATTCATCCAACACCTCATTTCGAGGTCCTACTGATGAGAACACCAAATAACACAGCCTTCATTGTTCTACTATTTCCTAATTAGCAATGAGCTGAACAATAGAATAGTCACATCAGTTGTTCATGGGTAAGACTCCAGTCTAATGTACTTTCTATTTGTAAGGGTTGAGTGTTAAAAATCATTTTACCAACCCTGAACTGTAGGAATACTACGTATATTTCAACCTTCTGGTGGACATCTTTAAAGTGTCAAAAAGCTTCTATGGCTCTACTTTTTATGCGAAACAATGTTACTCACAAATTATTGCCACCAATTAAAGACCAATTATTTTAACAACGAACATAGAACAATCCTGCCGAAATGCTAAACAATCGATCACTTAGTCAGTTATCAGCTAACAACGATGAATGTTAATTTGTGAAACTTAACGTCAAATCTGAAGCTGTCACAATCATGATGAAATGACATTCAGCAAACACATAACAATCATTCGGATATTTCACGCAAAATTTTAGCATATTGTTCATCTCATAACATGAACAGTGGCAGATGTTGCTGCTATCATAATAAGAAGAAAGATGCATGCTGCTGTTGCCGAACGCAGAAAAAGTATAACTGGCAGAGGACTAGAAAACAAACCAATCGATGTTGCTGCTCGAAGCAGAAGCTGACCTGTTGCTGCTCGGAAGAATCGGACGAGGAGTATGACTGCTGCTGTATAGGAGTTGATGACGAAGAATGTTACTGTTGTTCAAAGCGTAAAGAGCAAATATGTTGCTGTTCAGAGCTTAAACATCGAACATGTTGTTACTGTTCGGAACCTAAAGAGCAAATGTATTGTTGCTGCTCAGAATCTTCTGATACGCAAGAGTGCTGTTGTTCAGCGTCCGAAGAACAAGGGTGTTGTTACTCTGATTCTGAAGAACAAGGATGTCGTTGTTCAGAGTCCGAAGAACAAGGATGTTGTTGCTGCCAAGGAAACTACAAGAAGAATTATTCTAGGAAACGAAAACGGAAATCGAAACGTTGTTACTCTTATAGCGAAGAAAATGAAGACAGTGATAGTGATTACTGTCCTTGTAATAAAGCGAGTGTTAAAAAGCGTAGAAGATGACGATTAAAATATAGAGATGAGATTGATGCACCAAAGAGAGGGTATATACATACATTATCCAGAAATAAAAACAGAAGATTATTGCAAGCGTCTTTCAGAACAGAGTTCCATTATTGGAAGCTATATTGTTTAACACGTAGACTATTGTACTTAGAAAAGGACACTTGCATTGCAGAAAAATAAGATGATTTATATTGTACAAGCAGTGGTTTAAGGAATATATTTTCTGCTAACTTTTGCTCCAATCCTTCAATAGGCTTCTTATTTCTTTAGTGCGGGTATTACATCGTTTCAATAACATTATTAATCTGATGTAAATATTTAATTTTTTAGTCGACGGTTGTTGTAAGCTGATCATTACGCCTAAATTTTGTTTTCTCTTAATAAGTGATTTTTAAGCGTCCTTTGAAGCCATAACTACAAACAATAACTTTTATAAGTCCTAATTCATGTAATAATGCATTGTCATAAACAACAAAGTGCCTGATGTCATTTTTCAATGTAATTGATTTAAGTTGATCTTATTCATCCTCACAACCCGCAAAAAATTGTTCGTACGTTTCTTGTTATTACATTGCAGTAGGCCAAGGCCCCGGTGCCTGTAGTCACTGCGACTGTAACAATGCGCTTGATATAATTAGAATAGTTGAGAGCTTTTAATAAACCTTAGCACTAGCCTAAGATCTTTGTCTTTCAATTAATTGAAAAACACAAGCAACACAAACACATCATGTCTTCTCCCCTTTTGTGTTGAGGTTCTCCAAATGCCCACACAGTACTGTGTATATATTCCCTTACGCCATTGATCAAAGGCAAGTATGGGCAATCTTTGACATGTTGTGGGCCAAACTTTAGTATGCAAATACGTTCGTGGGCCGCGTTTAAAAGTAGTGCATTTTAAAGTACTGTTCATAATTTTTAGCGATAGATGTCAGGCATAAAATAATACGACAATGTTATTATAATGCAATTTATTAAAATAAGAAAATAAGGTCGGCTTGCTTGCTCACTTGATTCCGCAGGAGCAAGCGACACACCCCATATCACTCGATCTTGCTCATTTGGAGTGAGTATGAGTAAGTGGTGTAATTTTTTTTAATTGGGTTTTCCAAAATGTCTCGCGAGCCGGAGCAAATCTTACAGGGCGGTTGTTGCCCACATATGATCTAAGGTGTATTGCATCCTTAGCAACATACCTACGTTAGATTACTTATACCAAGTTTTCTGGAGATATTTGGGTGTCTTCTAAAATCTCCTGCTTTCATCCCTTTTTACTGGTACGCGTAAAAACACTAGTCATAGCCTCCTATTGTAAGTAAATGTGGAGTTGTGTTGGTTCCCTTAATACCTCTACAGCTACTGTGGAGCATGCACGCATCTCAACTGCGATATTGAGACATGCAAGTCATTGGATTACTTGAAATCACTGATGCGCAGTGTTTCGATTGAGATTTGGCCACCACATCAATGAGGCATAAGTGATCATAGGTCTAACTATTGACGTATACATGTGAGTAAAAGATCATCTGTAGCTTTAACCTAGGAGTGTGCGGCATGTTTGTAAAATTATGATGCGTTTTTTTACGCAAGTTGATAACATGACAGTTCGACGTTTGCCTTTTGTCAAGTGTTATACCAAATATTTGGGTTCGTCGTTGAAGTTAATTATCTTACTCTCTATAGAAGGCGGTATTATACAGGATCTCATGCTCTTAGTAAAAGGGACGATTCTTTTGTTTGATTTATGCACAGTTTATGATGTTGACACCATGCGTAAATAATGGCAGGAGCTCTTCATTTACGTTTTGATATGATTTTATCATTTTTGCCATGGATCATAATTTCTAGGTCGTTACTGTCTTCTCTACTCGATAAACTAGATCATCAGGGATAACACCATTTTTCCAAAATTTATTAAACACATGCAGAAGTCTTAGGTGTAAGTCCTGCGTATTTCCAAAACTCTGTGCTGATGCCATCCATACTGGTCGCTTTTCTATTTTCAGTAGCCATCAAGGCGTCTGTCAGTTCTGTTAGATCTATATCGTTCAAACCTTTTGCGTCTACTTCTTGTACTGTTGTTTCGTGAATATTTTGCTTGTACCAGAGCTCTTCATAGTGTTTTGTCCAATTTTCCTCATTTATGTTGTTTATTTGTATTTTATCATTTCCCTGCTTAATGGTTTCATTACTTTATAAGCCAGGTTTTGTCTTCCATGTATACCACTTTCCATATTATTTATAAATAAATTTAATACATACAAATTATTATAATTCTTTTATAAATTATTTTTAAATCTATCCCATGACTCCTCGTTAATCTTTCTGTATATTTCTTACACATTTTCCCAAGACTTCAGATGCTGTTCTTTTTTTATTGCTTGTTTTATATTTTTCCATTCTTCATTTATATCTCCTTTTTTTCTGAACTTTCTAATATTTTGTCCAATCTATCTTGGTAGAGCCCTCACACTTTCCTCTTCATGCAGATATACTTTGAACACTTTGAATTCCTTGCATTTTTTATTTTTTCTCCACCTTGTATGTTTCCATCGTTGCTACTACTAAGGAATGATGTGATTCTATGTCTGGTCCTCTATATGCCCTTGTCTTTTACTTGCCCAGCTAATTTTTTATTTGTAATTATGTAGTATATTATCGATCTCTGTCCTTTTACCATGTAAGTGTGTAATAGGTATATTTTCTATACCGGCCTTAAAATCTCCCACCAAATTACTGTTTTATTGAATTTATCCATTATAGTTTGTAGTTGTTGGATTCAATAATTTTTTCTTTCAGGAGCATAGATGGCCATCAATGTCACATTTCCTCTTTCAAACTTTATTCTTATATAATTCTTAATGTTCTTTTCCCATCTTTTGTGTATATACAGTACTATGCCCTTGCGTGCTCTTTGGTCTCTCCATACGCCGCTATAAATCATCATCATATATTCGTCTACATATTTTGATTCATTTGTTTTTTTATTTTGTTTCAGGTATGGCTGCAAAGTTAGTTTTCAGGTGTGCTAGATGTTTAGCCAATTCAATTTCTTTCCGTGCCATTCTCCTTACATTGCAGGTTGCAAATTTTACTGTCTTGTCAATCCATTTCTTGCCCTTTTTCTTTGCCTTTGTCGATACCTGTATATCCGACCTGTTTCTGAGGCTAGTTTGAGTAATGCAAGTATTACTGGTTATCTGTTAACCTTCTAATTGTGGGAATCTGGTTTTTCTGTTGGTGTTGTCTCCCTTAGCCGAAATGATTCGCTTTTAAGGCGCCGAAGAGTCGCGTTTTGTCCACTTCCGTTAGCTATACGATATACAGGGATTACGCGGCTGATGCTGTCGTGGACATGGAAGAACTAATCGTGTTCAGGATGTGTTTCCCAGGATTTTATAGAGTGTGCTTATTCGATATGGCATATCCTCTCGGCACCTCATTTGCAGCCTTAATTCCCAGTGGTATATCATACCAAAAGAAATTTTCGGGTATTTTGCAGTCAAAACATCCGCATGCAAGTATGTGTCTTCACAATTTAGAACTGTGGTTCAATTTCATGCATGCTGGCAATTTCAAATTTTGCAATCAAAGAGAGTTATAAACAAGAACGCAATTAATGTTGCTTCAAACAACGTATTTACTTGAAACTATGCGCCGCTATTCGTCAAACCAACCAAAGACGATAGAATAGCCTTCTTAAATAAATATTTGTTAGGCAAAGTAAATATAATATGTCATTTACCATAATTGAAGTTTCTGTTTAATCATAGCTCCACTAGTTTACGTATGCATACTACATCCATTGTTGTAACTAGGTTCGGTGCTTTTGTTCCACGGAACGCGTACGTCTAACTTTCGATGTATGCGATAGGAATGTAAAGTATATATCTATTCGGCTCTACCGTCGGTAGCTTGCTACATACATGTTCGTACAACGTTCCGGTATACGATTATGTTACCGCATGACGTTAGAGCGCTCTTGTTATTGACCGATTCTCTCTAAATACCGAGCGACTCTACGACTACCGAGAGACGTCTGACGTTGCCGCTTCGCAAAGAGTAAATAATTAGCGAATTGTATCAACTCGCTGCTTTGTTATTGCCGCATGTTTCTAAGTTCTCCAAGTTGTATATGCCTGCGTATACGTCGCAATATTTATTTTCATCTGGCGGAATTGTTTATGCAATCTGCTAGATCGATTTTTGGTCTTTGTTGCGCCGCGATGACGTGGCGTACTGTTAATAAGTGACTTTATAAACATAAACATAGATTTGTCGTGAAGCGTGATCGTTTGTTACTAAATGTTTCGTGTTAGTGATGACGTCACACAATCGTCTGAATCGCGAATCTAGCTGAACAAAAATCGTATTTATCGAATATATTTTACAAAATATTATTTCCTTCGGTTTTCGTATATTAGCACATGGAACATATGTACAGTGGCGGTCATATAAATAGCACAGGTAAACGGATATCGATGAATTGATAAATTTGTAAATATTAAGTAAGTGATTTATTTAACAAACATGGAGTAAATGGCACGCGGTTTATAATATATCACATATAATATTTTATACACCTCGAAATAAACAAATTAAAAAAATAAATGTATGATCTCTTAAGTAGGCATAGAAATATCACACTTAATAACAATAGCGACATACTGTATTATTTCTGTTTTTAAATTCTTTTTTGCTTTTACATTTAATATTTTGTTGGACACTCTTTACAAGCCAACACTGCTGCACATCTTCTCAGCGCACTTTCGACTTATTTTTGACATCTCTCCACAGGAATGTTATGCCAAGCTTATTCAGTAGTATTTCATAATTCGTCTAATGTCGCTGGAGATTTAGATAACCTTCCATGTGGTTTAAATCACGGCTTTCTGCAAGCTATTCTACCACTCGGTCTTCGCTGTATGTTTGAGATCATTGTCGTGCTGTAATGTCCCTAAACTATTTCTTATTACTGTTATTTTTATTAATGAATTTATATGTTCATTATGCATTCTATTGTATTTTATTATTATATACCATTATTTATCACTGTTTATTATTTATATACTTTGTTCAAACGTACTAATAACCGTTACTCATAATGTGAATGTATACCATTATTCATCACTGTTTACTATTTACTTTGTTTCTATCCCTAATCCTTATTGTATGCAATAAGTTATCCATGTTAAATACACTTCTTCTGTTTGTTTTTCTAAATAATAGTTATTCATCACATCGAATAGATACTAAGAAATTCTTATTGTTTTCTATTTACGAATTCAAAGTTTAACATGGATAATACAAATCGATTTATATATAAACCCCCACATTTCAGATGAAGAATCAGTCTCTGTACAGAGTTGTTAGACTTAAGACACTTTTGCTACAACTTGTTAAAATACATAAGTATTTTATATTAAACAATAGTTAGTAGAAGAAGTTGTTTTATTTCAACGGCGAGAACACTACAGTGCATTAAATTCCAGGTTACTAGTAAAAATTCATCAGGTTTTCTAAAATGTTGCGATATACATACTGGTCCATTTTCCCTGCAATTCTGAATATAGGCCCTACACCACGCCATGACATAGAAGCCCACACCATAACACTTCCTCCACCGTGTTTCAATGTTTTTATACTATACCTAGGGTTGAACCCCTGATTGATGGGGCGTCGCATATACATTTTTCCGTCAAACCCAAGTCGGTTGTATGCTCTCATCCGTCCTAAGTGCAGATTTTCAGAAACAAAGCGGTTTTCTTTGTGCATTTTCGCAAACTACAATCTTCTTGGACAGTTTCTATTTGACACGAGTGGTTTTCGTACTGCAATACACCCACGTGACTTAAATTTCTTCACCGGACATAGTATTATTCTTTTCGATATATCAATATCAAATTATTTATAAATTTCCGTTTTTATTTGTCTAGCTGTGCGAAAAGGATTTTCTTAACTTAATCGACGAATAACCTTGTCATGTCGTAAGGTTGCTTTACGAGGCCCAATCTTCCGTTTCTTGTTTTCTAAAGTTCTTTCCGTCTGAATATACTTTATCGCATTTTATATTAATTTACGTGAACAATTTAATGTTCGTGATATTTCTGCAATTGATATGCTCTTCTTTTTCATGGTGCAAATTAATTCTCTTTTCTCTGGATGCAATGTTTTCCCCTATCGATTATACTAACACCTAAATTTTTGTTATTAATAACACGTTAGTTTTAAAAATGGTAAGTACACAACTTTTTTCTGCAAAATAACTCGAACCCTAACACTATAATAACATTCCGCTACAGAACCGACATCTGTGCTATTTATGTGCCTGCTAGAAAAGTGAAACTAATAATTTTTTTTCATTGAATGCCGTATTATTGTTCTCGAATACGTAACTAGGGGAACCTTCTCGGGGTCTCTCACACTAATTTAATAAAAATTTAAACGGGGTCAGATTGAGTAGTTAATTTACATGAAATTTGGTGCCTGTGCTATTTATGAGGTCATTACTGTATGTACATGCGTCTGTGATAATTTAATTTTCTCGGTATGACCAACATAAAATTTTAATTTAATTATTTTGTGAAATTAAAGATTTCATGGTTTTAGCAGGAGTTGAATCTACAGTTTCTGTTCGCCAGACAAGCGCGTAAGTGGAAAGTGCGTTTGTCTAGCGTGAAATTTGTAATTTCACATACTAATTAAATTAAAATTTTACGTTGGTAGTACTAAGGAAATCAAATTATAATTTAAAGACAACGGAAGTTACATTAAAGATAATTTAATACATACTGGTACATACAGGCCGCGACAATAGTACAAGCCACACATAAATTCGAGTAGGCAACCGGTGCTGCAGTTGTTCCTGGTACTGGCACTGCGAAAGTGGGAATGAGGGAAGATATTCGGGGAAAACCACATATCCAAGTGCCGCAAAAGTATAGGCCATTAGTGTTGGGCGATATCAAGATTTTTAAATCATGATGTGAATAGTGATCGTAATTTATATATAACCGCGATTTTAAACGGTGAACATAATCACCTTATGACTCTTATGTATGTATATCCAGCAGTATATCGTATCGCTAGTAACGAGGTACAGTCGACTGCGAAGATATTTTCGGCTGTTTGAAAAGCGTTTGATATTCGAATGTCACGTAAGCGTCAGTGTCATAAATTCTAATGAAAACCACATTTATAATAATAATTTTGAATAACAATTATATTTTTTGTTTACTTTTGCTGCAGTCGATAGTATGTATAAGTTATAAGATAAGTAAGTCGAGTATTTCATATATTACCCAACAAGAGGCTATGTCTATTTTGCGGAGTGTTAAGGCTATAATACACATTTCAACTATCGTTATGCCAGACATATTTTTTTATATATTCAAACACAATAATCTATCAAATTTTAATACTCAAGAATTTACATAAAATATATAATTGCAAATACAATAACATAGGTAAAATATTATAACTAGCGACCGGACTATATGCAAAGAAAAACTGGAATATATGCGCATATATATGCATCGATTTTTGAGGAAATATGCATAAACCTGGGGCATATATGCAAAAAAATTGCGACAATATGCAAAATTTTTACATAAAATAAATAAAAGCAGAAATTTAAACATTAACTTTATTGCACACATTTTTTTACAGCATACTTCTAAACCAATTTATAATTAAATGTTTTTCAAAATTGTGTAAAAGAAAGTTTTGTCTTCTATCAGAATACATATGTTTTGAAATAGAATAGCTTCTTTCAACATCCATAGATGTACTTGGTGCATTTTTTAACTTTGCAATACATTCTAAACTAAAATTAAAGTCGAAATTGTTTATTGTTCCAACAATTTTCTTAACTTTCTTCAATTTCAAATACCCCGCATTTTTATTCATCACTTTTTTAAATTTATCGTATATACATAGAATTACCTATTGTACCCTTAACCTTCTTAAATAGCATATCAAATTCGTCTACTATTTCGACTGGTTCCGAGAGCGACATCCCTTGCGTTTCTACGAATGGAACTTGAAATAAAGCTATAATTTGACTTAATATACAAAAGGTTGTGATGGTACTATTTTTTACAGTTTTCTAGAGCAATGCAGTCAGCAGTGATTTCAAGAATTACATTTTTTATTCCTTCAAAATGATCGGCGTAAAAAATTGCAGCGTCTAACCATGTACCCCATCTCGTAATAATCGGTTCAGGAGGCAACCTAACACCGGAAAGTCGTTCCTTATAAAATTGCATTCATAAAGGTGCTTTCAAAATTCCTTTTTTGACATGGTTAATTAAATCACTAATCAAAGGAAATTGATTCCTAGTATCTCCTGCTACAGGGTTGAACCCATAAGCTAAACAAGTGGTATGAATAAAGAAAAATTTGCGCGGCTTTTATCATGTATGGAGTTGCGTCGGACAACATTGGTAAAATTTTTTCACAAGGTGTAGGTAAAAATAAATTTGATAAACCTTCTTGCACGAATAATTTACCTACAATATCTTCCTGAAGAATTCCTATTGACAAATGGGCAATATAACGTCCACACTTATCCGAACTTTCATCTACCATGATATAAATAAAATTATTCCCTACCAATTGTTGAAGTTCTGCCATTGTTTGCTGGTAACAAGATGTGATATAATTTTTTCAGTACTTTCGTCAGGTATATTATGTTTGCAATATTTTTGCAGAAATGATTTCAAATTAACATTGTTTAATCTTGCTAATGGTATGTTAGACGAAATTAATGCGTTACACAGATCCATATTATGTTCTTGTTCTGAATTTCGTGAAGTTGATGCTACAGATTGATATATAGATTGCTGCACACATTCGGATCGCTTTAGTTTTTCACATTTTACAATATGTGACGGAGTTTTAGCGTGTTGATCAATCAGGTATTTTCTCTCACAACACACGTACAACAACAATTGTTATTTTATATCAAAAGTTAAAGAATTTAAAAGCAATTGTAAAGCTTTTAGTAAAATTAAATTTACCAGTTTACTGCAGGCTCGACAAAATATTTTATCGCCATCCTTTACCAGTTCAGGATACGACTTAATCCATAAAGAAATTTTCTTCCTATAATCATTATATGTACGCACACTATTTAAAAACGTAACACAATTACATGCTGTTTCGCTCAAAGATATTCAATGAATGAATAGTTTATTTGGGTATTAGTAATAATAAAACGTATTTACCACATCCCTTTTGCTAGGCGAAATTAAACACGTGCAGTTCTTGGAAAAAGGTATAGAAAAAACCAATGTAAATGATTTATCGTTCTGGGAATTGTCCGTTGTCGATCTGCATTGGGAATTATTAGGAATGTTTACTAATAGAAAGGATAAGAAGAAGAAAAATATGCAATATAAGCAACTTCTATAAAAATATACATAGAAATGCCTAAATATGCAATATATGCAATTACTAATTAGCGCTAATTAACTTCAATTAATGTAATACATCATCATCTACATATAGACTATAATTAAAAATATGTAAAAAATTAAATATATGCACATAGTGATTCTCTTAATAACGTATTTAGTTATTCACGTATGAGTCTCCAACCTGTGATCACCGGTTCATCACGACGTTACTACTTGAATATCTAATGAAAGTTATTTCACGCAATTGAAGCCAAATCACCGATCACTGCTTTCTGATACTTTATTTCGGGGGCGTGATCTGTGATTTTCAAATCACGAAGAAGGAATCAGGCGAAAATTACGGAAAAGCACGCAAACCTGAAAGACCAAAAGCGATAACAGAACGTGAAGATTGCGCAATTTTAAGATATGCATCAAACTCGGCAATAACTGCTAGGCAAATAACACAAACACCAATCTGCGAAATGTTCAACGTTTGCTGAATGCAACACCTGAACCCGCGTTTGCATTGGTGTAAACGCTGACGAAAAATCCATTTTACTGATGAGAAAAAGTTTAATTTAGATGGTTCTAAAGTGTAATTTAAGTGTTGTTACCATGATTTAAGAAAGAAAGAACTAGTTCAGATGGGTGGTGGTAGCGTAATGATAAGAGCAAGTATAGGATATAACACTGACATCAAGTTCTGTGATACCAAAATGAATAGTGTTAATTATATAAATCGCACTATTAGAAATTATTTATACGTGTATAGTGTTTAAACAAATCATGTCCTGTATCCTTGACGCACCTTTATTTTGTTAATAATTAATAACCCCAAATTATCCTTATATATCGCGTATTTTTGTCTCAAGTAGTGATAAAGATAGTGAATTTGGTTATCATATATAGAAAAAATATCCAAACTTGGTATGCCTAGCAAAACAATGACATTTCTTTAGGAAATGTAGTGTCCCATACTTTTGTCGCAGACTGTATATATATATATATATATATATATATATATATGCATAAACTATGCGTGGCAAGATTATGGAATAAATTTATCAAGCAATTTGTTTTTTGAAGAAATGTTCGGACAAGTCCTTTTTACAACAAATGTGAATTACCTTATTTATCTATTTATATTCCTTTAGTTCAACAAAGATTTAATGTGAAAATAATAAAAGTAAGGAAAATAGAATAAATAACATGAAAATATACCTTATGGCAAGCACACAAAAATATTCGGCTACCTAAATAGAAAGAACAAAATAGTAAATATATTTTTTTATATAAGTAAATAATATTGAGTGGAATAACCACTGGACTTTGGCTCTCAACCTGTCGCTTCGCATTCTTTAAACAAGTGTAGTTTTAGCATTTCCTTATTAAAATTTGTTTTTTTGCTAAGGCTAGTCTTCAATATTACCCATAAATTTTCAATTGGATTAATGCCAGGCCACTGAGGAGGTGTATTTATCGGATTTTCGTATTGAAAGATGAATCCTAGCCGTAATTTTTCTGCACTCGCTTTTAAATTCCTCTTCAATATATTAATGTAACGAATGTGATCCATTTTGCCGTCGATAAACTCTAATTTTCCAACTTCAGCTGCCGCCATAGATCCCCACATCACAATTGAACCATCTCCGTATTTCACAGTTGGTTGTAGATTTTCATGATTAAATGCTATATTTGGTGATTGCTACACAAATTTCCTTCTAGTATCAAACACTCGCCGGTCCAAATAACGTTTTATTAATGTTACTAACCCAGGGTTTTTTCCTAGTTATACGTCCAGTAGATCCACTGCTTTGTATTACTCGACGAATAGTTTCCATATTGAGTGACTCTCCTGTGGCTGTTTGCACATCTGCACACTTCTCGGCTGCTCAAAAATGCATTTTTCTTAATAATCTACAAAACTTTCCCTTTGGTCTCGCCACGTTAATATGTTTGGACGTTCAGTGCATTTAGTTAAAGTAAACTGTGAATAACAAATTTATGCATGACATCCTGTATTTTTCTTGGTGAATATCCTTTTCTACTTAACGAAGCAATTAGCTGCCTTCCTGGAAGACTTCTCTTGCCGAATTTTAGTCGTAAGCTGCATTTAATTTGTTTTGTTCAGGGCTTGATGATGCGGCCCTCCTTGCGTGTGCCTATTAACGTTTTTTTTATTTCCGCGTCATGTTATTCGAGTTCTAAATACTAGGCATCGATATCAACTGCCAATACCTCAACACTTTACGTCTCTCCTCAAAATATACTTTTGTTACAATGCTGCTATAACTTACAATTCATTGCCAAATATGTAGAAGGAAATTACTAATTTAAGAAGGTTTAATATAACCTTTAAAACTTATCTACTTTCTTTGACGTGACGCATAGCACTTTTTATTTTCATTTTGATTTTCTTTTTTGTTGTCTGGTGAATGAACCCACGTATCTATTAGTTTTGCTTGAATTTATGATTGCTGTTTGTCTAGTTTTTTAAGCTTTTGTTCTGTAATATTTTGTGGGGTCTGGTTGGGTGGAGCAGCATTTGCTAAACTCACCAGTTCCCATTTTTGTAGTTCTTTTATAAATAAAGACAACTTATTATTATTAGTTATAAAATCACAAACAATCAGAGAATAGATTTTCGTTTGCAGGACTTTATGCTGCTTATCTTGATTTGGCAGCCTCCTGGAACACTCCAACAGTAGTGAGCCATTATATAAGCATCTCATCTTCCTTGGTACCGACTTTTCATGGTTTTTAAATCTTAATGAAATCTCTCGCATTGTTCATCGCTTAGAGCACCTAAATTTTCTGGAAATCTATTAAAATGAATATAAAAGAAATGAAGCTGTGCACTAATGTTGCAACCTAGGCGGTGAAATTTTTGAAGCATTGATTGCACTAGATCTTTGTAATTTGACCCTTTTTTGGTTGCAACAAAATTGTTCACGACCATAGTGAATGCAACCCAGGATTCTTTCTCAGCTTCGTCGATAGAGTTGATGAAATTTGGATCTGTCATTAAAGTTCCAATTTGAGGTCCATTAATTTCCATAGCCTCAATTTTTTCGTAACTTAGTTGTGGAATCTCTTGGTATATTTGTGTATGTACTTTAAACAGTCCTCTTGCAAATCTAGAGCTTTAACGAATTGCTTCATAAAACCTAATTTGAGTGAAGCAGTGGAAAAATTACTTTTTCTTTGTCGATTGAAGGTTCACTTACAATATTCCTTTATCCAACATTCAGTGTTGATTTCTAGCTCGACTATCCCAGAGGCACAACAACCACGGAAATTTTATGTATCCTCTTTGAAAGCCAAATAAAAAATTAACCCTTTTGAGATCCACACAGATGATCCAGTTATGGTCTCTATGCTAATAGCCTAAATGTATTTGGAATGTCTTTCAATTATTTGAACAATTAAGAATATGTTACATTTATTTAACGAGCTGAGCTCCAAGATTTTTAAATCGGTAAATAAGAAATGCCATAGAAAAAAACGTGACGTAATAGGAGAGAACGGGTTTCATATTTGACATTAGCGTGTCTGTATTAGTTAAAAATAAGTGTCGGATCTTAGTCAACAGAAAAAAAATATTTTTGTCCAGTGTTCTTCTTAGATGCGGTGAAAAAACCAGAAATGCAAGAAGTGTGCAATTTGTTTAATGTGGAATAGCCAATTCACAGTGAGTAAAAATTCAGAGAGTCTAGGCATGACAGACAAGTGTCCTAAGAAAACCAATCCAGTGTTCTCAGTTGAAATATTGGGATGAGAAGTTGCGTAAGTTGAGTGTACATCTCCTTTCACTCTCCATTTTTCTATTGTCTTTTAATTATGTTGATATAATATCCAATGTCATCTATGTTTTTCATTGGAAATTGAACTTATTGACAACTTATTCATGTATGCTTTCTTCAAATATCTGGACCTTTACCAATAGCCAACGTCTTGTCTTTATGTTTCAGCAGTAGTTTTCTGCACACCTACCATTTCCTAATGCAAATGTCTAGTTGGTGCATGAAAAAAGACTTGTTTCATCACCATTCAAAATATCTTTTGAATCGTAGTTCTTCAGTATTGTTTACATGGTTTTAAAGGAAACTTGGAAGCTTCATTTCCGTGTCTTGGTGAAAAATAGTGTCTGAGTTCGTTTTCTACAAGGTTCGTCGTTAAGCGGTACTAATATTAGGTAGATCCCATTGTAAAATTCTGTGAAATCAACGTTATCTGTTAGTTGTTTAGAGTTGTTTGCTATTCAAAAATGACCGCAAATGAAAGTGGTACTGCACTTCCAAAGCCTACTTCACATTCCCCAAGAAAAAATGATTTGTTTACTTAAAATCAAACACGAAAGTTGGCGATTCTCACGCTAGAAATATTATATAAAGGCACGGCCTGCTTTAGTACTAAGCTTAGCACGCATGTCCTTTGTTTTCGTTTCTGGGGTTGCGCCTTTACAACCGTCAAAGAGAACTCGTTCCATTCACATCACCTATTTTGGCCTACAGCGTAACGGTCTCATGCAAAATCTGTCGTGTATATATGTTATATATTAAGGTTGCTGGTGGCCTCAGCGCTTCTTTGAGATTACATCAACCATTAACGAATTTTACTACACGCGTTTATTAAAACCCGTACGTTGCATCGACAGCGAATCAAGTCGGCAGATATACTGCTCGCATTAATAAACTTAGCCATGTATAAGGTTACACATGGGCTGGACGAAGGAGCGGAGAAGTAGAGGAGCCGGAAAGGCGTCCAAGCGTACAGAACGGCCTGGCCGTCGTTGTACCGCTATCCGCTTTGACAAACGAGTTCGACTCTTTAACTAATTGACAGTCTCGAACAGATAAAAAGCGCTCAAAGTCTTTGCTCCCGTTCCGTTATTTGCACGTTTTCCGTGTGAAGCGACCACGTCCATATATTGATCGATTTCGGGCTTGCAAAAGGACTGACAAAAAACTGACCGTTTCAAAGTCGCATGTGTTTGTTTATTCTCCACTGCTATATCCGACGATAAATAAAAAAACTGGTAGTTCTTAATAAATTTACTTCAATAAAAGAAACATTAAATAAATACATAATCTTTAAATAAATTATATCAGAGTTTGCTATAATCTTAATTCTAAGATCTTTGGTTTCTACTTGTTAATAAAAGGTGTGTCAATTGGAAGTTACTTTCTGAATCTATAAACATTTTTAATTATAAAATACATTTTAGGGCAGTGGAATTTCAGATCAATGCTTCAATAATTTCAAGTTGTACGTTACAGCAGTTCTTAAAAGTATCTTTAGTGTACAATGGTCGGAGAAGTAAAATTCAATTTTACAAAATTTCAGATATTCTAGAAAATATCTGATGAAGCTGCAGTGATAGCGAAACATGTCATAATAGTATTGTGATAAATATATTGGAAGTCTTGTAAAATTGAGTTTTACTTTCTCCGACCATTGTTCAATATGGATTTCCAACAAGTATCGGCCGACTCAATCGATATTATTTTTAGTGTCTTTTGTCATAGAAGGCAGGGTCCTTTTCTTAGTCCTCCGTAATGTAATTAGTAACAACTTGAAATTTAAAGTATTAAGTTAAGAAGATTTTGATATTATCGATAACACAGTTGCAATACTTTCTTCTAAACTAGGGGTCCCCAAATTAAGACCCGCGAGCCAAAACCGGAGTCCCCGAGCACTGCCAATCCGGCTTCCTACCATATGGCGCTGTACTACTGTGCAATGTGATTGAAAGTTTGCACGTAATGGATAAAGAAAGTGACTACGTCATCAAATAAAGAAAGTGTTGAATATTGTGGTGTATTGAAAAATATGGCGCTTGGTGACCTAACATTCGTTGATAAAGGATTTTAATTAAAGACTCACCTTCTTTCTTTGGGTACGTTACTACACATCTATAGCATAATAATATTTCAATTTTGGGTAGCATTAATCAATATGCAATTTCCTCACAAGTTAAAGATTTATTTTGTTTAGAATAGAATTTTATACGGCTACACTTTAAAATATTTTTATAAATATGGATATTACTAAAAGAACTTCTTTTAAACAGTTTATTTTATTATTTAAAAGATGTCATCAAGCTATAATTATAAAGGACTATAATTACGTTTACAAAAAATAATTTACTCATGTACAGATTCGCGTTAAATAAATTTGTAGCTTTGGTATTACAAAAATTGGTATGTTTTCCTATACAAGATGTACAGTTTTATTCTTATCAGCCTAACAAATATGAAAATGTAGATAATTACTACCGATTTAAAAAAAGATAAATGGTTGACAAAAATATAACAATTGCAATGAACACGATACAAACAAATCTTACACGCGTGTATAAAAATAATAAGTCTAATTAAAAATCCTTTATCAGCGTAAGCACTATATTTTTCAATACACCACCACTTTCTTTATCTGGTGTTAAAGTAGACTGCCAGCGGTTAATATATGCTACTATATCATTTAGAGTTATGCCAATCAGCCCTTGGGCAGTATTCATATATTTGTACAAAATGTATATTAATTTTTCCTAATCAAGTAAAGGAGGCTTTTTGGATTTGGTCTTAGTATAGTCTAGTGTAATATGACAACTTGTGAATGTAATAAAGCATGATGGCATACGTTCTATTCTTCCTAGAGATTGGTATATGTTACCTTAACTGGTATCACAAAATCTCATGTAGAGCTAGATCTCCACGATGCAAGTTCACCTGAAGCTCCATTTCATTTGTGAAATTAATAGTTGATCTTTAGATACATTTACTGTGGTCCATCCTACATATATTTTAAAGTCAAGCATATGAGTAGAGATTCTAACAATAATTGTAGTAAATTTCATTTTACTTAACGAACAACATAAAGCTGCTTACGATCGCAAAACAGCACGGTAAACAAAAGGAATTGATAGGCATAGGTTAGTTTTATCACCTGTCTTCGTTTTGTTTGGAAACGTGTGTAGCCACAATACTTAGTGACGTCACACTTTCCATTCAACACTGCAGTACCTATATTGTATTATGATGAGTCAACTTGGCAGCGGAAGAGTCAGTACGGTTCTTAGGCTAAAAAAAGTTGAGACTCGTATTTTAAACGATCGCTGCGATGGTGTGTTTTGTTGTTTTCGCCCTTTACCGTAGCGGTTTCTTTAAATTTTGTAACAACTTTTCAAATGGTTTATACTGAACATTATGATTTTCCGTATCTCGTACGAAATTTTCTTGCAACTTCTGCGTTACTTTCACTATATTTAAAATCATTTTTAGTAATCGCATACTTTTCCATTTTTATCAACGGCAACGTTTGTACTTGTCATTTGTCAAATAACATGTAATAAGCCTGCAAACGCCAATGGGATACAAATGCACCTTTTTCAAGTAAAAGTCGATAATATGTAACCTTAGATGAAGGAACTAGCCAAACTACACCTGGAGGAGATTGAAAGAATGGAAATAAAACAAGTAGAATTATGGCAATACATAATAGACAGCAGCATCGGTATGTAATAATAATAATAATAATAATGGGACCATAGAAATGGTGAAGAAATCTATTGTGGAAGTTGCAACTTAGGAGTATTTAGGAAGTATAGTTATGGAAGATAGAAATGTAAACCTGGAGATAACCAGAATAGGAAAAATTAATGACTTGTGTTATGCCCTCATCGAGATAATGTTTGGTAAAAAGGAAACCGGTAAAGACATGAAAGTGAAAGTGTGCAACGCAGTGATATAACCTAAAATTATATACGCCAGCGATTCATAGATAATTAAAAGGAAATGAGGATATTTTGACATCTATAGAGATGGCAGTTAGCCTTGGGGAAAATGGAAAAACTTGCCAGGAACCTGGCGGAGTGGGAGAAATGGATTACAGCGAAAACAAAAACGCAACGGTCAATTTAAACACAAAGGATACGAGAATAAATAGAAAGTCTGTGGCTCAGATAACTCGCAAAAATTCCAAATTTAATTCTACCCAATGCACAGAACTACACTTGTTACTGCTTCCACAGGTTTTCAGTCATCTAAAATTTTAAAGCTTACGCTATACGGATGCTGAGGTTCATCTGTTGTATAAAAGTCATATGTAGAGAAGTTTGCCGAGACAAAATTTGAAGTAGCTTATGACACTGTTGGTAGTGAAGCTTCAACGTAATTGGTCTCATTGTGAATAATGTTATTAGTTCTCGAAGATATGCTACTACTACACTACTACCATAATAAGCTATTAACGGCGTATGGAATAAACCTTTATAATATAAAATAACATAAAAAGTAACTAGCCATGTATAATATTGGAGAATGTCATATGAATATTTGTAACAGCTTATACAGTTAGTGTATAATATAATTGTCTAGTGCAAAATCGAATTTTCTGGAATATTTTCATGTTTAATTGGACAAAATCTATTTATCACTCCATCGATTAAATAATCAATCTTTACCTCAAGCTTTAATCAAATTGTAGCAAAATATACGAGGGTTGTCTTTTTAAGTTTTGCCTATAGATCTGGAACAAAACAGTAGATAGCTTTTAAAGACCTTGTTGTTTTTCGAAATGTCCTTCAAAAAGGTTAATGCACTTTTCTATGTATTTGAACCAACTCTGGAAGCAGTTATTCCGCCAATTTTTTGGTACAGCCAAAATTGCGTTTTTGAAGGCAACCATTGCTCCTTCTGACAATTGGAACCTTTAACCGCGCAATTCGTTCCAAATTTTCGGATAACTAAAGAAATCGTTGAGATCTTTGAAACCGCCAATGATGCCACAATCTTGTCGATCATTGTTGATGATCTTGCACACAGTATCGACGTTTTCTTTGAGTGGCTGTTAAGGCTAATCCGTCCATGTTTGAATTCTCCATACCAATGAGCCATTTTTGTTGAGATAATTGTCTAACTTTAACAATTCGTTGTAGTTACAACACTACATGTATCACACTGAAGCTTTGGATACAGGTTAAAGATGGACGTTAATTTTTATTATCGATATTGATTAGTGGCGCCCTCTATAAATCCCAACATGCAAAACTTAAAAGACGTCCCTCGTATAACTATCTAGAAAAGAAAATAAAAAGTAAAATATTAAAATATTCACGACTTTCTCGTGAACCTTAAACTACTAAGACCGTAACAATGGGTTTCATAATATCTCTCTTTCACATCTTCGAAAACCGCTCATCATTTTTACCACACGTCTTAAAGCGAAACGCATCTACGCTTAAGTATATAGCGCTTACACTTTTCTTTCTTCTCGTTTACAATTTCTCACAAAACCGACTCCATAACGAGCACAGAGCATCAATGAATTTAACGAGATATACTCTCGTGAATTACCACAACAAAGCGCGCTGGCTTTGTTCGTTCGCCGCCTTCGAATTTAAGACGAGTCGCAACAACATTGTTTCAAACTTCTTTATACATTTCGGTCAATTTAAATCCACTTAGTCACGCGTAACAATTGCGGAGTAGCAGACTATAGCATCTGTCCGGGATGTTCTTTTGTTCCGGCTCGTAGAAACCGAGCCAAGGCCGCCTAGATCTCTCCATCGTCGAATGCGGACAGTAAGGCAGGCCGGGACAAGTGCAATTTGATAACGAACGACCACAAAATGCACAAATCACGACCTATTCTGCTGGCCGCTGCGCGATTACTTCGGATACAGATCGAATGCTCGGTGCAATAAGGAGTTCTCTTCGACGACGCGATGGTCCTTCCTGTGGTAGGGCTTTCCGGTGATTTGCGAAGTCTAAATGGAATTTAATGGTTTACCTTTTTACAGATTTCACGTTTTTGTCCGGTTTGCTTGCTTTCTTTGTGACAACAAACTATATGAGAAAAATACGTAGGCCCGTCTTTACACCTATTTCTTGAATTAGTTTACGATATAAGTCTTAAAAAACAAGTCATTTCGATAATCGACAAGATAATCTAAATTGAATACACACCATTACAATCTTTATTGTTTTCGATAATAAACTAGCAATTATAGAAATCAAACAATTGTATAACGTACGGTGAAGAAAACTTAAATTTTAATACACAATGTTAATGATTCAAAAATATGCATACATATTCAAATACGAGGGCGAGTGGAAATGTTTCTGGGATAGGCAAGAGATGGCGCACGAAGGTACAAGTGGATTCATTGTTCGGCAAGGGCAACCTTTTTCTATGGCAACTGTCAAAATTCCAGACTTCTACTGTCAATAGTTGTTGTTTAAGAGTGTGTTTTGTGTAGCAAATCAGCGGTTTCGCAAAAACGGATAAAATTGAATTTCGTGCAGTGATATAATACTTCTGAATGGCTGGGAAAACGGCCACGGAAATTTGAAATATTTTGCTAGAGGTTTATGGCGGATATACTCCCACCATTTTCAACCATCAACTTCTGGATGAGCGAGTTCAAACGTAACCGCACAAGCATAAGTAACGAACCACGCAGTGAACTCCTAAAAACCGCTACCAACAATGAAATGGTCGACAAGATTCATGATGTCGTGTTAGCCGATTGAAGCTGAAAGAGATAGCAGAGACAATAGGCATCTCAGAAGAACGCGCTGGCCATATCTGAGACGAAATTTTGAGTATGAAAAAGCAGAGGAGGAGTGTCTAGCCAAGATCCGACCCAATCCAAGGGATTTTTTCATACATTTTGTAACCGCTCCGAAGAAAGCAAAGACCGTTCCATCGACCGAAAAGGTTATGGTGACCATCTTTTGGGATTCCCAAGGTATGATCCTCATCGACTATCTGCAGAAGGGAGAAATAATCACGGGGCGATACTACAGCGATTTATTGACCCGATTCGTTGCAGTATAGAAGAAAAAAGGGCCTCATTTGCAGGTATTTGGTGCGAACAGGACGTTGTCAGGTACTTCTCCCTACACATTCATATAGGAACACTGCTGAAAATAGTTTTTCAAAATTACATGCGAGTTTTCAGTATCCCATGCATGCTAATTGTGGTTCCCTTTCTGGCGAAGTCGCTATCTCGTAGAAATATGTAATCGGAATCAAGCTTTCATTTTTCAAAATCCAAATACAAAAACATAATTATTGGGTTACAAGTTCTGGACCAATTGATGATGGCATGGGTACCAGTCATTTTCATGTAGCGCAGTGTGTGCAGATGACTTCGAAGTTACTGGTGTAATTTTGCAAAGACTTATTCTTTATTTACTTCTAGTAAGACAGCTTCAGCATTATCCTAGCGAGGCACTTCACGTTTGCCCTGAGAAAAGATTCCCTTCCTCGAAACGTGTGAAAATAGGAGCTTTTCAATTCAGATAACAGCCTGTTTACGCTCTAACAGTGCTATCTCCCCAGTTACCGTAGAAAAAAGGGCTATATCAACATTTTCTTAATTTGTGAATTAAAATGGCATTTCTAGAAGCGTCAAGACTGGGACAAATTTCGATAATTACGACAATCTGAGTTTGGTCACACAGAGGTATGAAAAATGTACATATATGTAAATAATAGTAATTTGTCTAGAGTTATGAATTGCGTATTTTAGAAAGGATTGGCTGAGTTTAATGAATTTCCGACTGCAATAAAGAGTTGTGTTAAATTAACAGATTCAAATGTCATCTTATATTTGAAAACTGTAAATAACCACGTTTCTAATCTAGTCATATACGCAAATATATCGTCCCACAAATAATATTGCTAAATAAACATTATTATTGTAGTTTTATTTGGTAATACAATTATGGTCAAAATAGCAGTTTTAATTTTTTTTATGAAAACACATTCTTTTTTAAATTACCTATTTACAGGCACAAGTGATATTAGTTTTAAGCAGTAACATAGACGTAAATATGCTGTAAGTTATTTTATAATTTTGTATTGGCTAACAATGTTGCTAATGTAAATATTAATGAGCATTCTGCTGAAATGGATTGCCAAGTTAGTTGTGCAATTTCCCACAATTCTTCTAGGGTTGACCTTAAATACGTCTTCTTTAACATCAGCCCATAAATTTTCAATTGGGTATGAGGTCTGGAGACTGGACTGGTCCCTCCAGAATCTTAATTCTCTTTTGAAGTAACTAGTTCTTCGCCCTCCGGCTGGTATGTTTAGGATCATTATCCTGTGTTAGCACCTGTTTCAAAGGCATTTCCCATTGGATATAGGATAACAACATTTTGTAATATATCGACAATTCCAAGGACTATGAGGTTATATAGTGCATTAGTATATCGGTAATCACTACACAAGTTATTTACCTGTTTGGGACACGGAGTTCCGTTTCGAGAACGCGTGAGTTGCTACCGTCAACCGATTTACTGAAATCGGTAATATTAAACGTACCGCTAATATTTACAATTTCGCGATCACTTCAAGAAATTGTTGTCCCTTTCCTTACCGCAATAGTATCACGAGGTACGGCAATTCTTGTTACAGTTGGATGAAAAACAACTTCTTTTCATTCTATTTCACGCTGATGGCATATTCCCGCTTCTAGAAGAACACAGATTCTTGTTCTTCTGATGTAATCCAAGCTTTCTTTCTTTTAACTTAGCCTATCTAATGTCAAAGATGCGGCAGTTAAACTGCTTACAAATTATATAATGAATAAGACAAAATGACGGCAGCCTATAACAGTTATTTCACGCTTACATGCATCGCAAAATCGTTTCTAAGAGATAGCGCGTTATTTATAACGAACTTTCACAGTCTTGAAGGATTGGGAGATTTCATTTTTCAAATGGAATCGCTAAAACTCGTCTCTTTTATCTCTTGAAGATTCTACGCACAGCCAAGGCCGATTTAATTTCTTCCCGTCTCCTCTGGACGACACTACGAATTGATTTTTATATTTCTCCGGTTTTCCTATCCCATCGCATCGCTAATAAATCCCATTCGCTACGTTTTCCGTTTGCCATAAAAAAGATAAATAAAAAAGAGAAAAACAATCAAGGCAACGGCCTCCGATGATATATGGACCATCAGAGTCGAAAAGTCTGACGATTCTTTGCCCCCTTCCCGCTTCGGCTCCTTCTCGATGAAATATCTGCATGTACGTTTTACGACTTAATTTGCCATATTTTTACGTTCGCGTCGATATTGGCAAAAAGGCGAAAGGGATCACCGAAAAATATACTGCAAGAAAAAGAGGATGTATGTATATTAGAAATCTATATAGAGGCTTTATACATCATTCTCCCATCGTGGCCGAGAGAAAACATATTTTTATAAGCCGAAAAAAGAGGCGTCTTCCATTATTTATGAATACGTATACATATGTACATATATGGCAAATAAGTGCATGAATTTAAACCGAGCGATAAATGTCCCGTACCAGCAAGCGTTAGATAGGAAACCGGGTGGTTTTGATTGATGAGCTACATGCACAGCTGTTGGATATCGAATTAAATAAACGATATTCCATCATTTAGTTTCAAAAAAGATTTAGCGCTATGGTTTTATATATGTACCTATATTAAGCATACGCTTGGGTTTAGTAACATAATAGGAAGGTGCGAATGTTAATAAACGATATTGGTCACAATTTTCTGTAGCGACCACCATTGTTTTCTTCCGAAATTCCTGATCCAGACCGATAGTGGCTATTCCACGTGTTGAATTGAAACCCAAAATTTCAAATAGCGAAGATATTATTTTAGGAACAGCTTTGCTTATGACATTTTAGGATGTTAAGCTCTAAACAAAGGTAATGACAATATAACCGTAATTTTTAGTTCTTATATGTCCATCACTGTATTTTATCAGATTTACATTGCGGGTATCGTTAAATGTCATATTTTGCGATATCTAGCAGAATATTGCCAAATACAACTACTCATGGTATTGGGTGGAATCATTCACAAGAAAGACAATATGAGAACAGAAAAAACCCTAACACATAGACATGTTGCTACCTACTCGCCGGTATCAGCGTGGTTTCGATCAATTTTTCTAGCTCAAAAATATTGCAATTCCCTCTCGGCTACTTTCACAGTATCCAAACTAATAGCCTATGCATTATGGTAGCGATTATATTTGCTAGGAATTATTATAAGAAATAGCCGGTCATTCAACTCTCTGGAACCAATAATCATGCTCTATTTTGTATTTCTATGCTCTAAGCTAGAATACGGGTAACTAATTTGGTCACCCACTTATGTAATGCATCTTAATATGTTGGGGTTTGTTCAAAGAAAACTTGTATTATGTAAAAGTGCTTGTATTTCAGACAATCTGGTTTGTATCCTCCTCAAGGATACAGTCATGAAGTATTGTTGCAGACATTTGACTCCATGTCACTACATAGTCGGCGAAATCAAGTTGGTATTAAGTTTCTCTACAAGTTATTTCATTCTAATATCGATGCATCTCAACTCTTTAGGTAGGGTTCAGTTTACAATTCTCCAACACGCAAGTCACTTCTGTAGCACGCTTTATTGTCCGCAAGAAAAAACCAACACTCTTTTAAAATCTCCAACCCACCGTATATGTACTGCACTTAACACTATACTCGCAACCGACATGAACCTGGATATTAATTTTAGTTCTCTTTCTAGCTCATTGCAGAGAATTTAGTCATTAAGTTATCTCTACAATTTAGTTTTATGTATATTCATAATTTATTTTTTGGATTTTTTGTAAGTATCTCAACAAATTAGTTTTTCTTTGTGTTTGTCCTGTAATTAGATATGTTTCTGTTGGGCAAATAATAATTATTATTATACTGGGACAACATTTTTTTTTAATTTATATTATTTTGTTAATAAAAACATTTCCATTGGCAATTTAAAATTTATATTGGCATATTTTACTAATTTTCACAGCCACTAAATTTTCTTTCATTCAACTATTTTGCATTATATGTAAATACTACAGATTGCTTATTATTTTCACATAATATATTCATTGGATTAAATTTTTGGTTGCACTGGAAATATTATTTTACTTCACTCCATATGTGCATCCTCTTTTATGCCCTTTTGCGCGTTGATGATAACAACATGAGTTTCCTTCATCGTCCTTTGGACATATTTTAATTTCTTGTAATACACACACCCAAACCTATACGCAACTTTATACAACAGAAAGGGCAACAATTCAAAAATCTGCTATGATAACTAGGTTTATTGGTTCTGTATCTATGTGTGCACATATGTAAACTTTTTTTTATTATATTATATCGAAGACAAATGAGCATCGAACAAAGTAGTGTTAGAATTTTTGCCTTATTTGTATTTTTACTATTACCCAGCAAACTATGAAGTATTTTTTCTTAACACCCTGTATAACATATATAAAATGTTCAACAAACAACCGATATGAAAATGTTGCTAAAAATATTGTTAATACTAGCTACAACGCAACTATTACAAAAGAAAGTTGGAAATAATCAAAAAATCTTGACGAAGGGAACTTAGAAGATTGCATTGAAAGTTAAACCACGTGTATGATGACTGTGCTTACGTTAGCGGTTACACGCAGTGTTTTTTTTAAGTTTACGTGTTAATATATAACGCCATCTTCATTTTTTTTTTAGAATTTTATTATTAGAAAAATATTGTTCATCAAAAATCGACGTTAAAGGATTTACTGGAAAAGTTGTTCCAAATTTTCGAATTAAGTGTGAAAAATAAAATTGTCGGGGGTCAGATCCAATGTCTTATATGTATTAACAATTATTACTAAACATATCCAAACATTTTATTACAAAGTGCAAGATCATACGGCGCAAGGATAAATCGAAATGGTTACGAGCAACCGTACAAGGTTCCTCAAGTCATGAAGGTTCAACCATATTCACAGCTACACAATCTTGCAGTTATTTATCGAGATATATAAAATGGTCACTTAAAAGTACAGAACGCAAACGTTGACGTTGGTTAGTGTCAGTTGACTGCTCTGTTGAGTTTGTTTTTTAAATATCTCTACTTCCTTTTGTCTTCAGTCCGGTAGACTCAATAATCGAATTTAGAATTGAAATATTGAGGTACGTTTTACACCCGTGGCCTTATATACGTCTCGTAATAACTAATGAACCCAAGACTAACTCAAAATATTGATACTTAGTCCAAGGGTTTAAGTGGAATTGTATGGAAAATCGATGACAATGATGCTGTGTAAAAGACCCGCCCACGCAAGAACCACGTAACCGTCAAAGAAACCTAATGTTAAACAGATTTAGCTCAGAACTGAAAGCCATGTTACTCATGAGGTTCACACATAGTGGCCTACACAAATCCCAATTAAAAGAAATAGATCGATTTCCCCTTAATCTGACTATTCTCGATAGCTAAATAACTTCTTAATCATGCATATTCAAATAGGTTGGGACATTATAGTCTCTATAAATGGTTTACCAGAAGTTCGAATCTTTCGACACAGATTTTTTATGAGGTTATCCAGCACAAGAAGTATCTCAATTAGCGAACTCAGTAGATATTGAATACTTGACAAATAGAATGTGTGAAGTCTGCGAAAGTACTACGCATGGGTAATCGCGCAAAATGTTATACGAATTTTGCTACAAATCGAAACGCTTTGAACAATTCGTTTAATATTAAAATATGATTTTGTAAGGGCATGTTTTTCTAACAATATGACAATATTTTGCTTTCTGAACATCACAAAGAGGCAGGACGTTGGGATTTGAACCCTGCCTAAAGTATCTTTTCCCTTTTTGTTCCCGTCGGGCAGTTTTCTGGTAGAACATTAGGCGCAAAATTGTGTATCGGAAAAAAAAATAATACAGCTGTGGCCATATGTATTCGCCACTCTCGTTTTGAACGTGTTACACGAATATTATTGTATTTCTAAGAAGCAGGGTCGATGACGGACTTAACTAGGTACCTGGTAATGAGGGTTTAATGGTTTATTGTAGGCCATTCTGAGTAAATTAGAAAATAGACGTAAAATTGTAATTTCTGAATATTTCTTCAGTCTTTCTTAAAAGTTGTAAGAGTAAGGTTGAGCTAGTTAGAGTGAAGATGTGTCTGTGATTTTGTCTGTGTAATACGATAGTATACAGTAAAAAGTAATGCCGAAAACACGCGAATTGACGGAGGTAGAACGAGGACAAATTGTGGTGTTAGAAAAGCAAGGGTTGTCGGTGTCTGCTATTGCCCGACAAGTGAATTGTGCGCGATCGACAGTTATAATGACGATAAAACGATACAAAGAGAGTGGATCTTTGACAAACAAACCGAAAACTGGTCGAAAAAGGAAGACAACTAGCAGAGATGAGCGAGTCTTAGAGCGGATGTCTTTGCGAGACGGGAAAAAGGGTCTAAACAGCTTTCCAGTGAGCTTTTCCGGCTACATAATGTTGCTATTTCTCCTCGTACGGTTAGAAGACGTCTTTGTGAATTAAATTTAAGTCGATACAAAGCTCGACATAAACCACGGTTGTCTCCGCAACAAAAGAAAAGGAGACTGCTGTGGGCTAAAAGTCATCGCGACCGGACCATTGACAATTGGCCTAATGTTATGTGGACGGATGAGTCAAATATCGAGGTAAGTAATACATAATTATTGTATTTGCGGTATTCTGTATTCAATTCCTAGTATCTACAGTGTTTTTATTCTTTTTAATGGGTTCCAAAATGTAACAGTATTCATGTTTTTGTTGGTAGCTTTGTGGTAAACCTGGGCCTCAATACGTGCGACGCAGGCGAGGAGAGGCCTTCCATCCAGACTGTATCATTCCGACTGTCAAGTTTGGGGGTGGTAGCATAATGGTTTGGGGTTCCATGAGTGCAACAGGCGTCGGAGAACTGTTCGTCTGCGAGGGCCGAATGAACAGTCGGACGTACATCGACATGTTGGAAGAAGTTCTGGAACCGTGTGCGTTAAAATTATTCGGTAATGATGAGCCAGAGTATTACTTCCAACAAGATAATCCACCGTGCCATAAATCTCGCGAAGTAATGCGCTGATTCGAGGAAAATAACGTGCGGGTCCTGCAATGGCCAGCACAATCCCCGGACTTATCGCCAATTGAGCATTTATGGTACATTTTAAAGCGAAATGTAGCTAAATACTCATCTACCACAAAGCAATACTTAAAAACAAAAACATTGGAAGAGTGGAATAAAATCACCCCCGAACAGTGCTACAACTTAGTGAGCAGTATGCCCCGACGAATTCGTGCGGTGATAAAAGCCCAGGGAGGAGCTACCAAATATTAAGCAATATCTGTATATATCTGTATACACTCACAATGAAACATTTTCATCGATCAATTTTCTTTTATTTCTTATATATTCGTCGGAATAAAAAACAAAAAAGGGTGGCGAATACATATGGCCACAGCTGTATGTGATTGAACTATTAACTAGCAAACAAGAGTTTATAGCAAGAAATACACTGCATGTACTTATTAGTATAAAAACCACTGTAGTCCCCAATATTTCAAAATCAAAGAATTTTTATTCACTTCCACTTCATGTTCACCACTTATTCCTAGATAAATAAAACAAAATCCAGGAGAAATTATTTAAATTTATGCAGAAGGTATTCTCCAAACGCCCAATCCCAATCCAATTCCAATCTTAACCGTTCCCTATGACCCCTCGAAAGCTCATACGATATTCTGCCCGCGCGATAAACCAAAATGCAAAAACCGCCCCTAATCAAGCCGAATAAAATTAAAGCAGAAGTTTTAGTGCACCGTAAGGGACTGCGTAAATATATTCTTTGACAATTGCGAGGCGTAATTTAGCAATACGGTTGAGTGGTAATTTAATATAGCATTCCCCAGGTAGCCACTTATTCACGAGGACTTGTTCGTAGATTTAAAGTTATTTGTTTCTCCGATCCCTATGAGTCGCGCTTAAGACTGGAGATTATCTAGATGTCCAGAGAGCGGCAGGCTCTATTTTCAAGGTAATGGAGAGGTAAATAAATTACCTCCTAGAACCCGCGTCTTTTTTTTGTATTCGGAAAATTTTGTTCGAGGTTAAACCATTGTCTCTTCGTTATTTTTACAACCATTCCGTAACGGAAGATGATAAACAAAATAGAAAAAATATTCAAACTTTGGGAAAAGCGCCACAAGCAACTGCTATTCAAATAATATACCAATTTAGGCAAAGAATTTTTTACGAAAAAAAATTAGGCTAAATAATTCATCTAATTTATCCGATTTATACTTCGGTTAATAAGGTAAATCCCCATACTTGAAGCGTTATCTGGCATAATCTCTGCAGGCCAGAGATCTAACAAAGAGACACGGCCAACCCAAGAACTCTGATTATTAAATCATTCTGGTCTTACTTTTAGCTACTTATAATAATATATATCTCATAAAAAACTTCTAACGGCTTTTTAACTATTTCAAGAAGAATGAAAGACTGTCAACAATTTTTCTCTAACTGGTTTGCTTTTTGCAGAATAACATCATCTTAACTTCACATCTAAAGGAACTTGGTTAGACGCTAGTTTGGTTCGTACAGAAAAATTTGACTTCTTCAGCGTTGATTTTGGATATGAATTAAAATGGGTCACAAAAACATTTAGCTGTTGATTCAAATTCCAAATACTGTGACTCATTAAATTCACTTTGGATGTTGAGCACTTGTAAGTATAGTTAGTAAGAAAATAACGAACACTGTTTCTTACAAAATTTATACAGTTGTACTAAATGTACACTTCGTATACAATTTACAACTTAACCACTGAAGATGTATATAAGTTGTACACGAAATGTACATTTGTACAAATATGAAAATTTTGTAAGAAATAGAGTATTCGTTACTTTCCTTAAAATCATTAAACGTTGAAGAGGTTATAATTAGTCACTTGAGTGTCGTATTGGACGAATTGTCTTCTTATTTGTAAAAATACTATTTTTCAGAAAGTAAAAGGTATCATAATTCTGTACCCTATTTTAATTTTGTTTCAGTGTTACCTATTTATATCAATTACTAAACAAAGTACAAGCAAATATGCTTCACATTCGTTTAATACATACATAGGTAACAATTCTTTGTTGCTATTTCACAATGAACAGCCAAACGAACTCGTAATTGGGCAAGTATTACGCAGTCTTACACTTAACTTGCCAAAGTCAGCATAAACGACCAAAGCTTTTTCATTGTAATATCAGTCGTATATTTAAATATATAACGCAGTTTTCAGGATGAACACATATTTGCAGCGGGAACAATAACATTCGCAGTGTATGTAATAGTATCTCAGACTTTCACGGCCGTTTATCATAGTCGTAACACTCGTCAATGGTACTGAGTAGTGGTGCCCTTGAAAATCCGAATCGCAGTTGTTCGCGAAACGCCAGGGACAAAAAATCTAGTGACACGGCGGAACCCGACAACCATTACGATTATGAATATACATGAGTTAAGTTGATGCGTGATATTTCTGATTGATACTGAACGCCGAAAATTTAGACTTCGACCAAACTTCAATCACTTCGCCAATGTTCTACAGCTTTAATTTAATAATTACGCATGCAATATTTCCGAGTTGTCTTCTTTATCTTCTATTTACATCCTCAACAAATTGCATTTCATGTAATTCTTCTAGTCGTTCACTTTTTCAGGCGTTAAATAATTGCTGCGATGTTCGATACTTGAAACATTGTAAGTAACTTGTACAACACATTAGCTATATTAATCGCTGCCACTCTGCGTGAAGAAACGCTCATTAGTCTCCATATCAATCAAATTCTATATGTTATCAAAATAGCGAATTGTTTTATGCGTTTCAGTGCTTCATGATATTCATTTAGAATCAAAGTTCACCAGTCAATGACAAGTAAAGCATCATCATTATTTTTTAATATCCTTAATGTTTGACTATCTGTCAAAATTTGTAATACAGCATAGTTTTCTAAGTAGAATCTACTTTATCGTTGGATAAGTTGTGAGGAATGGGGCGTATGAGGTATCTCGTCTCACATAATTGATTTTTTTCCGAGAATAATTTACATGATCCTTGAGAATATATGATATATACTTCAAATTGCGCTATAAATGAAATTAACATCTGTTATAGCTCCTATTGGACGTGAAAAGACATTCGCATTTTGTTCTTATGCCGAGGTACCCTTTCAGTCCTTAAAGTTTAATCGGAGTCCGAATTTTCGGGTTGTCGATATCTGCCTGTAAAGATTAATAAATTAAAATATGTAAAAGTGAAATAATAAGTAAGTTTTTACTTTTACGTAATTTAATATTATCCGATGAAGATATAATTACAACCACCATTTCAAAATTAAAAGTATTTTACTTTACGATGCCATAAGAATGCAGTTTCCAATTTTCATCTAATTAAACGGTCAACACGTTGTCCCGCGGTATCGTTGCATTACTATGGTCGCGTATATTTTTCCGGATTTATTTAGATCACCATTCGAAACAATCTAAATGATAATTTTCCATCTAGCAGCACACTTGCGCGAACTAAACACCCGTCGAACCATCACGCCTAATTGGAAAGCCTGGTTTTATTTAAAATTGCCAGCGATAACGCGTGCCAGTATTGTTATTGTTTGTTTTTAATAAAATCGACGCGACCCGATCAGCCGATTGCGTTACAGACATTTCAACGATTGGTTCATATCTCTCCATTTATTTTATTATTCGGAAGCGAGCACCATTGTTTTGGTCAATTTTCCGCGTATTATTGCGTCGTTATTATTGCTATTGGCGATGCTGCATTCTACGTCAGTGGAGTCTATCGCGCCGTACAACTTGTTAACATAGTTCGTACAAGAGAATTGCAGAAATAGGTGAAAAGCCCAACGTTATTGCATCAAAGTTCGTAGTTGCTTGTCTGTAAGATAATAAAAGAAGGCGATGTGTATAGGTCAGGCCGCTTATCAAATTATACAGGTATATTCTACTAATAACTAGAAAAGAAGAACCTTATAACCTAACACATAGGCTGAAAAGTCCCGGGCCTAACAAAGGAAACACGGTTTTTTTGGTTCAAAATTAGCTTTATTCATCAACGTAATCTCCATCAAGAGCAACGCAATCATTCCAGCGCCGCTCTAACATTTCAATACCACTTTTGTAGAACGATTTATCTTTTGCCTCAAAATAGGCCTCAGTTTCAGCGATAACCTCTTCATTCGTGCGAAATTTCTTACCGGCGAGCATTTTTTTGAGGTCTGCGAACAGCCAGTAGTCGCTGAGAGCCAAATCTAGCGAATACGGTGGATGTGGGAGCAATTTGAAGTTCAATTCATGTAGTTTTGCCATTGTTTCGATTGACCTGTGACACGGTGCGTTGTCTTGATGAAACAATTTTTTTTTTCTTTGCCATATGCGGTCGTTTCTTTGCAATTTCGGCCTTCTAACGCTCCAAGAGGAAGAGCATCCAAAGAATCCAAGAAATAAATACTGCGTAACTAATTCTCCAAAGATTAAAACAAATTCTTCTTTAAACTTAAGACAGCACACCCAATCGATAAAATTGACTGTTTGCAAAGTTTTCATTTTGGAAAATGCTGTGTATCCAAGACACATGAAGTTAGTGTATGTTTAAATATATCATTTATTATTAGATGGTTTGTAGATCAGTAATCTTAAATGAATTAAAATGCCACTGTTTGTTCCAATGGCAAGCAAAGTTGCCGTGGGGATATTTCTGTTCATTGTGGCGCATGTTGCATTGGTCAAAAAGTGGAAAACCGATACTCTGAACTGAACCCAAGAAAAAGAGTAAAGTTAATTATAGTCAAAACTTCGAAATTATTGTAAATTTATTCAGAGGGTCAAAAAGCTTCAGATGTGTAATTTACAACTATTAGGAGCAAAATACTACAGTACTTGCATTATGCACATACATATGTTGTCAAATCATTTATTAATATCGTTTCGCTTGTATGTTTTCTTTACAAGGAATTTAGAATTAATTAGTACAAGAGTAGGTTTGTCTATAACAAGTTCTTTCATCTAAAACAAACATATTTATACGAACATTAACCAAATATGTATATACTTATACTAAAATGATAAACGTAGTGTGTATCTTGTATTTCCTAACACCGCAACGCCTTTCTAATGAGTATACATTAATCTAAGTATATAAATATAAATATTGTCACAAGAAGATGCAAGTTGCTAGTGTCTTATATGAAATATAGTCAACATTCTTTACCTTATATGCATTTCCTAATGAAGATTTAGTACGTAAACTAAACAAAAGTAATCAAAACTTTTGTACGTGAATACATGCACCCTATACGTGACGAGTAATAGTAGAAGACTATACAATATTTCTTCATTACTGCCACCGTGTCTTCTTCCCGGAATTATGAAAACAAATGTGTGTTTCTTTCGCAGACCTTCGCAAAGAATTTGAGGAATGGACGCCGAAAAAAAAGGAAAATCGTCTCCTTGTTTATTGTTTCGCTCCGTAGATAACTAGGTAACATTTATTTCTGTAGCAGTTTGTATTATTTTCACTGCATGTCGCGTTAAATTATCCATTTCCTTAGACGATACGTACGGCTGACGTTTCAAGCGTGGAAAATAACAGGCCATTTTTCTTCCCGACCTACTTTTACACATTGACATCAATCAAAAGAAAAAATTTCTGTAAAATATGACAACAAGAATACGTATTGATGCATTTACAATACTTACGGGTTTTTCCAGAGATTTTGAAAATGAGAGGAAAGCTATTGTTGGATTACTAAATACATTTGTGCATTGAAGTAGAAGTCGAAATACGAAAAGTGAAACTCTCCATTTGCAGGGAACCATTCTTCGAACTGAATTGAAAGGTTTCTTGAGATGTCCATTCTTACTAAATAGTTTCAAGTTTTCTGAATTTCATTTAGCACTGGCGTTGATTCCAGGATCTTTAAAATTTGAAAACACCAAACCCTACCAATATTAAATATTTTCAGCATTACTTCTCCTGGTGAATAAGGAGGTCGATTTTTTTCACCTTTATACATTTTTCACTGTTTTGTTTCCTATACCGTGGCGTTGAAACTGTAGTTCATATGACGAAAATTTATTATCAGCAATAATTTCTTGCATTTTTGTTGACAGCGTATAAAATCTTGTAGCAGTAACAACGCAAATAGTACTGTTCATTAATAAGCTGCCTGTGCTGGGTGGATTGAGTATCTTACTAACTGCCACTGACGGCCAAGTGCGGATAAAAGAGGAGGGCTCTCAGGCCAGGTTAGCTCCCTATTTAGGGAAAAAAGGATAACATAGCTCATAGAATGAAAGATATGCCCAGGAACTGGATGGATCTAATGCTGGACATCTACATCCGAAGGGACATCGGAAGAAAACAGGCAATAATCTACCCACCACACGTAGAAAGGAACAAGAAGAATAAGCATACGTGGGATACATGTCTCGTACTTTCCTCTAATACTACAGCATGGGAATATCTTAGTCATCACAGTCACCATACGCTAACCTAATCGCGAGCGTAATGGTATACACAGAGACCAAGCTTAAAGAAAGACGTGTACCGAACAATTTCCTTAATAAGTGAAGAAGGTGCCCACGCATTAATAAAGCGTATGAGAAAAATATTAATATAGACTGTAAATTTCACCTTTTAACTGTTTAACTTGTTCATAACACTTGGAAAGGTATAGTCAGCAAATATTTTTGACAGACCATGATCAATACAATCATTACAAGCAGCTGCTGTATGTACTCACCATATTTCTATTGAGTTATCGCGGCGTCTATTTGCATAGGAAATGACAGAATGTTTGGAATGTAATTCTAACCACTACCCTCAAAAATTGCGTTCACCACTTGTTTTTTTTTTTTTAATTTTGCAATGAATTTCTACAGAGATCATTATCATTTCTACAATCCTTTCATTTCTAACAAATCGAAAATAAAGCATTATGAAAGTCAGTAACCAAGATGCTATGAAATCTTGCAGACCACTTTTAGAAGTTTACGAAAAAGAACTACCTTTGGAATTATAGATTTCGATCCTGTAATAAAATGATTATAAAGATAATGTGTTAATTTAGCCCGTAAGACATGCTAGGCAATCTAAGTAGCTCGCCAATATTAATCTGTCAAAACGGGGATTTCGAATTTTAACTTCGCTAAATTCACGCCATAGACTGCGCCTGCGCCTTGATGGAAAACTTCTATATTAAAATTCAAACAAAACTATACCATTAAAAATGTATTATTTTTGTATGTGTTATTATAGGCTATCAGAAGGTTGTGTATTTTATTTGCCCTTGATGCTCTTATTCCCAATTATATGTTTCCTTTACGTGACATCGAAATGTTTCTGATGGTTTTACAGCTTTTATAAGACATCTGTGCTCTCTTTCGAAATTCCTCTAAACGAATTCAGAAGAATTGTTTTGTTCTGTTAAAGAAGAGAAGGGGGCTGAGCCAGCGACAATGGCTGAATAGAGTAAAATATCATTATCGCTAAGTCGATTTTTCAAAATTACTTTGAGAATTAGGTCACCTGGCAAACGAAAGGATCATGTTACAAACACTATACGCCGTACTTAGTTCCCTTAAACATTGATAATAATACGTATAGTGCACATTAATTGTTGATAAAACAATGTATTGCTCAAGAATTTTGTAACACTGCAATACTCAAATTAACATCACGTCAATTCAAATACGATTTCAAAGTATACATATACATATATTGTTAACCCATTATTCCTTTGTTGTGCCTCCGAATATTGTTTACACAGTGTCGTGTTCATCGATTCGTTATGGTGCATAAATATGAAACTTTGTCATATCTCCGACGGATAGTTGGTTATTGCTTTAGAATGTCTCGGTACTGTTCTGCTCTTAAAGTTCTATTCATTTTTCAGTAAATCTCCTGTACCTTTAAACGCAAGGTGATTTGAAGTGTTGACACATGATTGTTACCATTTTTTCGCATTTTTCCGAACGATTCGAACTTGGGCTTATCTGTTCAAAGCACCTCCTTTCCAATTTCTTCATTATCCACTAGCGGTGTGTTTGTGCCAATTGCAAACGCTTTTGTTTATTACCTCCTCGTAGAAGCGGATTTCTTATCGGAACCTAGTTATACAGTCTGCTTCAGGCAGTCGGGATCCTACAGTACTTGCTGCAATCTGTTTCGCTTATCCACGATTCAGCTAGCAACTATTTCTGGTGCCGTTAAGCATCGATACGTTTGCTAATGAGTTCTAGAACATGTGCTTAAAATGAACTACTTGAGGATTCTTCTAAGATCTTTGTTCGATGAATTCGTGGTATTATTCAAGGTAGATTTTGTAATTCTAGCATTTTGATTAATTTGCCGAATATAATAACCTTCTTCGCGTAGAGTATTCATTGGGAATCGTTTCTCAATACTTATCGGCTTCCCTTTTGGCATTTTTTAATACATAGAAATCATTCCTAATCAGGATGTCTCTCACATACTGTACACACATACTGTAGGTCATGCTTCTAGAACTAATTCTGACAGATCTCAACATTTTTATTTTTTGATTGTCGACATTGTATTGATTTTGTACTTTGTGGAACAAAAGAATTGATACTAAGTAGCCTATAAGAGTTTGCGGGTTGTCTGGATAGGTTAACTTCATTCGTTATTCTTGCCTAACGGTATGTGCAAAAGTTTGGTGGAAATTGTGGAATAAATGTGGGTAGCGCGCATTGAATAAAACTTGTCCTCACTTAAAATTTCTGGGTATACCAAAAAAATGGCGTGGGACTAAATACTGAGTAGCTAAATTTAAAAAGAATTTTCGAAGTTTTATCGAAATTTAACTGATTAAATTAGTAATTAACAATTTGACGATCATATTGACGACTATACAGAAGTCGAAGAAAGGATATAAACTCCAAATGCAAAAGAATTCTTGTATCTTGTTGATTAAGGTGTAAGTATTTGAGTCATACGTATGATGTTCTTCTATTTTGTAATACGAAACTTATTAGATCTCATTGGAAATTTGATTTATATTATTTCTGCTTTTTCTATTTGAAAGTTTCTCCTTCTGCTTACTGTCAAACTTAATCAATTTTCTAATTAATCTCATTTATGTATGTATATGAACTTCAGATTTATCGACACCTTAATTTATAATACCATCACAACGGAGGCTTAGGACGACAAACTTGTAAAACGCATTGTATCACATCCAGATCTGTTTATTAATTGCCAAAACCCTTACGCAACAGTATTTAAAGAATTTGGCATAAAATAAAGTACAAGATTTTTTACCGCCACAGTTACCACGCTTACTTAGGGAGCATTGTTATAAAAACGAACGTCTAACACTTTAATTAATGTGCCCCAAAGAAGAGCTGGCATTTCATCTATATTGGGTGAAGTAATAATATGCAATATAAGCACCTTTGTGATTTATGACACAGGACTCGGTTATATGAATGCTGTATATGAGTGAATCTCTGCTTTTCTTCAGTATCAACGTGAATATTAAATCATTTTCTTGTGCGAAAGTGCCATTTTCGCTGAGGAAAACTTGTAACTTTACCAGGGATGTGCAGACTCGCCTATTCAAAAATATAACCCAACATTTCATACCTCAATGGTGACGAGTATTGTTACCTCATAGAAAGTCACATTAAAACTGAAAGTTGAAACTAAATTTTATGCCAGCATAGAGCCAACACGCATATTCTAGAAGATTAATTCAAACAACGTGACTGGTGTAGCAGCGTAGCATAATCAACTTTTTTGCGAGGGATTGATTCAGATCAGAACATCTAACTTTCTATACGCTATGCTGTAAATATAATATGTATATCTTGTTTTTCTCTCCTGTTTGTACTATCTAATTTAATGAAGTTTATAGCATCGTTACTCTTGTCAGCTTTTACCATATTCGCTAAAGTAAACCGCGCAAATGTCTAAATTAATTTGCGCTGTTCATATTCAATGTACGTACGTAAAAACATTCTACATTCGCCTCCCGGTAGAATAAGTCATTAAAAATGATATGAAAAGACGTTAATGCTGCATACATTTAACCCCAACAGCACCGAACTTATATACCGTATATACATACACTACCAGCGTAAAAGTATGGGCACTTGTTTAAATTTCAAAAAAAATATTATATTTGTCCTACTTTTTTTCGTTATATTATAATAGCAAACTGTTCCTTAATTAGATGTAATTTGATGATTACCTATACAAAACTTTAAATAATAAATTATCCTTTATGGAAATAAATTAGGCACCTGTATACGAGACTCCATTATAAGTGCGCAAAATTTTATTAATAAGGAGTTGCTTGCATATGAGGTCTATAGCGATGCGACTGCACCATTCCAACCATTTACACAATTTAATTTCTTATTTAACGTTGTCTTATGCAGTCGCGCTGATCAGTGCATACGTGAATGAATAAAACTAAAATTTAGTTGAAACAATGTCCCGTGAGAAACTACGACCTACAGAGATGACAATGGCTTTGTCTTGCAACAAAAAGAGTACTTGATAAAATTACAATTTTCTTGTAATTCCCAACGTATTAAATTTCCGAAAAAATATCGGTCTCGGAGGGGACTTGAACCCAACATCTCTATATATTCAAGTCCCCTCCGAGACCGATATTTTTTCGGAAATTTAATAAGTTGGAAATTGCAAGAAAATTGTAATTTTATCATTACTAATGCCAACGGTGGTTTAGTATTTATATTCATATTAATATTAGTATTAATAGGGATGTTAGTTTAAAAAGAGTACTTACTTCGAGTCATTGCGGATCCAGCAAAAGCAAAGTTTTACGGTGCATATTAAGCTGCAACTTCACACGTAAATATCTGCTACAACTACGATTAATTGAAAATAACTATTGAAATATTTCATACATGGCAACGATCTGAAGTACATTTCGTTGTTGTGCGAAAACTATCCGGTAGAACATGTGAAAAATAATACTTTGAGAGTAATGACCATCACAGAGGCCTCATCTCAGTCCTATGGGACGAATTGGATCGAAGAATAAAAGAATGTTGTTTTTCGTGCAAAAGAAGTGCTGGAGACAACGTTCGAACTTGAGTGTGTTATATATCTCAATCGGTTCACTCACTTTGACTTGCTAAGTGTGTATTCTTACTGTTGAGTGTGAAATCTAGACCATATCTGCTCCAAGTAGTGATGATCCGGAAACAGCTTCAGAATCTTGTAGTTTCAATGTCGAAATAAATTATTGTGTACCCTTTAAATATTTACTGTAATACGATACCGCTTCAAACCACGTACCAGATCTGCTTAATATGGGGACAGGTGGTACTGGAAAGTTCGTGGATGGGCGAATCCATCTAGGATAGTTGAGAGAAACTTTAAACGTTCTTTAAATTCTTAGTTGACTTCGTTATACACCAAAGATATTCGTACTTCTAGTGCATAGTCCTTTATTACTTGCAGTTTCTGTCATATTTTGAAGATGTTTGTTGCGCAAAACGAATGATACCGACGGGCCATCGAATTTAAAAGTACCCACTACGACATTTATGACACTGTTTTCATTAGCATCTGTAGTATCGTCCGCGTTTATTCATATTTTTGTAATATTCGGTGTTATATTTGTAACTCGTAATTTCATGCACGGAAAATGCCTTCACAGTTAGCTTCTGCTCGGTAATTTCTAATCAGGAACACATTTGTAAAATGAACGAAACGCCACCTACTCCATAATGGCTTCTGGAATATAATAAACACTTACTATGAGTATGAATTCTGCCAAGAAGATTAGGAATGGTATCTCATTTTTTAAAATTTCCCGTGTTTAACCAATTCGACACAGTATTAGATTCACGCCGCAAGCATCACATTTTAGGGAAATACAATGGTATTTTAAATCAGGATACCAATGTATACATTTATTAGTATACCGTAATCCTTATAACTTGTATATTCATGAAACTTTCGCTCATCGAGCCAACGGTATATAGTCTAGAAGAAACTCAAATGAACCAACGTATAATTGCACCATAGGTCTATAAACAAAAGCCGAATCTCTAAATAACATATAATCTTAATTTGCTAGTATTATATACCCAATACGCTTCTCTTCTGAAAGAATAATAAATATTGTTTTTTTTCAATTTCTTTCATCTTATTTAACGCCCCATATATTTCTGTTATTAAAGTTGGCGTTCATTTTTCCGTGGACGGTAGTGTATATACGCGCAAACACCCATACTTAGCAGGTCAAGACCGTATGTAAATTAGTCGGTGTATGCCGGTAGAATATACAATTAGTTAAATTAGTGGCATTTAGCTTATCTTGATTCTTCACGGTGCGTTATCAAAAGGAAAAAATTTCATTTGAATTTCTATATAGTAGCCGAGCGTGAAATAGTTGTTCTCGTGTATACATACATATAATGCGGTTTGTTGACGTTTCAGAACACTATATTCCAACTAGATCGTAAATCCTGCTCCTAAATAAAGAAAAACTAGACAGTAAAGGAACGTTTATATTTTTTAAAATTTTTAATAATCTAATTGTGTAGTTTGTGTACATTGCTTTTTTGTATTTGTGCTATATACATACGTTCGCAGTTTTATTCAGTTTTAATTTGTTGTACCCTGTTTATTCTAAGTCTATTTCTTTAAACTAGTTTTGTTTTTATGTTTTTTTTATGCAATATGGCTATATATAGCTTTAGTGTTTGTAATTACTCAGAACACGACTGCTTTTTTTCAATATTTTAAGTTGAAACAATACAATCTGTGCAGTGCATGTAATGAATACAAACTTTTACAAGATAGTAATGCTTAAGATTTAGCTTTCAGATCAAGAGATGAAACTTGCAAGCTTTAAAGCAGCCAACATATGCAGAAACATACGCTTATATGCTTATGGTATTGACAGAAGGCAATGAATTTGAGGTAACCGTGGGTACTTATAAAGATACGTACAGTACAATTTGTTGATTTCTATTAAATAACAATCAAATAAATAAAATTAAACTTTAGTGCAGAATATTATTTCAATGGCAGAATTTCTCTAATCAGTTTTGTCATTTTTCATATTTTGAGATAAGCAATATTTGTGTCAATTGAGAAAGAAAGGATAGGCCACAAGTATTATGAAGTGCAAATAATTGATTATTTAATAAAACGGCTTAAAGGACAAAGATCATGCATTAGTATTAACGTTTATTATTAGGGCCTGGAACTATTCCAACCACAATTAGCGCATTGTCCACCTAGTCCTATCCAATAATAATAGGACGGTTTTATATATTGGGAGGTCGAGATACCATAGCTGTCCGCACCGTGATAAATAATCAATAAGGTTATATGTCCTGAATATTTAGAATAATCTCTGAAGTTACGTAAAGATCCGAAGAAGCACTAGCATTATGACCAAATTTTGCTTACAATTGGTCTGATAAAATTGAGTCTTTATTTAAGACAGTATAAACTTAACTACAACAAGATGATTTTTCGTTAGTGTTTAACTATGTACATCGTGCACTATTTGCAGTGATCCCATTAACGACAGTGAATGACTTTGTAATTTTGCTACCGCCTCTACTACTCATTTGGACCTATTCATATTTTGTAAATCTGTAAAGGCGATTATCTTGAAATTTTATGTGCCCTTCTTTTGATAACTGCTACTTTAAAATTAAATTGTGAAATTAAGGTCTTCATTTATTGAAGATGTTCAAAATAATCAAACAATGCCTGTGATTGAAAAATGTCGGTACACTGTCTGCAAAATTCTCGAATTCGTTGAAAAGATTTAAGGAAGACGACTTTTATTTAAGCAATGAATTCAGGTACCTCTGGATTACAATGTCTAATAGTTTCTGCTACAAGATGAAACGTACGAAGTTTATAAGTTGCCTGTGTTTTAAAGGGAACAATCAACGCAGAACATGGTTGCTAGCATTAATACTTTTATCCAAAAGTTGAAATTTTGTCAGTGTAATGGATGTCCCAAAGGTGTTTTTCAATTTGTTTATTTTTCACTGTCCAAACATAATCGTTGAGTGGGAATTTAGTAGCTACGGACCATTCTATGGGAGCGAAGCGTGCGTGCTATCATTTCCGCCACACTAAATAAGCACCATGGAGCCAACTCATCAAGAAATGGATGCAGAAGTTCGAGGAGACCAGTTCGGTAATGGACAAACCTCGGACAGAGCGACCAAGGACGTTAAAAATGGCAGAAAACATTCGCAAGTCTCGCAGGCTTTCCGTTCGCAGAAGCCAAGTGCCCTGAATATCCCTTAAAGTTCGATACATCGCATATTGCGTGTAAAGATTTGCGTCTCTACCACTAAAGGTTGCAGTTAGTGCAAGTACTAAAACCAACTGATGCTGCCGAGAGGGTCAACTTCACTAATAATACGATTCAATGGTTTCAATGCTTCAACAACATTTCGCAAACAGGTAGAATTGGAGTTGAACAAATCGCAAACGGAAGCATAAGAAATCAACCTCACTCGCTAAAAGTTACTGTTTGGGCGTAAGGAATGCCAACAAAATAACGGAATACATTTAGAAGACATAATTTTTAAGAAATAAATTCCCAAAGCCTGTATTATGATTTATTTTATTGTGTATATTGCTTTTATTTTGAAAAGGACTTTTGGGGCACTTGTATTTAACACTTACCTCAAAATTGCTTCGCTAATAGATCTTTCTACATTTTTACTAGGTAATAACAATGACAATGCTCTTAAGAAGGTTCCACTACATGACTTTGTAATATCGATCGAGTTAGTAGTTTCCTAGAATTACACGTATTCGAGAATTGAGTAAATTGTGTTTCATTATTTAACAAGCAAAGCAATTGATAGGTCACAAGCATTTAACATAAAAATTAATGTGATTGACAGTGGTGTGTAGTAAGTAACGTTTTACAATGTGAATTTGCAGTAAGCATGCATCTAAGACTATTTACCTTCTTCATACAGGAAGTCCATCAAATAAAATAAAAGGGTATGAAAAATGGAAAAATCTAATTTTATTAGATATAAATTTAAAATATTTTGCGAAAATTCCTTCGTAGACGCGAGAAAAAGAAATGACAAAGATATTTAAAATAAACATTTCTTTATTATTCACAGCCGAAATAGTCGAACGTAGTGTTACTGAACTCTTAACATGCCGTTTAAAAGGTAAATAGTGTTATCTTGTAGTTTTTATAATATCGACAGCTGTGCTACTGCAGTGTATGTAGTCTACGTGTACATACACATGAGTATCACTGGATAGATGTATTATGTAGACACATTCTGCATCTATTACAATTTCTTAGGGTTTTTTTAATTCTGATGTTCGCGTCATAATTGACTCAAACTTTTTCATCTTAAAGAAATAGAAAATGCGAACAAGATACGGGGTGTATTTTATTCGCATTTTCTATTACACTCTACAGTATTATACCGAGTAATGCAGCTAAAGACCGGGTCATTATTTTCTTTCCGCATTTCTATATCATTCGCTACTTTCTTTTGTGTATACGTGCAGCAACTTTTGATCTGCCAAGTGTTATTTTAACAAAGTTACCTTCTTAGTTTCAATATAATAAATATCTTTTTGGTAATTCTTAATATTGTTTCTTAGTTTAGATTACTAATATTTTCAAGTCAAGTGTACCGATACGGTACTCATACCATTGTACATTATGTCTTCTTATATCCGTTTTTAACCTCAACATTATTTACAATAGTTGCTTCTATAATTTCCACTTTGGGCCACCTAGGATTCCTTTTCTTTGCTGTTAGCACTATTATTCCGTCCGTGTATTCACTGCCATTACAGCTACGCAAAACAATGTATCACAAAGTTGCTTAAGTTCCAAAAACAAAGAAGAGAAAAGACGAGAGCTTAATTATTGAACAGTACAACCTGTTTGTTTTGTGACATACATTCCAGACCACCCGTAAAAGATTCACGTTGGTTAATCGCAGTTATTATAAAATCAACAACCGTAATTTGCTAGTTATCGTAATTCTTGAGTATACGCACAAGCCAAATAAACATACTTCATACGCGTCACGTGCTTACAAATTTAGATGCAAATAAAATGCACGCAGAGAAAACGAAATTATAATTACGTAAATAGAAAGTTGGCATCGTAAGTAACATACCGTATTACGTCGGCAAGGAAGACGCTCCTTGGTAAATATCCAATTACCCTGGGCTGTTGCGGCTGCCAACCTACAAAAAATAAAAGGAAAATTATGTCAACGTTAAATAAGAAGCAATAAATAAACATGACTGTAGACGGTAATATGTACATATGTGGTTGTATAAATTGTTGATTTTTTAGTGGTCGTAATAATGTGTCTTTTTTTACAATAACAATTCATGTGAGTATATAGCCGTAAAGATAATTATAAAATGTTACCACCATTACTATACGGTGGTTGGTAAAAAATCGACCCCATTATCGATATTAGATGCTATTATTAGGATAAAATTAATTTTTAAACTGTTAAGATGGTTAGATCTATAGAAAAGCTCACCTTTTATAACGTATACAACATTCAAAGATAAGAGAAGAATTGTTTGCGTTCTTACCACGTCGTGCGATGTACACCAAGTATAGGCCGGGACTAGTGCAATATTAGATTTAAAAAACAACATTGACACGCATCACGGACTATACTAAGTATACCTGTGTTCTCCTCCTCCTTCATATGTATCATCAGATTTTCATAACAAAACTTGTGTTATTATATTGTCTTTTACTACTCCACAAATGGAATATAATAAATAAAAAACCTCATCGTCCTACAGAGATTATTGATTGCTACGGTATTGGTACAGATATGCGAAGTAATTTCTCGTAAATGAGACGAAAATAGTACCACTACAGTGGGTAACATAATGTCCAAAAGAGCTACAAAACTAAAGATATGGCGTAGGGTATGTTCAAGAAGTGGATAAGGTGATAGGCATTTTAAAACATTTCTTCAGGCCAAGTATGTATCCTTTCTGTTATGAAGCCCAACATCGATGTTATTTTCAAACATGTTGAATTATAACGATGGTCATAACAACCTTGTGATTTTGTAATAGTTTGTGTCCTTGGAAAAACTGTTATGCTATCATCCTTGTTAGAGTAACAGGAACAACGTTTTGTGATCCGTATATGATCCGTAAAGAATGGCTTTATACGTATTTTAGTTGCTAGAAAAGGAAAGGTATAATACGCTCTTCGTATAATATCGGAGTGTTCGACTATATTTGGCTCAAATTTGTCAGCAATTATTTTTTTGTTGTTAAACGTGGTTGTAGTTATGTTTTACAATTACGCGTGTGTTTACATACAAATTTAGTGATATTGCAGTTTTAATACAAGAAGAATGTCTTTAGAACGGAAACGTTTACCAAAAAACATCAAAAGAGCAACACGAATGTTTATTTAATTTTATAGAAGGAAATCGGAATCAAACCTCTGCTCTATTTCTCCAATTTCATTTAAAATAAATAAATTTACTAATCCGTCCATTTTTGAGAATAAACAAATCAGTGAATTATTCCAACGTCTTAATAGAAGTGCAATCAGCTAGTAGCTTTCCGGCGCCATATTTTACTCCTAACATACTTGTTATCTTTAACAGAAAGTCTACCGACAGTATTCGCAAATTTATGTTGAACTTAATTTTAACATACAAATCATAACATTAAATCAGCATGGTCTGTAAGGGATACATACTTCTAAAATATGTTAGTACGTAACATAACATGCACATCTTAACATAACAGCTTTATAATAGCACAAATATACGGATACATACCTGGCCTGATTGAACACTAGTAATCGTAAATAACATAATAAGCGGTACCATTTCTCGGTGCGCACGAATTACACTATGAAATAGTTAACGACTTAATTCGGTTACATGAATTGCACTAGAGAAATTTCTGGTTGCTAAACTGTACTACGGGAATAAAATAAGCAAAGGTAATTCTCCGTTAATCTCGTTATAATGGCTAAGCCTAAAAAGTTAGGAAATGTGTCAGGGATGTGAATATGATAATTATAAGGAATATATATAAGTGCAAGATTGCGTGTTTAAAGTGTTGAAGTTCTTAGTGGCTACTTGAACAAATGAATACTTCAATTTAATTATGGAAGTACGAATGTATGTTGAGTGAAAGATGTCAGAAAGTACACATTTTATAAACTCCGACACGTTAAAAACATTCGGGAAATGCGTTGAAGATGAACGTACAGAACATGCTCTGCAAAATTATTTACTGTTGCAACAAAAATTAAAGGAGAACATATTAGTGATGGACGACATTTCACCGTCGATGATTTTCTCACCGTGATTTGAAAATTTCTTTGCATTCGACTGTACGTCGTTACAAGAGAGACGATATACTGGATATACAAATATGAGTCATAACAGTTATCACATTCACCGTTTAAAACTACCGTTATTTATGAATCACGATCACTACTCACGATATGATTTAAAAATCACGGTATCTATCAACACTAGAATATATCCATGAGAATACTGAAGAACAAACCTGAAAGAGTATAAACAAAACCGTCTAAATTGCTTCATTTGCAATTAACTTCGAATTTAGAACAAATTAGAAAATTAACATCGAGGGACGTAAGTTATGCAGACACTAACGTTAATTTCGCTAAATTAAAAAAAAAGTATATCCGAAGTTACCAACTCGACTGAAAGGGTCCATTAGTACACAAATTCACTGTCAATAAATATAATGCAAACTGAAAATTTTATTCTTATAAGCGATGATTAGTTTTTGTGCGCAGACGATCTGTAAATCAACTAACTGATGGAAACACATACCTTGTATTGCGTTCGAGAAACATTGATAGATTTGAACCTACAATGTATTTGATAAATATTTACAGTGAACTCTGTGATTATCGTTGCCATATAGTAGGGGTAATCCCTTAAACTGGTTTGAAAATGAACTACTTTAGAATTTAAATAAACGTTCCACCATCGTAATGGATAATACTACCACAGCACTGTTAACAACAAAAATCCTGCATTACCATCTACAAAATGTCAAATGTACCAAGGGCCTACAAACAATAATATTCATTATTGCAATGCTAAATTCAAACTTCAATTACTGGAACTAGTTCAACAATATAAACCGTTTAAGACTTTTAAAGATGTTGACAAAGATATTTATATGAACGAGCATAAATGTTAAATAATCAAAGATATATAATTCGATAAACACGTAATACTTTGTCCAGAAATTGCTAAATTATTTCGCTTTCATCTCCTATATTGCTACAACTGTATAAATAAAACTTAAAAAACTTAATCTTTTAAAGAATACGGACGTTAGTAAACCTCACCTACTCCTAACATAATTACCGAAAACAAAGTATAATTAATCGACTTTTTTTATTCACTCTGCGAAAAGCTTAATTAAAAAACTTTGCTTGCGATCATGGGCGGTTTTTCTCGGCTTTTTAAAACTACGGTTCGAAAGGAACATTTTTTCTTTACGTTCTTCATCCACTTTCGCCGTCGAGTGGACCTAAAAAAGTATTCTTATCGGTTTTCGGGATAAAAGTAAATGTGTTGATATATACCTTTTGTTGTTGTAAGGTAACTGTTTCATCATCCAAGGATATCATGTTATAAATTTCAACAGATTTTATCCACAAAATACGGGAAATAACCTGTTTAGAAGTTTATGATGAATATAAATCCTTGTGATGTAAACTGATTGAAATTTATAAATCCAATTTTGGTGGATGCGCCGAATGAGGATGTAACAAAAATAGCCTTGTAAGATATAATTATTGTGTACCTCTAGAACTATAAATACTGAACTGCTTTTTTGTTGCATTGACGGTTGGTATACCTTATTTTATAACCGTACCTACCATGTTTTCGTCTTTATGTTTACAAATTACTAAAGATAGCAGTAGTTTTAAGACTGCATGAAAATCATAATTTTTTGCTGCGGCTTTTTCTTTAAGGAAGGTTTTACCCTATAAATATTTCTACATATCTTTTACACGTCTTATAACAACATAATTAAATTCAAAGGTTCTTCTCTAAGAATCACGTATTAAATATTCACCATATGTTAGCAGAATATAAACCAAAGAAACAAAAAATGGAAAATAAGGGGATTAGTAGTCCACCCGAAACTTGTCGATTTCAGTCGGGGGTAATTTTCTTTTTAATTTGTTGCTCTTTTTTACCAAAGAACATCCGAGGGCTGAGGCCACTACCAGAATTTTCCTTTCTTTCTCAAACAGCATACATGCTGACGTCAAAATTAGTCAATATTAAATCTGGATAACATTTACCACAATATTCCATGTCACTGAGTGACCCCTATAGGCACCCCGGTTGACGGTATCTCTTTCAACTTTGGGAACAACCAAAAAATGAAGGTGCTAAACAACAAGGAATTTCAGGCGCGTCACTATCTTCACTGTTTCGTTGCTGCAATACGATCTGGCATAGTCGCGGTATAACAAAAAAAATCTTCATTTTCTGCCTTAATCTACGAATGCGTTTCTTGAGCGATCATAATGATTCCCCTCGCACTTCAGAAAATGGCAAGCATGGCTTTCTGCACCGATTAAGCTTTTTGGAATTTGCGTACACGTGGAGAATCTGGACGACAATGGTCCAGGTAGAGCTGCTTGTTTTTGTGGTCATGAAGGTGAAATCAAAATTCATTCCCAGTAGTGTCCATGAGAAAATTATTTCCTTCACGTTGATACTGTATAAGAGGTTTCTGACAAATGTTTTTTTCTCTTTGTTAGTTTATGACATCCGCTAATTATCGCGGAACCGATCTGGCGCAAATTTCTCTATAAATCCACGCCTGAACGATGTACTGGAGTCTTTCTCGAATAATGTTTGATTGCCGAGCAATTCCTTTTTGCGGTTCCCACCAAATCAGTGCATATTTGAATTTCTGAATGCACTCTAGGTAAAATGTCTGCACCATACTTTGACAACAAACAAAGACATACATTATTAATATCTCTCCACTAAGACTACATCAAACTCTACCGATAGCGACAACTATTCAAATATGTATGCCTCATATTCTCCTCGTCCGCGTTGCAAGTAAAACATTAACTTTCTCGGGGCGTTCTAAACTAAACTAATCTTACTCCAAGATCTACCATTATATTACACTTGATGGCCGCTCGTTCTGCAATAAACGTTACGACTATGTAGATTACATTCAAGAAACGTAGTTTTTAATATGGCTCACCGTAGCTTTTTCATTACACTCGCTTATTCGTACTGGCATTAGATAAATGTATATATCGAGCGCAATTTTATACGTATGTCCGTAGATAACAGTAAAACAGTAGAACGAACGGTAGCTGACATATTCTAAATGAGTCCTTTCTCTATAGAGCACATGTGTATAGTACGTACATATTATTGTCGTAAGTCTGTAACATTATAAACACCAACCAAGGTACTGGTGCAATCCCTCTACGGACGCATTATTGTGAAAAGGTATCAGCGGACTTTATTTTACCGCGACATCGCGAAACCTAATATTATCTTGCGCTTTATTACGTAATAATACATTTTAACGATAATATGGGACATAATTTTCGTACTTACGAAAGATAAAAGTGCAAAACTGGTTTCATTCCAACTACGAGAGATATACAAGCTTCTTTTTGGAAAACGGTAGTACGTTATCTCGTTGAGAAAAGGTCACTTTGTACAAATATTACTACGATATCTCCTTCATAGATCGTTATTCCTTAAGAGCCGTATCATTTCATCGGTAACATGTTACCGCTTCTGAAAGAAGTATTTTATATAAAACTGGACGTGTTATCATTTAGAGTTTTTGAACTCGTAAAAGATCCGTACAAATGGTCGATACTCATTTAGGACTTATAAATTTTATTCACAAATTGCATCCACAATCTAAAACTAAAATTTTTGTTCCAAGTGATAACTGATAAATTTGGAAAGTATCGACGGTTTGCCAATAAGAACGATGTGATTCTAAAAATAAGTAAAATAAAATCTCTTTTTGATACAACCAGATATGAATTTTATTTAAAGCACATTCGATTATCTTAGGTTTTGAATAATACCTTAATTAAACGGTTACATTAGGGTCATGCACAGAAACAAGTTCGATAGACTAGCAATAAATCTAGTTTAACTTCATAAACACATGCTTTGTGCAATTTTAATGGACCTGTGTTCGTGGTTCATTTGAGCAACCTATTGGTTTCAAGTAACTCCACAGAAGCAACCCAAAGACGTTAACCCAATAGTACCATCTTCCACTTCCAAATCTACCCTTACTTAAGTCATTCTTAACACTTAAGACGAGAATGCATAATGAATATTGCCCTAGGATAGTGGAACCCTAAAGAAAAAACTTAAATATCAAATTTATTATTCAGACATCAATAACTTCAAATTAATTCGAGTTCAGATTAAGTTGGTCACAAAGTAACTGCGTCCCCAACCTTATTTTGAAAAAAAATATAGTTCGACGGTTTCACCAAGTATAAACCAGACCACGAAGGCTTTTTGCAAATACGAAGCCCTCCAGGGAACCCCTTGTGCCATTTACTCCGGAATAAGTTTCATTTAAAAATATGATTCCTTTGTCCTATGTCCTATTTTGTCATAATAGGTTGCTCTAAAGCCTACTCAACAAAAACCCACCCCTTACAACAATCTCAGTTTTTGTATTAACATGCACAATATGACGTTTATTTTTCTAAAATTTCCGGATTATCAAACGTTCTTGAGATTTGATGCGATCGATTGCCAAAGAATACTACATAAAATGGATAGTTAGTGAAGTCCAAAATTCTAAACACTTTAAAGCCACGTCATTCTTTTGGAAAACCTTACATTAGGGGCTAAGCACAAATATTCTTGTAAGAAGCACTTCTAACAAAGAATGTTCTGATGCGAACCAAGAATAACCAGAATTAAGATGAATTATCTTTACACGAATCTGAACAAAAAGAAAAAGTATCTAGTTTTGATTGTAATGATATTAAAACCTTTCCTATCTTATTTCTGCTTGTCTTGCCTATAAATCGATAAATTTTGTACAGGCAATTTTTAGTTTGTACTTAGATAATACTTTACTCAGCATCTTGACACTTTTCCTTAAAATATATTTTTTATACTTTGTGGTTAAGTAAACAATTGTAGCTAAAAATTTGTTTCGCTTTGGGAAAAAAGGAAACAAAACCCTTTTAATGCCTTGAAAGTATGAATTTGCGTGAACTATTTAATGAAATGTGGCCCTGAGCAAAATGTCACATTTATTAGCAAAGTAGCGACCATGTCTCTTGAGGACCAAATCACAATGATGTTGCCTTCAAATGGACCATTTAACTCAAAAAAAGAAAAGACTTGTGCTAATAGAATATATCAAAAAAGTGCTAAGAGAGCTTTAAACGGAAGAAGTTCGAAATCGAGGAAGTGAGTACGCATTTAGTAAGGCACGTGGATATAGGGTACATACTTTTTATATTAAAAAGGCGCAAATATATGTCGCGTATGTGAAGTGAAGTATGAAAGGAATAATTAGTGAGGTAATGCTTGAAACTGTAGGATAGTTAAATGGATGGTGGAGAAAAAGTGAAATAGACGGTTTAACGGTAGAGGAATTTATTAAAAACTGAATGTGTCAAATGTGGTGGCAAGAGAAGCTAAGTATAATTGAGCGATCAAAATATGATATTAATTGAACTGGATATAGATGATTCCATGTCAGATGCTGGAATACCTGACAAATGAATTGGTTAGAAAGATTTAGATATGATGGATGGAAAAATGGGCAAAATTATATATGTCATCTGATTTTCTTTCTTTGTGTCTCCTATATATTTATTTATGTTCATTAGTATTCGTTAAATAGTAATATGGTCTGATATTATGTAAATTTCGGTATTCACTGAAGCTCGATAAGCAGCATAAACTAATACGAATGTATAACAGTAATAAGCATCCGATAAAATACGGTATGATAAATAAAGAACGTGGGAAGGTAAATATCTAATACCGAACTAAAGGAATATACTTATCAGATCTTGACTAATATCCAGTGAGTATAATGTTAGGTTTGCGTTACGTGAACATAATATGGGACTAGTGTAAAGTTACTATAAACAGCGGGTTGGTATATACTTTAAATTTTCATTGAATATATTTATATAATATAATGTAATCTTATTATACTTATTTACCTGATGTTGCTAATCGTCGTCTTAGAAGTATACAATAGCATTAAATTAAATTAATCATAATATTAACTAGACATATTCATAATGTATGTGCTACTTATATTATTGTCATTATAGTTTTTGCCACAACGATTTACTTTTAAGGAAATTGGGGATAAGATTGCTTTAGTAACTTTCCAGCATTAACAACGTTCGAACCCCCAAACTCCCCAAGATACCTTCTATAGTTTCTATATCCTTTCGGCGTTTGTCTTCTGTAATATTCTACTACGTAAAAGATGAAGCAAGAATACCTCACCGCTTTTTAAAGTGACCACAAACACATTTAAAATACAATTTCTTCTTACATAAGTTGTTCCATCTACCGTCAGCCATATTTCTTGATCGTTTAACTCTGCCTTTATTTGATCCATAATCATGTTTTTTGCCCGATGAAAATTGTATTGCAGTTGATTTCTTGCAGGCAATCTCCATTCCGGAACGTATTTCCCCCATACGGCGCATCACGTTGCTCATCTAACTGTTGTTGATTGCTATTAACATGTCTTCTACACACAAAAATACTATACGGTAAAATAGTTGAAACGGTTGTCGGGTTCCACCGTGTCACTAGATTTTTGTCCCTGACGTTTCGCGAACAACTGCGGTTCGCATTTTCAAAGGCACAGCTGAAAATGCGAACCGCAGTTGTTCCCGAAACGTCAGGGACAAGAACCTAGTGAGACGGCGGAACCCGACAACCGTTACGATTGTATCAAACGGCCATGAAAGTCTAAGATACTATTTATACGGTAAAATGTTGGTATTGCAGACAATACCTCTAATAATAGTGCCACTGTGTGCTAATGTCGGAAATCCGTTAAGAAATCTATTAACACTCATCGAATGTAACACAGAATGCCGTCGATTCGCCATCATCAATCTAATCCGGCATGGCACATATTAATCATACGCGTATGAATCCCGACATCGAGTATGTCGAACCGCTCTCGAAATACAGTAGAGTATGCTTGTAAATGACACTTTCCTTAGCCCCGGCAAAGTCCTATTTGAAATAATGCAGTTTTGTTCTGATATTACGTACTTCTGTTATTGCGTACAAAAATCTGGTTCAAAAAAGAATTGTCTTTTTTTATAACGTACTTGATTTTTTAGTAACGTACTTATTATATAAATCTAGTATAAAGCAGCATGCAATAGGTGTTAAATACCGGAGAATTACCTTTCTCGACGGAACAGTAGAAGCTCACATACTACAGTCGCTGTTAGGTGGGGCGTGTAATATAATGTATTAAAGGGACTTTCTTCTTTTTCTTCACAAGGCTTGCAGTTATTGTTCGTTAAAGGTATAGACATTTGTATTATTATGTGCAACTTTACGTATTAAGAATGAGTACTTCTAGTGAGCGGCGGCGTAAAGCATTATCAAATGACGAGAAAATAAATATAATTAAAGAAATTCAAACTGGTACAAAACATTCTGATATTTGTCGTGCTAAATGTAGAAAGTATAAAGACGATAACATCGATGACGATAATTTGCGTTTAAGTGTGTAGTTAGAAAATAATTTGCAGGATCCCAGTATGATCAAAATAGAAACAATAGACGAATTTGTGTCAGTGGATAATAATCTCATTACTTCATGTATCCCCAGAGATACAAATTTTGTTGAGAAAGTTTTAAATCAAGAAAATAACAGCGATGATAATGAGATCAGCGAAGAAGGGGCAGCTGACGTAAAACCCAGTTATGAAGATGCGCTTACACGAATAAGGACAGTTACACGATATTTAGAAAATTAAGAACGTCCTACCAATATAAGTTTAAATACTGCATTGAACATTTTTTAGAATCCATTTGTTTCAAAATATCAAAACGACAGACTCTTGTTATCGACTTTTTTACTAATTAAATTTTTATATGTATTTGCTTATTACCTATTATTATTTATTATTATTGTGTTTTTTTATTATTTTTTAAATAAGAATACATTTTGATAGTATATTTATAATTTTTGGTTGTATTCTTTAATCATATACTTCTTTTTTAACGTACTGTTTTGTATGGTCCCGACGAGTACGTTGTAAGCGAATTTTACTGCATACCATGGCCGTCAGTAAATGCGCACTCGTTTCTGCAGGCTTATTCCAAAGAGCTTCTTAAAAATGCTTGCAATTGCACGTTTTATGGTAGCTGAAATTCTTAAACCGAAAAACAATCACAGTTAGCAATTCGTTCGAGTACAGTGTTTTTATGTAATTATAGTATAACATTTTCCAAGATTCAATCGCGACGTGTAATAAACAAAAATCAATTACACTCCGAACACCATAAGAAACATAATAATCAGCTTTATAAATACGTTAATTGCACATTAAGAAGTTTACCTAAAATTATATTCATAACATTAATAAACCTATTTATCATTAGAAATTGACATAAGTACTACGTGCATGCGAACAAATCGAGCGCAAAGGCACAACTTAACCTTCTCTTGCGAAGATATTTTAAATTAATTGGCGAGTAATCGGATATCGATGCATCGCGTACCGCATAACAGATAGCGTCGGTAATTGCAAAATTATGCCGATTTTGCATATATATTAATATTAAATAAGCGTACAGCTATACGAATTCAACATGAACTATCGATTTGTCAAGCATTTTCCACTACGCGTACGGGTTAATAGAGGGGCGCATGGTGGATTATCACGTACACACTTTCTTCAGTCATCTCGAGCGGTTGAATTAACCAAGATATATGTTATGTATTACGCGAGAACCTGTACATCAATTAAATATTCCAACGTTTTCTCGGCAGCTAGATACGAAAAGCAAGCATGTAGAAGATCTGGTTTCCTGATTTTTAAGAAAAAGAAGAAATGTGTATGTGGATAATCAATAATTCATATTTATATAAGCACTTAATAGCGATAACGACAATTAATTTACTTTCATATGTAATCAATTTAGTTTTACCTTCAATAAATAAGACATTGTATTCTGAAACGTAATTCTCGGCTAAAACGTGGTAAAGAGTGGTTATTTTAGTTATCATAGAACATCAAATAGCTACTAAATCTTCATTATTTGCTAATTTGCATTAGATCGTACTTTGTATAGAAATATTAATTGATAGTGGATAAATTAGAGAAAGTATAGTGTACCATCTTACTTTCCAGGAGCTTAGGTGTTACTTCAACCTTTATATAGTTCTATGCCGCAGTTCGGATGTTGTAGACAGTGATACAGTAGTTCATACATAATAAGGTGTCACTATTGGTAATCGGTTCATAAGGAAAACAGTTAGTGATAGAAAGTAAAGTGATAAAAACGACAAATGCGAATAAACATCTAGGATTTACGTTAATTTCCGATGGTAGAGATGAAATAGATATACAGAATAAAATAAGAAACGGAAAAACTATAATTAAACAAAGTCACCCTGTGGTGTGGAATGACAATATTTTGAAGAAAACAAAGACTTGAATGTTCCACCATTTTGCTGAAAGCTATTTTACCAATGGAAGTGAAACGTGGGCGCTGAATAAGATGGAAAACAAAATAACGTCAACGGAGCTGATGTACTGGAGACGCTGCTGTAAGAAGACATCATTAGATGACGAAAGAAATGAAAGAATAAGAGAAATAATGCAAGTTGGTACATCATTAATACATGAAATAGAACGGAAACAACTATTATGGTATGGCCACATGCGGAGAATGGACCAGGACAGACTATCACAAAAAGTTTGGAAATGGAAACATGCTAATAAAAAGAAAAAACGAAGACCAAGAAGGAGTTGGGAAAAAGGAATTAAAGAAGCTATGCAGAAGAGAGGGCTGGGGGAGAGATCCTCTTGGAGATTGGGATGCGGTAGATGGCATAAATTAGCTGTACAAACCGCCATAATTATACCTATTGGGAAAAGGCGCCTGTATTCTGTAACATACGAAATTTGAACTACCACACAAAACCGGCCAGAAATACACGAACTACTATTATCATACCTACGTGAAAACAAATTTGAAATGTCGTTATAATCTGACTACAGATAAGAATATCATGGGCGTCTTTCGTGGGTGTTTTGTTTCATTAAGCGATTTTAGAGTAGTACGTAATTCAGAGTTACATATATACTGGCATCTAGAGGTTCCATTTTAGTTCATTCTTTAAAGTGATACGTGCTACTTACATATGAAAATTGCTGAGAATATCAATAGTTTCGATTCCAACAAACGAAATCTTCCTAATTTGATTCCCGAAGGATTACTGAGCTGATTACATTGTGCACTCTTCTGACAAAAATTAATGAATAAGGTATTCACAAGTTAATTAAAAGCCAGGGTGAGAAAAAAAATGTACTCAAGCCTGAAACAGGAGGAAAAAAGAAAATTATACTGGACAATGATACAAAATATGTAATTCGTCGTCTTATACATTTTATTTTATATCGAAGCGACCCTGTCTTCGATATAAAATAATGCTGATGAAACTTGGTTCAGTGAAGCACATACAGTTGAAAAAGTGTGGAAGAATTTAGATATTAAAAGTAAAAGACAGGTGCATACTGAGCGATTTTGCACTGGACCGTTTTCAAAAATGGTTTCGGAAATTGTTTCCAAAATTGAACCTAGGTCTGTTATAGTAATGTTATTCTTTTTTTGTTTAAATTGGTTACCTTGCTTCAATTGATGTTTACAAATTAAACTATTAGTAAACTGTTTGACTTAAATTTGTGGTTGAGAGTTTTTTTCATTGTAATTGTTTTTGTAGTAGTTGACTTAGGTGAAAATTATGTTAATTGTGTAATATAATAATATAATAATAAAGAAATGTAGAATATATTATTGTCATTTAGTTCTCACTTGTGCCGCTAACTAACATAATATTAAATTTGTATTTTTCAATTTCATGTGTATAAATTATGTACGCCTATGCAGTTTTGTTCCTCGAATCGGCCTTATCTTAAAGTATGAATCACTACCGCATTATACAAACTAAGGTATAATTGTCGGTAGGATTAGTTGGATTATACGGGTCCAACTGTTGTGGATCTGTGCAAAAATATTTGAAAGAGGCTACAGCTTTACAGATTCTCTTTTGGGTGCGGGGAGAATAAACCAGTGTATTTAATTGTAGCGTTATATATATATAATATTAACCAAGTGAAATATATGAAATAATATTACAGTAAGATTAGTACATACACATTTCTAAACAGCAACAACAAAGTTTGTTGTCATTAATCATATTGATATATTCATTAATATAGAGTACACTATAAAAAATAGTAGGTATACACAAAAACAATTACTTTGAGTTGACTAGAAACAAACAATTTGTGTTAAAAACAGCTGCATATAAAATAGGAAGTTACATCATTCTCCCTATTAGTGGCGCTAGCATTAACAATGCCTGTTCTGACTACTATTACTTCTTTATGGAGCTTCTCAGTTCCGAAGTAATGACTTTCAATTTTAATTATGCTTCTTTCTCATTGGTATATTCAGACCTTCAAGGTAGTCCCATTAATTTCTTTTTTAATCTAATTAACGTAGGAGATTGATTATTAATTGAAATAAATTAAAATACAGTGGTACAACAGCAATCACAACACATAGTGTTCGTACTTTTCTGCCATTTTAACTATGTTAAAATTCTTTCAGAAGTGCTTTTGTTGGTAAGGCAGAGACGATACTCTAGACCAAAAGAACAATCACGTTCCAGAGGATATACACATCCAGTTAGTCACAAAAGCCTACACACACTACCTAAGATTGCAATACTGTAGTAAAGAACAGCAAATTTCACTTTTTATTATATATGTACAAGGGTACTTCTGTCTATTGAATGAATACGCAGCACCAAAAGAAAATAAAAACAGAGGCGCAATTGTGAACTAAAAAAAAATCAACATACAGTAATTTCTTTGTGTTTAAATCTTTCTTATTTATTATTTATAGCATTTTATTTATGGAAAACTCTTAGTTTAGAATAAAATACTAAGATTGAATAGCGTGCCTATTATTTAAATTTTGTTTTCACTAGATATCATGAGCAGAAAGGACATATCAGTTCATATTCGTAATTTAATTATAAAATAACGGAACAAGGGAAAATCGTATGGTGAAATAGCAAAAACTGTTGATAGAAGTCATACAACAATTCAGAGCGTATAAAAAAAATTCAATCCAAGTGGATATGTATTCAATAAGCCACGCTTTGGTTGTGCCAGACTTGAATGAACGTAATATTCGAAGAATATTGAAAAGAGTGAAAGAAACCCCAACTTCTTAAACTATTGCTAAATACCTTAATGCAAATTCCATTGGACCTTCGTGTCTTAAAGCCAACATTATTTGCCAGTTACCGACATATCTGTATACATAGATAGCACTTTCTTTTCTTTAGGACTTACCTCCTTTTATTTATTTTTCGTTCCCATTTTAATTTTTAGTTAAGTCGTTATAGCAATACTTAATTTATTATTAGATAGGTCATCTTCATGTTTAAGAGGAAGGGCTGCTTATTTCTAAGTCGTTGATCCTCAACCTGTTGACACATTTCTATTTATTTTACGTTTATCTTTATATTTGCTTTGTATTTTGTGCCAGCCGCATATTGTTATTATCATATTGTTTTCTGCGTGTGTGATTCTATAATATATGAATTTTGATTCTACACGACAGCCTGTTAAATAGTTTTTGGCATTATACGTATCCAATTTTGAATTATCTATTATTAATTGCTTCGGAACTAACAGGTGAGTAGAACAATTAACATTTAACAAAGAAAAGATCGACGGGAACTACAACAAAGCGGTACAATGTTTTGCTCAAATCGAACGCCGAACTTAATGCAAACATACCGCTAACTGAACTGCAGCTGCACTACAAATTTCAGAGACCATTAGCGATACTATATCAAGCGCAATGTTGCTTAATTTAGTAGTAAAGCCTTTGTAAAGTTGACGATTGATGCCTGTTTTCAACTATGAGAAAAGTACCTTTATCGAACTAACAACAAACTTCAGTTCCAAAGTTAAGCAAGCTTTCTCGTCGTAAAAGCCGATTGCATCGTAGCTTGTATTTTGTAAGTTCTCGTGTATACCTGAGAATACTGCACCACCTTAGGCTGTTCACATATCTTTGCTAATAAATACGACATTAATTATACATCAACAAGCGCGTATTAACAGAAAGATACACAGATTTTTATCAGAAACGAGAACTATCGTAGAACAGACCTTAATAATTGTGCCGATTCTTTGATGTTTCAAAATACGAACGAGGGCCCCATTGATTTAATGATGCGGGTATTTTCTACCTGCTTCATAACAAAACTGAATACTGAACCAGGTAAAATTTTACGATGGATAGCGCTTAAAATCGCACAAATACGGAACTTGGTTGTTTAGGTAGATAATTTCAATACTAGTAATAGTCGAAATTTACGAAATACCTTGGTTCCAAATAAAATTAAATCCAAATGTCGTTATCTTAAAATAAAAAGTTCAAATAAATTTTACCTCAAGTAATCCATTCCAATAGAAACGTTTACCGTAACTTGTACTATTTTCAGAAGCATTAGTTGTCAATTTGACAGAGTATTTGTCATGTCATTCAAATAGCTTACACCAAAGAAAATTCGTATTAAGTGTTTCAAAGTTTACGTAGAAAACCTGAAAGTAAAATGCAATTTAATTTGTTTGGAATATCTTGAAACTGTAAAGCTACGTTGAGTGTTTAAAACTAGATTCACGTTATCATGCTTAGCGATAATACTAATGTCGGCGTCAGTTAGCAACTCTGTAACTATAATTTCACTGTCACTTCCAAAAATTTTTGTAAGGCTGCGTGGGGCTAGTAATAGCACCGTTCACCGACAAGTATTATCATAATGGTTTTGTGTGAAAATTGGGCAACTTCTTCGTGATAGATAGGTTCAGCGGAAAATTCAACTTTTGAAGAACGATTTCTAATTGTTTAATTTCTGATTTCTGTCATTCATACCGTGTTCTTTCAAACTATCTTATAAAGTACACTACCGTCCATATTAGTTTGGACACCCAGTAAAATTTTGTAAACTAAAAGATAATATAATTGCACATTAAATTAGGTCCTTTATGAAGTTTACTGTTTATTAATTGTACAGGCAAACTTCCAAAAATATCGATTAGAGAATAATTGAAAACCTCTTCTATTTTATAACCCAATATTGTAATTTTCAGAAAAAATCCTCATCGCCATAAACAGGATTACTTTTTGGGACAATATTGCAGGTAATGTATTGTGTACTGATATATGCTTTAGCTTTTAAATAAACCGGCTTATGTGTGAGTTAAAGTTAAGAGCCTATCTTTTCCTATGAACCTGATTAACATCATTAAAATGCCTACAGGAAAACCAACAAGTGTAGAAAAACACTCTGTAACTGTTGCTTTTTATGAAGGTTATTCGATATGTCACATTTCCGAAAAAATACATGTTAAAAAATCGTCTGTTAGCGGTTTCATTTCGAGATATCAACGTACATGCAGTTTAAGAGCACGGGCACGTTCAGATCGTAAGCGAATAACAACTTACGCCGACGATGAGCTTATAAAATTGCTCAGCAAGCGTAATAGGAGACTGACAATACCAGAAATCGCCGCCAAAATGAATCGCGATCGTGCAAGAAAAATTTCTATTACTACAGTGAAAACAAGATTAAAAGCTGCAACTCTTCATTGCCGCATTGCAACAAAAAGAAAGACGGATGATTGGGAAAGAATGCTACGGACTGATCAGGCAAAGTTTGAGGTGTTCGGACAATCAAGGCGCGTTTTTGTAAGAAGAGCGAAAGGTCAAAGAATGTTGCGAATCGAAGGTATTTTGCGAAAAGGGGGATATTTAAAAATGCTCCAAGAAAATGCAATACCATCGGGGCAACGTATAATCGGCGAAAATTTTGTATTCATACAGGACAACGACCCCAAACACTCAGCAATAATATGTAAAAATTTCTTAAATGAAGAACAAGATAATGACACCTTACAAATAATGACATGGGCGGCGCAAAGTCCTGATCTAAACCCCATCGGGGTGTTATGGGATGAATTGGACATGAGGATCCGAAAAGTATGCCCTACCTCCGTAGGCTACCTGCGAGAGATTTTACAAGCGGAATGGACTCATAATATGCCTAAGAGAGTCCTTGAAAAACTAGGGGAGCGGATGCCTCGAATTGTGAAAGCTCTTCTTCGGGCAAAAGGTTGTTTCTTTGATGAACGGACTGTTTAAGAAGTTTTTGCTTATTTTTGGCTAGAATTACTTTCTTTTACTTTTATACTTTAATGTTAATTGCCATTAATAAAATGCAATAAATAAGTATTGGAAAAATGAGTTTGAATATTTCATCGTTTTTTTTTAAATTTATTTACGTGTCCGAACTAATACGGACGGCAATGTACATCATAACTTTTATGTCCATTGGTTACAGTTTAGAGGATGCTGGTGATAAGGCCAGCTTGGAGTTTTTCCAATAACCGGTAAATACGTTAGCACTTAACATACGGATTATCCTTTCTTTCGTATGTTTACCTTCAAAATATTTACCATCTCTAAATGCCAATATTTTGTTTTGGGAACACTTAAGAGGGAGTCCGCTCTCATCATCATCATAACAAACGTTTTTAGGTTAATAATTTTACAGAATTCTATTCAGAACTGTTTTTCTCCATCGACCGCAATTAATTATAGTAACGCCTGCACGTTCCTCCGAAATAACCTTTTGCACTATATCGTAATATTTCTTGAAATTGTCCAGCCATCCATTCCACAAATTATTCTTACTCTCCTAGGTAGTACTAGTTCTATGCCCTCAAAAGAGGCAAGTTCTATTTTCATGAGCCATTTTCCTTTTTGTGTTAAAACGTTTTCGCAATTTTTTAAAATTGTTGAAAGGCTGCTAACAGGTATACCTTTTAACTTCGTTTAAGATTTTTACTTCTTCCGTAAAAGTTAAAAATTTTCCTTTACTTCAAAACAAAATGATATATTATGTATATTGCTTAATTATGACGTTTCCTAACAAAAACAATTTAAATTAACAAAATATGGATTAAAAATTCCTAATCCCACTTAACCCCTAATAGGCGAGGAAGTCATTAAATAAGTCACAAACTGCTCTGGAAAATAGCAGCGACCCATTTCCTTATTTGTCACTAGATGTCAACACAACTTATGACACTCAAGTTTTATTTTTCAACAAAGTCTCCATCTACATTAATACACTTATCGCCTCGCTTTATCAATGCCCCAATGCGCGCTGCATAAAAGTGTTTGGGTTACCGTCTGAACCACACGCGTGCTTCTTGTTGAACATCGTTATCACCCTGGAAATGTTTACCGCCAAGATGCTTTTTGAGTGGACCAAAAAGATGGCAATCGCTTAGGGTTAGGTCGGGACTGTAAGCCAGATGTTACCACTCTAATTCTGCAATTCTCGCTTGGTCAAGTTGACCGAATACGACTTGGCATATCGTCATGCAGCAATTTTTGTGAGTCTTTGTTTTTTTTTTTTTGTTTCATTATTATTGTATTATTATTGTAGGCAACACGATTTGAATTATTTTATTTTATTTTATATATGAATTGTATTGTAATTTGTCCTGTAATTGGCCCCTGGGCTGTTGGGCAATAAAGGATTATTATTATTATTATTATTATTATTACCCTCGTCAGTACGCTTGAACGTTTTCGTTGAATTGCATCCCGAAACAATAACAAAGCTACAATATGACTCAGCAGTCGTGTTCTCAGTTCTATTCTGAAAATTGTCTAGGGGTACTCCTTGAGAATCCCAGAACACGGCAAGCATAACCTTATCTGCCAATTTAACGCTGCCTATACGTGCACGGTAACTGTTACTTCAATATCATAAAGCTGGATTGTGCTGACACCTAGTGCCAGATAGGGAAATAGCTCACCGCTATTTCCAGCTTTCCCACAGCAGTTTGTGAGTTTTTCAATGACTTTCTCTCGTATTGTCCATAGTGTTCATGGTATAAAAAGCCATCGGATATGTTGCATCCAGAGAAATGCCGTTTTCGATTCCTTATGTAATCTGATAAAGCGAGTATATCGAACGTTGTCATTATCTGCAGTTGTTAAAATCCAATAAGGCGAATCTTAACAGTCAACTAAAGCAGAAAAAAGTCTTCCATGGCAACCGAAGCGGTCACCGGCGTATTATCGATGAATCGGTCAATTCCACCAGATGGAAAAAACGACTAATTTGAATCTTTATATCAAGAAAATGATCAATTTGGGCGTACAAGCGAGTTTATAAAGTCAGACAGAATTGCGCTTCTTTTTGGCGCGCATCGATTACTATGTATCTTCGTTCTATGAAAGTACGTTGCTTTTTACATGTCTGTTACATAATACGCTGAGCTCCTTGTTACACAAACTCGATTAAATTCATCAAATAACGGACTAACTATAAGAACGAATTCGTGATTCATCTCGAGCCAATTAAATCCTCTTTTTTAGTGTCGATATTGACCGACAAAATGTACTGAAACGGTCGTGGCTTGAAAGTCGTGAAGGAGAAGGCGACGAAAGAAGAAAAATACGTCGATGGTATTCCAACAGTGCGTGACGGAGAGAAGAAATTGAGATGGTAGGAACCAATAGTGCAGTGACCAGCTGATCTAATGTGACCCCGGTGTTAACGGCAATCATATAGCTGCTGATTCACTCTTACTCTTGCATGTGTCGCGGAGGTATGCCCACTACTTTTACACACGCAAGTTACGTGCGGTGAGCCCGTTTTTTTTTCTCATCTAATGGTGCGCACATGGATTAAATTACTTCGGTTTCTTATCGGTAATGGTTTCGCATAGGTTGATTACATTAATGCGGCGCGGAATAATTTCATGAAAATCAAGTTTCCGCTTTGGAAAAAATGCGCAATGACGGTTATGTAAGAAGCATAATTGGAATATTTCTGATAGGCTATACCTTCGCTTTTCATCGTAAATTCATTTTTAATTGCTTAGTAGTTTAAGCTAATATATCTTGAGAACAGCAGAAATTAATGCTTGTTAACTTGTTGAAGTTAGGATTATGCAGCAACATTAGTTTCGTATACTTTCAAGTCGGAAATATATTATTCCGGTTTTGTTTCTTTTGGCATTCCAGGTTTTCCAGTTTTAAAAGCATTTACAGCCTTTTCGTGTTGTCCCTTTTCCCTTTAAAACTATTAATACGTAACAGATCTTAATTAATTTTTTGTATGATTTCTTTATTTACTCCCTTATGTATTATGTGGAAAATCTCAGGCTCCTCACTTACTGAATGGGTTCTTTTATTTCAAACTTTGTTTATTTTAAATTCAAATGTATATTTCGGTTTTTTAACAGAATTTCTCTTTTAAGATTTACCTAAAACAATCCCTGTCTAGCTAAATTTGTAAATTATAAACGAAATATAAAATTAGAGCAAAAGAACAGTGAATTTTGATAATTGATAACAATTATAAGAAAATATCAGGTGGGGCACTTTTACTTCAAAGAAATAAAATTATTTTAATAACTATATTTAATTTAAAAAATAACGAATTCTTCTCTGGAGAGACAACTTCTACATAACTTTAACACTGTCGTTATTTAATAATAGGTCGTTTCCAGGGATACACTCACTATATTCAGCTTGTTTACCTATATGATAGGCCACACAGTAAACACACTCTTGATGGAATGAAATTATTTACAAGTAAAGGTTGCCAGGTGTGCCATCCATCCCACGTACAAGAAATTTTGAAGATGTGTGTTTTATTCCGAGACGATACTCATTTTAATAATTTAATACAAATGTGTGAGTCCAGTGCATTATACGTCTTTTAGAAATAATTTGGAAGAAATTATAATTAATCACAATATATGTTTAAGAAAAGCGATATATGTATATATATATAGTTAACGATAGTGTTGTTTTTTTCTAAGATATTTAAAATTGTAAATTACATATCAATAATGAACAGCTAAAGTAGTTATCTATAATATTCAATACATAGAAAGAAAACTGTACGGAATAAGTATTATAAGAAAACTAAAGAGGGTGTCCTACCGGTACTTTGCTTCTAACAACAACAAAGTAAGGGCTTGAACCAAACACTATCGAGAAAAATCAAATATACAAGTACTTGAAAATTTAGGAAAAGTGTTATTTTAAATGATAATACATATCATTGCAATATGTTTGTTTTCGACAAAGAACTTATACGTGAATCTATAATTATAAAATCAGAGATTTTAACTCGAATTTATGAGAATTTGTTTAATCTAAATAAAATACATATGTATATGGTAAATGTATATAAATGAAAATCGAATGAGGTTATTTCAGGAGTAATGGAAGCTGTAATCGCCTGACTAATATCTTAAACGACTAGCGAGTTCTGTAGTACAAGAAAAATATACAACAATCAATAGGTTTTAATTAATGCACCAGTTAAAGGATAAGTGCCACAAACCGAACGACAAATAAAGATGTCACTTGTAAAGTGTACCAATAGAAATTGCAAGCGACCACATCTCACTGATAACTGTCTAGCTCGGTAACTGCGCGTATTGCGATCACGCGCAGGCCCTAACTAAATTACGGTTGCGGTATCCATACATATACAGTATCCAGAAGAAGTATTTGCACAGCGACTGAGTTTTAACATTTATAATGATTATGCCTTTTAATAAAAGAAATTTATATCGTAATATATATAAAATCAACTATATTTAATGCAGAAAAAAAGTATATATATACCAAAATCATAATTTTTTATAAACATCGCAATAAAAAAAAAAAATACGTACACAACACAAAAATTATACAGGAAAAGGTATTTGCTCACCATACATCTATAATCAGGGGAATCCCACACGGTTGTCGATTCTTAACGACACGGAATTACAGTATAATATTTGCAGTGACTTGAGTCTATTTCGACGGTACAAACAAAAGTGGCAGGTAAAATATAAATCTTAGAGAAATTGGTCACATATTAAATATATCACTTTCAACAATTAGACACATTACAACAATGTTTAAAACTACAGGGCACTAGAATTGCCATCAGATCGTTTAAGATAGTTGACAGCAAGGAATTAACATTATAATCAGAGAAATTAAAAGCAATCCCTTTAGTAGTGCGCCCAAATTAGCAGTGACCCTTTATGATGCTACTGGAAAGCTACATCCCGATATTATAGAATATGTTCTAAAGAAACATGGATATCCGTACTGCCCGAAGAAAACCTTTTGTAAGCAAATCGACGCAAACGATTGGAATTTGCACAAAATATATTAATCAACCAGCAGGATTTTGGAAATTTATTTTTTCTGACGAATTTATGGTTACTGGCTGAGACGGTAGGAAATGGGTGTTCAGAAAACAAGGAAAAGCTTTAAAAACTACCATAAAAGGTGCCAGCGGCACTGTTATGGTGTGGTTTGCCGTAAATGGCGTAAGGAATTTATCTTTTATTCAAGGTATAATGGACAGATATGGATATTTGAAGATTTTAAAACAAAATTTGAAGCAAAATGCAGAAAAATTTAATTCAGACGGTCGCTCCCATTTTCAGCATGATAACGAGCCTAACACATTCGTGGAAGATAGTAAAGGAATGGTTACTGTATAATGTGCCGCATGTGCTGTAAACATCTCCACAATGCCCGGACTTCAACCACATTGAGAATTTCTGGGATATACTGGATCAGCAAGTTCAGTGCGTGAAATAAAAAATAAGGAACAACTAATAACTGCTTTAACGAAAGAATGGACTAAAATCAACCCTAATATAACGGAAAATGTAATTAATTCTGTACCACAACGCCTACAAACCGTGATAGGCGCTAATGGTTATCCCACAGAATGTTAACATGTAATTTATATAATTCTTTTGCCTTAAAATAGCAAATACATCTTCGTTGTTAATTTTGTGTATATTTACACATTAATTTATTTCACATTGCTATTTATACGAATTTATGATCTTGGTTTATACAGTCGTATGCATAATAATAGCAGTATTCTAGAACAGAAATCAAATTGGTACACAAAGTGAAACTTTAGAGTCTCTGCTATGTAACCACAGATGACCCTAGATTACTATAATACACATATTAATTTCAAATAACATACACAACGCGAAATCCCCATTTGCCTGCACAAAATTGTAACAGTTTCAAAAAGGCATATGTGTTAACGTGTCTTACTCTTACTTAAGATTTATTACTATCTCTAAAGATAAATATATTTTAATAACTACAATTTCTATTTTCACCGTTTTTCAATTTGTTGTATTATAATAGTAAAAATGGACCTGGCATTGTACTGAAAACCAGCGAAATCTAATTAAAAAGGTGCGTAGCGAAGGAAGATCTTATAAATTCATATAAAATACTCTTGGCTGTTCTACCGAAATGATCACGAATGCCATAAAATGGGCAAATAAAAAAAGAGACTAGGGGAAGGAGAAGAAAAACATCAGCCCACACAAATCGGTGTATTACAAGAACAGTACAACGTGAACTTTTTATTACTTCTACGAGTATAATAAGGGAATTAGGACTTAACATTAGTGCTTCAATGGCCACAAGGAGGTCGAAAAAAGCCAATTTGCACACTAGAGCACCTACAAAAGTTCTACTGCTTAATAAAACGCGTATTGCAAATACGCTGACTTTTGCAAGCGATCATCAAGATTGGAGTCATTTAAATAGCACAATATCTTATGGTCTGTAATAAAATCGACAAACAGCACGTCAAACGGCCTGTATGGGAGTGCTTTTCCTGGTCTGGGCTAGGACCAATTCATAAAATAAACGAAGTTATGACACCATATGCGTATCTCACCATTCTGAGAGATGTAATGTTAGCTTGCGCTGAGGACGAGATGCCAATTTGTTGGTGGTACATGCATGATAGTGACCTGAAGCACACAGCTCGAAGGGCTAAGAATTGGTTAGAAGAGTATAATATTAATGTGATATGGTGGTCTGCGCAAATCCCCGATCTTAACACGATTAAAAGTCTATAGATAGACGCTAAGAAAGGTATACAAGCTGCTAAACCGTCCAATATCCGAGAATTGTGGGACGTGGTTCAAAATACCTGGAGATCCTTTCCAATGGCCTAGTAGAATCTATGCCACGTCGAATGTATGCAATTATTAAGAACAAGAGTCACACAACAGAATATTAATTAATAATTTGTTTTTTTTGTTTTATAATACTGTAATAATTTTGGACACCAGTTTTCTAATATTCATTACTTTCTTTGAATAAAGCTGTTGAATGTTTGCGTTATTATTGGAAAATAATATCTTCTTGAGGGTTAGAAAAATCTACTGCAATTTTTCTCGTTGTTTGATTAGTATCACGTAAATTTTCCGTTTCTTTTTACCATTGCTATTATTTTGCGTACGACTGTATATACTTTTTCTGGACGCTGTATACACGACATCCCCGCACAGTACGCAAAGCTGCCAGATAGAAGTCGCTTCCTCACCAATAATTTGATATCTGAGACAGATTCCAATTGTAGCAAGAAAATAAAGAAAAGGTGTCGAACTTGCAATTTCAGAAAGCGATATAATGACGATCTAATTAGTACTACTGAAATCTTGATGTAAACATAGGATACGATACATAAGAGATCTCACTATATTATTAGCAACAAAGGTCCTGCGTTTGCTTTAATGTAATTCTAGGACATTATGCAAATGTCTTTATAGCAACTATGAAGAAAAAGCGTAGTTGACTAAGATTCACCGATAAATACGATATGATAATCACATCTCGTCAAAGTCTATTGCAAAATTATTACTTACTACAAGCAAAGGCAAAATTTATTAAGCCGCTGTATCATTACAACTACTTCGTCGAGAAATATTACTACTGTATTAATATTTTCCGTGCTCGACCGGTCAATTAGCAACATGTATAGGTATAAATGATATACCCAATTAGCCTAATCTAACGACATGAAAAATCGTGATAAATTTCCAGCAATGCAATACATGCATATTGTACCATCCAATAAATTAGCTTGCCTATTATCTCTGCAAGATTAATTACGAACAGATTAATTTGACATACCGCGCGTGCATATATGGCGTACGTGTGTATATTCCGCATTTTAGCATTTTCTTCATTTCGCACAAGTCTGGTTAATTAAATCGAATACACCGGCCGAGTGGTAATTTACATAAGTAGCCATATACGGTGTATATATGTATGTTGTACGTATCCGTAGCCACAAAGTCACACAGTTAACTATCCAAGTATTTGCTCACGTAAACAAAAATATTTTAAATTACACCCTTCACTGCGAAAGCCACAAGTCAACACTTGAATTTTATTAAATGCTGCGAATAGCTACGCGGCGAAGTTACTGGGAAATTTATTTCGATATCGCTAGATGTTAATCTAAACAATGTATCGCGTAAATGACGAGGAGTGGACGTTCATTATTCGTCTAAAAAGAGAAATAATACGTATGCATAAATGGTCGGAGAGATGATTCATGTTTCTGTACACGTATGTGTCGTTTACGACAATGGTTTATTGTACGGAAAGGCAAATGAGTAATCGCGAAGAGTTAGTACAATACAGACTATAGCTAACCGAAAGAATAATTTAATTTGCATATTGGATTCCTTAAATGGGAAGTAATACATGCTGCATGCTGCTGAACGATATTCACTGATGTTTTTACCTTTCCAAATATAGCATTTCAGCTTCTATTAATCGCTTGATTGATGAGATTGTGGTAGTAATTTACATATGTCAAACTTACGTAACACAATAATAAAATCTAAAACGTTGTTTATCTTTCTATTATTTTCAATTGAAAATGTCTAGTTGATTAGTCACTAGCTATGAGACCGACAAAGTTAGTAAACCTTTTTAACCAAACGTAAAATAGCTAGTAAAAACAAAAATAAAAAGAATAACTATTATTTTTACAGCAAAATTCTTTAATCATTATCTTAGCTGCATTCTGGAATGTAACTCAACTGTGTCATTTTCCAAATCCTATTTCGCAGATAGGATGCAACGCCGTTGTGATTGACATATCATCCGATCCCATTATTGTGGTTAGTGATGTACCATAGTGTGCCACTCTAAGCACATTACTTTTTAGTGTTCTCAGATATTGTAAGTATTACCTCGATGCTGAATATTCGGATCAAAAACAGCCTAAGATTGTTGCGCTATGAATTTGCACCCGTGTGTTAAATTAACTTCCTATTACAACTAATTTCGTAAAAAATTCCAGATTGTGTCTATTTTGTCTATTTTCATAAGAATATCTCACTCATTGCTCAAAACTAAATTAAATTTAAACGTTTTCTAATATCTTCTTCCTCTTCGAAACTGCATTTTTCTGTACACATTCCAAAACCTCATAAATAAAAATAGCCGGTGTTATTAAATACATGCAGAGGTCACAATCTTTTGTTAGGAAATTGGTATAAGGCTATGGGAATACAAAAACAATCGATGATCTACCGAAGCATTTGGCGAACCATTATGGAAAGGCAAGATAATTATTTACTGAGGGACTTAACACTGAGTTCAGGTTACACAAAATTGGCTGAAAGATAAATACAAGTATTCGTAACTATAAATACATGACGTTAAAATATTTTTCAGTTAAGGAGAAAGTTACAAAATTAAAACCCGAAAATTTACATTAATCAACGAGTAGAGACTAGAGCAATAAAGATTAAAGCAGAGAAAAAATCGACAAAAGGTTTTTCTCTGGTTCTCTTAAATTTGAATTGTGCCCTATTTACAAGGTTTGTACAAATTTCTGAATTCTAACGTAATGAAGCTTTATCACAAACTCAACACATCACCTGTGTACCTTTATATTTCAAACAAAGAATTGCCCTAAAATGTTTTTCCACAATTTTAGCAAACAGTTGAGTTGAGTTGTTTTTACATGTCTTCGGCATTTTCCATTCGTTGGTTCCGAGTTACTAACCAATAAATTGATAAACCGCGCACAAAGATTGGTGTTTATACAGACTGTTCGCGAAATAAAATAAAAAAGCATGAAAAATGGAGAAAGATCTAATTTTATTAGACTTAAATTCAAAATATTTTATGAAAAATTCCTTCGCAGACGCGAGAAAAATGATTCTTTATTATTCACATCCGAAGTATTCGTACGTAATCGTCTTATTGAACTCTTAATATACCGTTTGAAAGGTAGACAGTGGCTATTCTGTAGTTTTTATAACATCGATAGCTGTGCCATTGTAGTGTATGCAGTCTGCGTGTATGAATGCGAGTTTGGTTGGATGGATGTATTATATATACACATTCTGCATCTATAGGCGGCACATATAACAATTTCTTAGAATTTTTTAACTCAAATTTTTCATTTTCCGTACTTTTCTATTTTATTCCAAAAATATCTTGTATACTAGATACAACGTTTTATTGAAGATCTACATCCAAACGTCAGTGTTAGGCAAACAAAAATGGGTAACTCCTAACCTAAATGCGTAAAAACGGCGAGAAAGGTGATGATCCTAGATATCAAAGCGTTACTTAGAAAGCAGGAAAGGGCACCAATGCGCTAGAATGGTCGCAACAGTTGCTAGATGCTAACCCAGTCAAAAACGTGTATTTCCACACCAAGACCAAGCTAAAAGGAAAATATTTATATATCATGACGCAATTATCGTTCCAAATTCGAACAATTTGGCGCCCTTTAACTCACCAAGAGAAGAAAGGTGTCACTTTGTATTTGATAACGAAGGCAACTGGGCACCTTACTAGGGCATGATAGCGTTTAAAATGTACTTCTAGGAAATAGATAAATAAGTCATTCCAAAATCTGCGAGACGCTTTTGTTTTACAGACTGCATAGAGCATTGCAGTACTGGCCTCAATAAATCGTAACCGTATAGCCGATTTCCAAAAGCGTTTAATTAGTTTTAATCTTTCCATTTGCAAATTGGCGTGGATTTTTATCCAATTGCAAAAGCTCATCAAATTACTAGATACTTATTACGTATTGTAAACATAACGTGCAGGTTAAACAAATACCACTTGATCAATATTGTAAAAGCACACGCACGAAATTATTAGCGATACCAAATATTTGTATGCGTACAGAATAATATGGGACGGAAGCTGCTCCACATTAAATGTGAGATACGTTATATTAGTATCGTAAATAAACAGAACATTCCATTAAATATCATCGAATACAAATATGGTAGACTATATTTTATAAACGTATTGCGCATCATACAACCTGATTTACAATCTTATTCCTAATTGCAAAATGTGAATACAAGAGAAATGTGTAAATTATCGTACTTTCTGTTAGACTTGCATCTGTAGCACAATCTTTGGTTTGCGCACAAACTGATTTAAGTCACTTAAGTGTTTATATGCCGGACTGGTTCTTCTTCTTTATTATATATACATTTTTATGTGTAACTTTAAAAACACGATATGTTAGCGATGACTTAGCGACATACTAGGCAACCAGTTATACGTTTAGGATTTTTTTCGGCCTTGACAAATAGTAATTTAGCCATACGTTTATGGTTTAACAAGCGTGAGTTTCTATCAAAAGCCAGCGTTGCCAGTATTATTACGTTTGTTTGCAAATGAAACAAACTGTTCTGCAAATACACCACTTTTAGCTATGGGGATAATATTTTCTTTGCATCGAGAAATTAAACTTCCCAGTATACGTATATCAAACTTTTTAAATCTATTACGAAAGTATAAAAGAATCGGGTACGGAAATAATATTTACACTGACAAGACATAGTAAAACAATGGCGTGAAGGATTTGGTTATGTTTCTAATAAAGTACACAATGTCACCTTTGAGGTGAAGTCTAATTTCGCAGCATATTTTCTAAGTGCCTCCCTTGTCCTTCAAAAGAATAATCAAGGCATCATTGAAAGCAACACAGAGTATTCCTAATAAATTCTGGGTGTATTTCATCACATACAATGGCTATGCGCTCTTCAGTTCATCCAAGTTACGTATCTGCACGTTATTATAAACTTTAATTTGCTGGTAACCCCAAAGAAAGTAATTGTTTAGAGAGCAATCGGTTGATCTTTAGGACCATGTATGCCAATCCAGCGGCTTTAAAATGTGTTATTCATTTTAAATTCAAATTCTTAACGGGGTTAGTAGAATGCGGCGGAGGCTCATCAACATTGTGTCCCAATCGATGGAATGATTTGGTTTCGCAACAGATCCAGAAATTTTGCTGCAGTTAAGTTTCCGCCAATAAGAAATAGGCCAATAATAAATATTCACTCTTTAAGAGTACTGCGTTCGGATCAGGTTTGGGACATCAGGATATATATATATATATATATTGTATATAGGATGGATAAATGTTGATCTCACCATTTACAGTAAATGTAGCGTTTTCATTTAACAAGTAAAACATTGTTTCGCAAGATTCTGTTTTTTTTTTACTTTATCTTCCTCGAAAAGCTATTGATAGTTTGATCTTTTGTACTGCTTATAATTGAATTCTTTCAGGATGTTATGCATCGAACTGTACGATACTTCTAAATGTCTGACTATATCTAAAAGCGATCGCACAAATTGTTCTTCCACGCAACAGAGGATATTCAGCTTCATGTGCTCTGTTAAAACGCCATTAGTGTTATTTCTACTTTTATGATGACTTAGAACATAACTATCTGCTCTCAATTTGTTAAAAATATGAGGAACAGTTTTCGCAAAGAGTGTGGGCCTTTCCGGAAAATTGACTGGAAATATGTCTTTTCTTTTACAATTGTTCTTCTGGTAGGTACCACGTTGTCACTGTCTCTTTTTCATCTTTATTATACCTGCTCATGATTTGTTTTGGTGTAGTGAGCGGTCCAACAATGTTATAAGCTATTCAGCTTTATTAAAGCGTAAGGATAGTGTGTGTAAGGTGTTCCACTGCTCTACCATTTTATAGCATTATAGGTACTGGTGTATAGCTAGTTGCCTACTAAGTTGCCATTGCATTGACAGTCTTCTTTTTAAAATTACGTAAAGGAAAAGTGCCTGCGCAATAAAAAAGAACCCGGTACATACTATACTATCATATAAATTTACCATCTAGCAAGACATGAAATTATATCTTCAAAATACCTTGTTAATAGGTAGTGAGTAGCTAATTGACACTATAGTAGTGTACTGAATTGGTTTGCTGACACTTAAGCGCAGTCACTAACGCCGCAAAATAAGTCAATTTACACGTTTTTAAAGTTATTCCACCAACTTAAGTTTAATCAAGAAAAATTTCATGGCTTCCTAGAGGGTAAATTTAATCGAACATATGGTATAATACATTAGTTACACTGCATGTAATAATTATATAACATGTAGTGTTCCACACTATAAATAGAATAACGTACGTACGCTAAAGAATGTATATTTGAAATGAAACACTGTGTGATGTATCGCCTTTATCAACGGCTTTACGAGCTTCGTAAGCAGTTTAGAAACAAGTATTCAGCAAAGTAGCACCTGAACGAGTTGCCTGTAGGCCCCTCATAAAACACTCAGTGTCTTTTAGAATCGTTAATAGTTAACTACCATTCGTCAAAGTTCCGGTAATTAAATCAATGTATTATCTAACTAAATGAGTTTCTGGAAGATTATTTTGCGAAATTTAAAAATGCAGCATGAAACCCATTAAACATATCGCACCATGCATTGATTCGACCCCTATATGTATGTTTCGAAAATTTGTGTGGTAAAGTCAATACCGGTCAGTCATAATTCAATGGTAGCCACCCCATTGTCATATAAGTGTGATTCATCATACTGCAGAATTTTATTTACGATATCTTCCCACATTGAAGCTTGCAACGAGGCAATAACATCGATTTTTCATTAAAACTGGATGGAGTTGTATCAATTAAATTTAATGAATTAACGGTGTTTCGTATTTAAAAATCGCAACGACCACGAATTTAAACTTTGAACATGTGATATTCTATAATCTTTTTAATCAGAATTTTGAACTTTACTATAAATTAGATCTACTAGTTCTTTGAAATTTATTTATCGTACAGGGTTATATAAATGTATCTAAATATTTTAGATAGTATTAAAATATATTTTTAATGTACAATGTGTCATTCTTTATAGGGCGTCATAGCATTATATTAAAAACTTCAACTAGCGCGTTTCGACGTCGTTTTTAGAGGAAATATAAATAATCTACTAGATCGTAGCCATTATACGGAGCCTACGGGGTAATACTCAGTTCTCGCTTGTATTTTAATAGTTTACTAAGTCTGAGTTATTAAAACAGCTATAATTTTTTTTAAAATAGTTAAATGCGTCACTTTATCCATGGAATTTATCGATTTTTCATTGAAAACTATAATATAAAATAATATAAATGCAATATAAAATTAACACGTTTTTAATGCATTTTTTACTCTCTCAATTTTCCATGAAAAAGTACTTTCGGCTCTCAAAATGGCTGGAAATAAACGATACGAGTGATACTACATATTAAAACTGTTTCCCATCATTTCGTACCGGTTTCGCATATAATTCATTGCATGTCGATTATGAACGTTGATTAAACTTTGAACGACAACTTCAACATTTGTTATGCAATTTTTCACGTACGCTTTTACATTCAAATGCATTTCCCACATACACTACCGGCCATAAGTGCTTAACCACTTGCATAATTGGAGATTATTCAAATAAACTATTTTTTATCCCTACCAAAATATTTTTATTCCTAAACTGTAAGTACGAGATTATAAATTGTCTGAAATGATCTGTGTGTATGCAATGAACCGACTGGCATTAAAATATCGAAAATGGCCCTTTTTGCGGATCAGGCACATTTAGGTAGACGGATTAGATAATTAGTTTTCCGAAAATGTTTTTCGTGGCCGTCAGACCTCTTAATGTAATGAAAAATTTAGTTTGTATTCAGCTTTTATATTAAAAACAGTGAAGGGTGAAGAATTTGTGCAAGAGTAACGATAAAGTAATGTCGGCAACGAAAGAATTATCTACGGAAACGCTTTCTAAATTACTGAAATTAAACCATGGAATTGCGGATTATAATGTTAAAGAGTAGCGGTGTATCTAATAAACAGCAACCCGAAGCGCCAAAAATAACACCAGAAGAAGATCACGGAAGGAAAAGTTTTTAGAAGATGGTGGAGAAAATGGTGATATCGAAGAAAACTCTTTGTTTATAAGCGAATACCATACAGAAAGTTAGCAAAGTGACAATCAACAGTTAGGTGAGGAAGAAAGTGAGTCGATGAAAAATATTTTAGCACTTTTCTAGTCTAAAAAATATCAGTCTGATGGCTAAGTCAATAACAAAATATTGGTCTTGCATTTTTTACTCCAGACATTCTTCAACACATTCATGAATAGAGACGGATTATATGCAAAGTGCATATATTTTATTTTATTTATTTATTATATTTTAGGTCTATATGTAAATATATTACACTGATTAAAGTTAATTAGCGTTAATTAACTTTAATCAGTAAGACATCTACAAATAGACGTAAAATATAATAAATAAATAAAATCAAATATATGCACTTTGCATATAATCCAGTCTCTGGTAATATCTGGAAATGAAATGCATTATTGGCTTGTTATATATTGTAGCTATCTTGAAAACCTATGGCGAACATTAAAATTTGTTATGCTACTATGAATTTTCAATCATTTCGTTTGTTAATTACCTACCTCAGGTTTCATAACATTAATACTCGAGAAAAAAAGGAGAATGTTGGATTAATTTTGGCGTAGATATATCATAATATCTACTGCCATCGTAACATCTAGGGATTGAAAGCAACTTGAACTCACAAGTGTTCTCGTGGTGTAATGATAGCACAATACCCCGGTAACGTCGGTCGTGGATTCGACTCCCTCCGAGACTGATATTTTTTTAGTAATTTAATTACGTTGGTTAATTGCCAGAAAATTGTAATTGTACCATTACTAATACCAACGGTGGTTTAGTATTAATATTGACATCAGTTTTAATAACATCACTATTATTGAAACAGTCAGAGAGACCAAAAATGAGCTTCCATCAAACTTCATAGATGTGGCAATTTTTTTCATTATTCGGATTTCAAGAAAAAATAACAGTGGCATCTTATGTGCCAAAGAAGGACAAATGTTACCTTTATTGATTTGGTTGGTCAATTTCGCCACGATATTTGTTGAAATGTTGTAGGAATAAATGTCAGAGTTGTGTATTACATAAATGGGTAGTAGATCTAATTTATGATTGTTTAGAAAAAAAAAGCATCAAATCCAAGGATATCGAAAATACTAAAGCAAACAATTTCTGTGCTGTGAAATACTGATCAAGCTCCAAATTCTGCCAAACGGTATAAAAAAGATGTTGCTCAAAATGGCCAGAATCAAAAAAAAAAACACATGTAAATGTAAAATTTGTGAAAAATTCTTTTGTTGGCGCGTGTGCTGTCCTAAATACAATTGCATATTTTAGTTACCTATTCAAGGTTACACGTAACAGGTTCATAGTTTATTTAACTTGCATCTGAACACTGTTTTATATTGTTTTGCATGTCTTAATTTAGGTTACATTGTAAAACTTGTATTTTCAATTTGTGCTTATGTTAATAAACATATTAAAACATGTTTTAGATGTTTCAGTCCTGTATACTTATTCATATGATTAATTAAACCCAACCGTACAATTCATGTGATAATAACTGATAGCTCTAGCGCAGAGTTAATAAATGAGTTGGAGTTACTGAACTTACATATAAAGTATAAACCATAGAAACGTCAGCTTCGCATTACCATCCTTCACATTTCATACGTATGCGTCTTTTTGAAATAGCAGTAATCGATACTTTATTATTTTCCGGATATGCGGAAAACCACCAATGAATTCGAGGTTATACCGTACAATAACCAGGCCGTGGGAAGACAAATCATTAAAATATCGCATAGAACTGAGGAAAAAAAAATAAAACCATATATACGCGAATTAATGATATAAATACGGCATTATAACTGTACGTATGTATGTAGCTACGACTAAATAAAACGAGCGCTGCGATAGCACAACGGTCAGGTATGGGCTAGCCACGAGCAACAGAAACAAATGACGAAGCGGTAAACATTTACATCGTAAAACCGCTCGTCGAGATCGAAGCGTTTATAAGGAAAAGTTGGCCGATTTCAAGCAGATCCGTACTGTTACATTGAATGCAAATACGGTTGAAATATCGAGATGTTCTTTCGACATATGTACGGTGATTTCCAACTCCGATGTCGGAAATCTCGTAGACCCCTTATATTATTATGTAAATCTTTTCATTGCAGGTTTCATGGCTTCATTGCTTGAGGGCTGCAGGATGTCTCCTATTCAACATGTCTTAAATCGTGTGTTCTGTTGTTTCAAAAGAAAAATATATAAACGTAAATTAAGTGTGGTAGAACTTCTAATATTCCTTATAAATTTCATAATTCGTCTACGAGGGTAAGTTGAAAGATTCGGTAACTAACTATAAGATGGCACTGTGTGAAAGCAATCTTTGACGCTTTTGTATAGCTTTATCTTTCAATGATATACGTGTTAAGCTCCATGTCAATCTGTCAAGTAGTTTGTTGTGTATACTTGTTCAAAGCCAAACACTTTCAGCGCTTTTTAAAAATGCAAATGGGTAAGTGAATTTGAAAAGTCATACAAATGTAAATGTCGAACCCCGTTCTGGACGCCCAAAAACAGCCACTTCTGCAGAAAGTGCGTAAACGATTTTGAAATTTGTGGAAGCTGATCCCCGATCAACATTGAAAGGTATTGCTAAGACTGTAGGCATTTCCAGAAAACGGGTGATGTACATTTTAAATGTTAAATTAGACATGACTAAGCGGTGTGCAGAATGGGTGCCACGTTTGCTCACACCACCGCAAATACTCAAATGCGTGGAAAGTTCTACAATCATTTTGGAGCGGTTTCGTCAAAATCCAATAGATTCTTTGCACCAATTTGTGACTTGCGATGAAACATGGATCCACCACTACACACCGAAAGTAAACAGCTTCAAAGAATGCCAAAGTCGTTTTATCGGCTTCCATATAGAAGAATAAATGCTAAATGAAAATTATTGTAACACATAACACCCAAATTTTACAAGTGAAAGAGTAACAAATGTTCGAACCAATTACTGCTTATATGTTGTTGTCGACTTCCGCTGCATGCTTTCTTTTAAAGAATTTAGATTTCCGGGCGTTGTAATTGCACGAGTCTGCCGGCATTTCGTTCTCAGTTACTTGCAAGAAGAATTCCTCTCATGCAGCAGTCCAGAAGAAGTTCCATAACTGAGACCGAAACGTTGGCACACTGATGCAATTACCATACGGTCTTAAACCGGAAACCTAAATTTGATTACTGCCTGTCACACTAAAACATAAGTAGCTTATGAATAGAATTCATTATGCACATTACCGTCCATAAGTTTGTATGTTAAGTGAAATACATTTAAAATAATATAACTGATTGGCATATCTTGAAATCCCTAATTATTATAAATTATTATGTGCACGTATAAAATTGTTACATATAATCCGTAAACTCCAAACATTTAGGTACAAACTTCACCCGAATACATTTTAGTGCATTTTTCCAAGAATACAACTATTGTTTGACGGGGATGGGGTAGAATACCTGCAGTAGTAGCTTCCGGTCAAAGGGCTTAGTGCATGTGGTAAAGGTATTAATCCTTAGTGTCATCACTTTCCTGTGATGAATTAGTTTTTTGAAATCAGTGCGCAATAGTCTTATGGACTGACTAATCAGTTATTTCGTACGTAACGGAGAGTTTTTATTTGTCGATGGGAAGAGCTAGTGAAGCCTGCTTAGTACCGTCCGTTCAACATGGAGGTGGTAGCATTATGGTTCCGGCTGTTTTGCTGGAACAGTATGGGAGATTTAGTAAAATATGGCGGTACAATGTGACAAGAAGAGTATTTTGATATTTTGCAAAATCATGCTATTCCGTTTTGACGCCGTTTAATTGGTGAGCCGTTTGTGTTTCAGCAAGGCAATGACCCGAAACAGACGACTCGGATTTGTAAATTTTTTTTAAAGAAAGCAGCAAGAAATGAACTAAAATTAATGGTTTGGCCTCCTCAAAGTCAGGATTTATCCTCCATAGCGCTCTTATGGGATGAGCTTGATCGAAGGGCTAGACAGCGACAGCCGCAGAAGATCCAATACCTATGGGAATATCCACAGAACGCATGGCCAAAAATTGACGCGACTGTCTTAAAAAAATTGCTTCGAAGAATGTCTAAAATTTGTGCAGCAGTTATAAAGCCAAAGGAGGTGATATCAACGAAAATAAATTTACGAGTTAAATAATGCATAAATATTATTATGTTTGAATTAATTTACTTTTATTTGACGACAGTCACTTATGTTACAAATCCGTTAATAATCACAAAAAAAAATTACTGTAACTGTGACTTTTTGTAAAATCCGTTGCTGCTTCCAAACTTTTGGATGGTAGTACATGTACATAAGCAGTTGCTCCTTAAGGTTTAGCGCTAACTGTATACATATATGTTAACATGCTAAATAAAGACTAATTATTACTATTACTATTATTATTTTGTCTTTTTGTTGTTATTTATTTATGCGTTTTATTAAACAGATATCTTCACAAACACTACAAATAATTCGATGCTAACATTCTTAAATATCTATATATAGTCTATTTTTACCCATCACATTAATAAATTGACACGTTTGATTAACTGATCAATTAAGAACGTACATACTTTGTATGAGAACAATAACCGCGTAAACACCATATAAGTGAAAACTTTTAAGACTGTGTAATGAACGGTATGTGCATTTGCAAATTTACGGCTGTTAATGACCTGGACAAATGTAAATTCCAAAGTGTAAATGTAAAAGTGGGTGTCTATCCGTAATAAAACGGTTTATACTTGATTCATTGAGAAGTGATTTTTAATTTCAATGAATTGTAGTTGTTTACAAAGAAAGGAAATATTTGAAATGTGCAATTATTCTGATTAAATTGATATAATTGATTGATAAGAAGTAAGCACAAACAAAGTCAAAGATTGGTCGGATCGTTTGCTTTAGGCATCGCATTAAACGTCGCCCACTATCTTCTAACATAGTTAAAATATAACTGCTATTTGTCAAAGTACCGGTAATTGAATAGGCGTGCTAGTCAATATTTGCCATGTGTTAATGCTATTCAACTCTTGCGAAAATTTGCTGACTCACGAATAGACAGTATATCTACCTTGTCTGGATAAATCATAAATGCACCTACTGATGACAGTAATAATCGAACCAAACTAATAGTACAAGGAAACATTTTGAGAAAAACAAAAGTTAAGTACGTATACAATAATCAGATCGAACATCAAAACAAGAATTGTAATACTTGAACAGTGGTCAAACTGAACAAGGATGAAAGCTTCGTAATAGAAGTAGTTAATGTTTATTTCCACTTATTAGAGACACCAATTTGAACTTAATAATACGTGAATACTTATTAAGGAATATTAAAAAAAAACATATTCTTCCTTATTATTCGTTCTACAGACGATTTGTTAAAGAGAAAGTTATGACATAAACCTACGATATGTTACGTTAAATGACAAATCTAGTATACAAAACAAAAAAAGGTGTTACTTAAATTCATTATATCATTAATTAAATATACTTTATTTTAAAATACAATGCGGTATGTAAGCTTCTACTGTAGGGTGAACACTACGTATAGTACTACGTAAGTATCTGATATGTAAATAATAAAAGTATAAGGGTTATAGTATGGATTGTTATGAGATAACTGTTGATTAATTGTATATACATTTATGAGAAATATAGTGAAATTTTTACAGTTCCATATGAACTTTTGAACAAAATATATTTTCCAATATATATACAGCATCGGTTGAAAGTTAAGCAACTCAACGAAATATGACAGCTTGTTATGAATAGCAAAATAAGAGATTTATAATTTAATTTTTGATAATTTCCAGTCTTACAAAGAAAAACAGAACATTTGATATCAGATATCTTAATTTAAATAATATTACTTTTGCAATGTAGAAAAAACGAGCAATTTTCAAGTGATATAAGTTTTACTTTTAACTTTTTTGTAACAAAAATAATATTCTAAATTTATTTGCATAAGCATTAATATTTTCTGGCATACCTCTTATTTTTAATGACGGCTGCGTACCGTTTAAGCATTGACTCTATCAACTTGTGTAGAATCTGCAAATCAATTTGTTGCCACTGTTTTGATAATGCATCAAACGGTTCACCGGCGTTTTTATATTTTTTATTAGGTATTATTTCTCTATTTACAATCTCCCACAAGTTCTTAGTAGGATTGAGATCGTGAGATTGACTTGGCCAAGAAATAACACTGACTCCTTGCTCTGTTAGCCACTCTTTAATGAATGCAATATACTGCAATATACTTACAGCTATTATCATGCTGAAAATATCATCGACAGCAAATGGTAACATTACGTCTTGCAATATATTCTGGTACACAAATACCGTTTATGCTATGTAGAGGGCCCATTGCATTACCAGAAAAACACCCCTACATCACCACCTCCGTGCTTTACAGTTTTCTGACAATATCTTGGATTTAACTTTTCTCCTGTGGGATGACGTACATAATAAATTCCTTCAGTGCTACATAAATTGAACTTCGATTCGTTACTAAATAATACGGTTTTCCACTGTTGCACAGACCATGACACGTATTCCTTGGTAAAACGTATTCACGCTGCTCTTTGCTTATCTGATAAAGGTTTTCGTGTTGGTCTTCGACTATATGCCCCCCTTTTACTAAACGTCTTCGTATGGTGCGTGTGCTCAGATTGCTATCTAGCAAAGATTTTATTTCTTGAGCTGTTATCCAGGGATTTATTTTATATCGACGAAGAATTAATTTCTCTTCTCTGTAACTTGTTCCTCGCGGCCAGCGAAATTTAATGGCCACCGTTGCCGTAGCTTTATATCTTTGTGTCATTCTCTTACTTGTTTACATCAATTTTTTTGGTTATAGTCGCTTGTGATACACCTTCTTTATATTGCTCAATGATTTTCATCTTGATATCAATTACAATACATTCGAATACTTTTCGCGGCATGATTGATAGAAATCCTTACAAACTCGTCAAGCACGTCATCAATCTTATCGCATACTAGGAAATGAGTCAGCATGTATCCCAGAAGTGCAACAAATCAAGTTGCTTAACTTTTGTCACGTATATTTTGGACTTTTTGTAAGATAATCACTTTGTAGTTATAAAAAGTAAGTCTTCATATGACATTAATGTTTGAAATGCACAGAATAGTATTTCTCAATTTTATTTTGATATCTTTGTTGTTTCCCTGAAAAGTTACATTTTTGTAGAGGTGTTTATTTTTTGTCCACTACTGTATATATATACTTTACTTTATTTGGCTTTAATATTGAATTTCCAGTAATTTCACAGAAATAAAGAAATTATCCAGAATGTGAGTACACATTTTTATCTACTTCTAATTGAAACGATCAATTAAAAAAGTATTTATTCCTTACAGATTTGTTCTTAAATTGATTGCATACATCGTGAAAAGACAAAGAAGCATTTACACGGATTCGTAAAATGTTTATTTCTCGTTCTATCTCGAGCGACAGCGGCCTCCAGTTTAACTGTAAACTATGTGAATTCTCACATACCGATCGTAATAATCTGTTAACTGTATAAAAATGTTAATAACTTCACGGTTGATAGATGGTCGTTTACCGAGTTAGGTAAGAAGTACTCGTTTGCCACACGATATTATTTACGGCTTTTAAGGACGGAATCATCGTCAAGACGATCGCCAAGTCTTTCCATCGAACATATGGTCATATATGACTAATTTAATTATCTGCCTTACAGTAAATGAATTAAATCTCAATAAGCAGATAATGGGATAGTCTGTTAGATTCAATTGACATCGTTGGTTAGATGCTTAAGTGGTAAATGTTATTGAATTAGAGGTGAAGATGTTAAGTTTAAGTTGGCAAAAACGGCTGTGTATAGCATTATCAGTTTCTTATTCATTACCTTCTTAGAAGTACTAGCGCCACTAGGATCCTTTCCTAGAAAAAATTTTACAATCCTGTCATAACCGATTGTTACAATGTTCAAACCCCCTACCCAAGATTACTATTATCATTTATTATCTTAGAGGATTAAAATTTAACAATAAATAGAATCCATTAGAGTGTCTGGATGGTAAGCGGATTAAACTGTTGCCGGTGCATAAATTGTATTCAGTAGCTCGTTATGAAGGTTTATTAGCTTTTATAGATTTTATGAATTCCTATTAATTGCAGGTGGTATAAAACTTTGCCGATATCGTGTTACCAGGTAATACCCTGTGGTAATAAGTAACTGAATATAAAGTTTATTTCGAAAATTTATAGCTTGTGATTGTGGGAGATATCAATTTAACAGCCTAATATAAAATGTTAATTGGTTTAATGATGAACTTCAGTTGAAGAAATTACTGAAATCGTTTAAGCGATGTAAAAACCAGAAAGTTGGTTAAATAAGGAAAAAAGTAAACATTCATTGTCTATATCTCTTAATCTAACTCAATGTTAATATTACCGCAATGGTATTTTGACATCGTGTTACGCTACCGTTCATGCAAATATAGACACCCACTATCCATTAAACAAACAAATTTTGCAATGAAATTCATTATTGCCCATAAGTGCGAAAAACTATATCTATTTTCGGTAAAACAAATCGCTGCGTTTATCATTGATTATACTACCTTGATCATTCCTTCAAACAATTTTTGTAACACTTCAAGGGAAATACTATTTTACTTAATCGATCTAACTCGTGCCATAGGCTCTCTACAGGGTTGCGATCGTGGCTTTGGGATAATTATTTTCGATTTGCTTTGCCAGATAGTTTCCACATATACAATAAAGTGTATACGGTATTTAATCAATCGAAACCTAGATGGAATTGTGTTCCAACATTGTTTTATAGCTTCCTTTTTACACAATTTACGTTCTTCCAACGACATCCCCCGTATCATTATAGCAGAAGCAATCCCGAGAAACAACGGATCCTCCCTCATGCTTTACTGTGGGTAGGATATAATCGAGTAACATCTTCCTTTTCTTTAGGAAATACCTTTCCTCCTCGATTTAAGATAACATTTTAATTCATTGTTCCAGAGCATATTTTGTCCCAGGATACGTCGTCTTATCGAGTTTAGAGAAATAGTTCTAGTAACTTTCCGACTAAGTTTCCTAAAATAATTTAGCTGCTATTAATTCTTATTTATTAAAATAATTCATTCATGATCAATTTTGGACGTCACTCGTGATGGACTTGGAGAGTCACAATGTTCAAAAGACTGTCTGTGCATATGGTTACAGCATAAGGCTCACTGGAGATTCTTTTTGCTGTTTTATCCAAAAAACATGGACTGAGTACTCTTCCTGATGTAAGGCAAGTACCATCGTCCTCATACGTGTAGGTAGTGGTGTTCCACTAAGCATATTTTCGAGTTAATTTTAGTTTTATCCACTGATCGATTCAACTTTATACAAGAGAATACTTAATAAGAAATCGAATTATGTAAATTATTAAGACTGGACAAATTACAACTTCATAAACTCCGAATTTATTAAATTCATATGTAAGCCACATCCCACCGATAGGCAGGTAATTTATTTCAACAATGATTCTAAAATTTTGTGCAAATAATCCTCAAATTTATACGATGATAGATTAGATTCTTATTATGCAACACTTCCATATAACATTCTTTTTTAAAATTTGCGTCTTATGTCGATACTTCCATAAATGGTAGCGTATATTTTTGTGTAAAATTCAAGCTTGATATTAAAACTTAACGGTATTTTCACATTTTTTCTTATCGCAAGCACATATCCTAGGCGAGTTTGACTGTTAACAGAAAGTACATAATTTATGCATAATTATTTAATTTATTATTAAATAACTTAACTCCGTCATATACTATCACAAAATATCCCCTCTTGATTTTGAATTCTTAGAAAAACTATTAAAATTTCAAAACTTAAGCTAAGGAATTAACAGCCGCTTATTAAGATTATTTTTAGTTTTTAATCTCAAAGAAAAGTCTATTTCTTTAACACTAGGACTACAGAGTTATAAAGATACGCTAAATGACTTGCAGCAATTAACTAATGAGTATTGAGATAGCGTTCATATAAATTTGTTAAAGATAAATTAACTTCAGAAAACGTTTATCAACGCCAAAGTTTGCGTTTAACCTTGGATGTTTGAACTTAGGTAATTACCAAAAAGTGTTTCAAGATACACAGTAAATTATTATTCTTTCCAGCTAAGATACTTTTAAAAGATCTAATAACCTAATTTGTTATAAAAATGGATCAATAACACTGGCCAAAAAATAATCCTTTTTCTGCTTACTAACATCTGACACTTGTTTTTAACTAATATAAGTACATTAATTCAATAATGAAACCCATTTTTCTCTATCACGCCACGTTTTCCTTCTACGGTATTTATTGTTTGCGGATTTCAAAATTTTTGAAAATCGTTAAGTAACTACAGCATATTCTTAATTGTTCAAATAATTGTAAGAATATTATTAAGTGACCCTTTGGTCGACAGAGAAAAAGTATTTTTTTCCACCTCTTCACATAAAATTGGGTCTTATGAAGCTCTACATTTGCAAGAGGATTGTTTCAAGTGCATATGTCAAAAGTTACCATGACTAAGTTACGAAAAAAAATTAAGGCTGGGATATTTGAGGAACCTCAAATTAGAACTTTAATGATACGTCCAAATTTCACCAACTCTATAAACGAAGTTGAGAGAGAAGCTTGGACTTCATTCACTATGGTCGCGAAAAGTCTTTTTGAGACAGAAAAGCCTTCTTGACGTGATACTATTCACGATGGATTCTCATAATAGTTATTATAAAAAAAATCTTCAATTACAAAGGTCTAGTGAAATCAATACTTCAAAAATTTTACCGCCGAGGTTGTAAAGTGAGCCTAAAGCTTCATTTCCTTCATAGTCAGTATCAAGATACAGGCAGCAGACGAAAATTTATTCCGTGATTGTTGTTTGTGTTTCTACAAGTGCTTTGGGTAGTGTATTCTAATATAATTTGATCACTATTAACTGTATAGGTATCCGTATCTAAATACACACAGAACTAAACGCATTACAAGTTTTCGTAGGTACAATGTCATTGCATAAATTTTCGTTAGTACTGGAAGTAGCAAAAACGTTTTTCATGTACGAAAAGTAATGATTACACTTCTGACAAACAGCACTTTAATTTAGGAAAATACCTTCATTTTGTAATTAACAATAAGTAACTTTAGCTGTATATTTGCCCAAAGAATTCTAGTAAGAATTAAAAGAATATAAAGCGGAATTTAATATGACAAGATATCACGTTGTGATCAGAAAATTTTAATGAATTACATTTGATGCTCGGAAATTTGCAAAAGTCATCTAACTTATTGATTTATTTACCGAATTAAACCGAGTGAAAGACGTTCTAATTTGCATTCTATTTATTTCAATATTATATTAAAGTTTTTAGTACATTTTCTAAAATAGTTCGTTAATGCCATCTAGATTATGACTACAAAGACTTATCGATTTTAAGAATTATTGCTATGGAGCGATCCACATTCCTTTTTTTTGTGGTGAAAAACATTTTAACAAATTTAACTTATATTCATCTAAATTATTTAAAAATTCATCATAGGCGATGATTTACAAGAGTTTACTGTAATCCAATTCTCACCAATTTGAGTCTTACATTTCTCTGTATGAAATTGCTAACGAAACGTTCAAAATTCCTCGACTGTGCACGTCGCAGCACAAATATTTACTTTGTATGGCACTTAAGTATGTTGAAAGCATTCCTTAGCACAACTTCCGGGCAACGTTTGATAGAGAGAAGACGAGACGGATATTTCTTAACATCTTAACAACTTACCTATATCTAGGTGATGATAAAATCCACAATAAAAAGTCGTCAGATGTACGATGATAGTATAGTCTCCAAAATTAATGAATAATGGTTGAAAATATACAGCATAGCACAAAATGTTTAACCGTAAAAGAAAAAGAAACGTATTTTACGTTAAAAATAAACTTTAAAACTAGATCCTATCATATTCACTACAAACTTAAGATGTAAGTAACCGGGAACTGTAGATGCTACTCTCGCACATAACCGTACCAAAATGACTGTCTTGCTAGTGGATACCAATGTCTATATACAGGAGGCTGGTTCTTCGGGCCATTGGTGGGGCACACACACCATTGTTATTATATTTTGTATACATAGGACCCTTCGGTTAGTTTTCGAGTGTCAATGCTTCATATACGCATGTCCAAGCAGCTGTTAAGTTCGATTCTTCTTTTCTTTTTTGGGTGCATGCGGTCGGGACCCCAAAGGTGGACGGGGCAAGGAGAGGCTACGAGAAAGACAATTGCCGACGCACTGCGGTGCCTTCCCGATTCGCAAATGTTTCGATATTACCTGGCCGTGGCGTGGAATGGTGGTGGACGACAGTTGCATAAGTCTTATCGCTCGAAACTTTTGTTCGATCGCTTTTCCGTTCGCTTCGCATTTCACTGCGCATCTTCGGCTTAAAGAATCGTCTGGTCTGTGTGTCGGTCGGCTGTACTTCGGCGCGCGAAAATTGATGAATAAATATTTATTTACGTAATACGTGTATTGACGAGTAAAACGCTGGAATAATTAAGTTAATTTAGAGGTATATTTGTATTTACAAACGATTAATCCATATATCTTACACATAATTAATAATTAGTTGCTAGTCGCGTTGCTCATTAAATTGTGCAAATATACCACAGTTACATATTCGCACCGTGTGATTTAGGATTCACACTATCAGTTCTTTAACATGTAATTAACGTCAATAATTCCGAATATATTAGTTTACATATATACTGTGCTATTGTTTTGCTCCTTAATAACGACAACGATGTCCTGAACTTCTGTTTCTAAAGATATAACGACAAGTTTATTGGATCAGCTGATGTACAGATGTCGGCTGTTTTTAAAGTTCGCTATTATAATAATTATATACCAGAGACATAATAAATAATATTAAAATAAAAAATTATTACCATTCGGGGCGGGTACCTACCATAACCATGACATACATTTACAAAGTTAAGATTTTTGCGAAGACTTTTTTACCGGTATATTTCCCCAAAACATTCCAGCAAAAATTAAAAGAATATGAAACAAATTTCGATATAGGAAATTCTAATTACCTACATTCAAAATGAAGAAACCTGGCAAAGCATGTAACGACTTTCATAATAAACATGTTTCGTTTGTTGATCTACTTACCAAACTAAATCAGATGAAAAATATTGCACTCTATCTGTTTAAATTTATTAAAGTTTTTTAATATCCTATTTGAAATAGTCATTAATACCATTAAAATTATAACTACGAAGTCTAATCGATAATACAAATGGCAACTCCAAAAATCTGATTTCCTATTATGACAGCCTTTCCAAGAACCGCACAGTTAATTTTAGTTTTAGATTAGCTACTGTTGACGAGATTCATTCAATTTTAAATAATATAAATACTGTTGCAATTGATTGTGATCGCATCTATTCTAAAATGCCGAGATATTGCAATTCTTTTACAGATCCCCATACTACAGGTATAATTAATTGTTGTATTGAGCTTTCATATTTCCCTAATCTTTGGAAGACGTCTTGGGGTTGCCTTTGCCTAAGGTATCTATTCCCAACGCTTTCTGATTTATGAATCATCAGTATATTACCTATATTATCAAAAATACTGGAAAAAGTTGTTTATACACAAATTTATGACTTCTTTACTACCAATAATTATATTTCCAGTTTTCAAGCAGGTTTCCGATAAGGTTTCAGCACTACATATGCGCTTGCTAATGTTTTGAATAATATTATGCTATCTTTGGACAAGGGTCTATGCAGTGTGCTAATATTACAATACTATTCCAAAGCTTTTCACACGGTTTGCCATGAATTGTTTGTTGCTAAGTGCAATCATTATGGGTTTTCTGAAGAATCGCAATTGCTTCTGTGCTCATTCTTATCAGGCAGAACGCAGCCAATATGTTACGACAATAATAAGTCGAGAACTAAATTTCTTTTCAGGTGCAGCCCAAGGTTCAATTTTAGGAGCTCTTCTTTTCATAATTTATGCAAATGATATTTTAAACGCTGTGCAAACCTGTGGTATTCAATCCTATGCAGATGACACTCAGTTATTTTTCTCGTTTCCTATTGGTGACTACCGACAAGCAATGAATGCTATCAACTGGGATATAGATACAGTTCATAAGTTCTCACTTGATCATAATTTGTGTTTTAATTTTAGTAAAACAAATATCTTATTACTTGGTACTAAACACAATACACAATTTTAAAACTTAATTTTAATTTGCAAATTTCTAGAAATTTTCAATCTTTTACTGATGATAAAAATCTAGGTTATACATTGATACTAATTTTACGATTTACCGAAAATGTCACATGCCTTCTTACACTTCCTTGTAGCTGCTGTACGCCAACAGACACATTTTGAATTCTATTCTAAAGTTATGACTTTGTGAGTCATTAGTTTTATCAATATTTAACTATTGCGATTTTATTTATGGGCCATGTTGGCTGCTTCATAATAAGCGCAGAATACAAATGCTTCAAAACTTTTGTTTCAGGATGGTTTGTAACATTCCTTATGTCCTAGGTACGATCGTGTATCTGAAAGCATTAGGAACTTGAAGTTAGCCACTTCAAGTTCCTAATGCTTTATATGGAAAACTGCCGTAAGCTACATTTTATTGGTTTTCGTCAGGGTTTGATTCTGCAGCCCTGCTTGGCTGTGCCTATTAAAGGTTTTCTAATCCGACGTCACTTTACTCATGGTCTGAATACTAGGCATCGATATCAACCGATGATACCTCAACACTCTACATCTCTGTTCAAAAGATCCTTTAATTATATATATAATTCTGCTATAACTTACATTTCATTGCCTAATATATACAAGGAAATTACTAACTTAAGAAGGTTTAATATGACTGCTTTCTTTGCAGCGACACATGGGACATTTTATTTTCATGTTGATTTTCTTTTTTGGTATCACGTGAATGAACCCATATATTTGTTAGTTTCCTTAATATTATTCGATTGCTCTAAGTTTTGCTTGTATTTATGATTGCGATTTCTGTTATTTTATGTTTCAAGCATTTGTTCTATATTATTTTGTGGGATCTGTTTGAGTGGATTACCATTTGCTAGACTTCGCCAGTTCCCTCTTTTATAGTTATTTTGCAAATAAAGACAATTTATTATTATTATTATTATTATTATTATTATTATTATTATTATTATTATTATTATTATTATTATTATTATTATTATTATTATTATTATTATTATTATTATTATTATTATTATTATTATTATTATTATTATTATTATTATTATTATTATTATTATTATTATTATTATTATTATTATTATTATTATTATTATTATTATTATTATTATTATTATTATTATTATTATTATTATTATTATTATTTTGAGTATTATTACTATGGACCGATCCATACTCTTTTTCCTTTCTGGTGAAAAAACATGAAATTAAACTTGGATTCAACTAAATTAATTAAGAATCTCCTCACAAGGCAAAAAATTACTTCCATCGAATTTGGGCAACTACCATGAACATGACAAACTATACTAGAATGCGTTTAAAAGGTCAAGACTCTTGCAAAGACTTCGGGAGCATGTTCAAAAGCAGTATTAATTCTGATTTGCCTACCCTATGGAATTTTGAAATGATAGGCGTAATACAACTAGAATACCTGGTAAGTTTCACGGTGATAGTAATGAATTTGCGTATGCAAAAGGCATAGTCAGAGCATTCGCTGCTACACTATGTAATGTATTTTCAGAACCCAACGCAACCAGGTACCCAGAATATATCAAGAACTGTCCCTCGTTTTTATTTGCTTCTACAGACAAGAGCAGTGAAGTAATAATAACATATTTTTCTTTAGACCAAATTATTATGAGACATGTCGGTTACACATTGTATACAGTAAGGTAAGTTAACATACTACGTGAACATACATAGAGTAAAAGGAAATCACTGCCTATCACTTCCTATTCCTCTTCGGATGAAGGTGTTCAGCATTCTTTTCAGCGTTTTGATGGCCTGTCCTAATTTGGTTTTACCAGCCGATCATCACTCTGCTTACATTCTTGTCCCAGCATGTTCCTCGTCTTCTTATCTATTTTCCCACGTCTTGTATTTTGCTTTGTTGGCGGAGGTTTTCGCTTCTGGTTCTGTCAAGTAGCGTTTTTCCATAAATGCTTCCTATTATTTTTATTTCGACTGTTCGCATCATTTGCTGTGTCTGGTGTTGTTTCAGCAGTGTATGTCACTACGGGCTTTACTGTTGTTTTGTAAACTCTCACTTTGATTTCCATTTGAAGGTATTTGTTCCTCCATATGATGTCTCTTAAGCACCCTGAGATATGAGATGCTTTCATTGTTTGTTATCTGCTTCAGTATCTAGATTTCCAGAGTTTGTTATAGGCTGTGTATATAAGCTCCCAAATATTTAAACTGATTCACTTGTTCGATCACCCTTTGATCAACCTCCAGTTTACATCTTATCGGTTCTTTGGACGTTATAGACATTTCTTCATCTTTGTCAGCGTTTAGTACCGCGTCGTCTACGTAGCAGACAGCATTCAAATAAGTATTGCCTATTTCGTAGCCTGCTATTTTAGGTAACTATTTTATCCATAATCATGTTGAATATAGATGCGCTAAGTAATTCGCCTTATGTTATTCTGGTGCGTATTTGTACTTCCTTTTATTCGATGATTTTGATTACGGATAACATTCGTTATATGTTCAGTATAATTTTTATTACTCAATGCTGTTCAAGCAAACAAATATGTGTTCTGCCAGTAAACCTGATCAAATCTTTTTAAAATCCAAAGGAGACTCGACATGCGCAATATTCACCGACTGTTAGTACATTTTGAAAAATTGTTGCTTGACTGTATTTTTTATTTTCATAGAACGCAGTGTACGACACCAAAGCAAGCACATGTTTTGCTTTAGTCTTATGTATTCGCTATTAACATAAGACAACAACTTTTGTTTGTCAAAAATTTCTAATTCTGTCGAAAATACAGATTGTGTTGAAAAAGAAAAACTCTTGTGTGTTCGGTACGATTTTTTTTTATTATACGTTTGCGAAGCCAAAGAGTTTATGGAATAAAAGAGGGTCAATGAGAAAGGAAGCGATTGCAAGTTTTACCCCAGTTGGCAAATGCCCGTGGCGATTCAAGGTCTGCTCTCTTTCAGGTAGCGAACTGCTAGAATTCTTTTATTCTGGCGCTTTACGAAGCAAACACTTTAGTTACGGCATGTTTACAAGACGACGAGCTGCTTTCTTCTTGACCTATTCTGTTGTAGTTTTGAATGTTTCACTTGGAAACGTAAATGTATTATAGCGCTTATACAGTTTCTCAGCTGAATACATCTTTTCATCATCAGAGCAAGATTCTTCTAAATTTACTATTTTTTACAGTTTGTGCAAATAAAGAAGTGCTAGTTTGAGTTATTTTTTTCTATTGAAGACAATTGCAATAATTATAATAATCGCAATAATATAACTTTGATAATTCTGTAAGTGCAATGTGATTTACAAGAAAACACTAACAATCCGAAAATCTCGATCTGGATGACATATGCATTACCTTCATATATCAACAATACATACTTTTCAATTGAATAATCGTTCATATTGGGGTCAATAGCTATTTTTAAAGATTTCTTTAAAATCTCGAAACATTTCATACATTTAATATATTATATATAAATATATATATAAATCTTGCGATTGTCTAAAGATTGGCTCTTTGGATTATAATTTTCAATATCTCCATCAACCACCTTTCCAAACATTATAAATAGAAGTGAAATATTAATTTATGTTGACGCTATTACCATGTTAATGTCGAAAAAAGAAGCAATTACTGTTAGGTAGGGATAGATCTTAATATTTAGGTGTAATGCGAGTGACGATCTACCACAGTCTTTCCGGGAAGTTGCGATAGTTTGGCGAGGATCTGAAGAGCAATTTGACTGCGATTAATTGCGATTGCGATTAATCATATCGATTAAATATGCAAAACGAAACTTTAGATGTTACCCCTTACGATATCTACCACTAAAAGTCAATACTTCTGTACTACCCTTACAATTAATGAAAGTGTTTGGTGTTAGAGTGCGCATTTTCTTTCTCTGATATGGTTGGTACGAACTAGGACATAGCCTTACGTCAAAGAAACAGTATTAAATTGCAATCAATAATCTCCCAACTGGTTGCCTTTGTTATGGCCTTCCAAAATTCTTAAATACTCGTGAATGAAGAACTAAGACAGTTTAGAAATTCTATGGACTCTTGTTTTGCAAAAGATATCTACCACATTGTTCAAAATATGTGCGTTAGTCTTACGGTGGCTAACAGTTACGTGTTATGGGAAAGCTTTCTATCACGCATATAAAGTTTCATCCATACCTAAACGTTCGTGTTACCAATGTTATCTTGCTAATACATATCAAAACCAGGGAGGTCACTCTGTTCTTAGAAAATAGTTTTGCATTAACTAAAACATAGATAGTCACTTTCTTATTTACTAAATATTTCCTTTATAACACCGTACCTAATCTAATTTCCTTAGCATATGTCCCTCTTTATTCATTTTAACAAGCAATTCATGGTTTCTAATCCAGTTTGTCAGAACGCAATTTTAGCTAAAATGGGGCAACAATATATCACGTAGTTTACAAGTGAAGTTGGTCACGCTGTAACTAGATGCACTTATGTAGTTAATAACAAAGTACGGTCACTAACAACATATAGCGCCTTGCAAAATACGTCGCTGGAACGACTACAGTTTATGAACTAAATTGTTTGTTTGTACAGATAATGCAATTTCTAAGGGACGTCAAGCGGCAAAGCGCATTATCCCCTCTAGCAATTCCATCAACTATTTACGTTAGTAATAAAATTTGAGGTAAAGCCAGCATTGAAATCAGCATCTTCTAATAGTATCGGAAGTACAGTAACGCATTTGTGATAAAAAAAGTCTCCTCTCTTGACTTCATGTTTTCTTTGTGATTCTAAAGTGACTAACCTTACCATAAAGTATTAGAATACGATTCGAATACACTTTTATTTATTTACAACAAAGTATTTAAAGTAATATTTCGTCTATATTAAGTATGTTATTATGGAAAAATAAAAGCCATCTGAATTTGCTGCTCTTTTCAAACTGGAGCGATGTCGTTTTATTCATTAAGATTCACCGTACTACAGTTCTCAAGAGATCTTCTTTTTTCCCTAAATTTTCGTTATTAGAATTTTTGGAGTAGGTTGCAGTTGCCAAATTGTTCGTTCTCCCGTTTGCGAATATCGCTATTAGACTACTGATGCTGGAATGGAAATGACCTGCTTAGGAACCTTAATTAATTTTGTATATCCGATTTATGGAGAGGATTAACATCCATAAAAAATGTCTTTCTAAAGCTACACGAATATGTTCGTGAAAACTCTCTCGTGAATGTAAATCAATGTGTGCCACTTTTGAGTATTAATATTACTACTCGGTCTTTTACTGTATACACTACAGGTTTCACAGTACATTATTATCTTACTATTCTTACATTATTACTTCGTTATCACGATTCAAGCGATTTGGTGAAGCTTACTATCACCCGCCATGTAAACTAAATGTATTGTACTGACTTCTGTGTAAAACTGAATACCAAGGGCTCCATCATCTTATCAGTGCACATAGAAGTTAAATCAGTATCTTATGCACCCATATATATATATATATATATATATATATATATACTCACTATTTTGAGCTTTTTTTGTGACCTTTATCTGTTGGACAGAGGTCCCTTTGAAATTGATTTTCCCGCCAGCTCTCGCAAAGTAAATATTAAGAATGCCACAAGCAGCAGGTCCCACCTCTTCTGCGATGGTGTGAGGTTTATTGCACTTTGTCACTCTAGATGCGATCTAAAAAGAAGTTAATAGTGTGTTGTTTGCTACTAAGGCTTCTTTAACAACCACATTTTTTTTGGTTTTTGTAAATCAGAGAAGAACAACGTGTCCCATCAATTGCCTTCGCTGTCTGCGCCGAGGTTGATTGTAATGCCTTTCTTTACATAGCTTTGTCCAACTGTAATTTCCTAGTACAAGACCCTTTCAGTTTTTGTCCAATCTCATAATCTCATGTTCTCAACTGCTCTTCTAAAGATCACAATAAGGCTTCGATTCAACGAAGCCAGCTGCTACCTTTTTTATATCTCTACATTTAAGAGCATATATGTGTCTTTGGTATTAGGTCCTTTTTGAATGTCGCTGAAATATACTGACTTGAAGTGCCATGGGCATTTTTGGAATCACTAGGGCATATCAGCTGGGATTCTTACACAATATGGTCCTTAATGGTCACCTTAAAATTGATTCGAGTTACGTCGCATTATAAAGATGTTATTCGCAAGCTGCATCAAATGATTTGAAGTTTGGATATCCTCTTAAATTTCTTTAGTAAAATCCCGTTATTATGTTAATAACAAACCTCATATCTATACATATATATATATATATATATATAGGTATAAGTTCTTTCCAGCAAATCTGTTAAAACTCCAATGGGACAAGGATGCATCACACCTACTATTCCGTCCAGAAAAATGAGAAAGTTGAACGACAGCTTCTTGAAGAATATGTACCTGTGAGCATTTAGAGCAGCATCTTCTACAAATATGAGATTGATCGTTTCTGGTCATTAGGCCAGTAGCAGGTAATTATAGACCAAGTTTTTGCTGTATCTGACCAGAAGATCGTTTATATTAAACAAAGATTTTATATTTAGCAAGTGTTACATTCATAAACTTTTAATTACAAAGATCGTAGCAAAAGCATTTGATATGCAAGTTAAAGAAAAGTGCACCTTCTCAAAGCGATATTACCCGTTTTGGTTTAGAATCCACATAAAGGTATATTTCAACATATTAACATTAACATATAACTAGCACCTATTACATCCTTACACCCGAAATTCTGTTTTTTTTTCTTCAACGAGTTTTTAACGTTCAGCAGTGCACGTAAAAATAGTAGACGATAAAAGGAAACGGTTCATATCGAAACTTACTACTGATGGAAGTTACTGTGAAAGAGAAGCGGAGGAAGGAAGACAGCGACCATAGGGGCAAGAAATTACAAAAAAAGTCAAATGAAAAGAAAGAGAACAAAAAGGATAGGAGGAGGAATTGTTGCCGTCGATTCTGTTGTAATTTATCCTCATATTCTCTTAGTTTTTAATAGAAACAAAAGAAGACTCCGGGAAAATAAATAATATTAATGTTCTTTCAGAGGCATAGATATGAAATATCTTCACGGTTGAATCGTTCTAATTTACTTTCAGAGTTGGCAGAGATATCTAGATCACTTTCGCGTATAAATTTTTTATAAATGTTTTAGAAAATAATATATGCGTCAAAGACGATTGCGCCAGGCTACTGACAAGAAAATAGAGAAAACTATTCTAGCATGAAATTGAAATGTTTATTACAAGTGATCCAAAACATTAATATGTCTAGGCAAATAGTTCAGTAAAAATATTATATTTTTAGGAGAGAAACAAGTTTATCAATATCATTTTTAGAACTTCAAAGAAAAGGTTTTCATATGAATAATAATTCAGAGATAAATATACACTACCGCGTATAATAGTATGGATACTTTCTATTTCATGCAAAATTTGACGCTTGCTTCAAAATTTTAAACAAAACAATCAAGTTCATCTACGACTTGTTGCAGATGTTTAAATAAAAGTAATAATAAACATTAGAAAAATCTATCTCTTGATTTAATAATTGCTCGCACAAATTCGTGGCATTGTTTCTACCAATTTCCCGAGTGAATCTTGAGGAATATTGTTCCACTCCCTCTGCAGTACCGTCCAAATCTGGGTTTTGGACGTTGTACATTCATTTTTAATACGACTGTCCAATTCATTCTACAGAAGCTCTAGCGGATTAAGATCCGGAGTGATTATTTTTAATATTCTTTCATTCTCTACATCAGCAAGGTAGCTTTTGCATAATAACAACGTGTGCTTTGGAACGTTATCGTGCATCAACTCGAAATTGCTGCTTATTAAGCGCAATCCGGATGGTACAGCATTCTCTTCTAATATCTCGCGATAATTCTCCTTTCTCATTATTCCATCAATTTTCATTAGGTCTCCTGCTCCACTTAGTGCAGAACAACCCCATACAAGAATGGAACCACTACCTTTCTTTATTGTTGGTGTAATGCACTCAGGAAGCATTTTCTTGTCTTTTGAGCGCCTGACAAATGTTCCGCGGTTTTGACCGAAGACTTCATATTTGGATTCATCAATCCATAGTTCTCCCATTGTTCTATTGTCCAGTCTTTGTGAGTATTGGCCCATTAGAGATGTTTTTGTTTATTTCTATGACGTAGCGACAGTTTTCGTGGAGCATTACGACCGTATTTGTTTCACTGTGCTAACGAATATCTTCCCTGTTTCTAGGCCCATTCATTTCCATCGTAATTCCAGGAGCCGTTAATGGTCTATTTTTCTTACCAAGCAATTTTATGCGTTCATCATCGCCCCTGGATGTTGCATGAGGAGTTATTTCACAATTTTGAAAAGTGATATTGCAGTTTCGCTATTTATCAGGTTGATTCTTTAATTAGTAAATTGTGCACATGCTTGTACAATTATAACATGAATAAAAGTACTTCTTTTTAAAATATTTGTTTAAATTTAAGGTGACCATTTTATTATGAGCGATGGTGTATATAATACGCATACAATCAATTCGCATCAAATATCTTCATGTAGTATAATGCTACTACATCGTTATTGTATATCAAGCTAAAAATAAGCTAGTTAGGCGCTACATTCGGTCCGCCTCTAACCATGAAAATCAACCCATAATCCAGTACAAAGTAATCTTAAAATTAACATTTTTAAACTCAAATTCATTTTTTACGCTCCGTATATGACCGACGTACATATGCCTTAAAGCAACTGGATGCAAGTCTAGCAGAGTGACAGGGAAAGAATTTAATTGTGCAATTTGATAAATAAGACAGCGCTTAGAAAACTAAGTTCTATGTGAAGGAATACTAATGGTGTGATGAAATATCTAGCATTAATATTATGAATATCAGTATGACACCTAATTTTCGTGATTTAAGCATAGCATATGAAGTCTTCGTCAACATATCCAACCAATTCGCCCAACTAGACGTATAGCTGATATGTTGGAACTTTCTCATACCGAAAATGTAATGTAAAAATGAATTCTAAACCCACTGTATTCTCTTAACAACTACAGCAAGTATACATGGATGGTAAACAGCATTACAATAATTAAAATTAGAAAATATTAGAGCATCATGTAGCAATAACTTAATTTTTTGTTTTAATACATGTCTGTACGTAAAACAAGCTTTTAATCCACTACACGAATTTCGTAGTTGATGAGATATATGTGTTTTAAAATTTAAATCTATATCAATATAAAATCTAAGATTCTTAACACACCGTACCATAAGCACCGGAGTATCATTAATGCTAATAGTATGAACATTTCCATCACTGTAAAGCACAGTTTATCAAACACTATTATGGATGGTTTAGAAGGATTGAGTTTTAATAAGTGAGACTGACTATAATAATGATAATTTAGAATTACGAGATAGCTGTAGGTCCGTTAATATAAATCTTAGTAATAGGTGTTGGGTTATTTAAAATAACTTCAAAAGTCCGTTTATACTACCTTGGCCGATATTAAAATAGAAATCTTGTGCTGGCACCTTTTTATCACAGAGTTCAGTACATTGACCCTATTGTAGTGTCTATTATTTGTATATACCCTTGTTGCCAATGTTTCCCATAGATTTTCGATGCGGTTCGCACCGGTAATTGAGCTGACCATTGTAATGACTTTATTTTTTTGCTGGAATATCCAGTCTTGCGACTGTGTTTGTTCCGCAATGTGTATTTTATCTGTTTCCAGAAAGTTCTATACAGGAATCAGAAGTCATTCTAGTGGAATTAAGATATATTTTTATTTCATTGTTATGCCCAAAAATCAAAATTTAAGCTCATCATAATGTTAATATAGAACCATCAGTACAGTCCTAATTAAATATCTTCTCACCATAAAATATGACGCTCTCTACCCAGCTAATCAGCCTTCTCATTTCTCTTGTTCACTTCATGGTATTATGTGTGATTGTCTTACTAATTTATTTTTCAATTTCTACAAGAACAGATTAAAATAAAGCATATAAAACAAATTTATTGTAGATATAGAGAAATCCAAACTTTAATTGACGATATAGTAGCGTTTTTCTTATCTGCAGAAGAAGCCATTGTTTGCCTTTTTTTACAACCACACCAAAATATTTGTTAGAATATTTTCAGCAAAGAAATTATATCCCGATGCAGTATATGAATTAAATGAAGATGATCATAAAAAGATTTACACCATTGTATTTACTGCGGCGAAGATGACACTCAAATAGAAAATATGTGTCCCTTATGAAATTATTTTGACAGACATTGACTTTCATCAATTGATGTGTTAGAACTGCCGAAAGCAGCTGTGATCATTCAGTTTAAATAAACTGAATTATGGTTTACAACACAGTGCAAAAGACGTACATGATTGAAGCCTATTTTCGAACTGGAGTGCGAATTGATGGAATTTGGATCTTCAGCAGGCGTGCATGTAGAGAGCACATCCCAGAGTTAGCTGTAATTCACAAATTTTTTTATAAATCCTGGGGTTGACTACCATAGACATCTTGCTTATTGCTAGTGGTTTGCAAACAATCTGCCATCGTCAATTCCCAAAGTACTCGGTTGTGGAGTAGTGATAATCCTGATATTTTTCTTGAATCGTTTCTGCATACTGCGAAATGTGTTTGGCTAGCAGTTTCCCGTTGCAGAATTGTTGGACTTATTTTTTTCTTAATTGAGGTAGTTGAGAGGTATAGAAATATTTCGATGAATTTATTGAACAGCTGCACGAAGATGAATTACAATATGGTTATTTTCAGCAAGGTGGTGTAACGGCACACACAACACAAGATAATATTTGTTCGTGAGTTTTTTGACGATCTGATTATAAGCTTACATACGCAAGTTGAACGTTCACAACGATCACATTGTTATAGACATTTTCGTGTTTCCTGATATAAAGAATAGAATATGTAAAACTCTTGTTGCTAATTTGCAAAATTTGCATCAAACAATTATTAAAGAATACGTATAAATAACGCCGGCAATGTTGAGAAATGCCTTTAGCAGCATGATAAGTTGTATAAGCTTGGGAGTTGAAAGTAATCGACAACAATTTCAACACTTGCTTTAATTTCATCCTTTTTTGTTAATAAAATTTTGAACACTAACTGAGCTTTAAATCAAGTGACATTTATTGATGTCCCAATGTCAAAATAATTTCCAAAAATTAAGATTGTGTTACAAGTATGATAATATGGCTTAAGTTCAAACTCATCTTTCCAAAACTTAAAAATTCGATTACATTTTATTAATAGCTAGCTATATTAAAGTATAAAAGTAAAAAAAAGTAATTCTAGCGAAAAATAACTGAAAACTTCTTAAACATTTCATTCGTCAAAGAAACTCCGTTTTGAGCGAAAAACAGTTTTCACAAGCCGAACCATCTGCTCCACTAGTTTTTCTTCCATAGTTGGCATACGGAGGTAAAACATACATTTCGGAACCTCTTCTCTCAATTCATCCCATAACAGCTCAATGGGGTTTAGATCGGGGCTTAGCGGCAGGCAATGTTTTCGCCGATTAGACGTTACCCAGATGGTATTCCATTTTCTTGAAGTATTTCTAAATAACGCTCTTTTTGCAAATTATCATTTATACGCTTCAAGTCTCCTGTATCGGCATAAGAAAAACAACCCCAAACAAGCACAGAACTTCTTCTTTGCTTGACAGTTGGCACTACACAATCCTACGTCACTGTTTTTAGTACACTAGCTTCACCAAACCGTTCAGACGGACGTTGTCTAACAAATTGAACTCTTTTGGTCATGGCTTCTACTTTTGATTCATCGCCGAATACAATCTTTAATGAAAGGATATTGTTCAAACAAAAACATTTTGCCTGATTTACATATTCATTTAAGTTATTTTGTCTTACCTTCCGCCAATCTTCAATTGTGTAATGTTGATGATGTTTTGCCTATTCATAACGTCCTCGCTTCATCATCGGTGTTAATCTTGGCTTTTTCGGGCCTTTTCGCCTGGACATCGAAGATGACAGTTTATTTCCGATCGCTAGAAGAAAGGTGAGATCTCGTCGAAACGTCGACCTAGTCGAAACGCTCCCTTTAGAGATCAATAGCATACGCAGTCAGAGACCCGGGAATATTATTTCAAATACGGCAAACGGGAAAACATCCGTCTCTGTCATGTTAATTAAGAGATTTATTGTATATTTATTTTGCATGTAACTGTAGTAGACAACTTTTATACAGTGTTCGCTATGGATGGACTGCTTAAAAAACAAAATCTACATACTGTCGTTGGAAAATATCACAAAAGTCAGTATCATATATATTAAAAATAAAATATTAAAAACAAAATATTTAACATGTCTTTTTACTCATGCACTAATGGATTAATTTTGAATGCCAGCTTGTAAATGTTCTAGTACTGAGTTCGAGTTCGTGATTTAGTGAAATCAATCATTATTGGCTTGTTATTACTCCAATTTCATTCTATGTCGAAAAATAGAAAAGTAGCTCTTGCTACAAAAATTATCATTTCATTTTTGTCCTTTATACATAATATACATTACCACATTAGTTCGGACACGTAGGCAAATTAAGGAAAAAACGGTAAAATATTCACTCATTTTTCTAAAAGTTAAAATTTTCATTACATTCTATTAACAGCGATTAAAATTAAAGTATACAAGTAATTCTAACGAAAAATAAACAAAAACTTCTTAAACATTCCATTCATCAAAGAAACTCCCCTTTGCGTGAAGTTTTTCAAGGACTGTATTTGGCATATTAGTCCATTCTTCTTGTAAAATGTTTCATAGGTGACCTACGGAGGTAGGGTATACTTTTCGAACCATCCTGTCCAATTCATCCCATAACAGTTCGAAGGGGTTTAGATCGAGGTTCGTTCTTCATCTAAGAAATCTTTACATATCACTGCTGAGTATTTGGGGTGGTTGTCCTGCATGAATGAATGAAAGTTTTCGCCGATTAGACGTTATTCCATTTTCTTGCAGTATTTCTAAATAACGCTTTTTTCGCAAAATACCGTTGATACGCTTCAAGTCTCCTGTATCGGTGTAGGAAAAACAACCCCAAAGAAGCACAGAATTTCTTCCTTGTCTGACAGTTGGCGCTACACAATCCTGCAACATTCTTTGGCCTTTCGCATGAATTGTTATTTTCTTACGACCTGAACGTGCCCGATCTCCTAAACTGCCCATTCGGTGATATTTCCGAATGATATCCCTAACAGTCGATTTATTAACATTTATTTGTGGCGATGAGGATTAGCCTGAAAATTGCTAAAAGGTGTTTCTTATAGAGCTATTAAACTTTAAGTAGGCAACACCTTTTTAACTGGCGGCCATTTTGTCAGCTGTCAAGTGATTTATGTGTTTAGTTTGGTTTGGTAATTCAACATGAATAGACCGACACCTGAACAACGCTTCCAAATTGTGCAAATTTATTTTGAAAATCATGGTTCTGTGCGAAACACGTATCGCGCACTACGTCCATTTTACCGTCAACATAATCGCCCATCAGAGCAATTAATTCGATTTAGTATGGAACGTTTTCGCACCACGTTTACTCTAAATGATAATACGCATTCACAGAGACGTCGTACAGTGCTTATAGAAGAAGCTGTAGAGCGTAGCGTAGAGGAAGACCCGAATCAGTCTCATCGTGTACAGGATAGAAGGATAGATATGTGTCCATCCACTTTATGGAAGATTTTGCCGAAAGATCTTGGTTTGCGTGCTTACAAAATCCAAGTCGTGCAAGAATTGAAGCCAGACGATCACCTAGCAAGGCGCAGATTCGGTGAATGGGCCCAAAACAAGATTGCCGTTGATCTCGATTTTCATAAGCAAATTTTGTTTAGCGATGAAGCTCACTTTTGTTTGAATGGATACGCCAAAAAACAAAACTGCCGTATTTGGAGTGATGGTAGTTCTCAAGTGTATATTGGGGCACCGTTACATCCAGAAGAACTGACTGTTTGGTGTGCTTTATGACCTGGTGGAGTCATTGGTCCGTACTTCTTTAAAAACGATGTTGGTCAGGACGTTACAGTCAATGGTGACTGCTCTAGAGCCACGATTACTAACTTTTTCGTTCATCAATTGAACAACCATGTTATGCAGGAACTGTGGTTTCAACAAGACGGCGCAACATGTCACGCAGCTCGTGCTACAATTGATTTATTGAAGGAAACGTTTGGTAACCGCATAGTGAATTGGGCTCCAAGATCGTGCGATTTAACGCCGCTAGACTATTTTCTGTGGGGATATGTGAAGTCGCTAGTCTACGTCGATAAGCGCGACACGATTGAACGTGACAAATGTTGGAAAAAGTCATCGAAAATTAGACCTCCAGATTAGACTACGTCCGAACCAGCCGTGACGGTCACATGCCAGAAGTCATATTTAAATTATAATGCCAGAAGATTATCTTTCGAATAAAGAAAATTTCATGTCAATTTAAAAAATTCGTCTTTGTTTTATTCCATTTCAAAGTTCTCTACCTCTATAAAAAACACTCTTTACATTGAGTAATAAAATATAATAGGTTTTTAATAACTCGCTATCGATAATCTTGGAAGTTTGCCTGTACAATTAATAAACAATAAGCTTAATAAAGGACCTACCATAAATATTATCTATGTATAAAAGCAATTATATTATCTGTTACTAGTAACATTTTACTGGATGTTCGAACTAATATGGGCGGTAGTGTACATTTTCTATTTCAATGGCATCTTCGTCCTAGAAACTTTATTATATCACGGTATAATGACATAAGTGTCAAAAGTCTGTGTACGTCACGAAATATATTAGAAAATCTATAAAACTTTTTTCAAGATATTACCAGTATAACAAACTACGAATCGGTTATTCCACTACATTTACCCAAACCTCTTATATAAGATTATGTGTGCTTTTTAATATCGTCCGTTCGAAAGATTATCTTCATTAAAAATCCGAATTATATGCATTATTTATACACTATCCATAGACATCGAGCGTTCAACACCTGGAGCAGGTGCTGTTTTCTGATTTTTCTTGTTGGGTATTCATCCGGCCAACAGGCCCGTTGCAGGTCCGAAGTAATTCTTACAATTGGAGATTCACGCACTCTAATGGACTTTACGTGGAGCGACGTTGTTTTAAACTACATCTATAGCTAATTTATTTATTACGGGCCGACATTAAAGATAGAAATTTAATTTGTTCCTTCACAACGTGTCGTTTATATCGGCCTACGGATTACGAAAATGGTGTAAGGAAAGTTACTTAGGAGAAGTTATAATTTATCATCTTGTGTATTGAGTTTTACGCCTACTATACAAAATTCTCTCCGGTTTAATAGTAAAGTTGAATGTTTAATTAGTTTGGAAAGCGGAGAAGATTGAAAACTTTCAACCTTTCGTTTATTTTTCTAATTGCTTATGGCTAGCGATCAAATGGTAAACGTGCTTAAATAACATGGTAAAACAGAAGTGACTTTATCGTTTGAAATATTGTGGTGTTTAATTTTAGTGATAGTTTCTTAGTTTTTAATCCTTGTGCAATGTATGATTATCAGGTTTATTTGCAGGTGAATGTACCCAATGAGTACCCCTTACGTAATAATACCAGCGTATGCGCAATCATCGTTTAAATCATTCAAGTACTATTAGCACAGTATCCAGCAGTGTTGTCAGATTTGATGAAATTTTACTAAATTTGATGATTTGCTTAGGTGACTACTGCAGTATTAACTTTATATCATTCAATGCTCGCCACCCTTTAAATCAAAGAATAAATTACGAAACATCGTATTATTTTTTCTTAGAGAATTAGTAATTACCTGTAATTATGTAAAATACTTTACAATAGATTTGTATATCGGAATAGGTATCGCAATACATCAATCCATTGCAGTGAAATGGCTGCCAGTTACATACAGGAAGTCTTAGACCCTGTAGCATTGCCCTTGTGGTATTTATTTCTTCTATTGGTTTTTATTAAATACTCGCATTTAGTTAACTACTTTTTTCTAAATTTCATTTAAATTTGGTACTAATAAGCACTAATTTTCAAAATTTTCATTGTAGTGCATTTTCATTTGTAGACAGCGCAGTAGCATGTGCAAAGGAACTAAATAATTATCTATATCAGATAAAAAGTCAGAATAGAGAAATCTGCATAGATCACACTAGCTTGTTTAACATTTCTTTAAAAACTGTATGCAGTATATCAAATTGAAATAACCTTTATTTAAGCTATTTGAAACACAAATCATATTTGTTGGTGACCTTCTTTAAAAGAACAGTTTAACGAACCAGATTTTCCAGATACATTAACAAAAAGAACATATTATTCCTCCATGTGCTTCTCTTTGATATTTATCTCAATTGATGACTACTTTACACTTACACTTACATAGTTATTGAACTATAAACCTATTCAAATTACCAAACACAAGTTAACCCATTTGATAATCACAGATCCACTTCTACATCTGCGCTTATCGAATTCGTTAATATGTGTCCAGTAAACCTTCGCAAGAATACTCGAAAACCAATGAATATTTTTCGATAATCAACTTAGCGCGTCAATTCTCCTACGTCCAACATGTTCGCTGTGCTGAGCCGCTATTACACTAAATCAAAATAACAATTTCGTTCAATAACGATCTAACCCCTTATGAAACGTAGGGGTGCCGTATGTAGTACGTAGAGCAGCTAAACGCGTACAATAGGCCGTAGTCCAGTAGTCAAACGTTATTATGCAGAACGCTAACGCAGTGGGTGGTAAACAGAGAAAGGGGGACGATTATTAAAATAACAATGGCTTTTCAATTAGTTTTGCATTAAGACCTGAGCATAGGGGTTGAACATGCTGTTGTGTGAAATATGTACAGGGTGGCACGAACCCAATATAAATATCAGGTAAATATATTTTGTGTCGAAGATATACAGAAATGAAGTAATTTTTTCGGGATAAATTCATTTGTAAAATTCAATTTTAGATCTATACATTGTTTAAATTGAAGTCAGGAGTTGTTTACTTTGTTGTTATTGAAACTACAAATTCTAAATAAAAACCATTGAGTACATTTTTTAATTTTCATATCGATTTTTATAAATTTTATTTTTTGCATATCCCCAAGAATAAAAGACAAGAGGTAGTTATAAAATTGAACCGGGTGTAGCTATGGATTAGAGTGATGATGCTGTTGCCATTCTTTTTTTTTTAATGGAAACTATGGTAAGATGGCAAATTTATGATTAGATATATATACTAAATATGTACGATCTTAAATGTATGCTTTAAAGTTTAACGAAGGTTTTTTAAATTTTCGAGAAAACGCCTTGTATGCCATGGAGGAAATTATTCATTGTCTTGCGGCCGTTTTTTCTGTTAAATTAAAAGCATATTGCAAACAAACGTCTGGCCACTATTTTGTTTTACTCGAAGCCATAATTGACAAATTCAATGAATTAGAACGCAAGTACCGTAGGTGGATGGAAAAAATCTTTCCATTCTGCTCGATTACATTTTTCCTTTGAGCTTCCTTCAAAAATCAAATTTATGGACATGACAGCAGTAGCACGCAAATGTAAATGATGTGAGAAAGGTACTCGTAATATGTTTCCTATATATTCTTAAATTAATATAATTATTTCTACAATAACATCTTAAGTTTTGTTAATGCTACGTCATTATTCTAGCAGCAGTTCGTAACAATACCCTTGGCATACTATTATTTCCATCAGAATGATAACCAAGCCACAGGTTAGTCGCGAGTTACAAGCTGGATATACATTAACGGTCATAAGTATTTACCCACCCTTAAAATATTACAAAGGCAAGTCAAAAACTAATTGTAAATTAACCTTTGTTCTGTACTACAAACAACTGTGACAGTTATAGTAACAATATGCTTATCAATTTGCTAACAAAAATAATCATAAATCAACTTAAATTTGCAATTCGCCAATGTGTTTACCTTTAGCTTTTATTACTGCCGCACAAAATCTTGGAATTCTCTCCAGCAGCTTTGCCAGTATTAGTGGCTCTATTTGTACTGTTTTCGAATTTGAAGCAGATCTTTGAACCTGTCGGTCGAGTTTCTTCCACGAAAGCTTGATCGAATTGAGATCAGTACTTTGAGGCGGCTACTTCATAACAACAATTATCTCTTTGCTCCAGTTGTTCCAAATGCTCACAGCATATCTTCACAGTGCGTTTTGGATCATTATCGTGCTGGATCGCAAAATTTTCACCGATTAACCGTGTTCCAGATGAGATACCATTCCTCTCCAAAACCTCCCTACAACCTTATTTTCTACGGAGAGCATCTATTCTGACCAAATCGCCCAAAGAGGTAGCACCAAAATAACACCAAATCATGATTTATACTTTATTCTTGGTGCAATACAGAATTCAAGTACTCGTTTCCCTTTCGAATTACGGGCAAATGTTCTTCTGTTTGAATCGAAGGTGAGGCACTTACTTCTTTGATATTTTTAAAATTATAATCCACGATTATATTGTTTAATTTCAGTCATTCGCCAATTTACTTACGGTTACTTTTACCGATGTTGTGATATGCCACTACTGGAGCACGTTTTCCGTAGATAATTCTTTTCTTGCTGACGTTACTTTAGCATTATTCGCTATTTTAAAACATTTTGCTCAAATTCTTCAGTTAAATCGTCTGTTTTGATCATTTCTTTCTGTTTATTAAATTTGAAGCAATTTCGTTATGAAAAAATGCTCAGATGGATCAATTATACTTTGAAAAAAATATACATTTATACTTTAAATTTGTTGCACTTTTGATTTCCTTGCAATGACATTATTGACTACCATATTATCGATACCAGACGACTTGACAGCAGAGTAGAAGAATAAAAGTAACATTCCACAGTTTTCTCAAAGATGTATTGAAGAAAACTATGAAAATTACCTTAATCTTTCTGTAATTTTAAGTAAAGAATGGTAACAAATAGCTACATAATCTCCCATACCTCTTTTTAACTTTATACTTAAATAGGACGACATATTCAGATACGTCAGAGGATAGGCAATTGAAGTACTGCTCCGAGCAGCGCGAACTATTGCGGTTAACGAATATTAAAATCAGTTTATTGCTGTGCTATATGAGCAAAACCTACATCAAGCATTTCTTAGTATAGATTATAACATTTCATAATTGGTAGTAACGCTCCGTAAAATTCAAAAACTGTTTGCCTTTACCATTACCAGCAATAACATTTGTGTTTTGTAACGTTACCATCTTCATAATATGAGTGTAATTGTGTGCCATATAAATGTAATATTTTTGCCTTAACGTTAATATTAACATTAACATCGTTGTAAAGCAAGCATCAGTATCTCTGCTGGATAGAATGCTCGATAGATTGAGTTAGTAATTAAGATTTATGAGAATTTTATGATTACGAAAACATTTTCATTATGCATTACTAATGCACTACTAATTAATTGTTTCAATTCATAAATATCCACTGTACAGCTGCCCCACTTAACATTTTCAGCTTCCGATTGTATTAACAGATATGCAGGTTTCATTAAGTTGGATGAATTACTCTTTAGTATTAAAGTAGTTAGTAGCCATATATAAATTTACAAAATTTCGTGTGCTTAAGAAGTTCTAGCAAACAATTAAGCCATTAAATTTCTCTGTTGAATTTTCCTATTTTTGTAACTGATGTATGATTATCAATAGCACTTTATTAGTGCGTTTTTGAAATATTGCACCTGCTTTTATTAGAATTTTAATAGCTTTATTCAAATTTTCTATGGAACACCAAAATAGCCAGAATAATAACTTGCCTACCAGATTAAACAATTACAATACAAGGTTGTATATTCACACGTGCGTGACGTTTAACATAAAAAAGCAATGAATTAATCAATTTACAAAATTAAGAAAGATTTAAAGCCAAATATTCATCACATGGCGACAGAACTAAAAAAGGTTGGACCTAAAAAAACAGGTTGGGGAGAAACGAGAAGAAATTCCAAATAGGTACAAGTTTAAAGCTTTCATATGAATCCTGCACCATGAACGGTAATTTAGGAACTGAAGCCCTTGGCTATTCAACAAAATGTTGCAGGAGAAATCCCACTACAGATAAGCGTCTGTTTGAATGACAAATATTTATGTAATCACCTTTGCATTACATATGTTCCAACTTATTGACGACAAAACTGGAGTACAGCTTCTTTAAAAGTAAGATATTACTAATAACTTTCAGCATATATAAATTAACATTGAAAGGCATACAGAATTTGCAAGGTCAGAACAGTTAGACGGATATCAAGAAGTAGGAAAACATCTTTAACAATAATAACTTTCCTCAAGATCTCACTGTTTACTATGTGAGCAGAACCTATGCATCTTATTTTGCGTATATGTAGTATCAGTACTACATGATCATATAAATTTTCTCTATAGGAAGCCACGAAATTATTTTTTCGAAATATCTTGCTGGCAGTCAGTAATGAATTGACAGTGACAAATAAAATACATTCGCCATGTGTACTGTATTGGTTTAATGACACAAACGTGTTTACAATAAAGCACAAAGTTTTCATTATCAAATCATACTTCAGAAATGGTATAAAATTAGAAAATGGAGAATGGTCGTAGCCTTGTAACCATGTATAGATGAATTTCGGGCAGAATTTCCAAATTTTCCAGTAACATAACAGTTTGCACCAAGTTATTCAAGAATCAATGAAACAGGTAGTGGTAGCCCATCAAAACGGACAGCTGAAAATATAGCAGATGTTGAGGAACGAATAACTCAATCACCTAAGAGATCTATTCGCAAGCTTTCACACCAAGTGCAACTTTTATATAGGACATTCCAGGTAATCCTTAAAAGAGGTCTATAAAAATTTCCATACAAGTTTCATTCCGTGCAGGACCTTTTACTCATTGATTACGTAGCTTTTACTCTTTTGCCAAATCCTTCTTCTCGGATGAAGCATGGTGTCACTTATCAGGATATGTAAATAAATAAACAATGTGCATATGTATTGGTGGAAATCCACATGACATACTTGAGAGATCCCTACATTCTCCAAAAACAAATGTTTGTCTTGCTGTCTTTGTAGACAGATTATTAGTCCAGTATTCTTTACTGATATCATAAATATGGAACGATATCGTAATTATTCATTACAAACATTTTAAAATCAATTACCTGACGACAAGCTCCGCAAAGAGATATTTCCAGCAAGATAATGCAACACTCCACATGACAAGGGAAACAATAACTACATGAATTCTTTGATAATCAAAGAGTAGACTTTTCACTACTATCTTCCGATTTGGCAATTGTGGATTATTACATATGTCCACGTCTAAAAAATAAATTTACAAATCTTCCTCATACAATAGACGAACTTATTGAAGCTATCCGCAATGTCTGCGAGGAAATTACACCACATAATTTAAGGCATGCATTCAAGAACATGAAAGCGTGGCGTTATGTGTAGAAAACGATGGGGCTCTCTTTGAACATTTAATGTAATCATTCTTGATTATTGTTAAACTTTTTATTATTCGAACTGAAATGTTTGTGTGTAGTTATCTGCCAAAACGTCAAAACCTAATCTAACAACAGCATGTCAACGGTGTAACATAAAGTGAACTACTTACACTTAAGCGCTGTTACTAACGTCACAGAATAAGTCGATTTAGACGTTTTTTAAATTATTCTACCAACTTAAGTTTAAAGAAGAAAAATTTCATGGCTTGCTAGAGGGTAAATTTAATCGATCATGTGGTACGTTTAATCATTTAGTTTGGACTAAATTAGAACACCATTAACTAAAGATATTCGCATTTTGCTTCAAGTGTGAAACATTACTCCAGGTTGTGATGGAAGATAGATCCTTAAATCATTGGTATACGAAAATATCAGAGCACACTAGGGATGCAAGTTGATCATAAATTAATATTTAACATTCCATATGTAAGGGAAAACATTAATCTATTTTTATTTATTACCATTGCAAACTGCATATATTGTTGTTTCTATTTGTCAGATAAGAATGGTGAAGACGACTGTGTCAGTGTTATTAGATTTGTTACTGTTGATAACTCGCAGAGAATTTGCATTATTTCTCTTTGCAATAATATATCATATATAGCATATAAACATTTCATCAATATTAAATAAAAACTATTGAGCAAGTATAAGCATAAAACCAAATATATAACGATAAATATCAACCTTGGCAAGTTAGTAACCGACTTTACGGAAGATGGCAGTTGTTGGGATGTTAATACGTTCGCATATCGTACAAGAGACATAAGGTTGTCGCTGGAATGTTTCATAAGAAAATTGAATTAATATATTGAAACCGAAGAGTGAAAGAAAAAAAACAGAAAAATATGTTCAAATTCCCCTCGTTAAAGATGTTATTTGAGAAGGCCCGTGTAGATTATATAAAATGAACGAAGATTTCGTATGGAACGAAGATTGGTATTTACTCATCCCCTTTATCTGTAGTATTAGTAACATATCCCACTTCGCTTAACAAAATTTTATTTACAGATCTGTTGTTATGGCGTATTATTGACTATCTGTTGTTGAAGTTAATTTAATTTACAAGTTCTCTACGACCAATTCTAATACCATACTCAAATTATAAAAAAAAACTTAAAAACTCAAACCGATCCCTCTTGCTTCGTACACCTGGTGTCAATTATAACGGTGTATATAACTACAGGAGCTAACATTATAAACTCGTCTCAAAACATCACACCTGCCTTAACAAAAAATTGAAGAAGTGTCGAACAAAAGATGAAGGTAGTGTCTCCAATGGCACTTAAGCAGTAGACAATGCTTCCTACTGACGTATATTGAATGAAATAGCTCACTAGTCATTTATTCTAAATGTATTCTTTGGAAATGAATAGATAAATGGTTCTAATAGTAACTCATATACAATAAAAACGCTCTTATATTCAGATAACTGCGAAAAAATTTAATATAGTGTGACATTTGTAGATTTCCGATTTGGTAATTTATGCGGGAGTTAGTTTAAAAAATCGGTATATTTGAAGGTTGTTCAATAAGAACACATTTAAACTATTGTTTATATTGATTGTTTAGCTATTTATTATTTTATGTCATATCTACCCTAGGATACGTAGCATGGTATGAAAGTGCAAGACAATTGGAGGTTGCGCTACGCGCAAATAGACACAATAAAGCTTGAGAAATATCTTAAACGTGGGAGACAAACTGTTCATTTCTTTATTCATAGCCTTAATTACCACAAAGAAGAATTTGTGTTTGATCTTATTACTACAGTTAATTCTCTCATCATCGGTCAACAAGAAGGCTTGCTTTTACATAAATTGTTGCCACTGATGAAACTTGCTGTCAGAGTATATAGTAGAAACCTGCGAAATCTTCGAAGATGGAAGTATTTCGATCACAACCTACAGCAAGTAAAGTAATGGTGATTATGTTTTTTGATTACCAAAGATAAATTAAAAAAAACCTACATCAACATTTAATACTAAATGATAGGTAAAATTGTAAATGGGTTGACGTACCTCAAACTGTTTAAATAGTCGGATCAAACATAAATGTCCTGGAAACCCCAAGAAAGGTGTCATTTGTCTGCGTGATGTTTCTGATCTAGTTGGTCGAATGCACTAAGTTGTGGAATATCAATCTTATGGTCCCTACTTATTGAGATGTCCGTTTGTTTCAGGGGCCTGTAAAAACAATCGCCAAGTTTCATGAATAAATATGCAAAACCTTTTGTTAATGGTTAACGAATTTATACAACGACAATAATCTTTTTATAGATGAATAAGTTCTTTCTATATGGTAAACACAATTCTTCAGTTGCGTATGTCTGGGCTCCAAAAAATCCACACCACATATACACATACGACCTGCGAAGTTTGCACCACCAAAACTTAATCCTTTGGTTGGTATCTTGGATAGTATTATTATTGGTCCATGTTTTATGAATGGTAACCTAAAAAGTGCGAAGTATTTATACGGATCTGTCAGCTAATGAAATTATGCCAGATATTACTAATTTACTGTATATAGACATGAACCAAATTTGGTACCAACATGATGGCTGTCCTGCACACAATAGTTTATCAATGTACCAATACTTATTTAATACATTCGGAAACTGTTTACTAGGTAGCCATGAACATATTTGTTGAGCAGCCCGAATTGTTCCCAAATGATGTTTCCTCTGGATTATTTAAAAAGCAAGATATTTAGTATATTTGCTCAAACAGCAAAAATTGAAGATAAAGTTACTAGTATTCTAGCAGAATATACATATATTCGATGCTAACCACAGTTTTTATAATAGATTAGGCTACTGTCAATCTGCAGATGGAGGTCGGTTTGAACTCTATCAAACATCTCTCCAAAACATTTAATTTTTTAGACTGCTAGATACAATTTGGTTCGTTGTATTGAATAATATAATTTTCTTCCATGTATTTCCGGAATTTATCTTTTATTTACACTCAAAGATCTCTACGTTTTAATACTCTACAGTTTCGTTTTTTACTTATATCTTTCAGGATCTTTACTTTTAAAGCTTTTGCTTCCTTAAGCATGAAATAGTGAATTTTATTTATGTACACGAGTGTCCTGTTAATGTCTTTTTTGACCTCAGTAGGGTATTGATTGTTCTAGATACCAAAATTGTATTCGCATGGTATTTGTGGTGTAGCATATGGATGAATAAATTCAAGTAAATTAAATTCAATAAACGATAAATATACTTATTTCCGAAATAAATAGTAATAATGCTTGATAGCTTTCCATAAAACAAAAACTGGAGTAAATTTATATCTAGCTAGCAATTAAACTCAAATGATTCGTCTTCACAACATTAAATAAAAAATTATAAGAACGTAAATCTCAGATTCATTTCAACGTATGTAAGTATAAACTCGAAATTAGATATCAAATCGATTTTAACAACATAAAACTCCTTCATAGGTATGATAACTCGAAGGCTAAGTAAATCTTTTTGAAATTACCAAAAATACTACACCACATTAACTTTACACAACCAGCCCATTTGACATTTGCAAATGGTGTTACATATAGAACATAGAAATATTTGCCGAACTTTATTAGAAATTATTCCAGTAACCTAAACATTTGCTATGTAGTTAAACTAACATCCACATTAATACTAATATTAATATGAATATCAATACTACTAAACCACCGTTGGCATTAGTAATGATAAAATTACAATTTTCTTGCAATTTCCAACGTAATTAAATTTCCGAAAAAATATTGGTCTCGGAAAGGACTTGAACCCAACATCTCTACATCTCCGGTGTAGCGTGCTAAACTTTTGCACCACAAAACCATTAAATTCAAGCCGCCTTAAATCCCCCTAGATGTTACGATGCCCGTAGATATATTGTAATATCTTACGGACACTAACTATATTATTAAACGGCAAGTGCGTAACAGTTAAACTAACATTCATATTAATGCTAATACTAATATGAATATCAATGCTAAACCACCGTTGGCATTAGTAACGATAAAATTACAATTTTCTTGCAATTTCCAACGTATTAATATGGATGCTGCCGTTCTTTACTTTTTTTGAAACTTTCTACCTTTCCACCGACACCTCTTTAGCATTTAACTTGGAACACCGTTTAAAATGTCATTTTCTCCTGTCTTTAATTTTCTATTATTTCATTTAAAATTATAAAACCAACTTCAAAAACTTCCTACATATAACATTCCACTTTACAGAATCGACAGTTTTTTCTAAACACATTAATGTATATTCCATGAACACTTTCATGTGTATTTCCACTTCCAAGACTGGACACCCAGTACACATATAATAACGCCATAAATGTGTTTTATAAAATTGTATCAATTTTGTAAAACACGTTTATGACACTATTATGCAAATAAACTAAGAATTATATGACTCTGTGAGGTGTTTATGGTGTAACAGATGCAAATTTTTATTTATCATTACTCAGTTAGTATCATAAAATATCTACATTTCCTTTCGTTATTAAGATAATCATGATTTATTGCGGCAGTTCGTGTTGTTAAGCAGGGCTATTGAAGGGTTGAAATACGAGTTGCCGTATTATCTTTTTAATTAGACTCTACATTGTTATAATTTAAATCATTACAAATTAAAAGGACCCCGTGCGAAATTTAGTGCGCCGTTATGCAAATTTGACCTGCGTCGTTTGAAATTGTTTGAAAAAATGCCGCGTGGAAAGTCCATATGTATTCAGAAATTATTCTTGATCATCACTCTATATGAAGAAGATTCTGTTTAGCAAATTAGTAACAAAAAAGTTGAAATTACGTTGATTTCAACTCTTTACCTAATGCGCTTGCGAATTTACAATACCGCAATCGCCCAAGGACCCGCGACGAGAACATCTCAAGCAGATGATTTAAGATCTAATTCTCTTCTCATTAGCAAACGTAATCGAAAATTAACGGCACCAGTAAGTAGTAGCTGCTGAATTCACTCGAGACCGTGCGAATCAGTTTGCAGTAAGTATTGTAAGAAGCCGACTATAGAAAGCAGGACTATACTGCCTAGTTGCAGAAGGAAAATATCTTAACGGTGAGGTAATAGAGTTAATCGTTTATAATGAACACACACGTATCGCAAGTGGAGGAAGCAATAACAGAAAAAAAGTATTTTGAAGAGATGATTTCAAGTTCGAAGTGCTCGGATAAAAATGAAGAATTTTCGTCGAGGTCTAAACACGAAAAAATAGTGCGCGACTGTATTTTAACAATGATAAAAGCGCGAGTGTTGGGGTTCTCTTGTGTATGAAACCATTGAAGATTTACAGAAAATTAATGCGATTTTAAGACTTTTCTTAAAATCTGATTCTTTAGTCAGTCAGCACCTTTAGCGCTTCCCTCCACATGTCTAGCGTTGCGGCCCTACATTTTATAAAGCTACAGCCATAACAAAATGAAAACTAAGATGTTGGTTAAGCCATTTTAATTCTCAATATACATACATACATGCATACATTGGTTTTTCCCCATCTTTATACGAACTAATGTCTTGATATCTTACCAACAGACACCAATATGTAGAATATTTGAGTTATACTTCGACAATGTTCACACCGGCATCTGGTGTACCACAAAGGTCCAACCTGGGCCCTATCCCTTTTTGGTCTTTATTAACGATATTGCCGAGGCTTTGCATTGTCAAAACCTACTGTTTGCAGATGGTATGAAGATATTTTATAAGACCGACTCCTTGGATGGCTGTTCACTACTGCAGAAAGATCCTGTCCATATTTTCTCTTGGTGTAAGCTTACGCCTGAATGTTAATAAATGCAGGGGTAATAATAATAATAATAATAATAATAATCCTTTATTGCCCATAGCCCAAGGGCCAATTACAGGACAAATTACAATACAATTCTTATTTAAAATAAAATAATTAAAATCGTGTTGCCTACAATAATAACATGCTGAAAATGTATATAATAATGAAACAAAAAAAAAGAAAGACTCACAAAAATGGCTCCAGATCCCGTTTGTTTGCGTTCCTCACCATGTGACTGAGAGGTGCCTTAAGCAAAATGTTGGTATTAGCTCTAGGTACTTGAAATATATTATAGTAGTGAGTATGATGAGTAGGTATGGTAAAGTTTATTTGCGCTAGAAGGGCTGGCGAGTCGATAGTATTTTTCAGCATCCTGCAAAGAAACTCCGCACTGTTACGCTCGCGGCGGTCAGCAAGAGATAGAAAACCATGCTCAACAAGTAAGCTATAATACTCGATACCTCTTGCAGGATACACGTTGTCCATTCGAAAGGAGAGATACTTTAGAAATTTCTTTTGAACGCGTTCGATCATAAGCTCTTGGTGCAAATAACGGGGATACCAAACAATGGAAGCGTATTCAAGCTTAGAACGAACGTGGGCATAATATAAACGTTTCATTACATCTAAGTCTGAGAAATGCCTGCAAGAACGCATGACAAAACCGAGAGTTTTGGAAGCAGATGAACACATGGACGAAATATGTTCCGTAAATGACAGTCTATTATCAAACAAAACACCAAGATCCAAAGTTTTGATATTGCGTGGCATGGCTGCATCATTAACCTGGTAGTTATAGTGTAAAGTAGTGTGAGTGTTATTGTAGGAAACCACAGTACATAGAGTACATAGAGTATGAATGTAGAATAGCTACCACAATACTTGGGCGTTGTTCTAACGCAAAAGATTGAGGCATTACTTTTGATAGTCAACTCAGTTTCATGAACCACGTTAATGATGTCGTTGGCAGCGCTTACCATATTTTACTTACCTGAAAGGAATAATAGCAGAAAATTTCATATTTATCCACGATAACAATCTAAAGCACACCACAAGTGTAGTGTAGACAACTGAATAATGTTAACAATACCATTTTGAATTCGATAAAATGGTTTTTCCATATTTCTATTTATTTTTGTGCACGAGAAGAATATTATGCTACGTTACAGTGGTTTATGTTTTTTTGTTTTCAAGTTAATTTGGCTTTCGTTTTTGAAAATACTCCACGCGTTCAAACTTTCATGGACGGTAGTGTATAATTATAGCGATAAGTACGTACATCTTATGTAGATTCTAGCCAAAGTTGGCAATTCACCGAGACATTATTGGAAATGTAGCAAATTCAATAACAATGTATAAAGGATAATAAACAAATAATATTTGACGTCTCACACTATGTTTAATATAATTCGTTTCATGTTCTTGCTTTATACACCTGACATCTTTGAAAATACATGTATAAATATCAAACATTATTTCAACTTTTTGGCATCAGAAAAGTAAGAAAAAAAAATATTGTTTTAAATTTTAATCTAACTTTCTAAATTATCGTCAATGCAAAGGGACACTTGAACATAAAAAGTTATAAGAATTTATTGCTCCTAGGTCCATTTGTCTACGGATTTAGGAGTTGCTACATTTGTTACGGGGTGTTCTATCGTGGTTAATGTTATTGTAAACCATTGCGAGGGCACCCCCGAGGCCAACTTTTAGTTAATTTACGAGCCTCGTAAGGCCGTAAATATTAATAATATAATATTCGCATCTCGGGGCGACTTCTTTTGTTATCGGGGGTTAATTTTCGAACGGTCTATTAGAGAGGGAGGTTGGTAATTTGCTTAGAGTGAAACGGTTTTGCGAGCACTACAGGCAACAAGTTGTTTAGGTGATCGAGCTTCGTGCGGGTATTGAAGAACGGTTATAAATATTTATTGACTAACTAATGTTAGAACTCACGTAATATTTATGCATACAGGTTTTGAAACGAGTACCTTTAGAAATATTTTCTTGATACTTTTATGACTTTAGGGTGGATAGTTAATTTGTGAGGGCAATAAAATTCTTTTATATAGGATGGAGAGTACTGCGGAATATAATGGTAGTCTACACATATAAATTTGGAAAATGAAAGTTATAAGCTTGCAGGTGATTTCGTAGTTTTATTCTTTTTTGAAGTATTAGAGAGAATTGCTGGAAGTGAAACCCAGAATCTGTACGAGTTCGAAGTGTATTTTAAAGGATTTATAAAGGATCTTCCCGCCTAAAATTACTTTTTTAATGCACCGGTACTTACATTGTTATAGCAGAATGCCGTATTTTGGAAAAAGAAAGGTATACGAATGAATAACACGTGTGCTTTATTAAAAAAAAATGTGTTGAAATCGATGAAAGTTGTGCAGAAACTGGAAGTAAATTGAAGAATATAGAAGACAAAATCTCCAGCACATGTGCAAAACTTACAAAATTTAAGGAAGTTAGCGCTGTATAGGATGAAAAAAGCAGAAACACGGTCATGGTAGTTATTTTGAAGAAAATATTTCAACTGTTAATAAACACTAGTGTTATTGAGAATCTAATAGTATCAATTTGTCGTGGTTTTCATTAATTAAATATTCCAGAAACTATTTTGTTCAGAATTTCGCACAAATATCTTTATTCAAGTGCTTCAATGATTCAGATAACTCAAGAAAATGGACATTAGATTTTGTAAATTGAGTGAAATCACACAAAATGGATAATGTTCATTCTTTTAGAAATTTTTACTGGCGGGGGACATTGGACAATTGGGTGTATTTATAAACAAACATGATTGTCAAATCTAGACAATGTCTAAATGTAGGAATTTTGCAATAATACATTTTCAGGTAACACAAGACGTAGCAGTTTATTTCACCCAAATACTTAATATAACTTAGTGGCTTTCAGTAGCTCAAAATTATTCAGTAGTAGCTAAGTCTGTGTCTCTCAAAAATCGATCCGAACATTGTTAGAATTTTATGTATGATGCGATGCACGCTAAGATATTTTTTGCACTTTCAGGACTTAAGTTCATACATTAGTACCTGTTTGCGAGAAGTAAAGTTGACCACTTGATTCCGAGGGAACCAATATTAATTGAACTCCCTAGAGAATTTACTGACAGATTCAGACAATGTCAAACTTGACAAATTTTTATTACGGTTTTTAAGAGATATTGATAGTAATCTTGGTGCAATTAATGGTCTATTGTTTCCATCAACGATGTTTAATACAATTGTACAAAATGAGGTAGGTAGCTTCTTCAAAATCAATCAATTTTCTTTCACGGCACCATTTTATATTGTTACTCCTAAATTTTACGAGATTTGGAAGGGAAGTCTTCCTACAATTTTCACTCATTTTTACAATTTGGCAAAGTAGCAGGGCTTATTGATACCGTAACTATGATGAGTTTCATGGCAAACTTACATTTTTAAAAATTGCAATAACGTTCATAATTTTCAATTATCAATTTTATAATAGCATATACACGGAATTATATGCTGCACTTTAGTTCCTGGGTATATAATATACTATTATCTACATTATTAAATGAAATGGCAACTCATAAATGTAGCAAGCATGTTTTAAAGCTTTTGTACCATCTTTTTCCTCTAAGCATAATACTACCACTTTTAACTAATTTTCATTTTGTGTTAGTTGTCGGTTTTAAACACTTAATTACTATTTGTTTTGATTAAGAGATGCTAAATGAATGTAATGAAATTATTTAAAGTTTATGTAGCATTATTTACGGGGCTGGTACCTCAGTGCTTTGCGCTCTTGGCTATCAATTTCGGAGTCGTAGGTTCGCACCCCGGGGCTGCCTCTCAGGATTTAGGTTTCATCACGAATGCTGAGAATGGCCGGCCAATGCCCCCTGTAATTGGCGAAGACATGAATGTGATCCCCTTATTGAGCGAGCGCAGGATTCCCTTACGAAGTCCATCAGATACCTAGCCATCGATAGCAGGATGACATTCTTGAACTACATAGGCTTTATGGCGGATGGGGGGCCCAGATGGTGTCCCTCGGCTGATGCCCAATATTGGAGGATTAACCGAGGGTAAACGCCGGTTACTGATGTCGGTGTCCGAGTTCATCCTATGATAAGGCACCGAAATTTGGGCGGACGTCCTCCAAACGAAAAAGTATTGTAAGATAATGGCAATATTCCAGAGAAGGGAAGTGAGCCATGCGCATAGCAAGTTCATACAGAACTGTGTCGGAGGCCACTGGTCTAGTGATAGTAGGGACAGTGTCTATCTGCTGGCTAAGGAAAGAAGCTACATTTATCTGACCAAACGGGAAGCAGGCACATTAACCCGACAGCAAGCGGGAGAAGACACCCTACAAGAACGATAGGATACGGACACTGAAGACAGATAGACAGCCACATAGATTGCAGATCTTTCAGCGCGGATATTTAGAGAGCATGGAGAGACGAACTCCTACTTCATATAGAATGGGGAAAGTCGACAGTGCCATCTCCCTGTACCAGGAGTGCGATTGCGATGGCGCCCATCATACGTTCCTTGAATGTTTAAAGTGCAAGCAAGATAGAGACAGCCTAGTAGAAGAAGTTCGGAAACTCGGACCGGATAACATAATCCAGACGATGCGGCGAAGCCGAGACACTTGGCACACAGTCTCGGCATTTATTAAAACTGTTTTAATGATGAAAAAGAAAAAGATTGAATGACGATAAATAAGGACACCACTTTAATGAAATCCGTAGAACGGTACCGAGGTGAAACAAAGTCTGAAAAAGGGAGTTTTTTTAGTGGGTGCGAGTCCCGTACATCGGGAGAGCTACCTAAGGTTGCATAATACTTTTTTCCTACTCCCGAAAAAAGAATTATTATTTGTATTTTTGCTCCCTAAATATTAATTTCTGAACAATCCTACCGTGAACCAAATGAAATGAAAAGGGGCCCCTAGATTTTATGTAAGAATGTGTGATGGCTATCAATTCGTAAGATGGGGCTCCGAGAAAAACGGCGTCTTCAATTTTCTGAATAAAGACATGTTTATTCAACTGCCAGAGTTGAAATGGGCGCTATTAATCGTGCGAATAGATTTCCTCTAGTGGCCATCAAAGCTCAACGTCACCTGTTAACAGTACAATACTTATCTTCATGTAGCAGGATTTCTTTATTCTTCTGTCAATCTTTCCCAAATATCTCAATATCTTTTCCACAAGAACACTTACCTTACATTATAGGAGGCTATGCAGTTTGGCACGCCTAACACAAGCCTTGAAAGTATCTGATACTTTAATGGTAACCATTTATTGAAACCCGTGCTGCCATGTACCAACGGATGTGTAGAAAACTGAGCAGGCCAGTATACCGGGAATTTCAAATAACTCGCAATATATGCACCTACACAGCCCCACATAAAACGCAACATACCTAATAATTATGATTGTTGTGGTATTGTTCATGGCTGCGCTGTCAAATTATTGGCAATTTCGCAACAGAAGACTAAATAAAACTATTAGACTTTCAAAAACTTCCAATATTCGTCCGACAAAGTTACTGTACACGTTACGACGAGGTATGAAAGGAGACCGAAAGTGAACGATCGGTAACGACCGTCACGCGGGAGACGACTCCCTGTACTTATATATTAAATACTAATTAATTCCCATTATTTGTCCGACGACGTTGCACTTAATGACTCTTAAATTAGGCGGTTTTAGCAAGAGTATTGTGAACGGCCGGCTTGCATACATATACAACGCGTAATGAACATACATATTAAAATAAAATTCGGTATATTCTACAGAGAGCAAAATAAATAAATGATAAAAATGAAAATAAAGTAATAATGCTAATCAAAAAATACATAAAGTAGTAAAAGAAACATGGATAAAACAAAATACACTCCCTTAAAAGCTAAAAACTCTTTTACAAAAAATACAGAAACAATGTTAACTCCTTAACAAATACTTTAGAACAAATTTCCATGTATTCCTGAATTGATTTCCAAACAGTAACCTAATGGTCTCCAATGATAATATTTTATAGTTGTAACCGTTAAAGCAATACCCACATATTCTCTGAAAGCACCTGTACCATAAAACGATTTGTTAATATGGTTGGGCGTTTACATCAGCAGTTACTGAAAACTATCCTATCACAGATAGGTAAAGTAGTCGTTGATTGCGGCTTATATTCAAGAAGAGTGTTAACGATCCTCACTGCAAAATGTCCGAAATTACTTCTCGTAATCTTCTTCGCCCGAAAACTTAAACCGCGTGCGCATTATAAAGTGTGAAAGATGATGTTAACTTTGACGAGGACTTAGGTATGGGGGGCGGTCGTTATAATCTAGCGCCTGCTATATACTTAATATTCATAATCGACAGCTTGAGGATACGATGGCGGTAGTGGTCGAGAGATGAACGCGGCACCGGAATACCCTCTAGTGCTTAGGATCCTTTCTATATCAAGAAAATCCTCTCTCCTCAAACGCTTGCAATTATCGGGGACTATCGTCGAGGCGATTATGAACAACGGTTGCAAATTTTTAGTACGTGCCGCTCGCGTTTCTGGGCGAATAATAACCTCACGGGTACGAGGATTTCGGAAAATATTGGTACGTAAAAGAATAATGTGCGAGAGAAGAAATCAGGATTAATCTCCTTACGCATTTTCCGATTTTAATATTTGAAAATTGCTCCTCGTAGGAAAATTATCTACGGAAACCCAGCCGTTATGAAAAAAGAATGGGGATTAGGATCCGCTACAATCGATTTCGGAACAGCAAAATTGACGTGCACATGGTAATATTTCACGGTAAGGATATACTGCAGTGTCACTAACTCATAACTAATATTTTAAGCAGATCATGTTTGAATAGCAATAGACATGTAATTACTGAAGTGAGCAAGCCCAGAAGGATCAGGAGTATGTATAAGCTTTTTCAAATTTTTTGCTAAGAAGGAACACGTAATTTCCAAGGGAAATTATTTTTTTTATTCAAAACATTGGCCATTTACTTCTACACATTTCGCCCATCCTTCAGGTAATTTATGGATACCAAGCCAGAAAACCTGCTTGCCTTTGTGGCAAACCATTCGTCGAGCCACTTTCCAACTTCTTCAAAATTGCTGAAGTGCTGTTCTGAAATCGTAATTTTATCATTCTTTTCGTCACCTGTTCCTTTTCTATTATTATGGCACGGTTCATTTCATTATTAATGACGTCCGCTCAAACAGGACACAATTATCCTTTTGGATGTTACATCGCGCCATTGCATTGGAATGGACGTAATGCTCTGAGATTTTTGCATCTCAATATTCGACAATTCCACTTATTAACAAAGCCATCAAGATTAAAGGAGCTTTAGCACTTGCTATCAAATAATGGATAGTCTTTATTTTCCCTGGCCAATTTTGGATACTCTGTGGCATAATTTGTGTAGCTTGAGGTCTATCAACTTCAATTCTTAAACGAGTTGAATTTTGTATAGGAACAGTCTTAAATTTTGGTCTAATGTCATCTGCAATAATCTTTGAGTAACTGAAGAAATTGTTGATATCCTTAGATTTTTCTCAATATCCTCTTGTGTTCTCTGAATAGGGTCTTTACTTCTCACTGAATGTGGTTCTCTAGTTTTGGGCAAAGCTTTCACTAAACCTTTTTACCGAAAACACCATACTAAGCTTCTCATCATTACTACGAAAAGCGAATCTCTAACAATGAAAGCTCGTCGATTCACTATTATGGAATGTTGATTTTTAAAATATAATTATATAATTTTCGTTCACTATACAACCGTGTACTTTCCACAATTCATTCTTCAGATCTCCTCTACAAAGTATGAAAAATGGAAAAAAAATGAAATTAAAGGAATTACAAATATCTTTATGCTACGCCCTGTATGATTTGCATAACAATGACTACCAGAAAGAACTAGAGTGAAATTAAATTTTGTTGTTGCACTCTGTTATGAACACTTACAATTATTATTTGTATTGATGAAACAGGAATTTAAAACGGGGCATAAAATTCGAAAATCCTTAACGTTCTCCATATAAATCAATCAATTCTATAATGGCGTAAAGTCCACCTCTTACAAAGTGTTGGCTTACATGTCTACAGATTGGTGATGTGTTTTAACACATATACCGTACTTTATATGTAATTTCCATCAATTACGTCAGAGATCTAGTTCACTACCAACACCTCCTCAGTTTCTTCGATCGAGCAACCGTTGGAATAAACAGCCTGCCAATGTTATCACCGTCGGTGCAATAGCAATTGGAACTTCGTACGGACAGAATACAGAGGACACCGTTAGTTCGCCCACCAGCGTCAACTCTTTTTCCGTATAATTTGCGAACTATCAATTAACGCTAGATAAATGTTTGCGCCGACGGCTTTGAATTACAATCGACGCAATTAGCCGGCCTAGAAATGTATTAAAATTAGCGTTGATTGACAGTTGAGCAAGCCGCCTGGCTGGTAAACAGACAACTTCGACATTATTGCTTTTCGGCATTTGTGAAACTTATACAAGGTACGTGAAATTAATGCCGCTATTCTGTAGAAAATATATGCCATATTCATCAACTATTGTTTGACCCGAATAAATTTTATAAAATTTTAGGGCAATTTGATGAGGCAAAATTTAGGCAATTTGATGAGTCTCGTTTATACAATTATTTATGTCGGAAACGTGATCTCCTCCTCTATGTTCTTGAGGAAACGCCCTGGTATAGCATCCAAACGTCAATCTTGATTTTTGCCGGAACGGGAGCAAAAACAAATATTATCGAATATATACTTCAGATCCGCAATGAAATCGCCTTCTCCATTAACCATGAAAGCGCCCATTATCAACGTAGAGTTCGATCCAAACCTGACCATGCTGGGTATGCGCTAGAGATGGTGAAAACTTCGTACTATACAAATCAAAAATAACGGCCCAAAATCGATTGTATAAATTCCCGTTCCTTTTAAATACAAGCACCACGGAATAGGAAAAGTATATAGTATGCCGGGTACAACAATAACGTATCAAATTATTACTCTTTTAATAACCATTATCTATTAATTCTTTAGGATACATTATTTGAGTATTTGTTCTCTTTAATTTGAAAAATTACAAAAGCCACAGGGTATTACTGCATGCTTATGCTTATTTCTCTTAAAACATAGCACACATGTGTGCTGCTCTATGTTTAATTGATGTTTCCATTTAAAATCGATCTAACAAGTCAGTTTGACATAATTATGCTGTGAGTTGGATAAAATTAAATTGAAAATAGTGTGTAAATAGAGCGACTACACAATTTTGCACTCAATATTTTATTATATTTAGAAAATTATTTTGATGTATAACAAATCTTGACAAAGAATTTAAATTGTTAGTTTTACTATTAGAAATGATCTGCCAAAAGCAAATGAAGAACTAAACCTCAATATTAGATAAAATAAATTAAAGAACTTTGATTTTTTTAAAACGCTATTAATCATTTTTATCTGACGAATAATCAAATACAGTATCACAGTCACTGTCATAATTGACATTCATAATAAATTCTTCTTGGAAATCGTCCATTATATTTTCTTTGATAATATAATCTTCTTCAATATTCTTAACAAGGACACAAATATTCCACCACTGTTTGGCAGACACCTACGTAAACCCTTCTTGAGCAATTCTGCTTACATCTTCTAATTTAAAAGTGAAAAGAGCTTAAAAAACAACATTGTGTAAATGATTCGACAAAATTTTATACAAATTATGGAATATGTAACGAAACACCGCACAAAGCAGGAGCTAAACGACAAATGATCAAATATATTCACTGTTTTCAGTCATGACCTTATACCACCCAACCTATAGATATCTCTATGATTTTGTACTACTTGCCTTCTCTAAAACTTCAAATTGTGTTCTGCTCAAGTATTATCAGGTTTGTATCGGACTCTACTAATTTGCTCAATCAGTAGGAACTATTCATTTACTTTAACGTGTACCGAAATGAAACCAATTACTTTTCAGTTTAAATTACTAAAAACTTGTTATTAATAAGTTAAAAATAAATGTGATTTGCAAGAATAGAGTACAAATTTGAATTCTTCGCGTGTTATTAGAGAAATTTTATTATGCAAAAAAACTAGGTTCTTATATTATTATACCGCCAAAAATTCTTTATGTAATTTTTTAATCCTTAACTATTTAGCTTTATTTAAGAAGATTACAGATTCAAAACTGAAATTTAAAGATTTATATTGCAGCAAATAGGTGAAGACACTAAATGGGCTCAAATGATGCGGACAATAGTTAACTTCTGATAGAGCTGGGTATGACTCATTGCCTAAAAATGAACGAATCAAATCCAGTATCCCGTACGTCATTACCTAGATATTTTACTCAAATTGACAAAAAGTTAGAAAGTTATATTTTGTGATTTTTAACGATCTTTGTACTCATTACCTTTTGTAAATGGGCTTATGCTGTTAAAATCAAAGGTTCTACAAAAAAAAAATAAAGGTTGAAGTATTTTATATGATACCGCTTGGTATAGAAATTGCAACACCAACAAGAAGTGCAAGTTTATTGACAAAACTTGGCAGAAACGTATAACTATTTAAAGGTTGATCTATTATATTATATATATTTTGAATTAATAATAATTCAAAAATAAAGAACAAAAGAGCTTGTTTTACATACAGACATGTATTAAATCAAAAAATTAAGTTACTGCTACATGATGCTCTAACATTTTCTAATTTTAATTATTGTAATTCTGTTTACCATCCATGTATACTTGCTGTAGTTGTTAAGAGAATATAGTGGGTTTAGAATTCATTTTTACATTATATTTTCGGTATAACGGAATTTAGTTTTATTGTTACTAGAAGTAGTAAGAGTGCCAGCACCTGAATTTGGCAACTCAGGTGTCATGCGTTCTAAAACAATGTCCGTCAAGTACAGTGTAAGGTACAAGGTACCTTTTCGGCATGTTCCCGAGTCACCATTCACCGTTAAAAAATAATTAGCGATGCTTCACCCTTTATGTTGAGGGAGTGCAGTAAGAAGGCCATGGGATAATTAACAACGTATCACTCTTTGCAGCTAGGAGCTGTAGTAACAAAGCTATGAAACATTTTATACACATTTTCCTACACTTAAGTCTTTTGTGGTTATGACAATTAATTAATTAATTTCGGTAGGTGGTCAGTGTCCTCTTGCTGTATGATATCCCAACCAACCTACAATTGATGCTGAAGAACCTCCAGTATTCGCTCTCAGTTCTCTTCCCATAATGTCACACACCTGTCCAATTGGCGAGAGGCTTCTTCGAACTGGTTTCGAGAAGTTCTTATTACGTAGAAGGGAACATTATCCTACTGAAAAGGGGGATCCTCATGCTGGTGAAGATATGGAAAAATGCCAGTTCATCAACGTAACTCTACGCGTTCATGGTTCCTGGAATGAATACCAACTGGGACCCACCTGAGAACCCATATCTTGTAGCATTCCATACTATAATTTCTATGGCTCAGCGCATACACCTTTCAATGGCAAATTGAATACCGCGACATTCTGCATGTCTTCGTGTGATTCTTAGGTAGTGATCATGCATTCCTGCATAATATCCAGATTCGTCACTAAACACCACCCTACGTCACTCCGTGTTCCAGTATAATCGCAAGCTACACCATTCCGAAGGTTGCTACGGATTCTGAGTTATAAACGATAACAAGATGTGGTCAGTAGGATTGTAAGCCAAATGCCCTGATCCAATGATAAATGGCTCGAAGAATCACAAGACAAATTTCACTACCTAATCATATAGATTAGCAATTGAACTAGTATTGGATAAATGGTCGTTTAGTACCATTTTTTTGGCCTCCCTAATTCATGACTGGTAGTGGATTGGCTCCAATTGATGTGATTTCCAATTTCCCTGAATGAGAAATCACCGTCACCGAAATTAACAATTCGACCTTTGAAGAATACCCAACGTTAACAAAGTATTATAAACGATACAAGTAAATGAATAAACAAATAAATTAAATAGAAAGCGGTTAGTATAGGAAGCTAATAAAATGTGGTTTTAAAATCCAATATTTTACGATTTTTGTAGTAATATTCTTATGCCGTTTCCATATTTACCACAGGATGAGTTATCTAAATTATCTAAAAAGATTTGGAACAAATATTTCTATGTCAAATACCTTTGGAAGATGATAAATATTTTATGTAATCTTATTTTAATTATCAAATCTTAATATCTGAGAATTATAGTGTTTTATCTGAACCACTTTAAGTTCGTAAGAGCTTGTAATTACACAGCGTGCTCAAAGCTGTCTTTCCGCTCTTCTAATTTATTTTAATTAAGGTATTAAAAGCTTTTCCGAGACTTAGCATTAGACGTCAAATAAAACCTTTAAAATAATTCAATTACTTCATCCATCTAATTTAATTTTTCCCGTACTTCTGTGCTCTACATTTCGTTAAGCGATGCGCTCATGCAAGTAATTATTTTTTTTTTAATATTCATTCGATACAAATTCTAATCTTAGCGTCCGGAACGGCAATTTCGTTAACTATGCATTAGAAACTTAATTCTATCCGTAACTAATAGGACAACACATCCTGTACCAGATACCTACTGAAAATAAATAACCGAAAACGTAAAGAGAAGATTATGAAAAAGACATAATTTCGTCCGTCCAGAGGCAAGTCCGTAGGCCAGGGAATAAGTTCAATTTCGACGGAAGAACGAAGGCATCTGGCAAGCGCGGTCGGTTGTTGTAACCCCCGAGGTAATTACATAAATTAATACTAGGTGGCACGCGCTTGGCTCTCCTCAGAACGTATCATCATAATCGCCACGCTACACGATCAACATTACGATGACGACGATCGTTTTTGAGATCGGGAGGAGATTAAGAGGAAATGGTGGGTCGTAAAATGTGGATTTGGGAGAAAGGTCGTTCGAAAAGTAAACGTTGGAAAGAAATATTGGAAATGTAGCTTAAGGCAAGAGTATCCGAACGATTTACAATTACTCATTTCATCATGCTTCTTTTAAGAAAAAGTTTCAGAAGCCTTTCGATGTACACTACCGTCTATATTAGTTCGGACACCCAGCAAAATGTTGTAAACTCTACTAAAACAGACTATAATTGCTTTTAAATATTTACATATTTTTAAATCAGGTCCTTTATGAAGTTTATTCTTTATTAATTGTACAGGCACACCGAAGAGTATCGATTAGAGAATGAAAACCTACTATATTCTATGTCCCAGTATAGTAATTTCCAGAATAATCCTCATCGCCACAAATAGGATTATTTTTGGGACAATATTGCAGGTAATAAATTTACAATAGTCTTTGACGTGGGAGCAGGCCGCCAGAAAGTGTATTGCGTACTGATAAATGTCTTAGTTTCTAAATAAACCTGCTTATGCGTGCGTTAATGCGTATCCTTTTGTGTGAACCTGATTAAAGTTATTAAAATGCCGGGAGGAAAACCGACAAGTTTAGAAAAGCGCTCTGTAATTGTTGCTTAAATTTCCGAAAAAAAACATGTTAATAAATCGGCTATAAGTGATATCATTCCGAGACATCAACGCACGGGCAGTTTAAGAGATCGGGTACGTTCAGGTGGTGAGAGAATAACAAATCACGCCGACAATGAGTGTATGAAATTGCTGAGCAAACAAAAACGGCACTATGGTCTGATGAGTCAAAGTTTGAGGTGTTCGAAGAATCACGACGCCTTTTTGTAAGAAGAACGAAAGGCCAGAGAATGTACCAGGATTGTGTAATGCCAATTGTCAAGCAAGGAAGAAGTTCTGTGTTTGTTTGTGGATGTTTTTCCTACGCTGGTACAGGGAACTTTGAAAGCGAATCGAAGGTATTTTGCGAAAATAGGGTTATTTAGAAATACTGCAAGAAAATGTAATACCATCGAGTCAACGTCTAATAGGTGACAAAGACCCCAAATGCTCAGCAGTGATATCTAAAGATGTCTTAAAAGAAGAACGAGCCTCGATCTAAACCCCATCGAACTGTTATGGGATGAATTGGACAGGAGGGTCCGAAATGTATGCCCTACCTCCGTAGGCCACCTGTGAAACATTTTACAAGAGGAGTGGACTAATATGCCAAATAGAGTCCTTGAAAAACTTTGCGCAAAGGGGCGTTTCTTTGATGAAGTTTTTGTTTATTTTTCGTTGGAATTACTTTTATAATTTAATTTGAATCGCTATTAATAAAATGCAATAAAAATTTTAAGTTTTGGAAAAATGAGGGAATATTTTCTCGTTTTTTCTTTAATTTGTTTGCGTGTCCGAACTAATATGGTAATGTATACTATGGATAATGAAATGATAATTTTTGTAACAAGAGCTACCTTTCTATTTTTCAACATAGAATGAAGTTAGAATAATAGAAAGCCAAAAATGATTGATTTCACTAAATCACGAACTCTAACTCAGTACTAGAACATTTACAAGCTTTCATTCTAAATTAATCCATTAGTGCATGTGTAAAAAAGACGTATTCTGTTTTTAATATTTTACTTTTAATATATATAATACTGTTTTATTTTTGACATTTTCCAATGACAGTATGTAGATTTTGTTTTACAAAACGACCGTCTATAGAGAACACTGTATAAACGTTATTTACAATAGTTACATATAAAATAAATATACAATAAATCTCTTACTTAACATGACAAATGACAGAGGCGGATGTTTTTGCGGTCGCCGTATGTGAAATAATATTCCCGGGTCTCTGACCGCGTATGTTGTTGGTTCTCAAAGGGAGCGTTTCGATAAGCTCGACGTTTCGACGAGATTCTACCTTTCTTCTAGCGATCTGAGTTAAACTTTCATCTCCCATCTCTAGACGAACGAAAGCGGCCAGAAGAAGATGAATTAGATCTCGTCAAAACGTCGACCTGGTCGAAAATTAGTAGAACTTGTCCAACAGCACACGCGGCCAGAAACCCGAGAATATAGTTCCATATATACAGTCCCTTAAATGAATTAAATAAAAATTAATAAATTTAAGCTTTTGTGTGTTTCTAACCTGATTTACAAATTCAAGTATAAAATTCGTGAATGGTGTTTGCAATTCCTATCTAAATACGTTCCATAGAAAGAAGAAATCTAAGAAATTGAGAAAGTGCTACTTAATGACCTCTGGCCTATTATTATATGGGTAGAAATAAGATTCAAAGGCATAGTAATTCGTAGAATATTATTTGGATCGGCTACTATTGTAGAAAGAATCTTGATCTGTTTATGTAACAACGTTTTTCCCCTGTTTACGTGCTAGTGTTGCACTTTAAGTTATTGCTTGTATGCGCTTTATATTTTCTCGTTATGGGTAAAAAAAGAACATACCACATGAGGAAAAACTGCGTACTGAGCCATTGTTGGGTACAGGAGTGTATTCTCAACGCACAATTGCAAAGAAGGAATAAGTATCCCGACAAACAGTGTAGCGAATCGTCGATTTAATGAAAAAAAAGATACCCACTACAAGTACCGGAAGAGCGTGTTGCGATAAGAAAGGTATCACTGCAATCGAGATGATCGATTCATCCTGCGACTAGCAACTAAAAACTGCGCTTTATCCGCCAAAAAAATAGGACATGTAATGTCTCAACATGCAGACACTCCATGAAAGCTAAGATTAACATCGATGATGGAGCGAGCACGTTATGAATGGGCAAAACGTCATCAACATTACACAATTGAAGATTGGCTGAAGGTAAGGCGAAATAACTTAAATTAATATGTAAATCAAGCAAAATGTTTTTGTTTGAACAATATCCTTTCGTTAAAGACTGTATTCGACAATGAATCAAAACTAGAAGCCAAGACCGAAAGAGCTCAATTTGTTAGACGACATCCGTCTGTACGGTTTGGTGAAACTAGTGTACTAAAAACGGTGAAACACCCTCCGTCAGTGGTATGGCTTTCTATATCAGTCAAGGGTCCTGGACCACTCTATTTTGCCAAGCCACCATGAATCACCACCAGTATCAGCATGTATTGGAGGATGTTTTGATGCCATATATCAATTTAGATCCGAATGAAGGCTCTTACACATTCATGCACGGTAAGGCACCACACCACATGGCCAAATCCATCCAAGATTTTTTTGGAAACGCACGCCCTTCCAGTGTTACCTTGGCCGGGAAATTCTTCCGGCCTCAATGCAATTGAGAACGCGTGGAGCGTTCTAAAATCACGCGTATATTTGAGAAGAAACACTACAAGAAAGCAGTTAGTAAGAAATATCGAGGATATGTGGCAAAATAAACGTTACAATTAGACATACCAGTAACGCTAGCATAGACAGTATGCCAAGTATAAACAGTTCTGAATAAACTTATGCTTACACAATACATTTTTCATTATATATTTTAACAAAGTCGCTATTTTGGCAAGTGACCCTAATAATTTGGGCAGGGACTGTGTATATATATATATATATATATATATATATGCTACAAATTCAAAAACGTTTGAAAGTTTGAGAGAAATGCGTAAGGGCGGTACTATAAGGCACATAAACAGGTACGTGTTGTTGTTATACCAAAATACTCTACCAGCATGTAGTTTCACCCAATTTGAATCTACGTGTTGCCAGTGTTTATATGTCGGTGTATTTTCTATCAGAGCTCCTTACTCTTCTATCAAATACGCATAACCATAAAACTTTTGCATGGTGTTACAGAGTTCAGCAAAAACCAAAGGATATAAATTATTTTTTTAGATGTTATGTAAGTTGTACAAAGTAGCGCTGAAATAAAACATGACATATTAGATAAAACGATAAATTGCTATCATCCTACAACGTTAGGTACATAAAATATTACGGCATAAAAGCAATTCCTACTTTATCTACCCCTTAAAATCTACTGTTCAAATTTCATTGAGGACATTAAACTAATAATTTATGCCTTCCTTTCTCATGCATACGCACAGGCTTTTCAAAATGTTTAAAATCGATTATATCTGCTCGCCTGCCGACATAAGGTAAACGTCGTTTCGCCCAAAAAAGACGAGGAATTACGTGCAACCACTTCGGAAAAAATCTGAAACAGTCAGACATGTGCACCCACATGTCGTTTTCTATCGGACGTATCTAGATAGTCGAGACTACGTAAGAAAAACAAAAGGTAACGCGGAATAATTACTAGGAAGAAGAGGTTGGCGGGTCTGTCGATGGCCGACCGGTGGCTTCCAGCTGTCCCGCCACGTGTTTCCGGACCTTGCATAGCTGCAGCGCCTTCGAACGGCAGGTGCATACACTAATCTTTCGATGTTTTTTTGATGAGATAGTTGTTTTCTTTTGTTTTGTCGCTCTATGTTCTCTGTTTTATACGCTGCTTTTATAGACAATATCAAAAGTATGTATATGGTAAGAAAAGTAAATGTAAAAAATAATCTAAAAATCTATAGATTAGTAAAATAGATATCGGAAAACAATTTGCGTCCGCAAGCAGTATTAATAGATTTTTTGGAATAAGGTGTTATTATTGGTACCAAATCACGAGATTATGTATCGTGGGCAAAGTTTTGTATCATCGTATTGTTCCTAAAGATGATATGGTAATACCACGGTTATTGGTAATCACAGAATTGTCTTCAAATTTTTATCATTCGCTTGAAGTCAGATATTCCGCAAACTGAACTTGTTTATCCTTTTTATCATATTTCTTGGTTATTGTCTACAAATATCAAAATCTGGTTATGTTCTGATAACGCATTTGATTAAATGATTCCACACACCTGTATTAAATATGTTCTTGAGATAAGATTCCAGTTATCTATAGTTATCACTTAGCCGGATTTCTTTTGCCTAGAGAAAACTCTATGAGGGACTTGTGTGTTACCTTTGATTCAAAGCTGGCCTTTGCTAAGCATATATCTAGTATTTGTTCATCGGCTTTGCGTATGTTGGGTTTCATCATACGTGTTACACAACATTTTCGTCTATAACAGCCATTCTCTATCTATATTTTGCTTTTGTTCGGTTTCGTCTGGAATATACATCAGTGGTTTGGTCACCTATATACACCCGTGAGATGTATCTTCTGGAACAGATTCAGAGAAGGTATTTAAAGTTTTTATACTTATTTTTTTTATTTAATTTTACTAAAAGCTCTACAATTATTTTTAAATTCTTTAACTTTTGATATAATATGACAATTGTTGTTGTAGGTGCCTTGCGAGAGAAAATACTTGATTGATCAACACGCTAATACTCCAGCACATATTGCAAAATGTGAAAAACTAAAGCGGTCCGCATGTGTGCAGCAATCTATATATCAATGTGTAGCATCAACTTCACGCGTCTCAGAACAAGAAGAATATAATACGGATCTGTGTAATGCATTAATTTCGTCTAATATACCATTAGCAAGATTAAACAATGTTAATTTGAAATCATTTCTGCAAAAATATTGCAAACATAATATATCTGACGAAAGTACCTTACGAAAAAATTATGTCACATCCTGTTACTCGCAATCCACGGCAGAAGTTTAACAATTGGTAGGGAATAATTTTATTTATATCATGGTAGATGAAAGTACGGATAAGTGTGGCCGTTACATTGCCTATTTGTTAATAGGAATTCTTCATGAAGATATTGTAGGTAAATCATATTTAATTTATTGTAAAGAACTTCAAAAAACAAATAATGTGACAATTGCCCAATTCGTCCAAGAAGGTTTATCAAATTTCTTTTTACCTGGAAGTATACCTTGTGAAAAAAATTTACTAATATTGTCTCACGCTGCACCATATATTATAAAAGCCACGCAAATTTTAAAAATTTTTTATAGTAACATTATTCATACCACTTGTTTAGCTCATGGGTTCAAACATGTAGCCAAAGACATTAAGAATCAATTTCCTTTGATTAATGATTTAATTACCAATGTCAAACAAGTATTTTTAAAAGCACCTTTACGAATCCAATTTTATGAGCGATTTCCCGGTGCTAAGATGCCTCCTGAACCGATTACTAAGAGATGGGGTACATGGTTAGACGCTGCAATTTTTTACGCCGATAACTTTGAAGGAATCAAAAATGTAATTCTTGAAATCACTGCTGACTGCATTGCTCTAGAAAACTGTAAAAATATAGTAACATCAACAGAATTGCTACAATTGCTTTTGTATATTAAGTCAAATTATAGCTTCATTTCAAGTTCCATTCATAAACTAGAAACGCAAGGGATGTTGCTCTCAGAATCAGTAGAAATAGTAGACGAATTTGATATGCTATCTAAGAATTTTAAGGGTACAATAAGTAATTCTATATACGATAAATGTAAAAAAGTGATAAATAAAAATGCGAGGTATTTGAAATTGAAGAAAGTTAAGAAAATTTTAGAAGGTGAAACAGTAAACGATTTCGATTTTAGTTTTAGTTTAGAATGTACTGCAAAGTTACAAAATCCACCAATTACATCTGTGGATGTTGGAAGAAGCTTTTCTATGTCGAAACATATGTATTCTGATAGAAGACAAAACTTTCCTTTACACAATTTTGAAAAACATTTAATTATAAATTGGTTTAGAAATATGTTGTAAAAACATGTTGTGCAATAAAGTTAATGTTTAAATTTCTGCTCTTATTTATTTTATGTAAAAATTTGCATGTTGTCGCAATTTGTTTGCATATATGCCCCAGGTTTATGCATTTTTTCTCAAAAATCGACGCATATATATGCGCATATATTCCAGTTTCCCTTTGCATGTATTCCGGTCTCTACTTATGAGTAATAAATTTTACCGTGGCGTATCTCAAAAACCAGAGCTGCTAGGAACAACTGCCAGTTAGTTTGGAACGAACATATCGGATAAGCCCGAAATCAGTTCGTATTTGGTAAGGATTATGATGGAAGATTATTTTGTTGGGGGCGGTGTTATCGAAGCATACGCTTTTATATTGAATATAGCATCTATCTTTGGGATAGTTGCCCAATAGAAATATTATCTTCCGCAATAAAATCTTCAACTGCTCTAGTTGTCTTATACGTTTAGTGTAATAAGATTTCCGATTATAAGAACTATAAGTACACCATTAGCTAATATAAGTTAGTTGCAAGTTAGATAATGAGTCGATTTGTATGATATGGATATGAAGTGAAAACAGAAACGAAACATTTCAAACAGACTAAAGGATCTAAAGCTGTTATTCATTCGGCGATTGAGAAACATCGGTAAGCAAGAAGAAATACTGATCGTTTTTGCTGGAAGAGATCAAGAGTAAATACTATTTATTACTGTGTTAATCAGTAAACGAAATCCGCAGCTTACAGCACCCTAAATATTTACGAATATTAATAGGGGTAGTAAAAATATTGTATCGGTATCCACATTCAAGAAGAAACATCGCTTGTAGAAAACCGTTACTTTGTAAGAAACATAAAAGAAAGCAAGAATTTCAAAAGTTAATAAAGGTTTGGAATATCGAAGTTAGACCAAAAGGGCAATGAATCCAAATTCGAAGATTTTTGGTAATATATAGTGAATTTTTGTTCGAAGGATATCCAAGGAAAAGATGTTACAAGCTCTTTTGCCATCTGTTAAACATGGAACAACGTTGGTAATTTAATTAGGGATACTTTTCTCTGAGTGTTGTCGGAAATTTGATAAGATTTGAATGAATATTAAAAAATTATCAGTGTAAGGAGATAGTGGAATAGCATATGATTCTATTTGGTTTACTGTTGGCCAAGGACAACACTAAACGCTCTATGAACCTCCGAACAGAAAGTCGTCAAAAATATGGTCTGGTTACCACAATCATTGGACCTCAATCGTTTACAGAAATTGTGCGATAAGCTAAACAGAAAAATACGTCATGTTGATTATTCAATATGAATTTGGCAGGGATTCCACGGTTTCAACATTGTCTAAACTGTAAGTTCCGCGCGTGAAACGAAGAAGTTCCATCTCACTAATCAAATTCTCGTTTTATTCGAAAATTACTACGGAGGTAACAGTATACCTACACAAAGATGAGGGGTTTTCATTGATATTTGATGTTGTTTACGAGCCTTTTCCACCCATCGAACACGCGAGACCGTACTAAATCTATCCCACAAAACAATATGTAGTGCTTAATATCGACATACAATTGCGCCTCGGACATGCTCAACGACCCTTCAACGGGCGTGCCATTTAACAAGATGCGTTAACTGTCCGTAACGCGACCATAAAACGTATAGGTACTACGTGGAAGGCGTCGAATGCCTTGGTCCGCTTTATTGGACGCTTAGGTATTTGGGTTGAACGCTTCGGAATTGTCTGTGCGTGAAACATGGTAATAAGAGCAGCAGAAGTGACAGCAACCCCTCTAAATATTCACGTTAACCGTTTTAGGGCCCTTATCTATCTCAGCGTCCCCAGTTATTCACGATGAATTTATTTTTAGATATGTTTAATATTATTTCGTGACATAATTTTGTAACGCCAAACGCTTAAATTTCTGAAACTATGAGTTTCCATATTTTGTGTCTATTATTAGTGCTTAATGAGGGCAACGAGAAACCAGGAAAGTACTGAGAGAGGTTTTCTAATTAAAAGAACCTTGATATACATAGGTAGTGATTGTGTTAAATGCCCATTTAAAAACTAATAAAACTGTACAATACATGTATATTAGTAATATCTTTGCGCACATTTGATGTCTCTATAATGCATTCATCTTATTATCATAATTCTATGAATTGTTATTGCCAATGCCGTCTTCTGTTTCCTATGAACGATAGAATATAAATATTATACAGACATAATCTGAGCAAAGTCAACGGTTATAATACGCATGTGCGCCTCCCGTTATTTATTTCGCTGCAGTATTTGCCTACAATCAGTCTATCAGTTATTCGTCGTATACAATGCTTTACTGTTGCCCTTGGACATCATGGTTATAGCTACAGTAGTGGGACGTAGGATTGAAGATACCTCGCCGTCGTTTTTTCTTAGATTATGTTTGTATATATATATATTTAATTTTCTTATTATTACTAATGCTAAATTTGATTTAATTAGTTTGTGAAATTAAAAATTCCACGGTTCCTGGTAAGATTTGAACCTACAGCTCCTGTTCTATAGGCAATCGTATATTCTAGTTACACCACGGGAGCCACAAATTGAGGAATGAAATCTAAGACGATTGTCTTTTAAGTTTTACATATAGAGCTGGAATAAAACAGTAGATAGCTTTTAAAGACTTCCTCTTCATGCGTTCGAATCACCTTTGGAAGCAGTTATTCCACTCGTTTATTGCTACAGTCAAAATTGCGTTTTCGAAGACATCGACTATTCTGACTCTGACTGGAACCCTTAACCACGTCAGTTCTTAATTTTCGGAAGGGTAAAGAAGTCGTCGGAACCCGACTGTACAGAGGGTGGCCTAATAATTCACTGTTTGGTTGCGTTAAGTATTCAATGGTCTTGCACGCTATGCGCGAACTTGCATTGTCGAGGTTGGTTTTTCGAAGCTCACGCTACATGACCTGCTTTCGTTATAAATGTTGCGACTTTTTCAACTAACTTGTCAATTTTGACAATTCGTTGTAGCTGTGTAGTGCTGTAGATACAACATTACACGTACTGCACTGAAACTTTGGATTTAGGTTAATTAAAGATGGAGGGTAAGTTTTACATCTTTCATTAAACGTGAAGCCTTAGTTATACAATTGTTCAGAATAGTTCGTATCGCAATCAAGTACGTGTATAGTTTGTGTCAGATATCTCGTATAGTGTTACAAATAAAAGTCTTCCACCGAAACCATTGCTCTTACATATACGATTTTTCTGGACTTTCCCATATATTAACAACATGTCCACCTTCTCCTTATGGGTAAACATAAAGCGAGTAGTATACTATATAAATTTCACCAAGAATAAGCAAAACAAACCTATCAAGAACGTACTGATACTATTATTTTGTACAAAACTTACTTTGTAAATAAATTAAATTATAAAATAAGATAATAATTAAAAAGCAAACCCCATTAGTATAAAAGAAGTTATTGTTCTAAATCAAAAGAAATGTCAATGTAAAAGGGCATTAACAAAAAATATATTTTTTTCTTACAAAACGTAAAAGAACATCAGAAAATAATTGTATTTAAGGAAGAATCTTCACATTAAAAGATTTTTTCAACGGCGTAATAAAAACGGTTGCTAAGAAAATAATTTCATGAGGTTGCGCTGCCCAGCGGCGTGCAATTTTTTCGTATTTTTGCCTTGATTTTGAGTGTTGTTCAAAACAAATGTAACACCTTTAAGAGAATTTAATTTTCTTCAGTATATTGCGAGATAAACGCAGTTCTTATGATAAATCGATTACCTACATAATACGCAGCAATGTACAAGGTATATTCAGAAAGTATGTTTCAATCCCAGTTCTCACCGCGATGACGTTAGCGTCGCGACTTTATGCGGTTATCTTCTTTCTGCGAGATTGACGTTATCTTTTTGATGGCGCTGTGTATTTTGATTGTTGCGTAGAGAGTCTTTATAGTATACAAGATAATTGAAAATCCCATCTCGTACAAAATTAGATATACCCCTCGTTTTCTGGATGCAACGATTGTAAAATCTGCTGAAATTCACTGTCAAATTTACAAAGTCCGGGGACTAAATCATATGAGGTATGGACGAGACAATTTAATGAAAGGCCTTGAATCCTTCAATCAAAAAAGAATTAAAGAATAAAGACGTAAAGAAAATTGCAATCCATTGCTCTAGAGGCAAATTTTCGTCAACAAATACAAAATCTAAATCTTCACTACCTAGTTAAGGTATTGTTTTCTAGGGATTTTGTCAACGTGTCTTTACTAATCGATTCAAAAATCATGTGCATAGCTTTCTAAGGGCAGATAAAGTGTTACGAGAATTTAACATCACGAAGGGAGATAATTATCAATTAACTAATCGAGAACCGTTTAGAAAACTGCGTCGTACAATATAGAAAATAGCAAAAAGCCGTACCCCGCCACGCTATCTTTTTATTGTCATTCATGACAATGCCCATCCACATATTGTGAACGTAACAAAACAACTCTTACCGAAGTTTGAGTGGAACGAATTTGATTGATCGCTTTATAGCCCAAACCTTGCATCTAGCTACTTTCGTCTGTTTTTACCCCACACTCAGAGAAGTGTTTTCTTACATCAAGAAAATAGATTTTCTCGCAAAAATCTGTATCTATTCAAGTAAATAGTTTTTCTTCAAAACTAAATAAATATTTAATATAAGAAAATAATATTCTTGAAATTATACTTGCATCAAATAAATATTTTCTTGGGGTTAGAAAATCAAATAAATGCAAATCAGAAAAATACTTTTTCGAAGTAAATCATTTAGTCTTAAGTTAAGAAAATGTTAATGAAAATGCAGATTAAATGTAGGTTTAACACAGTAGTTATTATCTCCCCTATTCGCTCAGTGGTAGTCAGGTGGAATACAAAAATTGAGAACAAGAATAAATCGAGTTCGCTCCTCGACACGGACAGTTTCACTAATTAAAAAAATATAGGCAACACGTCCGTCCAGCACACACCACAAATCATCGAAGATGTATGGAGTTAGTCTCGCAAATATATACCAACTTTTCTCGGGCTTTTTATACCCCGAAGACTGCCGAAACGTCAAACATAAGTGGGACGATTATACACAAACGATGTACGAAAATAGCCCAAACAACAAAAACAACTTCTATAATTAATAAATGTTTTCAAATCTTCTGCAAGATTTTCTTGAGTCAAGTTGACAAATTTCTTAAGCAATACATACTATTGTTTCATTACAAATATACAATTCTCTTTAGCGGCGAAAAAATTCGGAGAAGATATTTCTATTGATTTGATGCAACAATTCTATTGTGGATAATTCAAACGATTATTTTCTTGGATGAAGGCTGACAGTCTTGATACAACCAAACGTTTCTCTGCGTGCATAAATATTTCTTTCTATGCCGCAATGTTCGTTGATAATGAAAGAATCTGTTACAAAATGAGTGATATTGCAGACGGCATCCTTTTATGATGAGTGGATACAGAAAATGATGCCACTCTGCGTCAAATATCTCGATCATGGTGGTAACTGCAAAAATATTTTAAGGTATGTACTATACGATGCAATAATTTTTTTTCAAAGTATATTGCGGGCTCTTTTTATTCTTTTGACACTTGCGCATAATACGCAATTATATCTGACGTATGCAAGAGAGAGATCAAAGCCACTCCGGGTTTTATCTCGATTAATGTACATTTCGCTTTAAAATCCCAGCAGAGATATGTCTTTCTGACACCGTATGAATTACACTGTACACGGCGTATATAGACAGTATGTTTCATATTCATTTTCCCACGTGTTTACTCAAAAACTAATGCAAATAAAAAGGAGGATTATATGCTATTCATACCGAAGCCACAATGCCAGTATTTTGTGTACAATATAGTTTCAATTTTACTACTTGTTATCCACATTACTTTGTGAATAAATATATGGTAGGTAGATGTGATCTCATACATACGTCGTACCTATTTCAGAGGTTAATAGTTTGAAAGTAATGTACAAGTAAGTAGTAAAGAAACCAATCCACCTAATACTTGCACAATGCTGATTCACGTAGCAATCTTTTTCCAAAAGTGTAGGTAATCATACATAAGGTTAACGCTAAAGTTTACATAGAATTCACAAATCTGTCAGTTCAAGAATCAGATGTCTACCGTGCATTGAAACAGTTAAAAAATAAACACACAATGGGACATGACAACTTACTCAGCTTCCTACTTAGAGATTGCGCAAATGTTTTTGCTAAACCATTATGCCATCTATTTAACTCATCTTTAACAATTAGTATTTTTCCAAATTGCAGGAAGACAACTAAAATCATTCCTATTCATCAAAAAAGAAGTTGTAGTTCTATTGAAAATTATCGCCCAATAGCGATCATTAATAACTTTGCTAAAGCATTTGAAATATCTCTTTATCATTGTATATACCCACAAATCCGACCATCCCTATTAGAATATCAGCGTGGTTTCGTGAAGAACCGATCAACACTTACCAACTCGGAATGTTTAGACATTAACGAACAAGTCGATGTCGTATATATAGACTTCTCTAAAGTTTTTGATCATATTGATTACGGGTTATTGCTGGATAAACTTGCAGCCCTTGGGTTTGCTCCACGTCTAACATCACTGTTCCACACGTACCTCTTAAATAGAAAACAGTATATGTGTTGTAATGGCTATAAGTCAGACTCCTTTATACCTACCTCAGGAGTTCTTCAGTTGCTCAGCTCTTCTATTGTACATTAATGATCTTTGTGTTATCTTGAAATGTGCAAAGTTGTTATTTGTAGATAATCTGAAACTGTATTATCGGATTCAAACAAATGAAGGCTGCACGTTTCTGCAACAACAAATCACTGCTCTCTCCCTATGGTGTTCTTCGAACAAAGTAGACATGAATGTGTCCAAGTGTAATATCCTCACATACACTCGTAAAACTAACCCGATTATGATGGATTATCGTTTAAACAACATCCCTATAAATCGATATCACATTCGATGTTAAATTATCCTTTCATCTTCATATTTTAAATATCGTCAAATCCTCTCTAAAGACCCTAGGATTCATTATAAGAAATAGCCGGTCGTTCAACTCTCCGGAACCAATAACCATGCTCTATTTTGCATTTGTACGCTCTAAGCTGGAATACGGGTCACTAATATGCTCACCCATTTATGTAATGCATATTAATATGTTGGAAGCTGTTCAAGGAAAAATTTTAAAGTACTTGTATTTCAGACAAACTGGTTTGTATCCTTTTCAAGTACAGTCATGAGGTACTGTTGCAGACATTTGGTTTCATGTCACTACGTAGTCGAGGAAATCAAGCTGATATTAAGTTTCTCTACAAATTACTTCCTTCTAATATCTATGCATCTCAACTACTAGATAGGGTTCACTTTACAGCTCCCCAATACGCAAATCGTTTTTGTAACAGGTTTTATTGTCCTCAAGCAAAAATCAATACTCTTTTAAAATCTCCAATCCGACGAATATGTAGTGCGCTAGGTTATTGTAGAGAATTTAATCATTAAGCTATCTCTACAATTTGATTTTATGTATATTCATAGTTTATTTTTTGAATTTTTTGTAAATATCTCAACAAATTAGTTTTTCTTTGATTTTGTCCTGTAATTAGATATGTTTCTATTGAGAAAATAATTATTATTATTAATTATTATTATTATTGTTATTATTATTATTACAAATTTAACATTTTATAAGGAATCCCATTTAAAAAGAGTAAACTGGTGCGCACTTTCCATATAACCATACAACCCATAGACACCAAAACCCGTTAGCGGGTACGCTGATGTTGGTTAGACAATAATCTACAAAATTTTCAGATACCAACAGCTCTTATAGGACAGATTTCTCTTCGTATGCGATGTTTCAGTTGGTTACACTTTGACAAGTTAGAAATAATATACATTTTAATTTTCCTTAGTGTTACCAACGTTAAAATTGAATTAGTTTTTAACATTATTTAGAATCTTTTTATTTTTTTTAAGAACTAATTAAATATTGGCGTTTGTGATACAAAAAAGAAAAAATAAAAAGTATGGTTACAACCAACGGAAATAACATTATTAATTTAATAGAAATAATATAATACATATTCTTACACTTTTAACAATGTCCACATGTGTGAATAATATTTTGTAAGATTCTATTACCACCCCGTGTCCTTAGAAGGGCTACGTGTATTATACGCTTTTATACGCTTATTTCATACAGTGACGAAAGTTATCTACAGTTGCCCTAATAATTAATTTACAAATGTTACACGATATTTTAAATGTATCATTAGTATCTTTTACACCTAAAGCAATTAATTCGTCCGTCCATTTTTCAATAAAACTCCATTTATTGCTCTCGTTTTAACCGCTTAGCGCTTTACGGACGGATCCTAAATGATACGAACGTCTGTACCAATTCGAGCGCTTATGTCGTCCGTAATGACCAGCACGAGAGGTAATCAGCACATGTGTCGTCCGATCCGAATGTTGCTGGAATATTTGAGCGCAAGGTGCGACCGAAATAGAATTTTGACAGGTGCTTCTGTCCCGGAGGTATAATTATGAAACGACTTCCTCTTATCTTGACCACCGAAATCTCGTTTGTATACAAAATAATTTACGTTTGTACGAGGCATTTTATCTGTGAACGGCACGCGATGGAGCAACTGCCGTCCTGGAAATATACACCTAGGCGGATAGATAGATTCAAAAAAAAAAGAAGCTTACATTCATCGGAACGGTTCCTTTGAAAAAGATCTTGGTTGTAGTATAGGGTTTTGATTAAAATTTGAATAATTTCATGGACTAAGAATCTAAAAAAGACACTTAGCTTTTACTATTCACTAAGGTTGCAGAAACGGGTGCTTTCACAGTAGCGTACGGCTCGATTGCTATCAATATTAAATATAATGAATATAATTACTTACTACTTTAGTTTGATTGTGTTGTTGACGTAGTGGCGCAAAAATTCGCTGTAGTATTGTGTCATTAGCATGCCTTCCAGTGCTGACACAATCATATTCCTACGCCGAGGTGAAAATATGTTGGTGTATTTGGAAAAGTGCATTCTGTGTCTGATGATGCGCTGTTCGGGAATTTAAAAAGGTCGTTTGCATCATATTCGCTCTCTCTTGATTTTCAGTTAAACTCTTGTCTACGCTCAGTTTGAAAATCGGGATCCTTATATATAACAGCACACAATTTAACGGGTGTTAATATTGCTATAATATCTGTTAGATATCCTAACGATGATTTAAAATAATCTACTATACTCAGTGCTTCATGTAGTGACAGCTCGGTATTCCCCAATTTGGAAATAGTATCTAAAAGAATCCAATTATTTTCGGAAATTTACTCTATTTGAGTATGGATTTTGGTACTTACTGAAATTGTTTGGGTTTCTTGCGGATTTAAATTTAAGATACAAGGTGTAAAAATTTCTCATAATATAAAACTGCTTTAGGCCGCGTTTCCCATCTCGTCTTCGGCTGTTGTGGCTGTGGAATGCCCGGACAAACTTGTTTGAACTTAAATAAATTAATAAAAACTCTTTTGGTAGAAACTAGGCTGTGAAATGCCCGGACTAACTTGTTTGAACTGAAATAAATTAATAAAAACTCTTTTGGTAGAAACTATAAATTGATCTATTTTTGGATAATTGCTTCTAATAAATTCGGTTACAAGATGATCTGCATGGAGCAAACAGATTACATGAACTAATCGAGGATAAGATTATTTTAGTAACCTTCCAGCATTACAAGTTCGATTCCCAAAGATATTTTCTATAGCTTCTACTCCTTTTCGCGTTTGTCTTCTATAATATTCTACTTTGTACACATTTAAAATACAATTCGATCAATATGGCTTTATCTGATCCGTAATCGTGTTTCTCATCCGACGAAAATTATACTATAATATTAACCATACGCGTATGAATCCCGATTTCGGGTATGTCCAACCGCCTTCGAAATATATCATCGCCGCCAATGAATGCACAGTCGTTTCTGCAGACTTACTACTCATATAGGTTATAAGTATAAAATCGACAGATATACTTGTAATACTGTTACAAAGCGTATAATTGTTGAGGTTTAAGCAAATGTGACTCGTGGTTTTGAGGGAGTGAGAGGAAAAGAAAAGAAAGTTTATATTTTACGTTATCTTCTTGGGAACATAATAAAAATTCTTAATGGAGGTTTCACTATTAAATAATTGTAATTAAGGTCAAATGAAAAGCTCAGCTCCAAAATGAGTTTTCTGCAATTCGCATAATTTTCAGAAAATAGAAGAAGAAAATACTATGGAATAGCTAATACATTTCAGTAAAATTATAGATATCAGTAAATTAAAAAAAATAGGTGCTATTGACCTCAAAAATATTGTTCCCTTATATGAATAATACAATATGAAAACGATGATAGAGCTTAAATACGCTTTCATTATCTGCAATTCAACTTGTCCACAATAGTTATGTATGTTTTTTATATTTCGGAGAAATTCCATCAGTTTCAGTTTTCCCGAGACAGTTTTATATAAGCAATACTCATCGCCCAGATTTTCCAAAATATCAACATGAGATTTCATTTTCTTTGTAATATTTTGAGGTCGCCGCTAACTCAGTCTAAAGATAGACACATTTTCTGGCAAACATCGTGGCAGAGTTAATACTCATGCTATAATTCTTTTCGCTCTGCAGTTTCCTGCTGCTTTTTCGTTTGGGTGTGTATATTCGAAATATTTTCGTATCTTGTTTCATTTTATCTGGATATTCGTACAATTTTACCCGACAAATATGTAATACTTTTAGCAAAATATAATTGCATTGTAAGGATACCTGAAATTCTTTAAATTTAAATCATTATCGGAACAAAAAAAGAAATCTTAAGAAGTTTAAAACAAAATCGAAGAGTTTGGAATATTATTTACTTGATTTGTTGTTTTCTGTCGTTTACTTGTCACATTTTCCCTTCTTTTACAAGCTTCTTGATCACTGCCACAGACTACCTGCCCACATTTTATTTTCTCAATGAAAACCCAGTAATAGCAACTCACAAATCGTGTCAAAACTTGAATGACATTCACTCAACGCATCTAGCACGTAGCGTTTTCAAAGCCTCTGTCTTGTGGACTATATGTCTAGAGTAATGTTGATAGATATGACTTAGTTTTAAGAGCAGAACACCACCTTTAAGCCCAATGTTGAAGTTTTGGACAAACTGTATGTTGGAAATCTGTTCCTCAAATATGGTCAAAAGTTCAAATTAAACAGAAGATGATATTATACCATGATAATATATTTAATTTTCAAGATAAATCATATAAATAAAAAACACCAAAAACTTATATTAAAACGTGTACAACTTAAGAAAGTACTAAAGAATACCGTAGATTTGATAAAAAAGCAACTTTCTTTGCCAATACTAGCACCATGAAGGACATTTTCTGCGATTAATTTTCATATAATTTCCAATTTTTTGATTCTTCACTCAATTTGTTCCATTTTTACAAGTTAATCATTTCATTATCATATGTTCTATTATTCATTTCATAGTAGCTCAATTGGATTCATGCCTAACGGGGCCGAAGAAACCAGGTCCTGGTTTCTACTGCCTTTCTTTTTTCTCGCAGTTTTAAATAATCCTTACACAACTTGTGCGCAATGTGCCTTTGTATAATTTGTTTGGCATCAAAATCGTGCATGAATACAATTCTATCGCTACTTAATATGTCCCTGTACTGAAGAGCAATCCTAAGTTGTCACGGGACTGCCTCCATATTTGAATTCCGAACAAATCGATAGTGGATTGTCAGAAATTTTGACAAATAAAACATTTTTAAAATCGTCATACGCTCAATCCACATGTGCGTTTATCCATTGCAGCCGTTCTTGTTGTTTTCCACGGCATGTGCACTGTTAGCGTAGGTTGTACAAACATTCTGTATTAAAGAAACCATCGCAATATCTTACTACACTCATCTACAAATCTAAACTAATGCAATGTAAGCAATTATTGCATTCTTAGCGTATAATTTGCACTATCGCAAAAAATTAATATTGATATCTCAAATAGCAATTTTACAATTTTAGCCGACGATATTATGGATCGGGAGGTATTTCCCAAAAATATTTTTAATTTCGTGGCACACTGGATTAAACCGGAAGCAGATATGAACTTCCTTCCTTCAAATAGGTAAACCTATATATTTGTTAAACACTTATTTCAAAAATAATTTTAATGAAATCAAATACCATAAGTTTAAGGTGTACTAACTTTGGGAAATTATTTTTTTTGAAGCTAGAAGAGATTAGATAGTTATATTTTAGATAATCTCTGGTCTCTCTACGTTATGAATAGAAGTGTTAATTTACTAAATTTGAACTATTGGCAATTCACCAGTTTTAGTACTAATACTATTCATTACGATCATCATGCCGGGCAGCAAAATATTTTTATTCAAACTGGACACTCGGTTAAATTACGTGTGTACTGTGCTATTACGTAACATTATACGCGAAGCACTACGTGATCGTTTATACTATTTTCAGAATGTACCATACAAGCAAGTAATTGAAACTTTAAATTATTTTAACAGGGCTTTTACACGAGCTAAATATCCTGGTGTAAAAACATGCAAAGCACGCTTCTCTTATACGTACTAAACACCTGCATAATTATTATAATAACAAGCTTACTAGAGGATAATGAGCACGAGTAATGTGTGCATGTTATGTAAATGTTTTTTGTCTTAAACTGTTTCCAAGGGTCATGAAACGATGATAATTTAGATAGACTTTCGCGGAAACGTGCACTTCCTTCAAAAAAAATGTCTAAAACAGCACTTTTTAAAAAATTAGAACAGATTTTTTGATAGAGAATAGCTTTGACTGTTATATATCTTTTTCCGTTTTTAAAATCACAAAAATAATACCAACACTAGCTTTGAACTTTCAGTTATAATGAAAATAGTGCAACTTAACTATCTTCTATCTTCTGTTATTTGCAACAAAACATCCAATTTCCTTGAAACAACTGCATCTATAAATACTTCAGTACAACTTACCGTAAGTTTTCGCCTTACAACGCTTTACGCCGCAAATGCAGAACTTCAAGTTTCATTCCTTCCCACTCAACAACTTCCTGCCTGCATACATTACGAGGAAATTAACTAAATAAGTAACAAGGAAAGGGTAATCGTGCAAGATTTCGTGGAGTTGGTATGCTGCCTATAAACTTAGCGGAGGAGGATGGTTTTAACAGCGCAATAGAACTTTACTTGTGTTTCATTTGAAGCGAGCACTTTGAATAGTTTCATAATCTACGTATTGACGCGCTAATGCTTATTAAAATCCTCTTGCTTCTGTGTTATTCATAGATACATAGGTTACTGCGAAGACAATGAAATAACCGTCGAAATTTTTTTTATTTAAAATAAAGAAAAAATTATGGTTTTACATATCTCTTTTACAGCTTTACTGCTAAGAATAATGAAAGGAAACTACAAACTCTGCGACGAAAATGTACAACGAATACTTTAGCATACATCAATATATATATATATTGTAATTGGTGTCACAAAAATAACTTCCAAATTTCGTTTTTAAATAAATCAACGATGTTACAGAACTAAACTACTCGTAGCCTCTCTAAAATTTTTTAAAAAATAAGTTAATATCCACATCAGGATTGGAACCATCTGCATATCTTTGGGATCATCCTCAGTTTTGACTAAAATTAGGTATCTTAAAGAGAACAAAACCAAGAGTATCTCAGACTTTCATGGCCGTTTGACATAGTTGTAACGGTTGTCGGGTTCCGCCGTGTCACTAGGTTCTGTCCCTGACGTTTCGCGAACAACTGCAGTTCGCATTTTCAAAGGTACTGGGTTCGTGCACGTTGTTGCTGCTTTAAGTATGCTCCTCAGCTCCGCTGGATGGTTGCATGCATGCGCGGCGGATGCCAATAGCATGACCGGATGCGCGCAGTGCCGTTGTCCATATTCGGTTCAGTTTCAGCCCGTAGTCTCTGTTGATGTTATTAGGGTGTTTGTATATTTCAATGGCTTCCCTGTGTAATCGGCCATAGTAGTTCTTAGTTGATGTTAGAACTCTTGTATCTTCGAATCTAATCCTATGATTTGGGTCCAAATGGATATGATTTGTCTACTTGCACATTCCTGTCGTGTTCCTTCCTTCTGGTGTTGATCAAACGTCCTGTTGTGCCGATGTACACTTTCTCGCATGAGCGCGGTATGCTGTGCACCACGGGTGTTGATAAGGGATCCCCTCTTTCCTTGACCTGTCGTAATAAACTAGAAACTTTCCTTGTTGGAGTGAAAACCGTCCGGATGTTGAAACGCTTAAGCACTCGTTCTATCCTGTCTGTAGTGTTGTTAATATACGGTAGGTATGCTGTGCCCAACGTTTGTATTTCCCGATCAGTATTGTCCCTGGATCGCGGTTTACTCGTGATGGCACGGTTGATCACATCCTCAGGATAACCGTTACATCGCAGTGCTTGTCGCAGGTAGTCCAACTCCTCTTTCAGCTGTTCCTCACTATATACTCTGCGTGCTCGTTCTACCAGCGTGCGCACCACCGTATTCTTCTCGCCAGGGTGGTGGTTAGACTGGTTGTGTAGATAACAGTCGGTACGCGTAGGTTTCCTGAACACACTGGTTGTTGCCCGTGCTTGGTCCCTGTTGACACGAACGTCCAGAAAAGGTAATTCACCGTTATGTTCTAGCTCCATCGTGAACTGAATGTTAGGGTGTACTCCGTTCAGATGTTCAAGAAATCGGTCCAATTTATCTCTTCGGTGTGGCCAAACGACAAACGTGTCATCCACGTATCTCCACCTTACTTACTTCTGATTTAATCGTAAATGACTTACAACTGTAATTAAACAATTGCTTTTGAGTTGGTGTCAAAATACTCCAGATCGCTTCAGTGCCGGAAACTAAAAACGCTGATGTTTCATGGTGAAAAACACCAACAAAAAGGTGGTCGCGGCATTTGTTTCGATAGCAGGTCATGTAACAACAATTCCTCTAGAAGAGCAAAGAACTGTTACTGTCCATTGATATACCAGATAACCATTTGTGTGCTGTAGGTTACCGCTGATCTTCGAAGAACCAACCCCGTCGAACTATCTTCCACTAAGACAATACAAGTTCGCACACAGCATCCAAGACAATTGAATTTTTAACGCAACAAAGGATCGAAATGCAAGACCATCTTCGATAAATCTGGACCTTCCCGAAAATCAAAAACGGACTGCGTGGTCAAAGGTTCCAGTCATCAGAAGTAGCAATCGATGCCTTTAAAAACATTATTTTGACTGTACCAATAAACGAGTGGAATAACTGCTTCCAGAGTTGATTCGAGCGCATGCAAGAGTGCATTAATCTTCGTTGTGGATACTTCGAAAGACACTGAAGTCTTTAAAAGCTATCCACTACTTTATTCCAGTCCAATATGCAAAACTTAAAAAGCAACCCTCGTATTAAAAGCATCCAACTATTTTAATCATCTTAAAAAAATTATTACAAAAGATCTCTGAGATCGCAGTGACCACAAGCATCGGTGTCTAATCCCGATCCAACAATAATAATCGTAAAAGATTCTAGTGAGATATGACAAAAAATAAGCCGAGGTATACAGCCGAAAATATGGACTTATGTATAGCATCATTTCAACTTCTTTTCAGCGATCCTTCTTGTCCATCCATTTCTGGAAGTATAAGGGCACTGATTTGCATTGTTTAGCTTTAGAGTGGGTTAACATTATAATGAAAAAGTATAATTACAATGCCTGTAATAAATATCTCTACCCTCAGACTAATTATATCTACCTTCGTCAACTCCTTACTACTTAAAAAATTACAGTCAGAGGAAAGTAGGATGCCTATTGTCTAGAAGGATTACCTTATTTTCACATGAAATTCGATGGTATTTTCGTTGCTGAAGTTATATTTAGTAAACCGTAAAGTTTATCATTCGCTTACTAAATACAGACTGTTCTGAATAAATTCTTTGGTGTATAATGTGCAAATTGAATTGTAGGAATAAACTGTTTCACCTCTTTTTTCACTTATTCTTGGTCGTAATTTTATAGCGGTATCAATAAATTTGATAAGAACACACATTATTATTTGTACATATTGTAACAGCAATCTGGAGAATAATAATTGGTCCCAGATTTCTTCTGTGTATTTGTTATTTACTATCCGTTATACTAAAAAGAATACATTTATAAATATCTTTATCAACTGTAGTTATGATCGTGGAAAGTTTATGTTTCGCGTAAGTGTTCATATCACAAAATTGTAATAATATCCCCACTGTTTTCTTACACGTAGCTGAACGAAAATTTAATTTCGCGTGTGCACTATTTCGTTTGTTTTCCGCAGAAAAAAAGGAATAAAAACACTTCCGATGATAAACAGCTGCGAAAAAGGTAATTTTGCCATGTCAAGCGTTAATTTTCGATATAATGAACACGAAAGCTACCCGCAGCTGCCTTCGAACACCTTCGTCTCTGCGGAGTTCACAATAGTATACAGGATACGAATGCGTAGGTAAACCGTTCCGAGAAATAATAATACCTACAAAAGCTCTATTCTCAAAATGGCCAGGATAATGCAGCGTAGGGTTCGAAGGCGTGTTTGAAAAAGGGGACAAATAAGTGAGAAATTTCGAAATCGGAGTATTTCATTTTAGTACTCAACTGTAACAACACCTCGGGGTATATAGATAAGCGTGCTGTGATTGAAATTTATTACAAAAAGTGCAATCTATATTTGCTTTTAAAACAGGCAAGTCTATGCAAATACCACCAATGAAATTTAATTTTGGGTTTATTTTACAACTTTCGAAATTTTCACAAAAGTTGATTTCTCTTTCTACGTGCGTAGCATTCATTGAAAGTTAAGGAGGAGTGTTCGCCCTTAATAAGTAAACGTAACGGTTCTTATTAACAGAAAAGCAAATATTTTCCTCCACTTTTAGAATTAATTTAGGTTCCCAATTTCAATGCCCTCAGATACCTTTTTAATTTTTATTAGCATTAGTTCTTAGTAATTCTCATTAGAAAGATATAACCTTACAACTGCAATTTTAATATACAACAACCTATTTACAAATGTGACTTATCTAGAGCAAATATGGGCAACCTTTAACATGTTGCGGGGCAAACTTTAGCGCACAAACACATTCGCTGGTCCGTCTAAACCCCATATCACTCGATCTTCCTCATTTGGAGTGAGTATGAGTAAGTAGTGTAATATTTTTTTTAATTGGGTTTTTCAAAATGTCTCGCGGGCCGGATCAAATCTTACAGCGGGTCGGATCTGGCCCACAGGCCGATGGTTGCCCACATATGATCTAGAGTATACAGGGTCCCTTCTTGCCCTAAGTACGGTTGTACTTGTAAAAAATTTTCACTGCAATTCGTTGAATCACAAAATACAAACATAGCTATGAACCTCTGCCACACAGATGCGACTGTGGCAACCGGCTGCCCACAGGGTGGTGTATTGTCACCTGTGCTCTGGTGCCTGCTGGTGGATGACCTGCTTTCCGATCTTCGGGAGGCGGGTATATACACGCAGGGCTACGCCGATGATTTTACCGTCAAGGTCAATGGGAGGCTTGATATACGACAGGATGCAAGTCACATTCAGGCTCGTAGAAACATGGTGCCGAAAAGAAAGGTTAAATGCAAATTGTAGCAAAACAACTATGATACCGTTCACCTGGAAAAGGAAACCTCCCAACCTTCGGTGTCCATCTATCTTCGGTCCCAAAGTACTTGTATCAACAGAGGCTAAATATCTAAGTGTGATTTTGGACTCTAAACTGACGTACCAATCACACCGGGAATATGCGACAAACAAAGTCACAACGGCCTTTTGGGCCTACAACAAAAACGATAAAACGTGGGGCCTAAAATTAGCAATGGTTCACTGGCTGTGCACGGGAGTTATAGTACCTACTATAACTTATTCATCGCTAGTCTGGTGGCACAAAGTCAATCAAGTATACGCGGCCAAGGTCTTCAGCAAAGTCCAAATGATTGCTTGGCCTTGACGCCGATGGTTGACAGGTATCGATGATGACTGACAAAATTCGGATAGTATATAGCTTCGCAGGGGATATAATTTAATTATTCCCAGCAACAAGGCAAGAAAGGCATGTGCATGCAAATAGGGACGGAACGTCTCCCGCTGGTTTGCGGATGCCTCGAAAACCTCGAATGAACCGGATGGGGAGGCCATCGGTCTAGTGGTCTCCCCCTCCATCTTTCAAGCAGAAGTAATTGCAATCCAGATATGTGCGGAAAACTCTGTGGGCTGGGATTTTGAAGCGATGGAAATTATATTGGACAGGCAAGACGTGTTTAGGACACTACAAGCTGTCAGATTTGACTCCAAAGTGGTGTTGGGGTGCCATAGAAGGCTGCAACAACTGGTGGATCATTGCAGCGTTACCCTAGGATGAGTGCCAAGCCACTCGGGAATCAATGGGAACGAAATAGCAGCTTGCTAGCATGCGACTAGTAAACTCTCCTTGATGTAGAAAATGTGGGAGAGCATAGGAAGCTCGTGTACACCCTCTGGTCGACTGCCCGACAGTCTGTAGAAAAACACAGGTTCATCTTGAGGGTGCTCAGTTTGACGAATCCAAGTTAAGAAAATTACATCTTGAGCGGTTTATGGATTTGCTGTTAAGGTACAATCCGAGCGAGTGAACTAAAGTCACATGGGTGCACAATAGGCGAGCTAATGGCCGAGTTGCTCCTCGGGGTTAAAAGCCCCGCCAATGGCGACAAACAACTGTTACATATAAGACGTACCACAGACGGCTATATTCCAAAATTGTCAATAATTTCGCTATTTATTTAGTATTTATTAGTGAGAAATAATATGTTTTAAAATAAAGAAAAAATGTAATCAACCAGAAATTGATTATAATATGATGTGTACTATTATTTAAGCAACGCGTTACTTGACGTCGAACTTTCGAAAAGGTACACTAACATGAAAAGTAGATTCACGTACTTCTATATTCAGTTTGGCAAATAAGCGGAATTGTGAGAAGATGAGCGATAAATCTCGGGTGAGGAGTTTACATTTAAATAAATTTTACGTTCGTTGCTTTCGGTCGGTATTGAGTTCGACAACAATGTACTCACGTCTGCGTTCCGTACGCCGAGGCGAACGAGAAGATATAACGGTCCATACCTTATGCATTTGTTGTGCATGCATATTATATCGTAGCTAAATGTGCAGGAACAAGATATTTCACAATGGATCTAAGAAAATAAACAGATTTTTATGTAAATTTAACTTCATCCGTTGAATAAACGATTTGCGTATTGTTATGATTGAGACGCGTACTGGAGGAAGCTGGAAAATCTGCCGCGTATCCGCTTATGCATCGTTTTTCTTGAATGGATGTCAGAAACTTAATATTTACGCAAATGTAACCAAATTCAAATAGCTGGCTGTCCCGTAAGTCAGATTGGAGCTATATAAAAGGGATTTGTACAAATCTAAACAGAGATAAGTAAAATTTCCAGATTTGTAACATTGTGTACTTTCTTTTCTTTACATTAGCGATTTATCCGTACCTTTACTCTAAATAAAAGTATTCATACTTTCACACGCTTGGGGCGCTTTTGCTTTTTTAAATATTTACTCCTAAACGCAAGAAATTACAAGCTATTTTGTTTGCTGATTACATATACAGGGTTTTCTTGCATTCTAGCTGGCGCCTATCTCTGTTTATACAAATACTGCAAGAAAATATCAAACGTTAGCATTTTTTTCGCCGCTTTCTAATTTAATATTGATGCCAATTGCAAGAATACTGGAATTTGCACATTTTTTAATGAGACAGCACACGAGGGGCGTCTTTCAAGTTATGGATACAGAACTGGAATAAAACAGTAAATACCTTTTAAAGACTATTCTTTTTTGAAGTATTTTCTACAAAAATTATGCACTTTTCGATGAGCTCGAACCAACTCTAGAAGCAGTTATTCCACTCGTTTGTTGCTACAGCTGAAATTCCGTTTTTGAAGGCGTCCTTCTGGCAACTGGAACCTTTGACCACGCAGTCCATTTTTAATTTTCGGAAAGGCAAGAAACGGTTGGAACTTAGGTGCAGACTGCATGGTCTAATAATTCGAAATTTTGCTGCGTTCAATTGTCTTGCGTGCTGTGTGCGAACTTGCATTGCGGTGGTGGAGGATGACTCGTCGTTCAGGATTGGTTTTTCGAAACTTAGCGATGGCTTGAGGTAAAGAAAATCGGTAGTAGTAGTTTCTTGTAGAGAAATTGTTGCTACATGACCTGATTTCGAGGCAAATGTCGCGTCCATCCTTTTCGGCCTTCTTTCAACTTGGAACATGCAAACACACCACTGGCATTTATTTTCCAAACTTCATCACCAATGACGATGTTAAACACGTTTTTAAAGTTTCCGGCGTTGAAGTAGTCTTGAGCTTTTGACAGCAATTCAGTCTATATCGATCTTCGTTGATGATTTTGGACAGAACATCGACGTTTTCCTGAGTGACTGTCATTTTTGGTGCACCCGCCCTTAGATGGTCGCTAAGATTAATCCGTCCACGTTTAAATCCTCCATATCAACTAGACATTGTTGACTGATGTAGTGGGTCATTGTCGAAAACAGAAATCAACTCGGTGAGGCATTGTGGTTGAGATATCTGTCTTCGAAGATAAAATATTACTGCGCGAAAATGTTCTTTAGGTTTAATTTTATTTTTCAACAAACTTTTGCGGTTTGTTGTAGCTACAACACTACGAATATTGCACTGAAACTTTAGAATTAGGTTAACTAAAGGTAGAAGTTAATTTTTAGTACTGATATTTGCTAGTGGCGCCTTCTATCGCCCTGTATGCAAAACTTAAGAGATATCCCTCATATACGCAAATAGCGACCGCCAAACATCTGGTGACGTAATCTTGGCAAAATTGAAATTATTTAACGGACCATTACTAATTTGTCTTACAATGGCATAGTTTACGTCCTTGTCTGAAGCACTTCGAACTTTGCTATAACGCTCAGTTTTTGCGTCAGCTACAGTGCAAAACAGTGAGTGTACATCTATGTGTACTATTTGCAGTGACGCAACTAACAACTGCGAAGGATTCTCTAATTTCTCTATTACATCAACTAGTCTCGAGTAATTATTCTGAATAGTTTGTAAATCTCTTTAAACGTGATTATCATGGAAATTTTGTCTGATTTTTCTTAATAAATGATAACTTTTAGTACTGACATTTGATTAGTGGCGCCCTCTATATCCCAGTATTCAAAACTTAAAAGACATCCCCCGTATTATACACCTTTACTCTAGAAACTGCAATTAGATCAAGGGCTCTGAAATTTCTTCCGGAATACAGCCTACTGTTTCTTTATGCTTGTAGCCAACTCTATGAAAACGACGGTTACACTAACCTTTTCTTTATCTTGTGACAACGTCCATTAATTTTATTTACCTTGGCAGTTGTACCGTACATTTAAGTTTACATTAACGGCTTACGGTATCCTACGTATAAAACTCATAAGCGAAGTATGGAAAGTATTCGACGTTGTTACCAATTTTGACTGCAAGAAATATCACTGTCTTCGTACAGTAACCAGAAACAGCAACGGTAATCCTGATGTAAACGCAAGATTATCGTGCATTATCTGCGATTTGCATGTAAAATGCTAATCCTCTTATTTATTTTTGGAACATTACCTTCGTAGACTCTTCTTTATTTATATTTGAATGCATATATTACCTGGAACGTATTACTAGATTTTCTCAAAAATGGAAATATATTAAGGATGGTTCGACAAAAAGCAGAGACATGTTGGTAGTTACAATATAAAATACAGAGTAAAATACTTTGCAGGGATATCCCAAGTAACTTTTACGTCTGGATCGCTTACCCAGATCCAAAATTGCAAAAGTATTTCCGGATTGCAAAATTACATTTGCTACGTGGATAGTAAAAGATAAAAATCCTAAAAACAGCAATATAAGGTGTTAAAAAATAAGATTTTATATTATTAATTGTAAAATAGTTAATAAAATATGTAACAGGAAAAGGAAGCAAATATGTATGATTTGGATTACATAATTGTATCTTAGTATTTACTTTTATATTTTTAGAAGTATACCTTCTCTATTAAACCATTCACATGGAATAATTCTTTAATTTTTTTAATCGATTCTATATTGAATATATTTTCATCAACGAAGCTACTTATCATGGAGGGAAATGCATTTTCAACTGTACAATGCTAACCAGGAGCAAATATACTCTTGTACATTTACCTCAAAAGACAGTGACACTTACGGCGCAACTTCAAAAATATATGGTAAGCCAGTACGCTTAAAACCGCCCCGGTTAAAGTTCTAATGTACATCCTGATGATGGCCACAATATTCTTAGATTGTGAGGGCATTTTGCTAATTGACTTTAACGAACGCACACTGTGAACGGCACATATTACGCGTACTTATTCTAAAAGTTAAGGGACAATATTCATGCAAAACGTCATAGAAAATTGACAAAAGGTGTACTATTATTGCACGACAGTCCTCCCGTCCATACTGCTACCATTTCACAAGCTGCCATCCACGAATATGGCTTTCAAAATTGGAACATCCACCCTATAGTTTCTTGTGATTGTTATTTATTTTCTAAAAAAGACCTTAGGGGACGCCGTTTTAAGGACGATAGCGAGTATCGAATTATTGAATATATTAATCGTTGCAATAAATGTATAGAAGTTAGGGGAGATTACATTGAGAAATAAAATTTCTTATATATTGTTCCAAGTTTCTTTTTTCTATATTAGGCCGAGAATTGGCGTTTACCTTGTACTTTACCGGAACCATACGCATTTAAGGATTTTAAATAATTTTAATCTAGCTGCATCACAATTGTTTGTTGTAAATATGATTTGTAAGTATTAATTTAGGACTGATATTTTCGTGCATATGACTGTATGCCTGTACATGTGGAGTTGCTGCATATCACTATACACCCTAGATGGTTACATTTTATTATTTATATACGCTGGGAAACTCTTATTTTCGCTTATTAGAAATTATCAACTACTAGTACAATATCAAGTGCTGGTGCTGGTGCTGCTACCTTGTCTAATACTATTTCAATAATTACTTCCAGTGCTGTACGTCCATATGTATATCATATACCGACATATTACATCTAAACATAAATACTTATGTTATGACTATTGGTCCCCTGTAAACGCTTGAATCAACTAATTATTTATTTACGTGTTCAGCCAAACGGTAAATTCTTACATAGAAAAAAATGTATTTTTCTCAGCGTTTGCTTTAGCAAATTGTTTCTCCTAGCAAATACACAAAGCAAAGTTTAATCCTCCCCTTTGTTCGGTGTTAGTTTTAGGTTTTGCGAGACCACCAGTACACTCTACTCGTATAGTATTACTTAACAAATTTCCGAATGTACACACGGGCAAGGAAGGAGGCGGAGAAGTGTAGGGAGAAATAAGTAAGTAGAACGTTTAGGACAGATACCGCGACGGACGTAGCAAAGACAAACCGTTCCCAAAATCTTCACTTCGAGGCTCCCACCTTTAGATGTGGTGTCGTGTCCTTTCCTCGGGTAATATTTACTCGGAATTTTATCCCTTCGAGAAAGATCCTCTCGCTCTCTCATGGCCAGTAAACAAGTTGAATGGGAGAGAACCAGTTAAGCCGCGCTCGCTGTGAACAGGAAACAGGATCCCAGTAGGCTTTGTGTAGGACAATCGGGGTATGTGAGCTTTGTTCGTTGCCCACCTGGTCCTTCGCGGTACCCACCAGTAACTGTCTCGCTGCATCTCGCTCTAATTCTAGCCGAATATCGTCTTCGCCGTTTTACTCATAGCTATACGTACATACATGTCGTACTTTCCGTAGGTGTTGTAGGTTTTGCGCGTGAAAACTAAGCCTGTTACTACACATGCACGTTTCTCCAAACGCGATTTAAGTTGGCTGACGTATCGCAGATAATACGTATTCGGACAAGAATAGGTGTATGTTACGTTTGTTGTTCGACAGCTACTACGTTACGTACATAGTTCAATTTGAATCGTAATTGTTATTCCTCTTTTGGATTTACGCAGAGATAACAATGGCAAACTTTAAATACCGAATCGAATGAAAATGTAGTAGTAGTTAGGGAATGGTTCGTATCCTCTACTATATACAAAAGCAGTAACAACTTTATAACAGGACTACAATTATAACATCATAGTACTACTAGCGACAGTAGGCTGTTCTTTTTTTTTTGTCTACTCCTAAAGAAGCGATTTCTGTAAGGAATTTTTGATAGTTAAGAGTAACCTTTTATTGCTAAATACAGTTACTTACGAAAGTCTACATACACCAGTAAAAATCTCAAGACAACCGCTACAAAAGGATTTTAAGTATATTACTAAGTGTAGACATCCTTGCATGGCTACATATTCGTACGGAACGAAGTAGAGGCAGCAGAGATAGAGAATCTGAAACATAAAAGCATTGAATCCGTAATCGAATGCTTGAATTGATTTATTTTTGAGAGGTATGGAAGATTTACTTCTTCCTTTAAATCTAAGAATGCAAAATTACTCTACAGTTGTCTATGGCGATTTCAGTATAAATCTTCTGTATGAGAATGATAGAAAAGCAAAAGAATTTTTCAATTTTTTAATCTAAAACAGACAATTTTCCGGATCTCTTAAGGATGACTATTATCAAACCAATTTATAAAGGTGGTGACAAAAACAATACAGAAAATTACAGACTAATTCCTTTAACATCTACCATAGCAAAAGTAGTCGAGAAAGTAGTCCTAATAAGATTAGCACAATTTACGGAGGCTAGTAATATACTACCAGAACGGCAAAATGCAATACAAAAACACCTTCTACTATTCGAACAATATATATGGCACTATCCAAAGTAAATGAAGCACTTTCTCGAAAAGAACATGCAGTGGGTGTTTTCTTAGATCTCTCCAAAGCATTTGACTGTGTAAACCATTCGGATCTACCTCTTCTCCTTCGTTTTAAATAGCTTTTCGCAAGACTCGTTGTAAAGTCTGACAACAAACATCTGCATTTTGATCCCAAACCACTGTAGCCATAACTTTTCTGTTGTTGAATGTTTGTATGAACTTTTTCGGTTCGTTTGGCGAGTTTGAATGCATCCATTGTGATTGTTGTTTTGTTTTGTGGGTATAATCAAAATTGATTTCAAAAAATCTTCATTTTCAACCTCATAACGGGCGAGAAACGTCAGCGCTGATTCCATTCGGCGAACTTTGTGGTCGTTCGGCAACATCTTTGGAACTCATCGGCTCCACATTTCTTTTGTAGCGTAGGTGTTGCGTTACAATTGTGTATACAATTGATCTTGAAACTTCTGAAAATTCTACACTCAACTCTCTGATGGTAAACCTCTGTTTTTCTCGAACCATTTTGTTAATGCGTTGAATAATGTCTTCTGATACCAACAGATTCGCGTCCTTGTTCAACCATCGTGAACATCGGTTCGGCCTTCTTTAAACTTCCTACGCTATTCACGCATAACACCATCCGCCATAAAGTTTTCGCCGCATACTCGGCTATCGACTGTCTGCAGGCACGAACAGAGGTTGGAAAAAAACAGCCCTCATAGATTATCTGCTTTTTCTAAAAAGAAAGATCCTAAGAAACTTGGAGCCACAAACAGCGAAATACTGACCAAAGATAAGTATCAGAAGGCGAAAGAATTAGGAAACAAGGTTTGCATATAATTATGTTTAGTAGGATAAGAAATATCGTTTTTCTGACATTGATGGTCAAAACAGGTACCACGAGGTGTACTTCCCATATGTAGCGTATTCTGCTTCAAGTACTGTATTTACATTGTTAAGTTTGCAATTTGTTGCATAAGAAAAGAATTATAAAACTGATAAGACAATTAACATGTGAAAAAAATACCTTAAACAATGTATTTAAAAAAAATTCACCGAACTTTCGGAAATATTGTACAACACTGGTATTAAAAAACACAGAGGGGATTAATGATGAAATTTCCAAATCCGCAGCGTTTTAATTAGAAAGAGGTGATTGGACGGACAAGGGAAAGCCGATTCGGTGATTTCCAAACGGGATGAAGCGGGGACCTGATTTCATTAAATTGATATCGTAGTACAGTCGACGCAATATGGAGACTGATAAAACTTTTGTTTCAATTACGAATGCAAACGTATTATATGTACAAATGAATACAGATGAAGCGGCGCAGGTATATCCCTGTATGCGCGTGTGCATTCCTGTAATGCACTGGATGCAGATGACAGGAGGCAAAATCCATAAATTAAAGCTGGAAATTTAAATTTCGCATTTGATTAATTTCAAAATGTTTGCTTGTGCGCGCTTGTATTTTATGTATTTATGGAATTTATGATTTGCATTCCACATATACGTATGTATTCGGATGGTGCATAAGCGAATCGTGAGGTTTGACGGAAACTGGTTAAATTAATTAGGAATGCTGAAATAAAAGTAATTGTTGGATGCATGTTTCGGACTTATCGGCTTATCCGCTTTAGTAAGATGCTCGTAAGAAGCCGAAGTCTAAAGTGGTAAGTAAGCTGATGATGATCCTGAAATTCAAACTGTAGCTTTGGTTGATGAATTTATGTATATTCTTCGTAATATGTTGTAATGGAGTGAGATGAGTATTCTTCACTTAGAAACTGTTTTTAGATTTCTGAGTTAAGACGCTCAGGAAATTTTAACATTTTATACAATCTGAATAAAAAGTATTTTAGGAATTAAGGGAAAGATAAGCTTCGCATTTGAGGGCCTGTCGAAATGACTAACAGACGGAAAAATTTAGCCAACGAAAAATGGATACCCTACAGAGAGGCAAAAACGAAGTATGTACCCTTTGTGTTTTCAATTTTTATTCTTAGTTATACCAACGTACCCTTTATTAGGTTACAAATGCGTCTGCTATAATTTAATAAAATCAAAACACTATTTAATAAACCTACATTTCCATGCATCAAACTGTTACAGCACATTCGTTTCCACATTCGCAATAGCTAAAAAGTATTATTTTTTTGGGTAAATAAACTGGATGTCGTCTGTGTTTCAATTTTAATCTCGTTATTGTGAAACGATAGAATCTAGTGATGTTTACATTAGAGTTCCATGATATTTCCATATCTACGATGTTTTCAAAAATTCTCCAAACACTGCTTTAGGACAATCCGGAATCGCGAGCTATTTCTCGCGTACTGAGGTGGGAATTATGAGCTACTGCGGCTACTACAGGAATTGAATTATCTTTAATATGTCCATCAGATTGGAATAAGTTAACCTTTGTTTCATCTGTAAATAACGCTTAATCCAAGAAACATTTTCATATTTTCATATTAACCAGATTTGCCCGATAATCTACGAATACATTCTGGGTGCACAGTCTCTCTCATCTTTGCTTAGATACTTTGCGTTACTTTCACTGCACTATTTTTCGGATTTTTTGATCTTATTAAGGACATACCGTTTGTCCCTCGGTGAAAGCAGGGATGGACGACCACTTTGTAATTTACTTTCAAATGTACCGGTACGCTTATAATTGCGTAGCACTGTTTGTGCAGATTATCGGGGTATACCAACAATTTTTTAAATTTCTGCTAATGATTTGCTTTCATTCTTCAATTTAATGACTAACTGTTTGCTGCTATTTAAAATTTTTCTTCTTCATTCCATCTTGATAGTTAGGAGAACTTTATTCATCTAAAATTACTTTACATCTTGCTACTTAAGTATCGGGACTTTCCCTATTTCAAAAAGATTAGGTTTTATACATACATACGAGGGCTACCTGAAATGTTGAGTGAGATTGCGCACGAATATTGAAGTGCATTCATTGGTCGGCAGGAGCAACTGTTTTTATGGCAACTGGTCAAAATTTCAGACACTTACTGTCAATAGTTGTTTTTTAAGAGTGTGTTTTGTGCAATAAATCAGGCGATTTTGCAAAAATTGATAAAACCGAATTACGTGCAGTGATAAAACACTTCTAAATGGCTGGGAGAACGGCCACGAAAATTCGAAATATTTTACTAAAGGATGATGGCGGATGTGCTCCATCATTTTCGACCATCAGCTTCTGGGTGAGCGAGTTCAAACGTGGCCGTATAAGCACAATTGACGAACCACGCAGTAGACCCCTAAAAACCGGTACCAACGATGTCGGCAAGATTCAGGATGTCGTGTTAGCCGATCACCGAAGCTGAAAGAGGTAGCAGAGACATCTTAGAAGAACGCGTTGGCCATATCCTACACGAAATTTTGGGTATGAAAAAGTTTTCGGCGCGATGGGTATCGCTTTTGCACACACTGGAGCAAAAATGAAATCGGGTGACCATTTCGGAAAAGTTTCCGGCCAGGATCCAACGCAACCCAAAGGATTTCTTCAAGCGTTTCGTAACCACGTATGAAACCTGGATCCACCACCATGTACTGGAGATCAAGGAACAGTCGAAGCAGTGAATTTTTCCGGCCGAATCGGCTCCGAAGAAAGCAAAGGCCGTTCCATCGGCTGGAAAGGTTATGGCGGGCATGTTTTGGGATTCCCAAGATGTGATCCTCATCGACTACTATACTATAGTGATTTATTGATCCGATTTGATGTAGTATTGAAGGAGAAACGGCCTCGTTTGCAGCGGAAACGAATGCTTTCCCACCACGAGAAAGCACCGGCTCATTCATCCCGCATCGTCGTGTCCAAATTGAATCAGTTGCGCTACGAATTAGTCTCTCATCCTCCATATTCACCGGACCTAGCCCCCAGCGACTTTTTCCTGTTTCCAATCCTGGAAAAATCACTGGTAGGAAAGAGATTTACCTCAAATAAGGAGGTCATCACCGCTACAGATGGGTATTTTGCCGTCCTAGAAGCATCCTACTTTTCCGACGCCTTGAAGTGACTGGAGCACCGTTTGAAAAAGTGTATTGATCTTCGGGGAGACTATATCGAAAGATAAAAATAAAAGACCACACCAATACCGTGTTTTTCTTGTCGATTTCGGAAATATTTCAGGTCGCCCTCGTATATAGCTTGTTACTTCTAAAAATATCGGAGTTTTCCCTTTTTCAGAAAGATTAGCTTTTATACATACATGGTTTTAACTTGTATATAACCGTTCGTGAGATTTTGTATTATGTTTTTTCTGTTTTTTTTTTCTCTGGAGGAAAACAATTTACTGTAAATCGCCTAACTTTATATATTTGTACTTTTACATTATAATAATTGTATTACATATAATAATAATTCAATTTATTTCATATATGTAGATAAATGTGTGAAATACGTCAGAAAGCATGCATAATTTACATAATGCATTATATTATTTCTTTTCGAAAAAGTCTCGTCTATCGTACAAATGTTTCTGAACTAAGAATGTTATAGTGTTTCTTGGTAAAACATATAAATTCGTATATATACAGACCAGGCAAGGTAAGTATCTTAAACTCTTTAAAAACCTCCGGTTACTAAAGCCACTTCAGTTGAGATCAGTCTTGGAGCGCATATCATTCTCGCAATCTCTTTGGTAAGTGCATTAATGTTATCTCTTCAGTTTTGAGTGCCATCCAATTGTTGTCCTAAAAACTTTACAGATGTGATTTATACATTCGCATATTTTAATGCCATTTTTTCAGTTTCAATTGAGACCAAATGTCGATACGTTTGTTTTTTATATGTTTAATTTGAGGTTGTTGGCACTAAACCACTCTTCCGTTGAATGTGATACATTAATCATCTCTTACTCAATGTTTGTGTTCTTTGTTACGACTATTGAGGTGTCATCTGCAAACATATTGATGCTGTGCTGCGTTACCTTTCGTAAATCATTTGCGTATAACAGAAGAAGGAATGGCCCTAAAATTGAACCCCTCTGATTTTAACCACGTTGATTGAATACACACACCGTTGTCGACTGCCCTCACAGCTTGCAACTTATCTGTTAGGTATGATTTTAAGAGGTCATGTATCTTACCTCTGAATTCCATGAGCGACAGTTGCGTCAGTAGATCCGAATGGTTTACACAGTCAAATGCTTTGGAGAGATCTAAGAAAACATCCACTGCATGTTCTTTTCCAGAAAGTGCTTCATTTGCCGACTTCTTTTCACTCATTCATAACAATGGCTGCCCTCACACTGCTGCTGTAAGCCAACTACTTCTTGAACAATTTTGATGGGAAGTTTTTGAACACCCGGCGTATATTTCCTACTTAGGGCCAAGCGGCTTCCATCTCTTTCGTGAACTGAAAAAGTGGCTGGAAGGACAGAGCTTCAAAAGTACAGAGGAGCTTCAAATCAATGTCACGGACCATCTCAACTCACTAGTGGCAGCCTATTTCTTTATTCCAGCTTCCTTTTGGCTTCCCCCTTGTTCTTTTCTTCTGCATCTTTGCTGTCCAAACCTACTTTACCGGAATTGTATTGTCCATCCTTTGTAGATGTTCTCACCATGCTAATTGTCTTTATTCGACGTAACTTTCTATTGAATCTGTTTGTAGCTCTCTTCTGATTTATTCATTACTTATCCTGTCTCTTCTAGATACATTCTTCACTCTTCTTAAATATTTCTTCTCTAGGGCTTGGATCTTACTTTTTTCTTGACGGTTGAGTACCCATGTATCACATCCAAATGTGAGAGTTGGCCTGAAGACTGTTCTGTAATCCGTCATTTTTCTTTGTTTTGTTATTCCTTTTCTGTTTATAAATTCTGAGTTAACATCATAATATACCTTGCTGGCTTATGTATAATATTAATAATTATAAAAGTATACTAAAGAAGACAAGTGCAAAGACGGGACTAATTAAGACATGCATAGGGACCAACAACAGCAACGATATGTGTGAGGCGAAAGTGGGAACCGAGATTAGAAGAGGGCATCGAAAATCAAGATGGCTATGAGAAGTAGAAGAAAATCTAGCCAGAACAAAAATTACAAAATGAAAAGAAAAGATAGCTAATAGAAAACTGGAAAAATATTCAAAGATATGAAAATATATATATGGGGGTTGACTCATGCAACAGGAAAGCAAAGAAGGGCTATATCTCCACAGGAATGTTTAGCTATTCCATCACTTTGTACATTCTGCATCTGATAAGCTTAGTATATCAACGTGGAAATTGTACTGGACGTTCCAAAAATCTTTTTCAATTTGTTTCGCTCACTGCGCGAGCGCAATAGTAAGTGGGAAGCGGGGAGTCTGCCAATCGCTAGCTCCATTCTTGGGAATTTAGTCGCTATGGAGCGTTTTAAGGGAAGCGAGCGTGCGTGCTGTGTACGCGAGTTTTACAAGAGCTTCTGTAATAATGCGCATTTTCACGTTAATCGCCATGTAAATAGGCAGAACTGCCGTTATTGCAGTTCAATAAATCCAAAACAAGGCTACTCCACTCGCCAAAAATTATTATATAGGTTGCAATGTCAGCGCAAAGAATTATCAGCCCGTACTTCTTTGAAGATGATTTCAAGCAATGTCTGGAGATGATTAACAACTTTTTTACACCAGCTTTGCAATATCTTGATGGTTTTAATCTTGGTTTCAACCTCGATTTAAATCAAATGTGTACAGCGAGACGCCTCACTTTCGAGATAAATTAAAAGAAGGGAAATGACGACTATCATGGAAAATCCGAGCAGTTCTCGAAAATTTTGCCTCACGTTTAGAGGAAAGCTAGCAAAATTACGGAATACATAACTTTTAAGAAATAAATTCCGAAACCGTGTATTATAGAACAAATGAAGATTCTAATTTTTTGGGTATAGCAATGCAAAGTAATCGGAAAATGAAAGAAGAAATGTTCGAGAAAATACGCAAATCAACAACAACATATCACACTCTAAACAAATCATCTACGGGAAAAAAGCAAGCTAAAAACAAAAATGCGTATACTTTCTATAAACTACATTTGTATTAGGAAACTTCTAATCATTACATACATAATTTAAATTGTTGCTTACATCCTCCCAATGTAGCAGATTTAGCACCCCCTGATTTAGTGTATTCTTGCAATTAAAATTCTTCCTTGCTGACAGAAATTTCAATAATAATGATAAAGGACGTTGAAGAGCTTACTGAAGCGATATACAGTGAAATCTCCCTTGAACGAACACCAACGGGACCAACTGAAGATGTCCGTTCAGGAGGGGTGTCCACATAAAAGAAATATGTAGTAGAGACAACAAAAATCGTGTTTTAACGAAAAATGAATATATAAAAGAAACCGCGACATTTAAATCGTATATGTATATAAATGTTTCTAAAATAAATAAGAAACTTTAAACTTAAGGAAAAAAAATTTTTTGCGTTTTTGTCACGACAAACCTATTGGTAATCTCACTTTTTTATCTATGTTAGAATTTAATATGAAAAGAAAATAAACGCATTAATACAAGAAAACCTTATCTAAAAAAATCATATGCATACCTGTTAAAGGAATCCCCTTATGCCGAGCTGCTGTAAACCAGTCATAACACAATTTGTCAATTTTAGTACCATCACCCGTCAAAAAGCTTCTTTTTTCATTCAAATTGCTGTTCGACATCCATTTGTTTAGAATGATTTTTTTATGTTTAATTATATCTGCAGCTTGTGTTTTTCCAATATTAAAAGGCTTGGATAAGTTCCTTACACTTAATTTCCCTTTATTGTAAACTTCAACAATCTCAATTGTTTGCTTAATCGTGAGAATTTTTCTATTTGGAGCCATTTCTACAATGAATGTGTCGCCCACTGTGTCTTTTCCGCATAGACATCAGACTAATATTGAAAGCAGATTCATTCGAAAACGTACACCTGAAGAATAAAACCGGTAAGTCCCCGACCAACTTGGAGAAGTCCCTAATTCACGCCAGGCGGAAATTATATGAGAGCCGGTCGGGGCCATGAGAAACTGTCCGTTTAAGGGAGGTGTCCGTGTAAGAGGGGTGTCCGCGAAGGGGAATTTCACTGTATATATATATATCAATATAATTCAAGAGGATATTATGTTGAAAAATAAATAAAACATTTAATGAATTGAAACTTTGCCAAACATGTTTCACTGCAAAATAATGTAAAAAGTGTCAGTTAAGGCTTTTACGATAATTATTCGATATATTACAAATCCACAGACCACATTGCCGATTTAATTTACCCTAATTGTCAGGTACGAAACTCGAAATACATGATTAAGAAGTTCGGTTCCTTTTTGTATTATTGTGCGTACGTGAACAGCGGACCTCAACGTCTTGCTATTTCTCTATAAGAAGCGAAATAATAAAAAGAGTTTTATACACACACGTACACACACGCAGAATATATATGGAGGTATATTATAGGTAAGTCGAGTTTCTAGAAGGGTCTGGAAAAACAACATGTGTTTTGAACACCTGGCAGGACAGCTGGCCTGGAGCAGCCGGCACGCGGTCCTGGAACAAAGAATCCTGGGCACCTTTTCTTATGTAGTCCCAGCGTATTACACTTACTTCTTGAACTGTCATCCAGCTGCCCTTCTACATCTACCACTACAACAACTACAGCCACTGCAATACTTCCACGGCATATAATACACGGAACAGATTATTTCATATAAAATAAATATACAGAGCGAAAAGACATACGTACTTCTTTTTCTTTTACTTTTGCTTCTTATTTTTCTACTTATTTGGTTCGAACGTATTCTCTTCTTTCGTACCGGCATGCAACTTTTTTCTCTCTTGCGCGACCTTCTTTTTATTTCACAACTGGACGGTCTCTATACATTATCGTGAATTCAAAGGTAAAGACTCGTTTTGTTCGGTGATTTATGTCATGGAACGCTCTTTGAAAATCGTTATTTTTCGGTTAGAGAAGTGCGTACGAATTACAGCTTTGCATACCTTTGCCGCCTTTTTTTTTCATTCCTTAACGTTTGTGTTATTATTACTTCGAAGTATGTGAGTTTAGTCGGCAGTTTTTCGTCAATGAATAATCTTAATGGCAAGGTAGAGAAGTTTGGAAGGTTGAAAGGCATTACGTGGTTTCCGGAAATCGACTTGAAATGCCAATATTGCGAATCGTTGAAAATGTTTCACATGTTCCAATACATTGACGTACAGGCAATTTTCGTTTACTTAGCACGTATATGAGAACATTAGAATATTTAAAGTCAATCACAAAAAAAGATATTCCATTTCTGGATTGGTAATAAAGCTATGAATTTATTTTTTTGCCGTTGAAGCACTACGGTATAACGTACCTTTATTAGCTTTTTAAAAACATAATTTTCTAACTATAGTAGACGCTTAATAGTGTAAACGAACAAAATGTAACGCAGACTGTTTCCACTAACAATTTGTTCACATTAAAGAACCCCACAGTTAATTTTTGTTTTAGATTAGCGACTGTCGACGAGATTCATTTAATTTTAAATAATATAAATACTGCTGCGTAATGGCATCTCCTGCAAAATGCTTAAATATTGCAGTACTTTGATAGACACCTATATTACACATATAACTAACTGTTGTATTGAGCGTTCCTATTTCCCTAGTCTTTGGAAGACGGCTTGGGGGTTGCCTTTGCCTAAGGTATTTAATCCTCGCACTTTTTCTATTTTACGAATCATCAGTATATTACCTATATTTTCTAAAATACTGAGAAAAGTTCTTTATAAACAAATTTGACTTCTTTACTATTAATAATTATTCTTCTAGTTTTCAATCAGGTTTTCGAAAAGGTTTTAGCACGGCATCTGCACTTGCTAATGTTTTGAATAATATGATGCTATCTTTGGACAAGGGTCTATGTAGTGTGTTAATATTACTTGACTATTCCAAAGCTTTTGACACAGTCTACCATGATTTGCTTATTGATAAGTGCAGTTATTATGGGTTTTCTGAATCACAATTGCTTCTGCGCTCATTCTTATCGGGAAGAACACAGACAATATGTTACGACAATAAGCAGTCGAGAACTTTGAATGCTTTTTCGAGTGTACTTCAAGGTTCAATTCTAGGACCGCTCCTTTTGATAATTTATACAAGTAATATTTTAAATGCTGCGCAAACCTCTAGTATTTAATCCTATGCAGATGACACTCAGTTGTTTTTCTCGTTTCATATTGGTGATTACCGACAAGCAATAGATCCTATTAACCGTGATTTAGATACAATTCACAAATTATGATTCAATCATAATTTATGTCTTAATTTTGATAAAACTAATGTCCTATTATTTGGTACGAAACACAACACACAATTTTTAAAACTCAATTTTAATTTACAAATTTCTAGTAGTTCTCTATCTTTTATGGATGTCTCTAAAAATCTAGGATTATACGTTGACACTCAATTACGATTTACCACATGTTGTCATATGCCTTCTTAAAAAGTCTTACACTTTTTTGAAGCTGCTGTACGCCACCAGAAACGTTATGAATTCTAGCCTAAAGTTAGGACTGTGCGAGTCATTAGTTTTATTAATATTTAATTATTGCGATTTTATTTATGGGCCATGTTTGCTGTCTCGTAATATGCGCAGAATCCAAAAGCTTCAATGCTCTTGTTCCAGGTTGGTATGTAACCTTGGTAGATTTGATCATGTGTCGAAAAGCATTGGGAACTTGAAATGGCTAAATATGGAAAACCGTCGTAAGCTGCATTTAGGTGGTTTTATCCAGGGTTTGATTCTGCAGCCCTCCTTGCCTGTGCCTATTAAAGGTTTTCTAATCCCACGTCACTTCATTCATGTTTTGAACATTAGGCATGGATGTCAACTGACCATACCTCAACAATATACATCTCTGTTTAAAAGATCCTTTACTTACAACGCTGCTACAACTTATAATTCGTTGCCTAATACATACAAAGAAATTACTGATTTCAGAAGGTTTAATTAATATGACTGTTAGAACCATCTACTTTCTTTGCAGTAACGCATGGCACTTTTTATTATAATTCTTATTTTCATTTTCTTTCTTGTTGTCCCGTGAATGGACCCACGTAATTGTTAGTTTCCTTATCATTATATGATTGCTCTAAATTTTGCATGTATTTATGATTGTGATTTCTCTTGTGCTATTGTTCTGTATTATTTTGTGTCTGATTGAGTGGAGCAACATATGAAAAAGATAAAAATACATTTCAAAAATATTGTGTAATTCTTCTTTGTATTTTGTAATTTTTAACTTTTTGTGTTACAGCTGTCTCTATTATTTCTTTTAATATTTCAATATATTTCAAATTAGGTCAATATTAATTCATGTGTTCAGTGCAATAATTGCATGCGTCTCTCTCATCCAGTTCAATTTAGAAATAGATGTATACATATACCTATAGTAACGAAAATTGTCTAAATAATACTTTAAGTACATGCATGTGGCAATAATGCGTTTGAAATATCACGTGTTTCTCCCAGAGTTTCTGTCTGACCATTTTTCCATTTTTACTGCAATACACTAAATGCCAAATCATCCTCGTCTTCTTGATTACTGAAATCTAGACCATTTAGCAATTGTTGTTGACTCTAAACGGTTCCATACATACAACAAATTTGTAACAGAATCTTTTATTGCCAAATTTCTTAATGTTTCTAAATTGGATTCATTTGCAATGATATTGCGAAGAAGCTTACTTTTCTAATATAACTTAAGTCTGATCGCATTCTGACCTATTGGCTGGATAAGAGGTGTCACATTTGACGGGAGATACATTGTTGTAATTTGCCACCTTTCCTCTGTAATTCTTCTATTGGCATATGTGATGAAGCACCATCCAAAAGAAGAAGAGCTTTTATTGGGTGTCCACTTGATTTCTAGAAACGTGTAACCTTTCAACAGAAGAAACAATGACTTATCAATAATTTTGGGAGATTAATGTTTGACAATATAAATTTACTTCATAAACTTACCTGAGGAAGAAAAAAATTATGGAAATAATTCTTAAAAATTGACTACGTCATCCACTGACTCGGAAAAAAATAGAAAGAGGAAAGTTTTCGAAAGCTCTAAGATTTTTCGCCATACCAGTAACCACAAAAATGTTAGTCGTTGTTTCTAATGTTTTCTACCTAGAACAGTCTTCTCTTGAGATGAGGCAAAGGTTCTCGGTGATGGAAGGATCCAATACAGAGTTGATTCATCAGCATTATATAATAGATTAGATGTAGCTCCCAACTGTTCTATTTTATTTTTTAACTGTACTTTAAATGGATAAGTTAGTTCTGGTTGCGGTGATAATTTTTCACCAACAATTCTTAAATATCGAATTCCGAATATTCTTTAAAATCTTCAATGCTTTTACCTTTTATTTGATTATATCACCACTGACCATAAAGTTTTTATTCTTTAGATTTAAGAACCATATTTACATTTTTTACCATTTCAGGGTATTTAAATCTCTTTAAGGTTCTTCTTTGTGCTGGTCCTGTATAAGTATAATATAAGAACCACCGCACGTAATATTAGTTCCTTTTGAGTATTTACTTTACATACGGGTTTAGCAACGCCAAATCTTTTTGATAAATCTGTTACACTGGCACCGTTTTTCTAATTCGGATTTATTTCCGACGACAGGACGCGATCAAACGCTTCTCCAGTCATATGCGTAGATACTAAAAGAAGTGTTAAGGCATCAAGTTGAAGTCCGTAAACAACGCGTACCATATAAAGTACAACAGCCTTTAGACATACGGTGCGTGTCGATCGATCCAAGGAATCCCCGCTGCACGAATTACATGTGTTTGATGGTAGCGAATACAAGTCTCTTCACGTTATACGGCCTTCAATGTTATGAAAATGAAAGTTAAAGGTTAAAAGTGTTCACATTATCGAGCGTCTACTGTAATTACTATAATTCAAAATCAACATACCAAGAAGCATTAGCATTGGGATAGTTACAAAGATATCTCGTACAACCACCTGTAGAAAGCAATTTACATTTTAAAGGATGAATAGATTAAATACGAGTATAGACCCTTGAATCTACTCCATCCTGAAAGTATTTAAATAAAGTAGATTTAATGAAACTAAATGCTTATCAAATTTAAATCGCTGATTTAAATCAGTGGTTTCAATTTCATGGCGATGATTTCTAAGGATTAATCAGAAATGTTTCTGAATATAATTGCTTGGACCTAATGGTCTGAACGGTTCCGACGTATATCTTGATAATCCGTCTTGCTGTTTCATTCGAAGAACCAGTACATTTTCTGGTGTACAGCAGCAGAAAGATCGAGACATACGTCGGAACTTCTCAGACCACGAGGGCAAATCGTTGGTCCTTCGAACCGGAATAGAACTATAGGACGTCATAGTCACATTGAACCAGAAGTCAACAATCCATCCAGGAGGAATCAGATTAGTGCTACACCGAATTCTCCTTTCTTATTTTCTTGTACAAATTCGTATTAGCAGCATTAACATGACACCATATCAAACCAGCAAAAACAATTACGATAATTGATTACAAAAAGAACTGATTAAAACGCTAATAACAAAATTTTGCACCTGTGTCGATAATGTCGATATCGGTACATAACTAAAACTAAAAGCACGTAGCTACTGAAATAAATATTATTATTACTACTATGATTATTTAATTAATAGATTATCAATGGTAACCTTACATTCAATAAAAAGTATACTTAATAAAATAACATCTTGATAATATAGTAAAATTTCTGTTTGTTGTTAATTCTGAAGAATATCCCAGACACTAAAATGAAAAGAAATAATTACACTCAAAGAAATATATTGTAACCAAAACAATAATTATCGTATTCTATACGAAAACTTATTGCAAAAAAAATGACAAGAAGTGAGTTGTACAGTTTACGAATATATACTACACGAGACTGTAGAAAAAACTACAAACAATGCGATTTGTTCTTACAAATAATTAAAATCATATTTATACTGTAACTTCTTGGAAAATTACTACATATTTTGCATCCTTTAGCATATGCATATATAATATCTTTAGCAGTGCAGATTGTATGTATTCGTAATACATATAATCTGCTACATTTTTTTAGGATCATATTTTATTTCAACCATAAATTAAGTAGTAATAAAATAAATTAAACAAAAATAGTCACAAAGAAACTGTAGCACGTAATACGAGGGTTTGTATCTATGTGCCTGGAGTAATAAATAAAAATAAATATTTGTCATTGATAATGGTTTCATAGTTTTTCAAAATATTCTCCGCGGTGATCGATACACTCTTGCATACGTTTGAACCAATTTTCATAGCACTTTCTTGGAAGAACCATGCAGTCGATTGCTGTTTAGTTTCGGGCTCATGCATAGATCCAAGATTCGTCATATGTGTAAATGCTATACACGGGTTTTGACTAACCACGATTGTATTTTTTTAGCATATTTTTGCACCAATCGACAAGGATCGTGTCGATTGGTGCGATTTAACGTTCATGTAAAATCTTGTGTATGCTTCTCATGCTAATTAACAGGTATGCCTCAATCTCACCGTACGACACATGACCATCTCGCTTTATAACTCCACGCACAGCATCGATGTTTTCTGGCACGACAATCGATTTTGGACTACCTTCTTTAAATTCGTCCCTGAGTGAACAACGACCGCGATTGAATTCACTAAACCAGTGATTTTAGATGGTGCTTCATGGCACTGTTGTTGAAATAATCCACGTGGAAAGTCCTAGTAAATCATCGCATGAAAATTCTCAAGAGTTAGTTCCATTTTTTGAGTGAATCACGAAACAACATAAATAGCACCCGTATTAGAAAACATTCTCAGTACGTATACAGTCAAATAATGTCAAACTTTACGATGTATATGTCAGATGGCGCCTAGCAACACAATTGCTGCCAATTCCGGATACGAGGCTTGCTATTTACAAGCCTCGTATAATTTTATAATGAAATTTCTACAACACTTTTTTTTGGTGTGTATTCGCATGCATTTTTCAAAAAGTATTGGTCCAGATCTTGTATTCTTTACCACCTGTGTCTAGGCCAATTCAAAATTAGGGAGCTAATAAGTAGGCAGTGCAACAATTATTTACTTTTGTTAAAGGTTTAAATGGGTATTCCATAAACGACTGTTCCATCTGAAAAAATGTAATTTATGTTTAGTGCGAAAATTTGCGATCTCAATTTTAACCAACCAATAGGATAGATTGTGTTCAACCGCGTAATAATATCCATGACGATAATATCTAAATTAAACATTACCCACGTAATATATGCCTGAAACCCGTAAAACGGAAATTGCTGTATAAAACATGAAATTATTATGAAAGTATGTGAAACTACCATATAAATGCGATTAAGCGATCCAATTACTTTAATGATGATTACATAACTGGATAAAAGATATAAATTAAAATCTGAATCATATGTGTTCGCATAGAGTGAGTAAAAGTTCTGGGCGCGCACGTAGGTATTGAATGAAATGTGAATCGTAAAAAAACACGGTTATTGAAACGATAAATTAATAAATTAATTAACAATTTATATATGATTCGATTTGATCCATTTATTTTTTCTAATACAGGATAACGTAATAAATTTGTGGACTTTATTTGGTGAGAACATCCCCGTATAATCTATGGGTCTGTGCTGTCTGTGTTTATATTATAATTTAACGCGCTTTGATTTAGTTGTTTACAGCATACAACCCGGCGAGTCGTCTGCGTGCAATGTTATTTAGAAGTATAATTTGTTAAACATTGGTAAAACCGCACCAAGCTGGGCCAATATCGCATAAATAAACAGCTCGCAACGCGGGCCCACAACAAATATATAACTATATATGGAAATGTACACGTAAATACGTAAAAGTTTCGTGTTATTTTATTCGAAAATGTCGAACGAATTTACTATTTTCCCATAAATAGTTTTTACGTTTCGGTAAATCGTTTGACTTACCTCTCGTACAAACATATTGCTATACACGCATGCTCCTACGAGAGAGGCCTGAAGTGTTTCTGGAATCGGCAAGAAGGCACAAAGGTTGAAGTGCATTCAATGGTCAGCAAGAGCAAGCTTTTTTATGGCAACTGTCAAAATTGCAGACACCTACTATCAATAGTTGTCGTTTAAGAGTGTCTTTTGTGTAGCAATTTCGCAAAAAATGGATAAAATCGAATTTCGTGCAGCGATAAAATATTTCTGGATGGTTGGGAAAACGGCCACGGAAATTCAAAGTATTTTGCTAGAGGTTCATGGCGGATGTACCCCATCATTTTCAACCTTTCGCTTTTGGATAGGAGACTTGAAACGTGGCCGCACAAGCACAAGTGACGACGCACATGGTCGATAAGATTCATGATGTCGTGTTAACCAATCGCCGATTGAAGCTGGAGGAGGCAGCAGAGATAACAGGCATCTCAGAAGAACGCTGTGGCCATATCCTACACGTAATTTTGGGCATGAAAAAGCTTTCGGCGCGATGCTACCGCGTTTGCTTACACCGGAGCAAAAACGAAATCGGATGGCCGTTTCGGAGGAGTGCCTGGCCAGGATCCAACGCAATCCAAGGATTTGTTCATGCATTTCGTAATCATGGGTAAGAGTTGGATCCACCACTGCATACCGGAGATAAAGGAACAATCGAAGCAGTGGACTTTTCCGGGCGAATCGGCTCCGAAGAAAGGAAAAACCGTTCCATTGGCGAAAAAAGTGCTTTTCCACTACTACAATGCACCGCCTCATTCATCCCGCATCGTCGTGTCCAAATTGAATGAATTGCGCTACGAATTAGTCTCTCATCCTTGATATTCACCGGGCCTAGCCCTCAGCGACTTTTTCCTATTCCCAAATCTGAAAATGTCACTGGGAGGAAAGAGATTTGCCTTAAGTGAGTAGGTCATCGCCGCTACAGATGGCTATTTTGCAGACTTCGGAACATCCTTCGAGGAGACTACATCGAAAAATAAAACTAAAAATAAAAAACGACACCAATACCGTGTTTTTCTTGTGGATTCCGGAAATATTTCAGGTCGCCCGCGACGTATATAAACGTTATAAAAGAATTTAAAATTTCTACTTCAAGTGCTCTATCTGCTATGATAAAACGTGTTTTGTTAAAGGTGCGTACAACATGGACATGTTTTAGCAAAACCATACGCCGTCTGCACAACTCCGATTTTCCCTTAATTTATTGAGCGATATTAAAACGGCCAATTAAATGATATGCAAATATATTGAATTAATTTCATACATTAAACAAACTAAAATTTAATACGGATTATTAAATTTATTTAAAACTGGTGTCAGACAATTAAACAATTCATTGCTTTTGTACATGATAATATAATGAAATGATTAAATGAGTACGAGGGTCAATCCATATCTAATCCCTCCTATCTTTTGTTTACTTAAGTAGTAAAAGTAATGTCAGCTAATTGAAAAATTTGAATGTGGAGCTATTTCTCAAACCTTTTTCTACAATCCACTACAATAGTAACTTTCTCCATCAGTAAGTGGCAGCACTGCAATCACCCGCAGAATGGATAAATGGGGGAGGTATTCTCAAAACTATGAAGGACGATCACGTTAATACGTACAACGATCCACTTTCCATAGTTGACCCTTTTCGAGAGATTTTCTAATCGGTGTACCGTCTTCCTATATTAATTCCGATGTCTCCTGCCCCAATTACTCCGTGTGTTAATATGGTTGATCTAGTTTCTGTGACTGAAATACCATGAAATCATTAAAAGATAGTTGCATAGTAGGTAGTGATAACATACCGGCTCTTTTTTCTTAGGATATGTATCTTTAGTCTGGTCACCTATATACATTTATGAGATACATCTTCTGGAATAGATTCAAAGAAGGTGTTTAAAGTTCTTATACTTAAAAAAATAATGCTTACCCGATACAACGATTTAGCCACAAAACCTTGCTAGGGGTATTAAATATTTATTCCTTAGAACTACGTCGAAAATAAGCAGAGTACTAATTTCTATTTACTCTACTTAATAATGATTTTGATGTCGCTGAATTGTTGAGTTAAATTAATTTCGTTATACCATGTTTAGGATCTAGGTACACAAATATATTTTACTGTTTCGCACGTACAATAAATATCGTCATCAGTTTTTGCAAATTCTTTTAAATTATATCTATCAGTTTGCGGAATAATGAACACATTTATGAAAACGAATATTACAAAATGGTCGCTTTAAGCATATGGTATGCTCAGCAAAATCTGTAGGTAATATTAGTATAATATTAATATAAATTCAATGACCCATTAACGGACAAGACGTTTTATTTGAAATAACAAAGTTACAATGCACTGAAGTTGATGAATTTAAACAAGCTTTATTATTGGTCTGACCAAGCTGTGGCAAAATCCAGAATATAGACGAGCTTTGTTAAACGTTGACTACAGAATGATTTTAAATTTCATGCTGTACATTTTTGGGTATTTCACACGTATTATTATCTGTCAACGTCCTGTGCGATACGTTATTTATACTCATTTTATTTATTATTATTTGCTTCGTTTCTATTTGAAATCCGTTCTTTTTAAAACAACTATCTATCAGTGACATTGTCCAGGTACGTTTTTATGAATTTATATCAAATTAAATTATTTTGAGTTTTGTCGTTTTTAGGATGCGCTTTGTGGCTAAACAAGCCGCTTTTGTTTTAAAAGCGTATTACCACAGGGTGCTTATCATGGATTATGAACTTATCATTGCAACCATGCACGCAACTATTTCATGAAAATTATCCTGATGTCACACCGTGTCAAAAACTACTTGCTAAACTCAGAGATAAAGTTATTAACATTTGTAAGGAAAAATGTTGTGAACGACCGACAATTTTAACAGAAGTGACTATTGATAACGTTAGGTAACGAATGGAAGCAAGTCCTAAATAAATCGGTGCGCTGGTATAATGCTTTTTCGATTAATATTTGTAAGGAAAGATGTACTAGATGACCGACAATTTTAACAGAAGTAACGATTGATAACGTTAGGCAACGAATGGAAGCAGGTCCTAAACAAATCGGTGCGCTGGTATAATGCTTTTTCGATTTATAAGAGTTGACACTCTTATTTTCATTATTTTAGGTTTACCGTTCTGTAGTGTAAAAAAAGCACTGGCTAACATTTACACATGTATCTGTATAGAATAGTACAGTAATTATCGCCTATTGAATCCACGAAGGATTCAATATTGTCGACGGTTTAATGATGATATGATAATGAGGTCTGATTCCATTTAACAGCCAAAATTATACGACAAGGGCTACAGAAAACCCACATAATTTTGTTGAAATTGCTTTACATCCACAAAAATTGGAGTCTGGGTAGCAATGTCTAGCTACTGCATAATTGGTCCAATATATTTTCATGAATCTCACTCAAATTTTAGAAGTGTCTATAAATCAGTTACGTAATGGTGGTGTATTTTAGTTGTACAGATCGTTCGCTTTCACGGCCTCCTGAATTAACCTTTTTAGTTTTTTTATTTATTTAGGGGTTTAAAATAAAATTCATCGAAATTAACTTCACAACTTGGACTAATTGCAACCAGCCATAGAGCAGAAGATCCCTAATATCACCTAAAACCAATTACAGCGGCTATTCGACTATATTAAGGGAAGAGTTTATATATGTTGAGAATATGATGGCGGTCACTTCGAACATGCATTATAATGACCAATGTGTATTTAAAATAATCTATATTTCGTTCAATTTCTTTATCACATTTACATTTATTTTCTATACGGAAAAGACTTATCAATATTTTATCATTTGTCCAAAATATTTAAAGCACCACTAACAACGAGCCCAAAACCAAATTGCTAACCTGGCAAAAATTTAACAAGGTCGGAAATTCGAACTTTCGTTAGTCATTTAAAATAACTGTTTTACGTTTCAAAAAACGACTTTTCACCAAATTTAAGCTGCAATTATTCAAAGGGAAGTCTATCAGATATCAAATTTCAACAAATCACGGAGTATCTTAGCAACGCCGTACGTTACATGAAAAATAAACATATAGTAGCGTTCATATACCTTCTGTGCCCCAAAATTTCTGAGTAACATAAAATTAAAATGCTTGGATTGGAGGCCCGTGCAACAATCTAATACTTTCGTTTACGAGCCATTCATGACTTAATCGTGAGATACGGTGTAGCGTGTTATCCTGTTAAATTAAATTAAATAATAAAAATTTGTGGATTCAGAATTCTAACAACTCTGTGCACCTTATACCACGAAGTAGCCCTTACAGCGTTTCCAATGAACTTTTCATTACGGGTAACAATTCTGGATGTCTTATTTAGCTAGATTGTGTACAACCTGCGCCGTGACTCTTTAGATCAAGTATGGGCAACCTTTGACATGTTGCAGGCCAAACTTTAGTATGCAAGTACGTTCGCGGGCAGTGTTTAAATCCCATATCACTCGATCCTCCTCATTTGGAGTGATTATGCGTAAGTAGGGTAATATTTGTTTTAATTGGGTGTTTCAAAATGTCTCGCGGGCCGGATCAAATCTTACAGCGGGCCGGTGGTTGCCCGCATATGCTTCAGATAGTGTTTATTATTCTCTAGTAGAAACCTATCAATTTCTGCTTAAGCGTTGGACTACGATCCAGAAACAAAGCGACAAAGTGCGGAATGGTATACACCTGCGTCACCGCAGCCGAACGAGGTGGGTGTCGTAACAGATAAATTGCCTAAAACCCGAAGTGATGAAGAATATCGACACAATGCAGAAAAAAACGCGTATGCAAACCCATCTTCACTTATATAATTATATTGCAATATTTGCAACTATACTGTTTGTATGCAAACAATCTATTTTGATCACCCAACTCTACAAAGTGGAGGGTAATAAAATGGTTCTAAACTTAAATTTTATGCAAGTATAGGTCCACTAAATTATTACAAAAACCATAAATATATAAACATATACAGTGTGTTAATTAAAAGAATGTTTTTGGTCATTCGTCAGGTGTCGTGGAAACTTTTAACTTAAAATACATAATTCCCAGAATTATATGAAAGAAGTTCCAAAATTTAAAATATCTCAATATTTTTGAATATAACTGACGGTATCAAACGCTAACTAAAGCAACTTGCACCTGTTCAGTTTGTTGTAGACAACAAACTTAAAATACATACGTATACGTATACGTAATTCCGATGTAAATTTGTAAAGTTTAAGGATATATTACACCTTATCTTATTTCGGGATTTGATACTCGGCATGTTATCCAATTAATAATCGAAATATACCATGCTCGAATACCCCAAAGGCTTTCGAGCTAACTAATAGGGTACGCAGATTTCAGACCATTATTATCTGAATGAGGCGGCTGAACGTAACAAAGATCAACGGTAATAGATACAATCTTCAATGTATAAGTTTCGCCAAAATGTCCTCCAGTTTACTTTGGCTTCTCTCCCAAACCAAAGGTGAAGATTGTAAGAAATGTATGGCTAGCGCCTTTTCCCATTTGTAATTACATAATAACTGGTAAATATTACAGTTTTAAAGGAAATTTTCAAAATACAGCCTTCTGATTCTGAGGCCGCGGTCGATTAGAATATTTCAGAATGCTGCACTGGGCTAAATTATGGCGGAAAGGAACCGTATCTGTTAGTATTACGTATAAAACTTCCACCGCTGTGCAATCACTGAAAGATATGACGAAATTTATGGCCTAAAACGTACCTACCTACGTCGTAAAATAAATTACGCTTACGTTTGTGCGCCACCATCGACGCTGATTTAATTTTATGATTCTTTATAGAAGCCGGTAGCAATTAGAAAACGCGTATATTATCAATTCTTTTCATTTCGTCTTTTTAACATCGATTAAATGATCGTAAAGTTCGTCAAGTAGATCCCGGGCAAAGCACACTTTAAATACGGCGGAGATTTGGAAAGTACTTTGAGGTTTACATGCGATTTGTCGTATCATCTGGTTTCCCCAACGTCACTTAATAATCACATCTAAAGACACCGATGGTAATGGCTAATAATATTTTGATCTTTTTTTATTTGCATGAGGTATGAGATTGGTTTATTATTAACAACGGACAAACTATAAAACATGTACAGTGCTACACAAGCTTTCCGCCAAATAGAAGTACATAATAAGATTTCATCCGGATTTAAATGGCAGGCGTTGGCAGCCATTTTCTTAATTGACTCCAAATACTTAAAAGTCTAAAAGAAAGATACACCTGGCATGATATGTCAGCGTGCATACAAAAATTACTTTTGCCAGTTCTCTGCAGCGCAACATTTACCGAAAATAATTAATTTATCCCCGAGTGTCGTACAGTGAAGATAAACATTCTATATATTCAAAAATTAAAATGAACATTGCTGTTTCGTAAAACTAATGTTACCTTGTGATGAGAGATTGTTTTACTCGTTGTTGTTGTGGGTAACACAAAGATCATAACGGCAGAGAATAAAACAAAAATTATGTTCTCTTAGCAACGCTTCCAAGCAAATTCGAGTATGAACATAGCGGAGCTGGTGGCTCAGTGACTAGTTTGGCAATCAGTCTCCGGGTCCCGAATTCGAACCCCGCGGTTGTTTCTCAAGGTTAAGATTTTGTGTAGTTTTCCTCACTTAAGACACACCACAGCTACTCCCTGTAATTGGTGAAAGCTTTTGGAGAATGCGAAGGCATGGATTATTATTGTTATATCCCACTGAACAGTTCGAAGTATATGTAGCTAAATTAAGATGTAGACCTCACGAAAAAGTTGGGTAACTAAACGTTCTCAATATGTTAGAAGTTATGTTTTGTGAAGATACTTACTTTCTGCAATAATTTGAATATGTGTTACAGCAAGGTCCAGGGCTACTATATGTTGTAAAAGACACTATGTATGGAAGGGTTAAATTAAACTACCAATCCACACGTATTTATGCATGGTAAGTGACAATGTTAGAGAGCGTACTCTATTAGAAATTATCTAAACTTAGAAAATTTTACGTTGTTGGATTGGTCCGAAAATTCTTCGGACCTAAATCCAATAGCATGTTTTAGAAAGTATAGTATGTGAATGTTCTCGGAGTTCTTTTTAAAAAGCAATTTTATCTGTAGTCTTTAATGTAAAGTTCTGCTTGTAAGTTTTTGAAATAGGAAGATGTGAAATTTCGATTAGTACAAAATAAAAGATTATATTCCAATCGGAGTAACTTTCGACAAAAAACAAATGCAATTTCTATGTTAGCTGATTTAGAAAATTTTGAAATAAATATGACCATTTCCGAGTATTAATGATTTTCAAACTTGAGTATGAACACAGTTTATTTTATTTTATTTTTGGTTTCATCTGTTGTCGTTCAGCTGTTCATGCGTAATATCTTCTGCTAGCGCTTTCAACATAACTTTTGTTGTTGACGGTATCGTACACGAATTATTTTTTTTCCCTCAGGAATCGCCTATTCCATTTCTTATTCATCTCCGATAATCGTGTGCTTTTACTTTTTATTTTTGTGTTTGTCTATTTCATTTAAATAATTCCAATTAATAATAGGTTGTTAATATTTCTCAATTTTCACTTTACCATTTCCATCCTTATCATTTCCGTAGTGGTGCAGATTTTGACATGGCCACACATCCTATTTCATTTAATCCCTGTTCTTACGGTAAGCAATAAATTATAATTAGTACCGGTCACTAATTCTATCGTGGTGTTTACATATTTCCTTTTCAGGTTCTTTTTTTGTTTTTAGCTTTATGGTTCTTAGATTTATGGTGTTTATTATTTTTGGTTGATGGATGTTTCTTTATGGTCTTTGGCTTGAGATTCCTGGTTTCTTCTTTTCTTTTTGAATGCTGTTCTCGTAACACGCGATTGAAGATTTCTGAGACTCACTGGGAGATTTGTTGAAAATTTGGATCATCTGGGGACAAGGACAATTCAAGATCTTAATACAGGTAAGTGAATTAAGTTAGAGATTTCTTTTGGATTACTTTTTAACCGACTCTTTTATTTTAAAATTATTAATTATATTTTTGGAATTGTTTTTTTTATTCGTACGGGAGTATCAAATTTGATAACAGATTTTAAGGTTTACTATTTGATTTAGATTTAGGTGGAGTATTTCTAATATTTTATATCAGATTTAAAGACTAAACGTATATTATTGAGAATATAAATTATGAGTGCAATCGTTGGCCTTGCGACCTATAAGATCTTGCGTTATTGAATGATCAATGGTCTAGTAAGCAACCTTATCTCCTTATAAGTTGTTTAATTTACTTATACAAACATAACCTTAAAATTTTGTTTATACTTCTTTTGACTTATTCAAATTCAATTTCAATTTGAGCAGTTAGTTTTCTTTCGTTTGACAATATTCTCTTCTAAGATAATTCTCGACTATCTACAAGGGTCTTTCCCCATCCTCGTAACAAGGTTTTATTTAAACACATGCCGTCTTATATGTAATTTCCAACTATTGGGTAATTAATTGCAACTTAAACCTACTCCCCCACCAACGAGCAGGCTGGTACCTCGAATGATCGAGTTCCATATGATACACGGAGTTGATCAACGCGCAAACGATTTGGGATATTTCTATTATCTTTAACTTTTGGTAACTGAGATGTTATAGACCGTCACAATTTTTTACTGGATTTGTTAATATACAGCAGCTATCGCTTCAACGCAGTAGTAGTTCAAAAGTTGTGACGATTAACGATTGCTAACCTTGTATCAATCCACTAAAAGTCTCTTTTATATAAAAAAAAACATACTTTATTCAATAAGTTCAATTTCAAGCCTCAATATCAATTAAAATATGTACAATAATAAAAATAAAATATTTTTTGCTCTAAAAGAATAAAGGTAATAAAGCTTTGCGCGAAACAATTCTGGACACTCTATTAAAATTTAATAACCATTTTCTCAGACGCCTGGAATATTCTAAGTTAATTTCTGCATTCACTCTTTATGGCTATTTTCATATATCGATGTTATGATGAATAATAGCGTGAGAATTACTATTAGCCATAAATTTTTCCAGAACACATTAGCAAATATACTGAAAATCGAAAGAGTTCCGATAAAATATATGTATATGGTAAGCTTTCTTTAATTACATAAAAGATATATGTCTCTTTCGTATATTATAATCCAAGCACTATGTTCGGAGTGAGGTAAGGATAAAAGATATGATCATCGGATTCAAACAAAACGAAAACGTTTTGTTAGCACGGTATTTTTAGTGTCTGAATTTATATCCCCTAACAAATGTGCGGTGAGTATTTCAATTGTATTAGATTATTTCTTTCTTTTTTGCTTTCATTTACTATTTTGCGAAATCAGCTTTTTACCAGGGTACGCTATTACGCGAATAGGGACAGATATCGCGGCAAGTTGTGGTAGGGCGATGCGTTCTCAATTACAATAGTTTCTGATAAATCCCCTCCAATATTTTGAACAAGAGAGGGAGGATAATGGACCGTTAATTCCTGCGAATGCTCTAGAGCAGGTAAACAATACAGTTATAATTAAATCGATTATTGGTATTCAGTCGACTGTCTATTTTCAGCGAGGAACAGATGTATTACAAATCAGTGTTACATCTGCAAAGAATATTAAAGCTTGATGAAAGCGCAACCCTATTCTCTAAAGTGATGTCTTAGATAGTGCGTCAGAATTGAACGTAAGAAACACATTGTATGTAGTGTATTTTCAAAGAAAGTAAATTTTGTATATGCGTAATTTTGTTGTTAACAAATAATGTATGTGCAATATGTAGGTACAGACTGTAAGCAATATACATAGTCGCATATATTGTTACTTTTTTGTACTAATTATACTGAATATAAGACTACACTTTTGTTTTCACCTTAATGGAATATTCGGGAATTTCTGCAATCTTTTTTTAAACAATATTTTTGGTTATAGTTATAAATACATTAAATTTAGGGTTGCAACCACGGAAGTGAAACCCCTGAAACGATCGCTGTCAACGGTATCCATTGGTTATCAAGACTGGTAAGCTCCATTGGGCTTAATTTTATACGTTTACCTATAATTAACCATTTTATTAATTTTGATTGTTTCATTATAACTTTTCTCATGAATTTTAATGGATTGTCAATATATCTTAGTTTCTTGTATAATTTCGCCCTGTCTCTTGATAGGGTTATTTGAAACAGATGGCGTCCTAAAAATTTACTCTTTGGTCACGGGAGACATTTAAGTAAGTAAAGATCGACCCACTCCATCGCCGATAAGCAGGCTGGCACCCTGAATGATACAGAATCAAAAATTCAACTTTTAGGGAATTGAGGAAAACAAAGGTGATTGAAAGAGCCATTTTGTCAAGATTAATATCGTTCACCGCATCTTGTAACATTCTAACTTCATATCAAAATGCGTATATACAAGGAAGATCAAGTGCCAGAGCGATCTGCATGGCCATAACTAAAATAACCCAAATAATATCTAAAAAAAATGAGGTAGCCGGAGTTTTCCTAGACTTATCAAAAGCATTCGACAGCGCAGATCATAAAGTTTTTCTTAAGAAACTGAAAAGAATGGGTTCAGGGTGATGGTATATATTTTACTAAAATCTTATTTAAGAAACAGAGTGCAGTGCGTGCAAGTAAATTCTAACGAAGAACGACACCAGTCACGTTGACTTCAAAATCAAAAAGGGATCTTGCAGATCTTATTTCTTTGTATGCAGATGACACGTCAATTATTGTTAAGGTAAAGAACAATGATACGTTGGAAGATGAAATTGCTGACGTTCCCGCGAAAATAAGCAACTGGTCAGCAAAAATACCGTAAACATACACAAAACAAATAGTAATATTCTCATTGAAAACACGGTAATACTTCAATGTGTTTTAAAGATTAACAAATAACATCATCTAATAACGTAAAGTTTTTGGGCTTATTGCATTATCCAGGAAAGAGTATGCACATGTACTTACTAACCATGATATATGCAGCCGGAAAGATACATGCACTGCAAACGATATCACGTCATAGTTCACGTGGAAGCAGCGTTGTCAGCTTGCCATGCGTATGTAGGATTCTGGCCATCATGTGGTATAATCTTCTGGGGAAGCTGCGTGGTTGCCGACAGGATCTTCTTCCTTCAGAAATGATTCCTTATAAGCGTTTTTATTTTGAAGGAAAGGGGTCATCTGCCTATGTATTTAGAGAAAATGGTATTCCTACCTTACCTGTGTTATGCATTTTTCGAATGTGCGTGTTTCGTTAAGGAAACATTACGGTAAACTATTTGCCGAATACGAAACTAGTCGCAGCTGTAGTACTCGGGAATGCCAACAAGCTACTCTTCGTTTGCCGCAAATAACATATGCGCATATACGTAAGAGTATAGCGACACAAGTAGAGAGAATTTAAATATAGCGTACCTCATAAATGCAAACAATATAGACTAAAGGATTCTAAAAAATATTCAAAAGAAACTCTGATTCAGAAATGTTTATAAAATCCATGTTTTACCTATGTAATTGAATATCTATATACTTTTCTTGAATTTGTATCTAACTAATACCCACTTCGACTAATCTATTTCATACCTTGGCATTGTGAAATAAAGACATATTATTATATTATTAAGTCTATTGAATTAGAAATGTTAAACAGGAAGAAGGTAAATCATTGAAAACCAATATGGTTTCAGCGTATCTCATTTGCTACATATGTTTTATTTACTATATCAGACATCTAAATTTTCCTAATTCGGAGTACAACTATTAGTTTCAGTCTTTGAATTTCTCCTTTCTAAAAGCTCTTTTCCCAACGATAGAGTTGCTACAAATATTTAAGCTTTAGCCTTAAACTTTTCTGCATAAGTTCAAAGCACAAACGCTTATTTCTACCACTTTTCCGATAATTAGCAGCATTTTTCTTGTACACCATAGTTAAAATACCTTCCTTTCTTAGTTTACAGTCCGGATGTCCAGAAACATTTTCGACTGGTAAAGCAGCATTTTGGAATGTTCTGCAAGAAGTGTGGAATGCTATAGATATTATAACAGTATGAATTTTATTAGAATATACTATTTTGTCCATAAAATATTTCAAGTTTCGAAATCTGCAAAATAGACATCTATAGCGGCGGTGACCCCCTTCTCTTACCTCCCAGTGATTTTTTCAGGTTTGGAAATAAAAAAACACATTTTTTCCGCTGTAAACGAGGCCGTTTCTCTTTCAATACTGCATCGAATCGGGTCAATAAATCGCTGTAGTATTGGCCGTCCTTCCCTTCTGCATATAGTTGATGAGGATCACACCTTGGAAATCCTAAACAATGGAGCCGATTCACCCGGAAAAGTCCACTGCTTCGATTGTTCCTTGGTCTTCGGTATGTAGTGGTGGATCCAAGTCTCATCCACGGTTAGGAAACGCATAAAGAAATCCTTTGGATTACCCGATTTCGCTTTTGCTCCGGTGTGAGAAAACGCAGTAGCCAGCGTACCGAAGGCTTTTTCATACCCAAAATTTTGTGTAGGATATGACCAACCCTTTCTTCTGAGATGACTGTTGTTTCTGCTATCTCTTTTAGCTTCAATCGGCGATCGGCTAACACGACATCATAAATATTGTCGACCATTTCATCGTAGGTAGTAGTTTTTGGGCGTCCACTGCGTGGTTCGTCATTTGTGCTTCTGCAGCCACGTTTGAACTCGCTCACCCAGAAGCTGATGGTCGAAAATGATGGAGTACATCCGCCATGAACCTCTAGCACAACATTTCGAATTTCCGTGGCCGTCTTTCCAGCCATCTAGAAGTATTTAATCACTGCACGAAATTCTATTTTATCAATTTTTGCGAAACCGCCGCACTTGGTACACAAACCACACTCTGAAACAACAACAATTAACAGTAGACGCCAGAAATTTTCACAGTTGGCATAAAGAAGGTTGCCCTTGCCGACCAATGAATCCACTCCAACCTTCGTGCGCCATCTCATGTCGATTCCGGAAACATGTCAAGTCGCCCTCGTACAGTATATGAATGTGTCTATAAAAATGTATGCTTTAGTATTTTATCGATACTGGAACACTTTGCTATTGCCCTTACTTCAACACTTCACTAGCACTGAATACACGTTTCAATAGCTAAGCTATCATCTGCCGTAAAACGGAATGGACTTTTATTGATATTGAGGGAAACAGAAATAAAACGGGTAATATGCATTTACCTTAAACTGACCCTCAGGCTTCAAAGCACAATCGCTTATTTCTATCACTTTTCCGATAATTAGCAGCGTTTTCCTTGCACTCCAAACTTAAAATACATTCCTTTCTAGGTTTACAGACTTCTGATTCAACTCCCAGATCTTGCAAATCTTCTGGTGAAAGTCTAGATATCTACACAAGAAGTTCCTAATCTGTAGTCCATAACCTCTCCCAAGTGTTACCTAAAGCTTCAACCCGCAGAGTTTTTGCCCAATTGCACCGAAATAAAAGTTAATTTGGAATTAAGCCAAGATGGCAGGCAAAATTTCTTATACTTACATGTACAATATTAACTATCAAAATTTACTAGTGATCTTAATTCGTGATTATGTTCCAATTTTCATGGGTGCAAATGGACATTTACATATATTTCAAGCAGTTAAGTGCGACAACTAAAAATGTTGGAAGGAGATCTGTAGTAAAAAGAAGGTTAAAAACTGCTGGTGGTAAGGAATCTACGCCACCTGTTTACACATTATGCAATAGATGAATCCAACCTTTCACGGAATCACGTTTAATAAATATGAGAAATAAAATAAAAAATACACAATACCTAAGGTACTATTTCATATTTTGCCACAAAATTGTAGAAAGTCCGCTATCTCCGGTACACTTCACATAAACAACACTCATTTATTATTATGGAAATGCGACCATTAACGTCTATCGGAAAATTAATTATAAACGAATACATTCGCGTTGTGTTATAAATTTCATTCGAATTAAGCACGCAAGGCGAAAGATTTAATTAATATTTTAACGTGTATTACTTCGCTTCATAGAATACAAATGCTTCGAGTAGGTGCTTCGAACGTAATAGAAAATGTAAATTGCGCAATCCGATAAATAATATTCTATTATACGTGATGCAAATATATGTATCAAAACAGAAAACGTTAATTTCTTCCTAGTTTACAGGACAAGTTCGAAGCAATATATTTTCTATACAATATCTGGATAACCGAGAAACTTTCCGCACATTATTTACTAGATTGTAATGCATAAGTTGTAATGAAAATGTAAATTAAGCTATTAATATCCGGTTTATTATTGCGATAAAACTGGAAATAAGAAAACTAAAGCTCAGAATCACAACTATTAGTTACTACCTGTTGTGTGAATATGTAACACCACAGCGGTCGATGTGAAAAATCGTAGTGAATTATTTATACTTAATTTTACATTATCTTCTAGGAAGTGTTAGAATTATTAAAATCAAAGTTATCAATAATCATTCCAGACGATATATCTATGTACTTTACTTGCCGATTGTCATCAATTTTCTTTTAGGAAGTAACAAAGAATACAGTGATATTACATTCCATTAATTTAGTTTCCGTTGGTTTTTAAATGATAGGGGAGAAAGGCAAGTAAGTAGGTTACAAATATCTGTTATAAAAATGATTAGAAAAATAGTTAGCCAAAAACAAATTTTATTTTCCAACGAAGTCTCCATCTATATTGATATACTCATCCCATCGCTTTATCCATTCTCACTTGATGCTACCTATCACTTGAGTGCCATAAAGTTGGATTGTGCTGACACCTAGTGCACATCGCTATTTTCAGCTTTCCCGCGGCAGTTTGTTACCTATTTAATGACTTTTCCTCCCTACTACTAATTTAATTTCCTTGGTATTGTTAACGTCAATCGTTTTAATTTGAGTTTGTGGATAAAAATTCACGGTTCCCGGTAGGATTTGAATCTGCGACTCATGGATGCTAGACCGGTGTGTACTCACAGACAAATGTTCATACGGTCTCTGTAGTCTGAATGGGTACAAACTGGCCTAGCAAGCAGGAGACGTTAATTCAAATCCTACTGGAAACCGTTTGAATTTTTATTCAGAAAAAATTCAAATTAAAAAATTAACATTGGCAGTACCAAGGAAATTAAATTATCAATAACAGTGGTTAATTAACATTGTTTATTTATGCGAGAAAAATTTACTTGCACATGTTTGAAGTATGGTATATTGTGCCTAATTGCTGGTCATCTATTACCAATAACAGAACAAAAATACCTTACTCAATTCGTTTATCGGCTAATATTATAAAGCAAATCGTTGATTTCATAGTGAATTGTATTAAAAAAGATTTTACCAACAAATGGAGTAACTCAAGGAGTTTTAACCTTCATTAACACTAACAAGATAATCTATTCAATTCTGCTGGTTTATTTTACACTTTAGAAAAAAAAAATCAATTTAGTGAGCTGCCACACCCAAGCTAAAATACCTGAAAGATTGTGATTTGCGCAGATTAATGAGACTTTTACAGTTACTGAAGCCTACATTTGCGAACCTTTGACATCAATAATTTCTTTTAAAACAGGATCCTACAGCTATTTACGTGTAGATCAAAAATTCTCTTCGGGTTGATATCAAGATGTTTACATTTATCTTCATCCCTTTCTAATAAAAATGCATTTTTTTTATAAAAATGAAAACGCAATAATATACAAAAAATAGGCTGTAGGATAATGACATAAGTATTATGCTATTATCCTAGCTGTTCAAAACAAAACATAATTTGTAATTAAAACAACAATATATTCAATATAATTTACACAAGCCAAGCTGTGGAAATTATATACTCTATACTTTTGGACGAAACTTTTGAATATAGATTGAAATCTAGACTATGTGTCCACTTTCCATTCTATATCCTACATATATTCTTTCTGGACACACGTTTCGATAGCTAAGCTATCATCTGCACTAAAGCTGAATTGACTTTTATTGATACTGAATTAAACGGAAACTGAACATGTAGTATATATAGACTGACCATTAGAATTCCCGAACTTAAGAAGTTGTAAGGTCCTTAAATAGAGCTTAAATAGAAATTAGTATTCTCTTACAAATTACCAACATTTTCAAATTTCTGAAAAAATGGCGGTCCTGGTGGGATTTAAAGCCACGTTTTCTCCATTACCAGTTGAACGTTATACCAACTAGATCACGGGACACCAACGAAAGTTTTATATTAAAACCGTAGAGGGCTTTGTATAACTGGGATATATTGGAAACGTTTTTTAGTTGTGCGCGATTTAAACAATACAATATTGATTAGGAACCTTTTTCTCTAAAACGTAATACGTTAATTCTTTATGCTTTCTTCCCGTGCTTTTTAGCCTCTAATACTGTTAGTGTTGCCTTGGTCATGTTGATTCGCTTTGTTAAATTTTAAATTTTCGCTTCTATCTGGACGTATTATAATGTAACTTTACATTTTTCTTTTTTGAGTCCACGGGAACTTCTTTTGCCCTTTGGAAGCAACAACACTCATTACAAGTATGCAGTTTTATCAAAACCTTATACGGTATCTTTAAAGAATTTAGGTTGCCGGTTGAAACCGTGTCGTAATTGCATGACTCTCCCGATGTTTTATCCTCAGTTTCATGGAGCTTCTTCTAGGTTGCTGCATATCGTATCGCTGCTGTGAGAAGGAAGTGTAATTACGACGCAGTTTCAACCCGAAAATCGAAATCCTTTAAAAGAAAATAACAACTAATTTGGTGGTTTGCATTATTGTCTAACCTCCTCTTCCAGTAATATTAGCGACAAGATTACGTTTTGAGCTCCACATAGCATCAAAATATTTTTCGCAGTGGCTTCTGAGAAGGAGGGTGACTAAGGAATGAAACTATAAAATATCTTGGAAGGGATTTCATTAAAGAAAGTGTGAAGTCAAATGTGATGTTTTATCTGCTATCTACAATGCATTTAGTAGATAGCAGCTTTTACAACATCAATAGTAATCTGTAAATCAACCAGGTATTATTTAAGAGGATCCTTAAGTGTAAAGTAGGCAGTGCAAAGATCACGGTTCTCCTCTTCCACGTAAATTTAAGACCCTAGCGTCTGCTGGATAGGTTATTTGTGTTCTAGAATGCTCACCCTGACTTACTATTTGTAAAAAGGACAGACCATTACAGGAGCCCACTACGCACAATTGATTTCTAAATTGCAAGACGCTATTAAACAGAAACGCCGAGGAACGTTAAAGTACGATGTACTGTTCCGTCAGGATAATGCTCCCGGGCATACATCTGGTGCTATACACCAAGCAGTCTTTGAATTAGTGGAGCACCCACCATATTCGCCGGATCTGCCCCCTAGTGATTGCAGGTTATTCCCCAAAATTAAAAGAAATCTTACGCGGGCCAAAATTTTCCCGTAATTATGACGTGATGCAAGCTGAAGAGACGTGGTTTATAGAGGTCGGAAATTTTTTTTCTTGGAGGCTGTTGAGATTGTGGAGCACCGATGGACCATGTGCATTAGTGTAGAGGGAGACTATGTCGAAAAACAATATATAATGACCCTATAGTTTTACTTTGAGGGGATCATGGAATAACTTCGAAGAGTGACGTAATCGTGATTGCAATACAAAAATTGTAAAATATAAAATTGCTGCATATATGGAAAAGGTCATGGGATGTGGTCAAATATATTTTACATCTTTGACAACTTTTCTTCGACTTCTACCTATTTTCTCGAGACCGCAGGAAGTTAAAGTAACCCCTTCAACGCCTTGGTAAACTGCAATGATTAGCAGGCGAATAATTATTATACTTCGCTGGCGTCGGTGACTTGTTTTAAATATTAATAGCGTAAATTTAGCGTGTAATATATTCGTATTTCGCTAAAGCGAGGAAAAAGAAAACACCGCTAGGGTACGTACACGTTAAACGAGGGAAGAGGGTTTCTTAATAATTTACACGAAGAAAAAGAAGGGAGGTCATGAACGACGAAGCCAACAGTGGCACCGCGAAGAATGGGGACGTTGAAGTTTTTAATTAAAAATTGCACCAGAGAAAAGGTGATGGCGGAAGGAAGAGAAACGACTCACAATGGTCGCCGCCCATTAACTATAAGTTGAATAAGTTCGTCGTGGAAATAAAATAGTCGGAGACGTTGGAGCGCGAAATTGAAACCATGCATGATGTCAAATGTTTAATTATGCGCGAACTTCTAAAGTTATACCATTTGCAACTTGCTGCTTATGTATTTTACTAGAAACGCACTAACTTTCGTTATACGAAGTAATAATTAAGTTATCTTCATTGAAATGTTAATATGGGGAATAATTCTTAGAATTCACAAGTAAAAGGTACATAAACTAAAACAGAAAAGTATAGTCCTTGTTTGAATCTTGAGCAAACAGCGGTTGCTAAACGATCTGTTAAACGTGCGTTCGTTAAGTAGCAATAATAATAAATACCTCTAAGTGCCTAAATAGCATAACACTGTCGCAGCAATATTGCTTTCTCTTCAAAACTAATAGTTCTAATGGTCTACTTGCTTTGGATATAATGTAGAGAGTTCTTGTGTTGCATTTGTTTTTTTTATTTCTGTCGCAATATCCCTGTTTCTTTGATGCATAATTTGTTAATAATTTTAAAGTTTATATCATTGCAATTAGGAAAGAGTGTCCTCTACAACTTGGTATATAATTTTGTGATATGTAACGTTTTGCTGCCGTTTACCGTAAGTTTGTTTTGTCTCCTTGCGGTTATTCCTATTCGTTGCATATCCTATTTTCTGTTCGTAGTATTTTTGTACTGCTATTCAGATACACTGCAGTTCAATAGTCTCATTCCAGTTCTCCATTCCCTTTATTAGTTCCTTTGTATTCTGCTGCAGCTTCCCCGCCGTTGCCTAACTTCCTCCTTTTGCTTGTGCTACCGTGAAGTGTGTATCCCTGTTCTCCTTTCCTTCATTATTACCCTTATTATTTATTTATATATTTTCTCCTTGGCTACTCATAATATCACTTACCTGCAAATCTTGTAACTTTTCTCTGATAAAGATGCCACTGGCTGTTTTTTTTATGCTTACAATCTGGCTTGTGCCGGCTTGAGTGATAAAGATATTCGGGTATTGGGATTCAAGAGGAATATTAAGTGAACCTGCCTAACATGCTGTTCATCAGATTTCTACTCATTTGAATAATTTCACTTCAGTTATTTCCGTACTTCAGAAAGAGATTAGTGAGTTCAAGATTAAAATTGATCGTGTTTCTCTGCTCAAACTGCGTCATTTGATATGGAAGACATCATCCAGGAACTTGAGCAACGTATCACTAAAAAGACAAATTTTATTATGATGAGGATGGCTCGAATGATATTGCGAAAGTTGGTTATATCTTGGCTTTTTTCAATGTGGCGCCGCAGATTGACACAAATAATTTGAAGGCCCTGAGGCTTCGTAAATTAGCAAACGGTGTAAAGCCTCGACTGCTGGAGATAATCTTTAAAACAGCTGACGATATAAAATTACAATTATATAACAATAAATTTAAGCAATACAGAAAACAATTGTCTGTTAAACGGGATATTGACCTATCTGTTCAGGCGTACCCCAGCAGACTCTGGCCTTACATTAATTCTAAATTGAATTCTACACGTATACCAGGTATTATGATAGATAACAACATCCTTTCGTGCCCTGAACAAATTACTAATTCTTTTACTTCTCATTTCTCAGTGACCATATCTAACGCGAACGTTACTACTAACCATCCCAATAACGATACTTTGGCTCTCGATCCATTTTGTCCTTAAAGAATTTAGTGAAGAAGAAGTTTTACAAACTGTGTCAATTGAAGGGGAAAATAACAGCTGGTCCTGATAAGGTTCCAGATTCTGTTATTAGAGACTGTACATTTGTTCTTTGTGTGCCACTCCATTTACAATCCAATCCTGAAAGAGGGAGTTTTTGGAAAGTGTCTCGTGTTACTTCTCTTTTTAACTCGGGGTCAAAAAATAACATTCGGGATTATCGCCCGATATCTATATTATATAACTTTTCTAAAGTTTTTGAAATTATGTTATATAAACATATTTATTCGCACGTTAGTGCCAAACTGTCTCCGGCGCATTATAGTTTTATCGAAAGCAGATCAACAGTGTCCAACATGTGCGCATTTTTCCATGATGTGTGTCAGGCTTTAGATCTACGTCTTCAAACAGATGTCATTTGCACAGATTTCGCTAAGGCTTTCGAGAAGGTCGAACATCAAATCCTATTACGTAAACTAAATGTATGGGGTATCTCTGACGATCTGTTATTGTTATTGCAATCCTATTTGAGTGGGAGTACTAATTACGTTGAATACCGTGGTTTTCGGTCGAACTTATATTTGTAGTAACTTTGGCGAGTTAAGTGGCCTCTCATGCTTCTATTTTGTATTTGTTGAACTTCAATAACGGCAGTTCTGCCTGTTTAGATGGCCATTAACCCTTAACCACCGTAGTGCAAATATTATAACGTCCTCACCGTTGTGCGGCCTTGACCGCATATAATAAACAAACTTTAATTACCGAAATATATTTTTTTACCCATTGGGAACATTCTTATTGGATTGAGTGCACCCTAAAATAAATAAAACGCAAGATGCCTTTTAACATAGTTCGTTCTTTAATTAACATAAACTAAACAAAGAATCCGTAAATGTCATATTTTGCTCTGTTTTTAACACAAACGCTAGAATTTTTCTTTAGTAATATTCTATACGAAAATAAGAACAGATTCTTAACAATAAATGATCATGCGATTAAAAAAAAACAATAATATAAGAAATAACCTAAAACAAATAACAAATTGTAGAGGGTCAAATAGCCAAAGATTGTGTTTACAATTTTTTAAAATTTTTAACGCATAAAAGGTTTTTCTTTTAATTCTAGAAGAGCAAGTGTAACATGTTTTTCGTTTTTTCAGTTTTCCTTCTAGAACTTCCGCTCAATCATATGTAAATTCTGAAATTCAGATCTTTGAGTATTTTTATATGTATATTTCGTTCTGATCGTGCATAATACTACATTTGTCCACTGTAATACAACTTGTAGCAGATCTGCCGTAAACAAGAGATTCTGGCAAGTAATTGCATCAGCTATATTTCCTAATCCGGTCGATCGTCGCAAGCGTGGACGCGGTATAGCGATATTGTACTTGCGGGTTCTCGCGTGAGAAGCAAAACTTTGCGATGACCACTTATAGCAATCTTTCCCATAAAAGAATTTTACATTGTTTTGAGAAGTGCCGCTGCTAGTTTCAGTTTCGTCCGACGGTTCATTAGTTTCTTCTCTTTCACTAGGTTCAATTTCTGAGTCTGTCTCATGTGCACTTTCTTCATAACTGTCCTCATTTACACTGTTTTAGTCATTAATATCTTTACCTTATGCCTCTTCATACCATGCTAATAAAGTGCTTTCATGATCAGGATCACCTCACCGAACCGTTTTGGATGTAGTAGGATCTTTACTCATTATTTTGTGGAAAAGGCGCAACTCAAATACTAGTGTTAGCACCGTAGACCGGTCCCTATGACCGCTTCATAACTTTAGCCTTGTTTTTATTGCGCACCGAAACAAATATCGACTTCAACTGTTTGCAGCATACTCGCAATGCACTCACTTGAAGGTAACGAGAAAATGGATCCGTGATATTAAAGTGAGGATAAGATAAAGAAAAGCAAAAAACCGCTGCGGTCACTGAGACTGCACTACGGTGGCTAAGGGTTAAGGTGAGCAACTAAATTCCCAAGAACGGGGCTAGCGATTGGGATACCCCCAACTCCCCGCTCAACGATTGTCTTCGCGCAGTGAATAAAACAAATTGAAAGTTTTGAGTATATCCAGTATTTAACCAAACATTACACTATATATATAAATTATACACACTCTCATATACAATAAAGAAATCGATGTTAGTTAGTACATTTTCCTCCTTATTGTTGATATAATTAAGGTGAAAAAAGTTACAAAGTGATTTGCTGTTCTTGTTACAGAATTCTATACAGAAACTTGTTAAGTCAAAGTTAGGTTGAATAGTTTAAAAGATGATCCTGAAAATCTACTAGAAATCAATTCCGCAGCGAAAATGAATTTGTTCTTAACACGATCCAAATTGGTTCGAACACAAAACCATAAGCAATCTCCTTCTCAATAGCGATTCTCCCATATACTAACTAGCATTCGGTAATTATTTGAAAGTCGGAACTGTATTTATTTAGTTGTAAACTCCGGAAGCGTATCTTGATACGTGCAGATTTAGTCTACTTGTTTGTTGTTTGAAATTACTTAGTTAAAGTTCGGAGACTTTCCGGCAACGGCTGCAAGATACAAGTAAACACCAACTAATTTAATTATGTTTTAGTGTTTTAATTTAATTTAAATTAATCGATACGTGCATTAACCACATAGAAAGCCAACGTCGGCGCGTGAAATTATTAAAATCTCGTTCATAAGAATCTTCCTGCACAAATTATCCATTAAGACACGACAGTGTAAAAAAAACTCTATATCGTTTCTGGAAACTATAGTTGTGATTTTTTAAATTAGAGCTTTAAATTGATGTTCAAACTTCTGAATATCCAATTTTAAATAAACCAAAGTGCGTGAAATTAGCTCATGCAAATGCTTAAAAATTGTTCACGTTGTGTCTGTTTCGTGCTGATTTGTGTCTTAAAAATTTTATTTTGCGCTTATTCCATAAACGATATATTCAACTTTGAAAACTAGGCGCCAGGTTTACACAGCTCCAGCACTTCCTATTCTTAAAAGTTTGAGTGTGCTACCATTTTATATGGATTCGTGCCATGTAACCATCTTATTTTATAATCATTCCATTCTTAAGGTATTCTAGTTCGCACAATGTACCCGCTCTTTTGATTTTTTAAATTTTAACTATGCTATCGTTTTGTGCAGATTTATGTCGTAAAAGTCTGGTTGTGCTTGCCCCATTCCCGAGATATTCAAATTCAAATGACAGAGAGGAGTCCTATTTCGCAGCCACCACACAAATTCAAAGATTTTCAAAAATTTGATAATGGTAATGTTTTGTACTAACTTTTGTCGTAAAAATTATTTTCCGATTGAAGATTAAGCTTCAACGTTTGTATTTGTTGCCGAAAAATGCACAAAATACATTAACGGACTAATTTTTTGATGTGTTTTTTGTTTCTGCATTGCTTTGCGGAGTAGTGGAGAAGAAAAATTAAGGGTTGCTGATTTAGACATATTTTGATAACCCTTTTCGAATTCTATATGCACACGTGTCTTATATTTCCTTCTTGTAATAATTGAAAACTAATTAGTAACAAATAAAGAGCAACCCCATTTTCAGCGGCACTTTGTCTCTCCTTAACAGAACCAGAAACTGGTTTCTTACATAGTCCTATCATCGATGTATGGAGAGCATATATCCAGTATTTGTGCATCGGCGTTGGGCATGTTAGGATTCACTATATACAACAATTTTCTTCTACAACAGCTATTCTTCCTCTTTATTTCGCTTTTGTTCGGTCTCGACCGGAGTACGAGCCTTCGATCTGGTCACCTATATTCATCCATCAGATGCATCTTTTGGAACAGTTTCAAAGAAGGTGTTTAAAGTTCTTATACTTTGAAAAATTTAATACTTACCCGATACAAAGATTTAGTCACAATACCTTATTAGAAATCTTTAATATTGATTCTTACTTAATAATGGTCTTGATGTCCCTGAACTGTTGAGTCAGATCAATTTTGTTGTACCATGTTCAGGATCTACGTAAACAAATATATTTTACTGTTTCGCACCTAGAACAAATATCGCCATCAGGTCCCCAATACATAGAATGTGTAGCAGTTTCAACTCTGTGGAGTTTGTTGAGTTAGATATACATATTTGCTGCTTACTATCATTCCCGGCAATATGTAAACCGTAGATACATTATACATAGCAGTATTCTTTTTCCTTTTTAACCACTAGTGATATTTTTTGTCTGTAGATTAAATTAATTAGATTTGGATGTGGCTGTAAATAGTCATAGTACGATATAGTTAGTTATAAGTTTATAGTAGCTCGATGTACCTCTTTTTTTTCTTCTTAGTTTTATGTTTACTCTTACATATGTACATTAATAATTAAATTTTGCTTTATATTTATATATTGTTTTATCTGTTGGGCAATAAAGCATTATTATTATTTTTACTATTATTATTATTATTATAATTCATTTCATGTTGGGAGACTTCCCCTGTGAATTTAGTTTAACTGTTGCATTTGCGCATCTATTGGTGTGATTCTAAGAAAAGCTTTCAATTAATTTTATAAAATCTTTTCAGTTCCGCAGTCTTCAGATGGTAATTCAACTCAATTGTATTTTAGCGGTTGTCGCTTGTCATCATGTTGAGTTTATTTACATAACAGAGGTAAAATAAAGAGTTAAACATTTTTTTGTGTTCAAGTTGTACAGCTTTCGAATTAAAGTTTCATAAATAACGTCTTATCCTTTTTGACAAGGATAGAAGTAGTTTTAAATGGTAAGTATCTAACTGTTGCTATTATTCCAAAGTAAGTTAAGCATCAAATACAGAAACATATGAAGATTTCGTTGGACTAATGCTCAAATTCTCAAATGTTGATAATTAATTTTCTAGCGGAATTCTTCCTCGAAATTATTATCAGATGATTATTAATCAATTTTAAAATGTCTGCGTCCTAAATTAAAATAAGAATTCCAACCAGAAACTACCTTTCGCTCTTCTAAGTGTTGCAGCTTATACTACGAATTTCAAACAAAAAAAAATGAAAGTTAGGTAACAAATTCCTTCCATAGAATGCGTATAGACGCTGTATAGAATTGTACTTAGAAATTCATGCCACGGAGCGCTTCCCGAACGCTACAGTATTAAAGTTGGCGCGATATTTCCGAGTTTCTAGCGATGCATACTCTCATCGGCTATATACCCGAATGCGGTTTGAATAGCTATCTACCTGAAATTGGTACAAATAAATACGGGTTGATTTCAGGCAGTAAGCTTCGAATAACAACAGTTCGCATTGGTATTTTGCGATTGTCATATACGTTGCTTCCGATCATAGCAGATGTGCATGATGGGATGATGTATCTTGCTTCTTTTGCTTTGTATTCCTACCTGGAAAGTCCTCACTAGTTTCAAAGAAAGGTTCGTACCTGATGCGTATAATACTCATTTCAGGTAGCTCTACGTATGTACGTAGCGCTTGTATAAGGAGAAGAGTAACTTCAGCACAAGAGTTTTATTATAAATACATAGCCGTAATTTATGTGTTCATGTTATGCATTCGTTGCATAACATGTATATACAACACAAATGTTGTAGCTTTCACAATATCTCAGATCAAAATTCAAAGACATGTAATAATTGAACTGTTAGTAAGCTACGTTAATAATTTTGATTACTAAGTAATAGAGACAGCAAAGTGCAAAACTTTAATTTGATTTATTTATTACATTTTACGTCTATATGTAGATGTATTATACTGATTACATTAATTAGCGTTAATTAACTTTAATCAGTGTAAGACATCTACAAATAGACGTAAAATATAATAAATAAATTGAATTAAATTTTTGCACTTTGCATATAATCCGGTCTCTACTGATTAATAACAACGTCTGGTGAAGCTCCACTTTGTTATAATCAAACCTACCAAGTCGTTCAGGATACTATAGTCGTCCACATCGTGGCAAATAATTAATAAATACTAGTTTATATGTTATAATACGTAATATAAGACATACAAAATATTACCAGGTGTGCAAGTATGAAATTAATAGATTTCAGACGACAGACCAACACTAATGTAGTTTGTCCTATAAAAATTTGATATTGCGCCATTTTGATTGAGTCATCAGGTCAACAAGTGTGAGATGCGCACGAGTGATAAATTGGAAGAGTGTGTGCATAGTGTTGCGTTGTTGTGTTCAATATATCGAAATTTATACCGAACAAAGAGCATTTGCGGACAGCATTCATTTTCTGTTTTCATTTGAAGAAAACTGCCGCTGAATCATAACGATTACTTCGAGAAGAAAATACGTATGAACGATGGTTTAGGCATTTCAAAACTGGTGACTTCGATGCTGCAGACAAGGAACGTGGAAAACGAACAGAAAAATATAAAGATGTGGAATTGCAAGCATTGTTGGACGAAGATGATTCGCAAACACAAGAACAACTCGACATGCTGTCCAATCGGCTGCGAGAGATGGGAAATATTCAGAAGACTGATAGATGAATACTATATGAGTTGAATCAAAGGCAAATGGAAAAACGCAAAAACATATGTAACGTTCTTCTCGCTCGGTACAAAACGAAATCCTTTCTGCATCGTACAGTTACAGCGTATGAAAAGTGGATTTATTTCGAAAATCCCAAGTGCAAAAAATCATGAGTAGACCCAGGCGCACGATCCACATCGACCGCAAAACCGAATCACTTTGGTAAAAGATCAATGCTCTGTGTTTGGTGGGAGCAGAGGAACGTGGTCTATTATGAGCTGTTGAAACCTGGGGAAACGGTTAATTCTAAAACTTAGTAACAGCAATTAATCGATTTGAACCGTTCCCGACACGTTGAAAGCACCCAGCTGGAAGCTTCTACCATATGTGGCTTACTTATCAGACTTGTCACCTTCCGATTAACACCTGTTTGCGTCGATGGTTCACGAATTTGCTGAGCAGCGCTTTGGTTCATACGAAGATGTAAAAAAATGGCTGGATGAACGGTTCACAGCGAAAGGGAAGACTTTTAGTGATATTGTATTAACAAATTGGCTGAAAGATGGGGAAAATGTATAGCAAGCGATGGACCGTACTTTGAATAAGACACTATTTATCATTCTTTCGAATTTAACATATTTTTTAGAAGAAGAGATCTGCATTTCATACTTGTACACCTGGTATGACCACATATTTTGCTAAATCTGATAGAATCTGAATTTTTATTTAAAGCACTATGAAACTTTTCTATAAAATCATTTTCCGTGAGTGTACATTATCAACAAGTTAACTGGATTTGACCAGCCCTCAATTTTTTTCTATGGGGTTGCTTGAAGGTCACAGTCTTCCAAAACAATCATCGAACGCGACAACCTTTAGAAAGCCAACATTACTCAAGAAATTAGCGCTATAAACCAGGAAACGCTGCCATGAGTTACAGTGAGTTTTCAGTCACGACTTCATGAATGTTTAGACAAAAGTGGTGGCCATTTAAAAGATGTTATTTTCAAAAAATAATTTTTGTTGTTAAACTGCATCATATGTGCAATAAAGATGCATTTTTGGACCTGCATCGTTTCATTTGTATGTCAATAATAATCTTCTAAAAAACGCCATCCTATGTATATGGTGATGGCTATAGAGAATGTTTCTTATTGTATTTTCTTCGTTTTGTATTTCGTTTTCCTACTTTTTTATTGACCGATTTTCTTACCTATAAGGATATGCAAAATCATTAGAGATTACTATTATCATAGAGTCAGGTCCAGGGATAGAAATACCGAATACATAGGAAACTGTAACAGGCAAGCATCCGTTGCAATTTTGCATATTAAAGATACCTAGTATAATAATATGGCGGTTTGTAAATAGCTAAGTTTGCTATCTACCGCATCCCAACCTCCAAGAGGCCCTATACCTAAAACCATCATCCCCCGGTCCTCTCTTCTGCGTAGCTTCTTTAATTATTTTTTCCCAACTCCTTTTTGGTCTTCCCTTTTTCCGTCAATTAGCAGGCTTCCATTTCGAAACCTGTTGTAGTAGTCTGTCCTGGTCCATCTTCCTCCTGTGGCCATACCACAATAGTTGTGTCCGATCTATTTAATGTATTAATGATATTTCAACTTGCAATATTTCTCTAATTCTTTCATTTCTTTCATGATTTAATAATGTCTTCCTACAGCAGCGTCTCCAGCACATCACCTGCGTTGACCTTATTTTATTTTCCACCTTCTTATTCAGTACCTACACTTCACTTTTATACGTAACACAGCTTTTAACAAAAGAGTAGAATATTCGGGTTTTTGTTTTCTTCGAATTATAGTCATTCCACGCCACAGGGTGCAGTTATCTAATTATAGCTTTTTCCTTTTTTATTTTATTCTGTATGTCTATTTCATCTCTATCTACCATAGGAATTTGTTTAGCTTGTGAACCGATTACCATGTACCCCATCTTATCCGTATTGATCTCCAAACCTCATCTCGCGTATTCTTCACTCAGTTTCCTGATCATATAATCGATGTCATCTCCGTCCTTGGCTAATATAACCCGAAAATTCGAACTTTCACTCTGCTTTTGTTATTGTTGTAAAGTTGTTTAATCGCACCAAGATAAGAAAATGCTGTAAATACAGCTTTCTCATGGTATTAATATAAAATATAATCGTACATTTAAACAAATAACCGCTGTTTACTGAAATAAATTCTTCAAAAATCGAGTTAGGAAAATATACAAATTAAAGAAAGGACCTTTTCATTGAAATATGCAACGGTCAAGTACTTAACCACTGCTATTTACCTATACTGTTCCAATGTTCTAAGTTAAATAGAAATAAACCCATAAAACTAAGATACTAGACTAACCATAAAATAGACGAAACGGCCAAAACAAAGGGCTTGTGCTAAACGAGCAGGATACTCATGCATACATACATATACACAAAGATAGAATTTCTATCGCATTACACTATTCGCCGCACGTTTCGAATTACAATAAATTTTACTTTAACAGTTGTAATAGTTTATTTCGTGTGCTAATATCGCGCGAGGAACGACTCCCTCTAGCGATCAGGAACGACATTTCAGCGAGAAACCGATTCGAAAGCAGATAGAATTTCAAACAAAGGCCGCATAATAGCGCTTAAAATTATGTACGGGTAATTTATTTCGAGAAGGAAAATTGGTATTACTACACTGTCGCGGAAAGGGTAAGACGCAGATAACAGCGTCGAAATGCGAACGTTATACGAACAAGAAGATACATAGACATACATAAGTGTGATAGCATCAATTTGAAAATGGCGTAAAGAGGAAGAATAACTACTTTTTCCTAAATTCCATTAGATTATGTTCTTTGTGCGGATATTAAATTATCTCCCGCATCTTTTGAGAACTTTGGAAAGAGCTCTCAAAAAGGTTTCTTAGCTCTGCAGACAGAGAATTTTTCTACATCGGTAAGCGTCCGCAAAATAGAATTCTAACACTTGAATGAGAATTTTAGCAGCAGTAGTATTTTTGTCTCGATTTTCAACAATACTAAATTTAGAAATTGATTTTGAAATTCATTTATTCGCTTAATGATAAAGTGACTAATGCTATGCGTTTTTGTTTGGCCGCTTCGCGAGTCCAAAGCTGCGTTGAAATCTGTGCAAAATAAGATACCAACTATTTTCGATTAGTGCTTTCTTAATTTCGAAAACCGCAAAAAATCGAAAGATGCAATGCCTCAAAAATGTAATAATATTATAAGCCAAATATTGGGCATTGAGCAAAGCATACCGAGTTTGCTAATAACAAAGAAAACAGCTGTTTTTGCTCTACAAAATCCTCAAAATGTGTATTAAAATAAATAAAACTCTATTTTCTACGCATTTTAACATTAAACTAAATTCAAAAATATAATACCAAAAATATATTCTATCTTTATCTATTAATCTGGCAGTACTCCAGAATGAGTAGTGGCAGGACCGGTACTGTCTCTAATTGCCTATAATTCGATGTTGGGAAATAATTAGCATAACTTCATCCCTTAAGGCAATGAGATGAAGTAACTACACACAAGTTACAGAAGACTACACACATTATTTGCATCTGAGGCTCATGCGGCTGTGATAAGCTCTACGAGATTGTTCACGAGATAATAGAATTTAATTTTTCTGACATTTATTACCAGACTTACGGATTGTTGGTCCTTGTTGTATTGAAAGTACTTCCTGACCTAATCTACATACTTTCCTCAGCGATATTTCCATTTTGCTAAGCAGTTCTAAATAACTTTTTTTGAGGTGTCCACTAGTGTTTGTGACGAATTTGCTTTAATTTCATTAATGGTTTCAAGCTCTGAAACTCACTGATTTCAATTTTTAGAATAAGTAGAAGAGATAAGGAAGGACATCCATCTTATTTCTGATATAGAACTGACGAATTGACAGAGCAAAATGAACGACCGCATTAGCGAAGGAACCATGAGTTGTTTCTCCACAACTATAGTCTCTTTTCACGAATTCTTTCACGGAACTGTTGTGAAACACCTTAAGTGCTCATGATTAACTCCTTGGTGTCGCGACAAAAATTCAAACTACACCATTCCATTAACTAAACTTGAAAAAAAGAGCAGTTATCATGGGATTGAAACTCACGTGCTTCTTTTGGGAGTGTAGATTCTTTGCCAATCCACTATGATAGCTAAATTTCTGTCGCAATATCATAACACTAAACCCAGTTTATGTCTTTTGTTATGATTTTGTGCATAAATGATTCATTAAATAACTCATAACACGAATAAAGAAAGATTAAGAGGGCTTACGAGTTGATTCAGAAAATACTAGAATTTGATTTTTCTGAGATTTATTATCAGCGTTATAGGTTATTAGTCCTTATTCAAATCAAAGTACTTCACATCCTAATTTACACACTTTTCCCATCGGTATTTCCACTTCGCAAAGCAGCCCGCAGCCCTAGAAAGCTTTCTTGTTCTGTTTGTGACGAATTTGTTTTAATGTCATTAATGATCCTAAAACGCCGTCCTTGAAATCATTTCAGCACTAATTTCACTTTTTAGAATGAGAAAATATCATAGTAAGCCAAGTCTAACGAGTAGAAGAGTTGAGGGGAGATAGTCACGGTTGTTTGATATAACTCTGACAAATTGGCAAAGCAAAATGAGCTATAGCGAAAGAGGCATGAGTTGTTTTGCCACAAATCTCATCTCTTTTCACGAACCATTGTAAAATGCCTCAAGTGCCTACAGTTGATTGCTTGAGCTCAAAGCAAAAATTCAAAGCAATTCCATTGAAATTTAGAAGAAAAAAAAGAATAGTGAACATCACTCAGACATTAGATTGAAACTGACGTGATCCTTTGGGGAGTGAAAATTCTTTGCCAATCCACTGTGCTTATGCCTCAGTATCGTAGCTGTAAGCCCAAATTCGTTGTCGTAGGCTTGTTCTATAAGATGCCGGCAAACATCCACTCAGCCGTTTTGGTCATCAAACGAAAAACAAATCTTTTCTGCAACTTGGATGCATGTTCTGTTCTTCGGTCACAACATTACAGCACAACCTTACTGAGATACTAAGCTCTCCTATAAGTCCTCGGATAATCAAACGATAATTAGAACCCATCCGATTCTTGATTTTCTGATCGTAAGCGTCATCTTCAATTGATTGATGATCACTTTTGTCATCCACTTTCACATAAAATTTTACATTGCATGGTACTTCCCAAAAATTCCGCATTATAATAATCGCTATAAACTAGAACTATATGGAGTGTTAGCAATCCGAAACTATATTGTTATGTGGGGGTTATGCCAAATACAGTATTGCTAACCGCACGTCACTAGGTTTCACCGTTGCCGCATAATTGAAAATGTTCGGTTATTATTTGAATATGCCTCGTATTTCAGGCTGACTTAGAAGCATCGAGCAACAATCTAGAAGACAACAATGGTTTTTTGAACGCAGTAACTGTACACGGAATCGCAAAGAATTTCGATAGTTGTATATTAATTAATTGTTACAGTGACGGATTCGTGATTTTAAGTAATTGAAAGAACTGGATTTCTGATGTACTTTTTCAACGTCCGGTTTATTATGTAAAGTAGGAAAAATCGTATGCGTACAAAAAATTTCTATAAAGCAAACAGTGTTTATGAGCGTAATGACTGCTGAGGTACCCTGCTTAGTTGCTGGACCAAAATTTGAAAAATCACTTGGAGTGTGTTCTCATTATCTAAAAAGAATTAACTGCACTAAAATTGCAATACCAAATCAAAATTATAACAATGATTGGAAGTGGTCGATAAATCTGCTTTAAGTACTTGTTTAGAATATTCAAACTCTAGTATAATTTTTTACACAGTAAAAGCGTATCTGACATGAATTAAAGTAAGCTACATTTTCTATAGGATCATCCAATCATTCCAAGATTTTACCATAAATTAAATTTAAATCATTCAAGATTTTTTTATAAGCCAAATTAAAATCAATCTTAGAAATAAATAAACAAAAATGGTCAAAAAGGAATTTTAGCACGTAATAGGAGGGTTGCTATGTATCCGGAATAATAATTAAAAATAAATATTTGTCACTGAAAATGGTTTTATTGTTTTTCAAAATATTCTCCGCGATGATCGATAGACTTTTGCATACGTTTAAACTAATTTTCATAGCTCTTTTCTATCCCGATTGAGTTATTCCAAAAACATGCGTTTTGAACACATCAACTGCTTCCTCGTGCGTTAAAAATCGTTGGCCATGAAGTTTATTCTTCACAGACGGAAATAATAAGGAATGATTGGATTCGAAATCTGGACTATTTGGCGGATAACCCATCAATTCGATGGCTTGACCGGTTAAATATTGAGTTCTTTGGATCGATATGTGAGAGCTCGCGCTGTCATGGTGAAGAATGATCCTGCTTCGCTGATTATTTTTTCTTATTTCTTCAAAGACTTCTAGCAAACAAATGGTTGTGTACCATTCAGAATTGACCGTTCTACGATTCTCTAGTAGCACTGCAGCCACATGCCCGTTTACTCTAAAAAACACGACCATTTGGTTTGAGGTACGCGAACAACTTTTGTCGGGTTTGGCGCATCTTGGAAGACCTATACAGTCGATTGCTGCTTACTATCGGACTCATATGCATAGGTCCAAGTTCATCACTCACCACTATCGTATTTTTTGAGCACATTTTTTGCACCAACCGATACGAATCTTCTTTTTAACTGATTGTTAAATTATACAGAATCCAACTGGCACAAATTTTTTCCCGGCTAAATATTCGTGTAAAATCTGATGTACGCTTGACATGTAAATGTCCAGGGATGCGTCAATCTCCCGGTACCTCACATGACGAGCTTGCTTTATCACTTCGCGCACAGCATCGATGTTTTCTGGTACAACAATCGATTTTGGACAACCTTCTTTAAATTCGTTCCTGGGTGAACAACGGTCACGATTGAATTTACTAAATCAGTAGTATACTGTGGTTTTAAATGCTGTTTCATCGCCAAAAGCTGAAGTGAATTGATCGATGTACCGTTCTTGAGATAATTCAACCGAAAGTCGTAATAAACCATCACACGCAAATTTTCACGACTTAATTCCATTTTTCGAGTCACCAAACAACACAAATAGCATGTGTAAGGTAAAACGTTCTGAATAGGCATTCAATCAAATAATGTCAAACTTTACGTTGTATATGTGAGATGACGATTGACGGTTGACAATGGGAGCCCACGTGCTCTCGAAACGCTGCGTTCCGCATAATTAATTAATTTATGTGAGTGGAGTTTACTGCTATACCTGTGAATTATATGTGAGATGATTGCTAATTCCGGTTACGTAAATGGCAACACTCGTATTAAATTTTGAAGCAGAAGTTTTAAAATATGCTATTGCAAAAATGAAATGCAATTTTATATTATTTCCCTACTTTCGGAAAGAGTCGCTTTTAAAGCAGTATACGCTTTGCTTGGTCAGAACAAAGAACGACTTAAGTTTAATTTTAACCTTTTGAAACCAATTAAACACTATTCTACGAATTTTTACAATATAAGGCAACAAGGACGCACAAGATGACTAACCATTAAGAAGTTATTGCATTGCTTGAACATTTGAAACAGAAAGAGCTTAACTTTTAAGAGTTAAAGCTCTAGTACTCCCGATACAGTGTAAGAATTATTAAGCTATAGTAAAATTCCCACTTGCATTGAGTTTTTGTAAATGTTAGCATGAAAAATGATGTTCTTTTTAAGCAGTGAATTAGTCACAATGAATATAACAAGTGACTTTGCCTAAATTATCATTAGAAAATATTTCTAGATATCTCCAGTCGCATAAAACTTCTTTTTATAATTACAATTCAATAGGCGAAGCCAAACTTCTAATGAATAGTATATATAGTCGATCTACCGCGACTCTGCTCACTCCCTTACCATCCTTTGCCAGTTCAACTGAAACTCAATATTTTCCCTTCCTTGAGTTATTTTGCGCAGGAGAATAATCATATTCAAATGTAATTAGTTCTGATTGTGGTGCCAAGTGAATTTTAATCAACTTAGCCCGCTGTGAGACGGCTTCCAGAAAAGAGACTTCGTTCGGAACGTAACGACCTTCCTCGTTCCGGCTTTTGGCCCTCCTTTCGCATCCTCTCTCCAGCGAACCGTGCGTCGTCGAGTTTTGTTGCCTTCTCTCCTAATTAACCGAAGGAAAATTATGAAAAATCTTTAACTTTGGGCGACGACAAATTGTAGCCGCCGCAGCCTTCCCCCCTTCGCAGCCACCGTTGCTAAATTTTGGGGTTACTGAAGATGAAGTTTTCGCAAACAATTCTCCTCCTTTTTTGGCGCAAAGGATTTAATTGGCGTAGCCCTCTTTCGACTTAATGAGATCTACAAGGCCGACGGACGAAAAAGCTAGCGCAAAATAAATTATGCTTTCATTTAATGACCTAACGATTTCTTCAGCGGTTTAAATTGTTTTCTTCCAGTTTGACGGAGAAAAGTGTGATGTAGATAATTTGTTTGCAATACAAAGCTTACATTCCGTTATAACCTAAACTCACAGTAAAAGCAAGTTGTATTATTTCCGAAAAAAAAACACTATGGATCTCAGAATAATAACCAGCAATGTTGATATATAGCTTTAATGCGGTTCTTCTTGACATTCTAAAAGTAGTTATTACTGCGAATCTTAAAAATTGTGTTCTTGGTTGACTTTATACATTCTTTCCAAAAGCCCACTAATGTTATTAATATGTAATTCCTCAAAATTGCCTTGAAATTATTTAGGCAAAATCTTAGGAATACATCCTATAGAAAACAATGAAGAGACGCTAGTCGAAAGAAGTATAACAATATAACAATGGTGGAGTACAAGTACATCAAAATAAAAAAACAACTGGCTTGGATAAGCAGAAATGGTGCCGATGGAATAATTGTAAAAGTGTTACTAATAAATAAATGTGTTTGTCGACTACTGATATAAGGCAATTTTGGAACATCGTATGTATATGTTAACTTTGAATACCTTGCAGATAATAAGAAACATTGCTTGGCATTTGTTCTTTATTATAATCTTTTTTAATCATGTATTGTTACCTTAAAAATATATATAAATTATGTACAGGGTGTTCTTGAAATCAAATAAAAAAGTACAGAGAATGAAAACATGTAATTATATAGACCGTGAATCTAAAAATTTCGAGTCAATTACGACGCGAACGTCGGAATTAAAAAGAAACCCTAGAATATGGTAGTATATACCGCCTATGGATGCAGAATGTGTATACATAATACATCCATCTAACCAAACTCGCAGTTGTCGATGTTATAAAAACTGCAAGGTGACACTATCTACCTGTCAAATTGCCATGCTATGAGTTCAATAATATGCTTAAGTAAGAATATTTCGGCTGTGAATAATAAAGCAATATTTATTTTAAATACCTTTATGAAGGAATTTTCGCAAAATATTTTAGATTTAAGTCTAATAAAATTACGTCTTTCCATTTTTCATACTCCTTTATTTTATTTCATGGACATCCTGTATAATGTTTGTATATTTTGAATTTACCAAAGAAGACAAGGTGTATATTCTTCAAGCGTTATACATTATTTTAATGGTCGTTAGAATGATATAATAACTAGAAACTAAACCCTGGCTTATATTTTATAATAACAGCAAACAGAAATGAAAAAGCAAAATTCAAAAACACATTTAGGTGATTGGAATATTAAGAAAGACCGATATTTTATATTTGTAATGGACCTATTATTATAAATAATTAACTTGGTAATCATATTAATGAAATTAAATATATGTCTGCGTGTTAACCTTGTCCCAATTGAAAAATAAATATTAATGTGAAAGAGAAATATTGAAACTTGTTCCTGGAGAGGGACAATCTTTTACCAAATAGTCACTAATAATTAGAGCTGTAAGTAAAATCCTGTAAAGGATATAATAGCAACTTGTAACTATAGGAAGGATTTTCTTACAAATAAAATCCAACAATAGCAAACGGTATAAACAATAAAATAATTCTTAAATCGGTTTTTGATGTACTACTATTTTTTTTCAAAAAACAATCAGTTATAAGTAATAAATAATGTGTTAAGTTAAAGATTTGGACCAAATGCGGTAATTTTTCCGTTACTACACAAAAAAATGAACCCAATTTATTTAACAATTATTATACAACATGTCAATCAAAAAATAGTGTCTATACAAAGGCACTTCAGAAAAAATAAATTGTCTTGTTTGTATCAGCATATTTGAGTGAGAGACTAAATTAAGAATTTTATAAAAAGAACACTATACTTTAAAGATCTTTACAAGACCTGATAACGAAATCCAAAAATTTAATAACTTCGTTATAACATTTTAAAAACATTAACGTTGTTCGACATAAAATTCGCATTTTAAGTGGAATATATCTACATTATCTAATAAAATATTTGAATTCGAAATAATTATACTCCACAAGAGTGACTGTGTTAGATAATATATAAACAGTTCAATAAAATCAAAATATAGACCAATTGTGCAGCAAAGTGTTATCTATCGGTATGCCATATCAATCTATATACATAGGTGAATGCGTTGCTCCAGCAACGAATTGTTTACCTAATTTACATAAACGAGTTACTGTAGGTCGCTGGTTTATAAATTTACTTTTTTATTAAATAAAATATATTTACGAATAATCGAAAAGTGTGAAGCTTAATTACCAAAATACAATTTAGACGACACTTCGCGTTACCTAATATTTTGAAATCGTATTAATATCGTTACATACCAATAAGAGAGATAAGCTTTTTAAGTCACGTCTTAGGGAGAACCCCCGCCTAAATTACGGCAACCAGCGATATTCGGGAGCTAAGCTGTACACATAACGCGAAAATATTTAAACGTATAAGCAGTACCCTACGGCCAAGAGCCGGTTATATATGGTTATCGTTTCAACAAAAGAAGGCGAGTATATATTGCAGTGGATATTTAAATATTAAAAAAATTAGCGTTTGAAGTTTATTAATTTTGTTTTACAGCTTTTGTTTATGCGATTATTTCTTGTTATTTTAACTACACTTAGTTCCCTACAAACCCCCGCCAAAAATGTACGCGATTTTGAAATTTTTGTGAACATCTCCAAAATTGATTTTATTTCTTTATAACATAACTTGAAATATAACACATAATCTCAAGGATGACGCAAATGAATAAGGAGAAATCGAGAGCGTTAATAAAGTTTTCGGAAAATATTGGAACAGGATTAAGAAAAAGTGTAATGCTTGTGAAAGATTAAGTATATTGTATACTGTAATGTGGTTATTAATGTTATTGTTTATACATATATAATAATAATTATGCTAAGTAATTATTTTAATAACGGTAATTAGCGTGAAAGTGTACCACAAGAGCGTGGACTCAAAACATTACAAGGTTTTCAAAAGATGATTGTGCTGCTTCCATTTTCTGCATATATTTTAAACGTTTGGAGGTTTATCTTTTAGCACCAATTTCTGCAAAGATCAGCAGCGCAAAGTTAACTCCAAGAATTAATTGAAAGGACACCGATTAGTCTGACATTTGGAAAGAAAGTACTTGTTAGTCAGACTTTGAAATGAATTCGAACGAGCCTTCTAGATCTCTAAGAAGAAATGCACGCATTCACGTAACCCGTCAAGTCCAAATATTCCGAGATTCCTTTAATATGAAGAGTAATTCAAAAGTAAGTGCTCGCTGCAAGAATGGTTGACAAAATTAGATAATGTGTTGATGGATACAAAGATTCAACATTAACAGGTTTCTGACCCTACACAGCTAAAATACGGCGTGTATATACTTCTAGATTAAAGTAATTCTCATCAGCGATGTATATATTCCTTCTGTCAGTGCCACCTTCGACAAAACGTTGCTTAATTTTATAAATTTTTCAGTATTTGTAATCTAAGTATGGAGTCCGAATGAATATCCTATGGATATGCTGTGCTCCTTGGATTATCGCTACTTTTTATAGACTATTTATATAATAAATGTTAAATCTTAGCATTTTTTTAAATCCCACGTCCTTTGTACCTTGCGGTGTCAGATACACAGCATTTACTGCATGATTCCATGCGAGTTTTCAAATTACACTTATGACATAATCTTAATTTGTTTTAGACATTTTACGTATTTCAATTTCTTTGGACTTGTAGCAAATATCTTAAGCTGCTTAATTTGTCGTCCCCTGCATTACCACACATTATAGCAGCTAAAGCAAGTTAGAGTATTGCGGCAGGACTGGTACAAGTAAACAGTAGTAACCAAAAGCAAATGTAATCAACATCAATAAATACGAGAGTTGCTATTTACGTCTCCGGAGTTGGCAACAATAGTGTAGCTAGGCGCCATCTGACATACATTGTACAGTTTGACATTATTTGACTGTATACGTACTCAGAACGTTTTATCACGCGGATGCTATTTGTGCTGTTTAGTGACTTGAAGACTTCACCTCAGTCAAAAAGTTTTTGCGCTATGATTTACTACGACTTTCGACGTGGATTATCTCAACAGCAGTGCATCGATCAACGTACTTCAGCTTTTGGCGATGAAGCACCATCTAAAACCACTGTGTATTACTGGTTTAGTGAATTCAATCGTAGCCGTTGCTCACGCAGGGACGAATTTAAAGAAGGTCGTCTAAAATCGATTGTTGTGCCAGAAAACATCGATATTGTGCGCGAAGTGATAAAGCAAGACCGTTATGTGAAGCACCATGTGATTGAAGAATCCCTGGATATTAGCATACACAAGATTTTACGTGAATATTTAGCCGTGAAGAAAATTTGTGCACGTTGGATTCCGCATAATTTGACAATCGCTCAACAAACGACTCGTGTCGATTGGGGCAAAGAAATGCTCAAAAAATACAATCATGGTGCATCGAAGGCGTGTATAATATTTACACAGGTGACGAATTTTGGATCTATGGGTATAAGCCCGCAAGTAAATAGCAATCGACAGTATGGGTCTTCAAAGATGAGCCAAATCCAAACAAAGGTGTTCGCGTCAGAAGCATCTCAAAGCAAATCGTCGCCTATTTTTTTGATGATATCTTTTTATTTCCGTCCGTGAAGAACAAATTACGCGGTCAACGATTTTCGACGACAGCAGAAGCGGTTAATGCGTTCAAAACACATGTTTTGGAGATACAATGGGAATGGAGAAAGAGCTATGAAGATTGGCTCAAACGTATGCAAAAGTATATCGATCATCGGGGAGAATATTTTGAAAAACAATAAAACCATTTTCAATGACAAATATTTAATTGTATTTATTATTCCGGATATGTAAATGTTATTCACATCATTTCCCTTATTTTTTCATTCATTGTGGAAATCTACATTACTTGGTCTATCTTTCGTACGTAATACTTAACACTTCTTTCGGCAATTTTTTGTTTCGTTTTTCATACATTTTCTTAAGTACTGTGACTCTGCTGACTGAATTCATTTATCGTATTATCCCATACAGCACATTTCTCTTTCCGCACAAGGCGATCTGCTTCTTTTAGTCAATTATGTATTTCTTTCTTTCGACTAAATCAATTAACAAGTATACATTTTCTATACCAAAATTAGCACATTTATTTAATAGTTCATCAAGCATATTGGAGTGATTTTCACGGACACATACTTTGCGTTTAAATGCATTTGAATGTTACCATATAGTACGACCATTTTTATAAAATGTACCTGCTAGGTGTCCACAGATACCTAAGAGACGTTTGAATTTTCATATTTTATTTGAAAAGGTTTAACATATGAGTCCCTACTAACTCCGTATTTTTTAAGTTAGTTATTATGATTTATTACTAACTTGCTTCAAAAGCCAGTCTAACTGAGGTGGGTCAATAAATACGAAATATTAAGCTCAAGTTCACGGTTTAGTTACTTTTGTAGTAGTAAGCATATAACAAATTGGAATTGAATAATAATTTAAAGCAGAATTTTAAAAATATATCGCTGCACAATAGTCGATTATCTGAGTGCTTCCCATTAACACTTGCAAATGTAATCATTAGAGATTGCAGATACCAATTTACGGGTTAAATAACCCAAAATTAACATGAATCGTTATTATTAATTATTGTACATTTAGTAGGAACCATATTTAATCAAAGCGATAATTTTCCTCGTATAGGTCTGAAACGAACAAATGTAACGATAAAGCATAGATTTCTATTAAGGTTTCATTAGAGTGTTTTCCATTTTCATAAATTAATTGATATAAATAGCACACTGATATAAATTACCGTATAATTTAATAATTTGGTTCAAAATGTTCGTTTACAAGCTTTCAACGGTGGAGTACGAATAAAACAACATTTATGTATTCGTTTTTAGCTTTTGATAGGGCATTGCGTTATTTCCTGTATATACGTATTGTTGCGTTACAAATACCTAATTTACAAAATTATAATGTTCATCTACCAAATGAATTTACAAAATAACAGTTTGAACAAAATACTATATAAACTTACAATATAATAATACAAGGGGGATGTATATGTGGATATGCTTATATAAGTTTTTGATCTTCTACCACTACTAATTTATTCTTTATTTATTCCAATTTATAAAAACTGCTCTATTTTTCTTCTTTTACGTTTTCTCTTGACAGTTATTGAGTTTGCATTCTTACATATAACAGATTTACTTAAAATTGATGCCTTGTCTCAAAGGAAAATTCCGCATCTCTAAATTTTATTATCCATTTCTGTTAACGTATCGTTACGGTTGCCAATCCAGTGCTCTCCATTTTTATAAGAACGGGATCAAACCTTTCGCCGATATAATATCTCATATTATCCGTCAAGTATACGAGGGACATTGTCATACTGCCGACTATGTTAAGTGATTCCAATAAACACAATGCACTATTTTGCAATTGTTCCAGTGATTCTCAAACAATAGAGTACTTTTTGGAAATATCCGCTATATCTGCTTTACGTAGATCGTCCGAAAACAGTGCTTGATCTCTTTGAATAGCTTTACAATCTCATCATTTCGACGTGGAAATAAAATGTCTGTTATTCTGAAAATGTTAATGTAATACGATGCTGCAGGTCTGGTACCTCATTTGGTTCAAGCGGTAGTGGAAGTCTTCTTCGAATGGCATTTACAATCTAGTGTTAATAGTATACATTCATAACAATAAGACTTATTTACAAAATTCATTCAAACACGAAAACAGTGTATTCCTGTATCAAATTTTTCACATTGTTAGTTTATTTGTTCGAAGATATGCCAAAAATAAGGGAATTTGATATTGAAACGAGCGCTAGAATATGCGTTTTACCGAATCAAATGTTTGAAATACAGAAATTACTCGTCAATTAAATATTTCTGAGTGTTGTGTGCGTAAGACAATTAAAAGAAAGGAGGAGGCCTGCGAGTTTCAGAACAGTAAGCGAAGTGGAAGGTCCAAATCAACTATGAAAAGAAACGACCAATAAATCCGAATGATTTCTATAGGAAATTGCCTCCTTACCGCACCACAAATTACGGAAGAGTTCAATTTACAACGCCGTCAGCCAGTATGTGTGTCGATAGAAGAGAGAAGACTAATAACTAATAACTATACACAAACGGAAAAGACTAAATTGGACAGAAACTCACGCAAAGAAGAGTGTACATGATTGGAAAAATGTGTTAAGGACGCACGAATCAAAATTCAAATTATTCGGAAGTAAATGGACTGGAAAACGAAGATTAGACGAATATATTTCAAAAACAGTGAAACATAGAGAAGAAAACATCATAATATCGAGTTGCTTTGGAGACGGAAGAATCGGAAAATTATTTAAAATAAATGAAAGAATGGCAAAAGACGTATTTGAGAATTCTAGAAAACGATGCGGTACCAATTGGATGTGAATTAATTGGAGAGGGGTCTATTTATCAACATAGCAATTCCAAACACACCAGTGCAAAGGTGGTTAAAGCTTATTTTCAAAACAAATCTTTTGAAGGAATTCGGTCTTTAATGGAGTGGTCGCCACAGAACCTTGCTTACAACCCAATTGAGCTCTTGTGTACCCACTTCCACCGTGAGGTCCGGAAAAGGTCTCTAACTAGCAAAGCAACATTCTGAAATGCTCCGCAGGAAATATGTAGCGATTAGTTCTAAGGATGTTACTTTGAAGAAGAAACATTATAATAGTATGTATTTTGTTAGAAAGTACTATTTTCTCAACAAAAAAAGTTGAATTAATGACTAAAGTTTGTTTCTTTAATAAATTTCGCAAACATTATCGACCTAGTTTATTTTGTTATTTTGTTTATTGGTATCAAACTTAATGGTGGCGTAAATTTTTCCATGTTTTTTTTATTAAAATTACCATATATCATTTCGTGGCAAAACAAAAAAATTAAAATTGTATTTAGGGAAGTCATGATGACATTATGAATGAAAAAGTAGCGGTATCCATTAAAAATGTGTATGCGCATTTGCAAAGCTTAAAAACCTTTATCCATCTCTTACTTCAATAATAGTACATCCGTTTCCCAATCACGTATGGACCTAAAAAGGGAATGCTTTTCACATGGTCTTAATAAAAAAAATGGTCAGCATTTAGAAAACTGGATCCAAGGTACTTTCAATTTTACGCTTCAAATTCAAAACATAACAAAGGAATTTTAGGCCCCAAGCGAATTTGGCAGAAAGAAAGCGCAAGAACGACTTATCATGTAATTCAACTAAAGCTAAAATCTCCACAGAAACTTTCTTCGTTGTCATTGAGTTGGGTTATTTCCGGTCTGTACCTTAATAATAATACAAATAATTAAAATTTCGGACAAAACCCTCTCACCAGCTCTGTACGATGTAGCTTAAAAAGTATTTTCGAACATTTATTACGATCTACAATAGCAAAGATGCTTCAATTAAAGTAACGCGCGCTTGTAAAGTGAGACTTTTTAGCTCAAACTTCCTTTTCGTTCATGAGCCAGCAACTTTGCAGCGACTGGAGTTAATGCCCATCAGGAATAAGAACGACATTAATGTCGCCATCGGAGCGGAACATACCGACGGATAAATTCAGAAGTACGTCGCAATACGAGCGGCTCAACTACGCGGAAGGAAGTTCGGGGAGGGAAGGGGAAAGCATTAGATTGTATGGACAGAGGGCGAGGGATGAAGGCGAACAGGAACAACAGCAGCAGGTTGCAGGAATTGCCATTGGCGCGGACAAAACGTCAACCGAAGTAGAATATCTCTCAAAATCGCGCTGTCGCTCTTCTAAGGCCTACTCTCGTGTTATACAAAGGTGTACGGTCCTCTCCGTGACTGATTTATATTGTGAAACTTGTTTCGAAGTTCCCGCAGTCCTGGTAATTATAGTACAATTCAATTGGAAAGTTTCGGTGGGTTGTTTTCGGAACTTAACGGATGATTAAATCGGGTGGAAGCTTTTAACGCGATGTTTTACTTCTTTTTTTATGTCCAAATTTAAAGCCGTACCTTCACGCGCCGCAGTTAATCTTCGGTTTGTTTTGAAATTGCGATACCATCTTATCATTCATTACAATTCCATTTAAATGAAGTGACAGAAAATGCACTGATTTAAATATGGATATTGAATCAAAATGTGCTTTTAAAGACTACTAAAAAATACTGAAAAGCCCAGTATCGTTCAATCAAAGACGTCTGCCAAATAAAACTACAAGAACTATCTATGTTGGCTACCAGATGTTTGAAGCAGCTGAAGATTAATGGCTTCGTAACAATGAAAGGAGGCATGAAAAAGTAATATATAGGATGTTTCATTTTAACTAAATAAATTTACGGCCGGACCACCAGTGGGAAGAGGAGCCATATTTGAATCTAGCAACTCAGGTGGCGTGCGTTCGAAACCAACGCCTGTCAAGTATAGTGTGAGTGTTCTTTCGGGCGGGTTCAGTAGAACCCGAGCTCCGGAAAATATCTCCCACTGGTAAAACAACATTCTGGAATGCTCTGCAGGAAGTGTGGAATGCTATAAAACTTGATAGGTAGGTAGAGTATGTTAAGACTTGAAAATATAATTTTTTTTGTTTGTGCTGAAATTCTCTCCGAGAGAGTGAAACACGCCTTCGAAAATTTACAGATTTGCAGTTTGTTTTTGATTTAGTTTTTGAACGGAAATAGGTAGGACAAAAATTTTAACGCAAATGTTATACCTTACCGAACGGCTTTTCAGGACACGTAAATGTGGTATATAGAGGGTGTTGCATTTAAGAACCACCCTCTTACGCTAGAGTTGATTATAGTAATATGGAAAAGAAATTAACGCTCATCTTTAACTTCCTTTATTGATTTTAAAGCGTTTTCAATTATACAGGATGTTCCAAAGGTGTAGAACAAGCTACACCTTATACACTAGGGTGACAGAATAAAATAGACACCTACTAATTTAAAAAAAGATTCTATTCTCTTTATATATACAAAATATTTTAAAATTTTTAAATTAGACTAATATTTTGTCGATCCATCTTTACTTGCGTGAAGTGCAGCGAGTCGTCGTGGCATACAATCTATTAAATAATTAATGGTGTCTTCTGGAATACTTAACCACTTTTCTGTAACAGCTGCCACGAGTTCTTCCTTATTGCTGGGTTTTCGGGGTCGTTTCGCCATATTTGTCTGGATTATGTGCCAAACATTCTCTATCGGATTCATGTCTGGTGATTGGCCTGGCCATGGTAAAATCCGAATCCCCTGTTCCTCTTTCCATGTGGTTGTTGTTCTTGCTTTGTGGCAGGGTGCTCCATCCTCCATAAAAGTGCCGTCTTCTTTAGATAAAATGGCGTTGTCGAATATCGGTAGTAGTTCTTCTGTTAATATTTGGATATATTTTGCCGCATTTATATATCCGTCGCAGATTACTAATTGCGATCTTCCACCATACCGTATCGCGCCCCACACCATGATGTTCACACCGCCGTATTTCACCGTCTGATGTAAAAATTTATCGTCCAGTTGCCGTGACGAACGTGTCCATACCAACGTACGACCACTATCACTGAATTGGCAGTATCTGCTTTCGTCGGAAAAAATGATAGGCCGCCAAAACTCTTCGGGCTTCGTTCGCATTTCGATTGGCCAAGCCATTCGGCGCCGTTTTTGAAACGCCGTAAGGAGAGGTTTTTTCTTTGCCACCCTTTTATACATCCCCACACTGTGGAGATATCGCAGAACGGTGCGTTGACTTTTCTGTGAAGTTGCCGCAAGCTCAGCTGTACTTTTTTGCGGTTCTCTTAACACTTCGCGCACAAGCACCCTTTTACTTCTTTCAGAAGGTCCGGCACGACCTGGTCTCGGCTCCACTGTTGTTTTTTCCTTGCTTTTAAATTGTGTAATCACACGGTTAACTGTGGACAACAGAATATTTAAAAATTTACTTATTTCACGTTGCGAAACGCGGCGTTCACTCTGGCGAACGATGCGACCCCGGGTGAAGTCGCTAATATCACTCGAACCTTGTAAGCGAGGCATAGTTGTAACGATACTAAACTATGACGAATTCCTTCCGATACATCTACCCCTACCCTAATGACAAGAGAACGTTCTTAATTCGTTCTTAGAATTTAGCTGTTTACATATTTATACCGCTTTACCTGGTGTCTATTTTATTCTGTCACCCTAGTGTAGTACTTTAATACAAAACCATCTATATATTACATACATATGTCCCCATTTAAGAAACACGATCATTAATTAGTGAAATTACATCAGATAGCATGTCCTAATGTTCATAATTCGTGCGCATTTCACGTATGGAGATATTACTGTTAATTTGTCTTTCCGCGCTCTGCCTTTTTCTAGACTTGCCTCCCATCGATACAATTGTTGTAGTGAGTTTACCTTTTTAAATCTCTTTTACGCCGACTCTACGGAGAGTCGCCTCTTTTTACTACTTTTCCAATAATTAACAGCATTTTCTTTATATTTTATATTTAAAATGCCGCCTTCTTCTAATGCACAAGATCGCGATTTCTCCTACAAATACTCTTCTAGATCTTCTTGATAAATTGGATATCCGCTGTCGATCAATTCGATAGAGTACGGTTTAAATGGTTGAAGAAATTCTAAATTCGTATCCATATCTGCTTCAAAAGTAGTATAGGTGATACTTCTTGTGATTAATTCTTTTAGCATATCATGCAATTCTATGTTGTGCCGATTTACAGGTGCCTGTCTGCCTTCAACAATATTAAACGACTCCATTAGTAATTTAATATCATTGATTTCTTTTATGAGTAATATTTTGCAATTTTTATTCAGTTATAGGACTATGGTAGATACAGTTGTAACAGCATTTATATACAAAAAACACACGGCAATGTAACAATTTTGTCGGTCTTTATTTAGATGCACTTACACTAACACAACAGCTGCATCTGATACCATATCAATTAGCGATTGCAGTTAGGTTTAACTAAAATTGGTAATGTAAAGCAACTTGGGATACTTAAATTGTATGACGTGGGATTATATAGAGTAACTGTTTCCCTGTTCTGATATACATATGTATGTACACACATATATGTTATATACAGATATGTTTGTTATATTTACGCGTCGTGTGGACAGATGTCGCCACGAGAGATGTTAAGAATTTCCTATATGGTAGTTTGTTGTATCTTTATGTTTTTACTTTTATCTATGTTCATGTGTGTACGAGGAATGATATGTTTGAGCATTTTGTATAGTCGAAAATGCTTTAAAATTAATTGCGTTAATTTCTTTTCCATATTACTCATCAATTTCTCTGGCGCTTAAACGCAACACCCTGTATGTGCCACATGGACGTGTCGTGAAAGACCTTTCGATAAAGTACAACATCTGCATTTAAATTTTTTGTTCTATCTATTTCTGTTCAAGAACTAAAAGAAAACTGAAAATTTGTGAATTTTTGAAGGGGCATTTTACACCCGGGAACTTCCTTGTAAGCTGCATAGATAAAGGTTGCTTCATTCTGTTCGTATTGAATTTAATGATTAAAAATTCTTGTTTGAGATAATTTTTAATACATATATATATATATATATATATATATATATATATATATATGAATATATGAATCGGTGAAGAAGGTTAAAGAATATAAGCCCACAATTACAAAACGAATTTCAATTAAAAATTATTTCTAGATATCAGAATTTACTAACAATTAGTTCGATTGACATTCTGTTGCAAGCTCTTTGAGTTTTTTTCAGATGTTATTTATGGCATACCTACAACACTCCTCAATAATACATTTAATTACTAAGAGCTCTTCGATTTCTATATAATCATAGTCACCCTCAGTATATACGAATATATGGAACTTTCTCCTAACGTTCTTCAGTGGTTATCAAGAAATTGTACAGATTTTCGTCAGAGAAAAGCGACGTTTGCAAAGGTAGAACGCCCTACACAAATACGCTCTCTATGAACCAACGCAATAACAATTAATTTTACTTTACACTGGGCTTTATCGCGTAAATTATTATTCAGTTCCACTTAAGCGGGGATTACTCGCTTACGAAACATATAAATCTGGCCTAGCCGAGGGTCAAGCGAACCTACAGATTTCGCGCTGTATATATGTATATACGAATGAACTCGCTAGCACTGGACACCCTGCTTACTGGCAACTATGGACGCCAGCGTACAGATGCACCAGCACCCATTCGCGTGCGGTGCACTAGCTTAGATGATACGTGAGCGGGTTGCCTGAACAACGTGCGACGGGAAATCTGGGATTGCAGGAAGCGACTCTTTAGTGTCGCAGCGGTACCGACACTATCGGAATGTTCTAAATTACACAATCGGGACATTTCTCACCACCAACGTACGCAGGAAAGATATATTGCGGCCGTCTCAGTACCAAATGCAGTGTGCGCTTCATCTTTCTCCAAGATCGAAAATATTTTATGTAAATCCGTGCAGTTATCGATATTGCTGACTGTGTACTATTTTAACATCGCTCAAAATGCTGACCAATATACTTCTCAAAGGAAATAAACGAACAAATATTGAATTTTATTAAAGGGTTTCTGCAACTTTTGATGTCAAACTGGCCAATCCTAACGGATCAGAGACCAATGCATCACAAAAAAGTAACCTAAGAATTGACATACATAAAAACTATTGTAATTTGTAACGATATTTTTGTGTCGTTACTTTTGGCTTACAGAGTAAGTACTACTTTATGTTTTTATACTTAGCTCTTTATTAAATCGTATACTCTTGCATCCCTCGCCATTTCCAAGACTTCCTCCTTTCCCTTTTCAAGCGTTACAGCGTGAGCACCGTAGCACCTTTAAGTCGATTATAACGTATTAATTGTTGTATTTACTGTTATTTTGCTTTTCTTTTACGGCCATTAGTTACCATCACCTTAAATTTCACATTTCTATGTGCAATATACGAGGACCATTCGGAAAGTAAAGAACGTTATATTTTAAGTGTCCGCCAGATTTACAGTTTGGTTGAATGCGTGTAAAAATCCTAAATTAAATGCCTTGCCAAAAGGGAATGTTTATAAAAGTCATCGAATATGTCGCAGACACTTTATACCAGATCACTGAAGTATTGATAATCGCTTGTTTCATAATGCTGTACCAAAGTTACATTTATTGGGTAACGTATTCGTCATAGTCTTTTGTTTTTATAAAACTACTAATAACTTCCCTTATATTTTATAGCACCACAAATTCAGTTATCATTTGTATCCAACCCGGTCCTTCCAGCAAAACAATTACTAGATGTAAGTTCTTGTATTACGAAATAAACAGGTAATAACATATGTGTATTCTGTAGCTACAAATGATGTTTGGACACATAATTTAAACTGTGAAGAACATCATTTAATATCCCAGAAGAGAAAGAGGGTATGTGTTAAATTTTGGAAACAACTTATTTAATTTGCAGCATAATAAATAATGTTGGTATTGATTGCTGTTGGTCCTTTCTATAGCAAACATAAATGTTGCATACGATATGTACACTGATAATTGTTTTTTTGAAGGAAAACTGGCAAAGTGCATGGTAGATATGGAAGTAGTTGCTTCAGATAAGAAGAAGCTGTTACATGAAGTAAGACTTCTGAATCAAAGGTTGAAACGTAGCAAACATATGAACATACAGTTACGCTTAAAGTATGCGAACACAACATTATTGAGCACATTATTTACGAATAAGGAGTGAAAAATTATTGGCGATTGCCGTAGCTGTGGTGCCGATATATTAGCCACTCCCGGGGGAAGTTCCGGCCACAGATTAACTGAACTGAGGGAGAGATCTGGAAGTCGAAGATTATATTATTGTACCGAAGAATTTGAGGAAACTCTCTTCAAGATATATACTATGTGCTTGCATATATTGCCTCAAATTTGTCATGTTTTTAAAAAATTAAGACAAATTATTAAAGAGCACTATTCTTTTAACATAACTTGTACAGAACACGATACCAAAAATCTGGTTCTAGATAAATTTCTGAAGGTTCTGTTAATTAATTATTGCAATACTCTCAATAATATTTTGCTAGGGAAAGATGCGAGGATCGATACCAATGACCCTATGTAAAAATATTGCAGAGCAAAATACGAAAAAAAAGAGGAGGAATTTTTTATTATTTAAGCTATTATTTCTGTTAGATGTTTACATAATTTATATGTTGAGCGTAATATATATATATATATATATAATAAAATAGTAATAAATTGCAGAATAAATATTACATGCCTTCCTTTTCCCTTTTTCACTTTCTCATTTTGTTTACGGCATTTTTACTTTCCGACGTATTAGTAGGGGGCGCTGAAAAATTATGTTTCATCTGTGATATGTGCAGTATTATCCTCTTTTTAAACGCGCAAAGACCGACCTATCGAAATTTATAGACAGATAACTGAGGTTTAGGTGTGGTGGATCATGTTTAATTGCGGACGGAAGAATGTTCCCGATGAGGATCGGTCGGGCCGACCCACAGTGGTAACTAACGAACGCAAAGCTAGAAATTGAAACAAAAATCCAAGAAAGTAGGCGTTTCACAATTAGTGAACGGCACCGATTCTTTCCAGAAATTTCAAGAAGTGTGTTGTACGGAATTGTTAGTGCAGGCATGGGTTGTATTAAGGTGTGCCAGGTGGGGTCCTCGAATTTTATCAGACGAACGCGAAACCAAACGAATCGCAGCTGCATCGATATTTCTCAGTTGCTATGACAAGGATGGTGATGAAGTTTTGAATCACATTGTCACTGGTGATGGGACTTGGAGGATTATGGCTACGGTATTGTGGAATCGCAAGGGTGTCGACTACATGCCTAGAGGTAAGACCATAAATGCAGCGACCTACTGTCAGACGCTTCAACTACTTCGCCGCGCTATTCAAAACAAGCGGCGTGGAATGCTAAGCAGCGGACTCGTCCCCCTCCACGATAATGCACATCCGTTTGCAGTGGGAGTGACACAGGACTTGCTTCAGTAGTTTCGGTGGGAAATTTGTCAATATCCACCATACAGTCCGGACTTAGCCCCAAGTAATTTTCAATTTTCCCCAAATTGAAAGATTGTTCGAATGCACAACACTCCGGAAGCAATGCTGAACTTAAAGAAGCCGTTAATCAGTGGTTCAACAACTTGTCAGCTACCGAGTATGTAGAAGGCATAGAAAAGCTGATAAAGCGGTACAATAAGTGCCTAAATTTGAACGGTGATTACGTAGAAAAGTAACTTAGGCACCTAATTTTAGGTGAAATAAAGTTTTGTTTAATTATATCTGACAAAAATTTCTATAGAAAAAAAATGTTCTTTGGCCCTCGTATTATTATATTGGCCACCATGTCGTAAGCGTAATAATCATTTATCCCATGTCATCATAACAGTTGGTAATTTAATTTTTCTTAAACCTTTCTCGTTTCATATATCTGGCCGCATTTCTTACTATTATTATATAATTTATAATATACAATCAGAACTCTAGAATATAAATGTTAGAACTTGCCAAGACCAGGATATCTCAAAGAAGAATTAGTAAAGAATACAGCACTCCGTAGCGTGTGACAACGAAGTGATGGAAAAGAGAATAAGTTCCAAAGAATACTACTTAAATACCAATACAATAAAAAGATAGATAAATTCTAGAGAATAATAAGTTAATTGCAACTACAGGATAGGCCAACGGTCACTTTACCATTAAAAATGTAAACAACCTTTTACTTTTAATTAGTTTATGATTCTTTTAAATTGTAACATATGCGTCTTGAAACTCTCTGACTGAAGCATGAAAGATAGCATCCAAGTTTCCCCGTTTTGTTCTTCGTGAAAGTGAACTCTTTCTATGACAATTTCCATAACTAGTTGCAAATTAACTCCATTACTTGAATTTCCTAACGAATATTGCCCTCCAGCTCAACAAGAGTTCGAGACTTATTAACACACTCACTATTTCAGATATTTTCATAAAGCCATCAGATCAAAGGAACATGGTGGCCAACCAAAATCCGCGTTTCCGCAAATAATTCATTCTTCAAAAATTTGCCTTATTAGCTCTGTGGTTCCTCGAGGTGAATGCGCTGTTGTTTCATTTTCTCACCATCAAATATCAGGGGCGTCCTCAATAGCAAGGAAAACAAAATTTCTTAATATAGCGATACCTTTGGGCGATAAATGTGGTCAGATTTCCACTGTTATTCTCGAAGAAATGCCCACCAAAAACATGTTCCGCTCTAGTTCCCCACCAATCAGTGAGTTTAAGAAGGTGTAACTCCCTTTTAGGCGATGCTCATTTTCTCAAAATCTGGTATTTTGTATGTTCATAAAGCCGTTTAAATAAGAATAGGTTTCGCCTTTTGTAATCAGTGTGCTAGTAAAGTTGACGTCTTCTTTGAACTTTTCTTGAACATAAGCACAATAGTTTAGCGATATTTGATGTTCCATGAGTTGTAAGTCCTGTACCATATTGTAGCCTGTATGGAAATATTTTTAGATCACTTTATATGCGCCTCAAAATACTACAGCGAGTTCCTTGCTTTTGAGAACGACATCGAGTGAATATCCCTGATTTTGATCAATGCTCTGCGGTGCCCGTTTAGAATTTGTCTGAGAAGGAGTTAAGAGAAGTTTTCCAGTCCGGCGCAAATTCTAAACAGAATAAAATGTAATAGCAAAAAAGTTATTTAACTTTCAAATTTTAAAGTGACTTTTGGGCCATCTTGTAGAAACGAGAAAATGAAATAAAGCCCATCCAAGGAAAACAAATTATAGAACTATTTTGGTTCACTATTTATTGTCACCTTCACAAAATCTAATTGTAAACTTCATAAAGTCAAGAGTTCATAATTTGAACTATAGATATAAGAGCCTTCGCACTACATTGAATATGTTAGGAGTATTACCCACTAGTTCGCTAATACAATGAAAATAAGAGAAATACATATTTTTCTCGCAAACGTACAACTTCACAATATGTGGATAAACTTGTTGAAGTGCGGTAAGTACAACCACTGCAGCACGATTCGAATTTACATTACACGATTCGTAGCAACTGTTGCGAACGCATGAAAAGCAAGAAAAGCTCGGTAAACTTTGCCCAACTAGTTCCCCCTCCCCTCTCCTGTCATCGGTTGGCAGTGGGAGGAATGCAGCAGTTCTGACGAAAGTTCTATAAAGGTATGCACGTGTTCACGTCGTTCTACGCTTCACCGGTATTAATACCGCCGTGACTTATCCGACAAGGATAGATTACTGAATTTGTAAACCGGTAATGGATGGATAACTCGGTTTGAGCTGTTCTTCCAAATGCAGGAATTCTTGCCGGTCTGTCGAGTGCTGTAGTTTAGCGAATAATAGACAACGAACGTATTCTAGCTGCTCTGCAGTGGCAGACGCTGGTAATAATATTCTAACTACATTTAAATCAAGACTGGAACGACAATAAGTCTGCATACTGTACAGTACGTCCCATCTGGAACCGCAGCTATAAATGCAAGGCTTCTACATATCTTGAGATGATGACAATGTAATTTAAAAGTTTGTTTCTCGCACTCACAAAAAACAAAACACACAGCGACACAAACCTTCTCCCAAGAAGTTCATGAACTGCTAAACTTGAAGGAGTGCACACATAAAGTGCACTGGATAACTGCATATGTGAATTCCATAGAATTACCATAATATATTAAAAACACATCAAAAAAATTACCCTGAAAACAATATCCAAAAAATTATGCTGCTAATACGGGTACTTATGGTATTGTTGAGATCATTCATGTTATATTTTTTTAAAGTAGTTCTATTACTGGAGACTACTCAAATGCGTTTACCAGAATTAATTTCTATTGTTCAACATTGTGAACATTTAATAAAAATTGTTCTCAGTAAAACTAGTAGAACGGTAAGTATTAGACAAACTTAAATAACGTAATGATAGAAAACTATGACTAGAAACTGATTAATAATGCTTCAGATTTAAAGCCCGATCATATTACCACATTAAAATACTTTCACACCAACCGGTTATTGATTGATAATTATACTACCAGATAGACTGACAGATTTACTGCTGATAACACAGAAAAACATTTAATTGTTAATTGATACAACATTGTGAAAATGCTTAATTCTTATGTAACTCAGAAGTTAGTTTTATTTATTATACTTTGTTTTATTAGATATTATATAGTTATTGTTTTTATTTGAAAATATACGAGGGCTATTGTGAAAATAAAGAACGCTTGTTTGTATAGATTTTTTTATTAGATATATCTAATTAACCGAAACTGTATTTTACATAAAATTAGATATTCAAGCTACTTTTCTACATAGTCACCGTTCAAATTTAGGCACTTGTCGTACCGTGTTATCAGCTTTTCTATGTCCTCTGCATACTCAGTTGCCGCCAAGTTGTTGAATTACTACTACCATCATCATCATCACTTTCGTAGTTCACTAATTGTCAAACGCCCACTTTCTTGGTTTCTTGTTTCAACCCTAGCTTTGAGTCCGTCAATCACGATAGACGGCCGGCTCGAGCGATCTTCATCGTGAACATTCTTTCGTCCACCATTAAACACGATAACCACTTCCGAAGTGACGCTTCTTTCATCACATTACGGCAGACCTCAGTTAATCTGTCTATAAATTTCGATGGGACGAATTTTTGGCGCGCGCGTTTAAAAAGCAGATAATACTGCGCATCTCACACTTGTCGGAATCATTAATTTTGTTGCCCATTTTAAAATCGCTGAGCTAAGCAGTAGTGATCCATATTGGATCATAGCTGCCGCCAAACTGAAACGGATGAGTATCAAGGTCAGTGATGGGTCGGCGTTGATGATGGGGGAAACCTTCTTCACTTTCCGAATGGTCCTCGTATCTTTATCCTTCCTATAGTTATGTTATCGCCTTTTTTTTTGGTTTCCAGAGCACTAAAAAGCATAAATTATAGACGAAAAGTAAATTTTCGACATATTTTTCTGAAAAAAACGTGATACATTTATGTATGTATTTGTTACATTTTTTATGCATAAACATCTGAACTGAACTTAATAGACTTTAGGATTTCCTTGAATATCTATCGCAACATTAGGGTTAACTTCACATGTATTCAAACTGTCTCTTCTCCCCAAATTTCGTATGAATCTCCGTCACCATGTCTCGTAGAATTTCCATTTTATGTTCCTCTATTACATAATGCACATTGTTTACATAAACTGTATCCAGACGTATTATAAATACTGAATTTATTCCATGCAAAAGACTGACAAATTAACTAACTACATTTGAACTTAGTAAGTAGGAACTAACTATCATCTCATTAGATTAATTTCGAATTACTTTGTTTTTTCGAGTTTTTCTGATGCAAGGAAAATAAATTACAATTTAATTGGTATCCCTAGTTTACGTTTACACCAGTAGTATGGTTCTGGAATCGATCGAATGTGCTAGTAGGAATATTTATTTTTCGGAGATGTAATAGTTTTAGTTCTTTAAAATTTTCCGAGGTTATTTCCTCCTTTTTATTTGCCCCAGTCATAAATTATGATATGACAAAATCGAAGTGTAATTGTAAAAAACTCTGATTCCTTTAAAATGCTTTTCTTAATAATTCTATTCTCCAACTAAACATTATTTCTCTATGTTATACAACGAAAACGAAATCTTTTACCGTTAACGCGATCATAGCATTATTACTGGAAAAAATAAGAAAGACATCTACTGAGTTTGACACCCCCTAACGGTTTTCCAATTAGTCGATCCAATTAACTGGTACCGCCATCTATCTACTGCCGTACTCACTAGCTTCTTGCGTCGTCTCAAGGACCTAAGTGCTGCGCGCCATTGTTCTGCGACAACCGTATCCTTTAATGTCTACGTATGTATACGGCGATATTTGTGGCAATTGTTGTCTCCATCATCTAAGACCACCACTTAACTTTGAAGGAATCTTTGTCTCTTGTTTTTCTGGTACTTATTTTGCGTGGTATTATAGTATGCGAGTTGTGTGCAAAATTATCAGAAAATGTTCTTCGTTTAGTATTTGAGTACAACCGTTACGAAAAGACAATAGAACTGAAGACACATAATATACGTAATGTTATGTTAAAGACAGCACAAATGACTATGTCATTAGCCTAAAGCTAGTTGAAGAAAAACAAATAAACGGAACTATAACAGTCGTACAACAAATGGAAACCTCTCCCAAGCGAGCACCTTTGATTCCCAAGGATTAATTATTTTTGGTAATGATACGTACTTTCGTATAAGAAGTATACCTTACTTCGTATAACAAGCGTACCTCACTTTGATAAAGTAGGCGCTGAATATATAGGCGAAATACTCATTTGAAATTATATAAATTCTACGAAACTCAAATAGGTATATTCGTGGTTCAAATAGTTACTAATATTGTACTACTTATTTCAATTAAGAATTTTAGTATTTGACATGGTATATCGAAAAAGCGAGTCCTGAAATATGTTAAGAAAGCCTGGAGTATTTTTTATAAGAAAATGTACACAGTATGTCCGCAAAATAACGGAACTTTTCAAATAAAAAAAGGAACAACTCGCCAAAATTGTTTATTTCTATTCAAAATATATCCGTTCTGTATCAGTACAGCTCTGGGCACGTTCAACCAATGACAGCATAGATTGTTTTAAGTCATATCTCGGAAATGCTTCACATATCCTCTTCACGGCCTCTTGGACTTGTCGAATATTGTCGTAAAACGTTCCTTTCATAGACAATTTCAGTTTCGAGAAGAGGAAATAGTCACATGATGATAAGTCTGGCGAATACGGAGGGTGTTGTAACACACAGGCTAGATATATTGCAATAACTTCTTTCACTTTTTCATCATTGTCGAACAGCTGGTCAAAAAAAGAAAGATTTAACATGTAAAAACAGATGAAAATGGCAAGGTGTTATGCCTAAATGACCAATGAAACTTTGACTTTGGTCTTTGCTGATAAAGAGATATGTCTCCGCTCTCTGGATTATCGTTTAAGCATAGGAGATTTATGAAAAGTCCAGGATTTACCTCCTAGTGACAATACGACTTAACCATCACCATACTCATTGTACCGAGATAAAAAAATGTGAATTCAGTGAACTTGTACGACGTTTCAATTTGTTTTCCTCTGTGATAGTTCTTGATATTCAAAGAGCACTAAGCTTTCCAAAGTTCAGTTTCAAACACAACTTCATGAAATAGTGAATGTGAAGGTCGATAAAAGTCCAATGGGAATTGTGAAGTGGTAAATCTTGTTTTTCAAAATTTGTTCTTCAACCATATCATCTGTTTTCTTTTGGGTGCCTATTACGTAGTGCACTTTTTACGTCCTCCACAAAATTGTCTCACCCATCTCCTTACCATTGAACCACTCATCGCAAATTGCTTATAAACCTCGCAAATTTGACGGTGAATTTCACTAGATTTCACATTCCTTGCATTCTGAAAACGGATCTAAAGCATAAGGACTGGAAGCATGATAATTGGCTAGAGATCATTTGGTGGAATGAACGTAATATAAAAGGAAGTTCAATGAGCTTGAAACTTCAATTCATTATCAAATTAAAGTTTTATATTCTCACAACGTTTGTGGAACTTATATGGTCCTACGTATCGGCAGTGCGTCTACTGCCGTCTTCAGGGTAGTCCTGAAAAGGGCTATTATTTTCCAGATTCATCATTCGTTCAATGAATTTGTCTGGCGTATTTGTCTTCTCTATTTTTTTTATTAGCTTAGTGGTCAAGTCTACTGGAGTACAGAATTTAAAAAAACAAACCGTGTTGGATCTCTACCCAAGACAGTTCCACTAACAAAAAATAGGGAAGACGAACACGCCAGACAAAATCATTAAACGAATAATAAATCTGTTAAATAGCAGGCCTTCTCAGGCCTAATCCGAAGACGACAGTAGACACACTGTCGAATCGTCTAACTACGCAAGTTCCACAAAGAACAACTCTAGTTATAATCCATCGTCAACAATATCACGTCAAGAATTATGTTCTCTGCACAACCACAACAGATAATGTATTGCGTCTGGTATTATTTTCAGATTTTCATGTTATTCAGTATCTGTATGATAATAGAGATGAACACTACCACATATAATATGTACTGGTTAGAGTAAAACATGAGGGAGGCAGTGTTATGGCCTTGGTTTGGATGTCGACATCCAAAGGTAGAGAAATATTTATTTGTAGGGGACAAATGAATAGTATGATGTACATAGGCTTGAAATGAATACCTGGGCTTCCACGGCCAGAGTCCGTAATAAATAATAATAAAGTAATAATATTACTTATTTTTCTTTTTCTTCCTTCCTGTCTTCTTCGTCTCTTTTCTATTTCCTTGTTTTCTCTTACTGTTATTAATTATTTTTCCTGAGACGGTTGAAAACCGGAAATAGCTCGTACATAAGCTTGCTAAATCTATGATTTGTGACACTATCAAACAGCAATGAATGATTAGCAAGCGAAAGTATTAGATTTTTAGGCTGGCCCCGCAATTGCCTGATATGTCACCAATCAAACATTTATGGCCTGTTGCAAAGTACAATAATTCTGTTAATTTGTAGGGGCATCTAGGATACTTATCGAAAGCAAAAACAAAATTAAACACATGCAAACACTACAACAATTCATTGAAACAGTGACGGTAAAGATACAGCAATGGAATATATGAACGTGCTACGTATCGTGGTTTGTTGCAGGCATGCTTGGAAGAATCAAAAAATTTTGAGATTTAGAGCAACTATACAAACAAAGAAACTAAGCGTGGGAAATTTAACAAATATTATTAAGCGAACACTACCTTCTTATTTCAAAATCTTCTGTTTCTCTTACGGAAGAAAGGCACCTTTTGGATTCAATACATTTATTATATATAAGTAAATATTTGACAAGAAATCTGCTCATTTATTTGTGTCAAGGGTACCCTTTTGTATGACTAACCTTGTCTTCTTGTATAGATTGTAGCTATCAATCATATTGGAAAGACTTTTTGTTAACAACAGGTAATCGTGCACGTAGATGCAAAGCTATATTTTATGTACCATATAGCATGCATTTGCATCTTGTAATTGCACGTAGCAAATCATTTTCCTGTAAACAATCGAAAATACCGTTCTCTATTACTCTCAATCTTCAGGTCAGCGATAAACTTTGCATAAGATACAAAACGATCCCCTTGTCAATGGCGCAATAACGCAGCGAAGAAGGTAGTAATCGGCTTTCCAACCTAGTACCGCGTTATATATGTTCGTACATAAAAGAAAATCAATAAAGACCCTTGAAATTTATGTTCACAATAAATAATCTTCGGACCAAATATCGCATTTCATCTTCCTTTCCGAGACAACTACTTTATCTTTCCGCTTGATAGTACTAAAAATGAGATTCACTGCTCACTTTGTCTTTTCGTTATAATTGGTCAAAGAAGGAATTTCCCTCATTTCATCAAAGAAAGCAACTTAGTACTGACGAAATAATTATTATGTAGTTCTGAAGATGACGCTAATTATTCATTATTCCGACGATGCTGGTGCAGTATTTCAATTAAGAATATTCACCTTTTGCAGCATTACTTTAATAAGGAATATTTCACCCTTCGGCGTAAGTGATTCCTTTGATAATTTATGAAATAGGACAAGCTAATTTTCTTGAAGGAGTGCAGCTTTTCATTATTTTATTGTTACTTGTAGTAGACGAACTCTTGGTTAGTTGGTGGAAATTCCTCCATGAATGTTTCATAAGCCACAGATTTTGTTCTAAAACGGAGTATGGAGAGGTTTAGATTTTTTTTAAACGAATTTTTTTGTAACCACAATGGCTATTGAATGAAATCCATCCATAAGTTTTACTTGGTTAGTTCAGTATTACCACTAAAGATGATACCTTAGCTGTCAAAACATGCGTCCAGTTTTTTACTGGAGTTGTTGTTAGGGAGCTAGTGAAGTGTTTCAGTAAACATCCTAAACTTCATTCACGTTAAGAATGCAGCAGATAGCGCTACGGTCGGCGGCTGCATTACACTGGTGAAATTTAATTGATGGAATTGTCAAATGACAACATCGCAAACGTCAAAGTTTGGTTATCAAAATCTTGTTTAGTAAATAACAGTTTTTCATATTTTATGTACAATTTCTTATGGTTATATGACCTAGTAAAGTAATACCGCAATAATAAAGGAAAAATGACATCAATTGCAATATAAATGTATGCCTCGGTTGTTTCACTTACCGAAATAGTTGGAGCTCATTTAATTATGTTAGAAAGTAAATGAAATTGCATTTGAGGTTAATCTAAGAGAACATAAATGCCCTATGGCAAGCTTTAGAACAACAATCTTACCATGGATAAACTTGAATCTAAAATTTTAAAGTATTGTCGTATAACTTTGACATGAATAGTTATGCCAAGTCATTTGTCATGACATAAATCTCTCCGTTGGTAATCTCCATTAATTTTAAAAAAGAAAGTTTCAATAGGATGGTTAAAGATAAGCATTTTAATATATACAAGACAAAGTCGAACAAGGAAGATTGTTGCTGATTATGAACAATACGTAATGGGCTCAACGGGGTTGTATCCAAGTACATCGAATGCTTTCAGAATACATGCCAACACACAACAAGATCCTTAAATCTTATATAGAATCTAGGTATTGATGAAGTTAGATGAGCTATTCGATGAAAAAGGAAACAGCGCACCAAGTATGTAGACTTATGCAATAAAGTCTATATACACTGCCGCTCACTGAAGTTCGGCCATATAATGAAAATCTATTATATTGCAGTGCATACAATTAGTAATACGTAAAATTAGAAAATTATTAAGCATACACTCTTTTCTAAGGTATAAAAGCCATAAATTATTATGTAAAGTAGAAATATTGGGACAACCACAATAAAGTGTCTTTTATTATCATTCCAATAATTTCTCGGAAGTACCGATAATCATTTAAAACGGGTCGCTTGGAGATTGTTAACGTACAATACATTTAGGAGATATACCTCGGTATCACTCCTGTTTATTTATCACAGGGGTAAAGATATCAATTCGCTTCATTTTATTGTTAAACGTATGTTGGTGTGCATCTGTCGATTGTCGTCTTTTGCGGGAAAGTTTTAAGAAAATTTACTTCAAATGGTACGTGGCTAGCCTACTGGTATAAAAAACATTTACGCATTATTAGGTTATTTGAAGAAGAATATTCGGGGCGACAGATTGCTGAAAGAATAAATATGACGTTCAACAGTAAATGACATAAAGGGGCATCGGACAAGTGGAACTATAGGAAATCGTGTTCGCACTGGAGCGTCTAGGAAAACAGCAGAAGCTATAAGTAAATTTTACAACTGACATCAACTGACAGAAATCTCATATGAAGAAATTGCATCCGATTCTCCTGTGTGAATATGCCTCACCAATTAGCCAATGACAAGCCCGTATTTTAAGGCCTATCTATTCTAATTCTGCGTTCTTAACGTGAATGGAGTATAGTTCAATTTATACCTGAGAATTACATGTTCATAATAACGCAATGAAATGAATAATTTGATGTTCATGTTATCTTCGAGTCGTACAAAGTAAATGGGAAGAAAATGTAATTACAAAGAGAGAGAGAAACAGTTCTACCTTTACTTTTTGCTAGTTTAAATACGTACGTTAGCGACGACGATAAATTCAATTCCAAATGGCAACGATATACATTATATTTTACGAAGTGACGAAGAAAACGTAAACGGACGTATTTCGGACGCTTTACACCGTGCACGGCGTCTCCATCAAATATGTAAAGTTAATCCACTTCCTAAGTAATAAACATCAAAAACTATGAGTACGATCCCTTGGAGACTCTATCACGTTATTACATCGCTAATAACGTCTGCTTAAAAGCGGCGCTGTCGTTCCGTTTGAAGAGGATTCTCTTGGGAAGCCGTCGCCGTACCCAGAAGACAAGAAACTGGGACAAGTTATTCACTCCGTCATTGACGAATGATTTGCGAAACGGCAAGTGGATTTTTTCTGCATGTACTTACTTTCGCAAGAAAATCTAAAAATATAGCATCCTTGGTGATTTTCAATATGTTTTGCTTGGTTTCCACTTTCATATTCTCGTTCATGTAACAAAGTTGTAAATTGCGTTGGGGAATAGAAAGAATCTGTAAAAACGTAATGTTAGTAAAGCTTATTATTTCAAGTCACACACATTGATTGTAAGGTTTGCTTAATTCACAAAGGTACAGTTTACAAAGTTAAATCAATAGCTTTTTTCTTATTACTGCAAACAAATATATTAAATGCATCAGCATTTTGCGATGGAAAATCTCAGACGATTTAGTCTGATGAGTAGTCTATAATTTAAAGATTTCAAGATACATTTTTTTATATATTATAAGAAATTTGCTGATTTGTAGTTTAACATATTTCGAAAGCATTTAATATAGTTGTGTTGATATAATATTTAAGTCATAATAAAATAAAATTCGTTAGATTAAGCTGTTATAAAGAATACTTTCGTTGAAAAATTATTTCTTTCAGAAGGTTATTATAGTTTATTTTATAGTAAGCAGTGCCCTTAGAATACAGTGAGGAGCATGTTTCAAGTACAAAGGAATCAGCCATAAAAGGTAATGGAAATTTCAGTGATATACTTAAGAAGTAGAAGAACTTTATAGTTCTAATCCGAAGGATCTGGACAATAACAAAGAGATTATTTTAAAAGGGGTAATTGTATAATTAATATTTTGAAATCATCAGAATAAATAATGCAATGTGTCTTTACTATTCGGAATTTTAAAATTTTGCGCTTTTGAAGATATTCGTTGGTTTTTCATTAATCGTGATAATGTTCTAGTTCAACAGAAAAATAGCATGCGTAATTACGTGGGCAATAACGATAAAAATAATCAACGCAGTGTGAATGGTAAATCGATTGGGAAGTAGTAAGGAAAATACAGTATCTGTATATACGTTATTTAAAACACTTTAGTAACATAGACAGTTATCTAGATTTGCGATTGCTACTATATCATAACAAAGCCAAAAATTTAAACTATTTAAATGTTCTTATAAATATGTGTTTATCTTTTACATTTTTCTATAATTGTGTTTGTAATTTTAATTGTGAAATATTGGTTGATCGTGACTTCTACGTAATGGTACAATTGAGTATTCTTTTAGATTGGTAAGCATGTGTTCATAAGTAAACAACATATTTTGTGCCAAGGTAAGAATGCAGAACCATTGGCGCGATACTTAAATAAATCAAAACGGCTACCGAAAATCGCATATCAGCACCAGCGGAAGGCACACTGCAAAAACATCTTTTACTTTCGCCAGAGCTTCCAATCTAACTTATCTATGTTACCCACTGTTGCCGTGTCGTTCACTCAGTCAGTATGTACCACATTTATTTGCTTGGTCGGTAGGTTACACAGCAAACACTCTTGACGTTTTGAAGAAATGTAAATAAGGTTGTTAGTCGCACCATCCTTTCCATATACATATTTCTATTTATGCATATAGTTGACGGAATTTTCTTAAATAAAAATAACTATATCGTAAATAAATGTAGGTAACCGTAATATAAATCGCAGAAAGAAGAAATCTAATTATAAAAATAAATATTTTAAAAGACATTAAAAGGAATTCTACTGTTGCTTTGCCTGCACGTCAACAAACGCTAAGTAAACAAATGTTTAATACAAAAGTATTAAAAAATTTAGAATGAAGTGGATTCAACCGAATAGAAAGAATATTATTATAATTCATTTATTGTTTTAAAAACTGTACTTACTGCTGCAATGATACTCTTAATTTGAACATACTTCTTTTCCATTTGTTTCAAAATTGTTTAAGGATTTTATTTTGGTCTATTGCTTATTTAGCAATTCTGTTTTGTTGTTGTTGAAGGTAAAATACTTCCGGTTTTCGTAAAAACATATATATAGCCCCTCGATTTTGTGGAATTCTTCACTCTGCGAGTAATATTACATTCGTTTACGTCTTCTTATATCTGCAATTTTAATATTTATTATTTATCAAAACTGTCTTTGTTAACAAAAGGGTCTCGTCAGTTACGTGCACAATGAGGACGTAAACTCCATTGTCAATATTGCAATATGCCATTTCATATAAATTATTATTTGTCAGTCTTCAAAAATGTATAACAAAACACAAAGGATGGTGAACTCACATGCACGATACGAAAGAGTTCATTTTGCACAACACATTATTTAGACGGAAACTTATATTAAATTCTAAATTCTCGTAACTACGACTGACAGCATTAAAGCATTACTTCACATCATCAAATATGTATGAAGTGCAGTTTAACAACAATGCAAATAAATCTAGTGACAGTACAAATTCTAATTGATTGGAACTTGGTGAATCATATCTTCAAAATTCATTACAATTTAAAATTGGAAGTAAATCAGGAAAAGGACAGAGTTGTTAGAGAAACTACAGTCTGTTCCCAAACATCGAAAGGCGCTCTTGGAAGTTATGTTATACACGTTCTCACAACTCTATCGCACATCGAGGCTCCAAGTTTACAAAATAACCAGCGTGAATAGACTATCAATGCAAAATATTATTATATAAAATCCCCAACATTTTTATTTAACATACATATATTATTGGTTATTCAGGGATTGACTTAGTTATTTGTCCATTTATCTATAGAACTGTAAAAAACGATATACTTTACCAATATTTACTCTAAGCTCTTTACCTTTTCCCAAAAAAGAACTATTCTATTGTGCAAATATTTAAATCAAAGAACTAAATCATTTGGTTAAAGGCCTGTAACTTTTCATTGCACTACAAAAGCTTACCAGCCGCTGGGCTCCACATAATTTGGCAAAAGCTCAAAATCAAAGCTATGCCAAATACGAAATACAATAGTACAAGGAAACACTCAATAAATTCAATCTAGAACGTTAGAATTCTTTAATCTACGACCCTGGAAGTCAACAACAATCCCACCGTTGGACAGAAATTCCACTTTGTTGGCATTCTATTTCTCCAACAAGCTATAGTTTGTCGTAAGTGAGTTCCGCAAATCCAGTATAATGACCACGGAATGATGTATTTCTCAGAAATCCATATTGAGGTTCCAGCTAGTATTATGCCGGTAGTATCGCAGATTCCACTTGCCTATATACAAATAGCATGTTCATCATACTAAAAATATGGCCAGAAAGTAGTAGAGAGATTCACTTCAGCTAATTGAAACCTAATCTACTCAAATAAAAACGAATTATTGAGTAATATCCAAGAATTGGGTCTCCATCCGAACGTGAACTAATCTCATGGCCTACATGTACTATACTCGGACTTACCCGCTAAGATCAGGCACTTTTCATGCTTTAGAAGCATTTCGTAAAAGTGCTATCTCACCCGAAAAAAATAGCTAACATATCTTAAACACAAAAATGCCAAACTACTAATAGTATTGTTTACTCTTCAGTTACTTTTGCTATATGGGAGTAGAGAGTATTAAATATAACAAATATAATAAATTTAACATAATATGTATAATTTTTTAGAAATGTTAAGTCGGAATTAAATCCAATTAATTGTTTTTAGAAGTTTGAATATTATAAACGTTCATATACCGGAGACCTAACGGGTACTTCTCGGAAACAAATCGTTTTTAGTAACAGTGGCGACATTAACGTTGACAAATTGCTAATTCCACAGGAAAATATTAAATCAATTAATTTTTCTGAGAATGTAGCATCTTGCCCGGAAGCTGACGCCATACCAAAACATGATAATTAATTGTATGATTCCGTAATAAATTTCGCAACGTCTAACGGTACAATATAAATCTACCAGTCAGACGGAATTTACTTACAACCAGATAAACATTTGGTTTTACCCACGACAAAACTTTGACTTATGGATTAAAACTTTTTGTTTATTTCCCGCCACCTAGCGTCCTTCCGAAATAATTTAATACGTTCCGCATTCTGCTTATAAGCACCATCTATCATCATTCATTCGCAAAACGAAGACCCTTTCATGCTAATAAATTCCCCTGGAGCGATATCGCCGAACCTAACGCAACAAACATTCGTAATTACAACGTTTTCGTAACCGGAAACGGTGAAATTGGATAGCGGTACCAATGGACGTAGCAAACTATTGGATCCCTCCAAAATTCATCCAGTTGCGTCTTACATCATACAAATGTTAAATATATTAAAATCAATTTTTGTTCAAATTGCATTCTATTAAATCCAAAGTCACGTACGAATTGAAGAAGTATATACTTTAGGTAGATTGGAGACACGGTGGCAGGAAAAATATGCGCACATGATTCAAGACGTACATGTATATACGGTGATATATCATAGTGGTATATAATTTAGTAAGAAGCTGAAAATGTTAGGAAAAGTAATTATTTGGGAAAAACAAATTAAATGTATTATATCTACTATTCTTGAAATACGCCATAAAAATAAAACAAAACTAATTCCAATAGCTATTACGAATTCTAACTAGAAAACACACAGCGGTTACATAATCAACATTACAGTGAAAATGTTGCCACCCAGTACACACTTTTTATATGAATAGGGAAAGTCCCTAATTGAACGTGTACTTTACCTCTCTATCTGTTACAACTGCGAAGTACGATTTTATCACAAGTAGCTTATAATTTTCAACATGTTGGAAGAGCGAGAACTAGTAATTTTTCACCATAAGAAAAATAAAAGTCGACGGGAAATTGCAAAAATATTAAATAAAGGTGCTTTCACAATTTCATGCTCTTGAACGATATAATCACAAAAACGGTGTGAAGAACAAAGGTAAAAGTCCAAAACGAAACATGAGGAGTGGTGGATTATTATACAATTTAGAAATAATCCACTGTTAAGTGCTCCTAAGTTAACTCTGGAAGTGAAACGCGGTCTGGGAAATACCGTAAATGCATAAACAGTTCAAAGAACTCTGGGGCGTCCCACTTTGCACCAACGAATAGCCAGGAAAAAGCTGTTTATAAGCCAGAAGGATAAAAGTCTCTTACAGTTTGCATTACAGAATCAAAATAAAGAGTTCGACTTCTGGAAAACTATTTTATTCTCCTATCAGAGTAAATTTAATATTTTCGACTCAGATGGGAAGGGCAATGTGCGGAGAGAAAATCACTAAGGATTAAAACTGCAACATTTAAAGTCAACCATTAAACATGGAGGTGGGCATGTCTGTGGCTGTGTTTCTGCTGCTGGTGTTGGAAACCTTCGTTTATTGAGGGTGCCATGGACAGATTTATAAACTTAAACACGCCTAAACAGAGTATCCAATAGAAATGATCTAAAAAATGCTTTGTTACAAGAATGGAAAAGTATTTCGCCAGATTGTACGCATAAGTTAGTAGAATCTGTTGCAAGTAGCTTACAATTAATTATAAAATCTAGAGGAAACCCAACTAAATATTAATTGTTTCCTTTTTAACTTTCAAAAACAATTAATTCAGTATTATTGTAGGTGCATCAATTTCTTTATGATGTTGAATATGTAATCGCTCTAATGTTATCTGATTAGAATCGTAGTATCTGTTCGAATTTGTTTTGTTTTGTATTTGTAATCTATTTCAAGAATAGTAGATATATTAAATTTACTTTTCCCAAATAATTATTTTACCTAACATTTTCAGCTTTTTACCAAATTGTATACCATCATCATTTTCACTGCGACTCACTGTACATACATTCCAGAATTATGCCACTAATAATGTGTGGTGCACTAATACAGGATCAGGTATAAAGATTTTCCACAGTTTGAGAAGAATATAAAATATAGTTTTTAATGCGTTTTAAAAATTATGAGGCAGCCATGGTCAGTACATTGTTGGAGACGTTCGCTGAAATTTACTATCGTTCTTCGCGTTAGTTGAGGCGGAATAGCGTCGATTTCATGTTGGATCCTTTCCATTAATTCCTCAGAAGATGAAGATCGATGTTGAAAAACCTTTTCCTTCAGGTATCCCCAAAGGAAAAATTTAAGGGCACTTAAATCGCATGACCGTGCAGGCTAGTCCATGTCTCCTCTTAAACTGATCAAACGCCTAGGAAGCACTTTCCTCACTATTTCGAGTGTATGTTGCTCTGTATGAGCAGTGGCCCCGACCTGTTGAAACCACTGGATCGACATCGTCCAATTTAAGGCGCCGAAAAGTCTCCAACATTCCAACGTATTGATCAGCAGTCACAGTTGCCTGATATAATTTTTAAAGTACGTTTAAAAGAACTATATTTTATATTCTTTGCAAAAATATATTCATATTTTTTTTCTAGTTAAACTTCCTCGTTTTTTTATACCCCTTCAAAATGTGGGAGATCTTTATGCCGCACCCTGTGTGTCCTATTTTTATCGTTCCACTGTAATGGACAGTTTCTTGCTTAATTAACAAAAAAGAGAATAACTGAACCACGTGAGTGTACTTGTAGCTGTGAATTGTAGATTGGAGCCATATATAATTTGGATGTAACAAACAAACTGTTTATAGAATAAATTTTTAAAGTAGTTCTACTTAACGTGTCATTTCCAACAAATATTATTATGCTACACTACACAATGTATCTGCGTTGTAATAATATCAATGTTATGTAATGATAAGTTAAAGACCTTGCAGCATATATTGCCAAAATGCTAGACTGTAGTTTGGTTGATAACTATGGTTCTTTGTGGAACGATTTGTTCTCAATGAGTGAAGAAAAATATAGCTAAGTTAATTTTAACGTTATTCTCATTCGAATTTCAGTCGCTACCAATACAACGTGCACAATATTTGTGTATCTAGTCATTATATTACACTATAAACACACGCGATGACTTAAAGTAATGTGAAAATACTGTCAGTCGTAGCATCTTTTCTGTAGTTACGAAAATTTAGAATAGAGTGCACGTTTTCAAATAAATAATGAGTCGGATGTGTATCCGAGATTCTACGACCTTGGCATCAACGAACACCTGTAGCAAAAAATTTATAACACTACCTTTCCACCCAACAGTAAAAGTGTTAAATAAAATTTTCCGCCAACAAAATATGAACGTATGTTTTTTAGCAAAAAACAACATAAAGAGCCTCTTAAGCAATTTCAAAGATAAACCGGGTTTGATGACAAGGTCTGGAATGAATTTGACAAACAAAAAGGAGTATGAAAACGAGGTTTAAAAACATACATATTAGGCACTATCGTTTCAATAGGCTAGAACTATCTAGCATAGCAGAGCATATGGTAAAATCGGGACATAACATTGAAATAAAAAATCTTAAGCTTCTTAAAAATTAAATTCGTGTAGAGAATACGACGTGTACAATACGTTATTTACGAAAAAGAACAGGAAGTTGCTGAACAATTGCACACTTGAGTCGGCTTGAATTATTATTATAATGCCCTGTTAAAGATATGGTTCGTTTTCGTTCCTTCCTTTCCCGAAAAGATACAGATACCCGAGACCACCCAATAGATTGTTAAAAGTTATATATTTTCAGAACTTTTAGAGCCTGCGTAGGAAATAATTGCATGTGTGATACAGTTTTACATTCAGTCGGCAACACGGTTGACAATGTGAGTCCACGTGCTCTCGAAACGCTGCATTACCAATAGTTATTAATTTATGTAGAATGAAGTTACCTATGAATTCTGAACGTTGAGCTATAAATGAGTATAGCCACACCAAATCACTATCTGTTGATACACTTTTCTGCAGCTTAGTACAGTCTTCAGTAGATCTCGAAATATCTTAAAATCGTCAATAAAAATTAAGTGCTCCCTGTCAATAACGTTGGTTATTACATTTATAAATAGCAAGAATAATATGGAACGAAAATTGGAGCCCTGTTGCAATCCAGAAGACAGACAACATATGTTAGATTTCAAATGGCAGAATTCTACAAATTGCTCTTTCTGAAACAAAGAAAATCTAAGCAGCACTAATATAAAAGGTGTCTCAATATACATTTAAAAATATTTTAATAAATTTCGATTTATGATTCCTAAATTCCAGCCTGCACTATTTGTTAAAGCGAGCATGACTACAGTTAGCTGTAACTTCAAAAATATTAAAATAGTATAGCTTTAGTTTAACTCATTAGTTCAGTTTTTTTTACTGCTAAAGAGCTATTGTGGTAAGGGTGATAGTCAAGTGTTCTACTGTTAACATTACCGATAGAGTGTCCCTACAATTATTATCCTCCACCATAAACCTGTTTATAACGTCTTTTGCCTCCTAACCTGACGCATTAATAAACTGTGTAACGAGAAATCGATTATCGAGAGTTGGACTTTTTATCGAATGTTAAACAATTGAATGATGGTTTTACGCTTATTTACTCCAAAGGTTTCTAAAGGCGCTAAATATTCCGGTTATCTGACTAGATGATTTAAACGATTTTGATCCTCAAAACATTCCATTTAGCAAATGTACATCAATCAAATAGAGTACGTGGTTAACCAACTAATACACGCATTGCGGCGTATATACGCATATAATTGTGGTATGTCAATCAAATAGAGTACATGGTCAACCAAGTAATATACATATTGTAGCGTATAGTTGCGGTAGAGCAAAAAGAACACACGGCAAATATACATATATGATTGTGACTGGCCAGGATGCCCACGATGATTATCGATGGTTGTAAATGTTAGGACTTTATCAATTAGTTATAGCAAGGCGCAATTCAACATTAAAGGTCGATTAATAATGAAACCAAAACAAATTAAAAAAATAACAATTTCATTAATTTACATATCTGTTTTATCTTTCTTCATAACTTTTGATGTCTTTGACACTACGTAGCATGGGCAGACCAGTTAGTATTATCAATTTTTATACGTAACTGATCTTCAATTTTTGAACCTCGTCTCGTTAAAGAGATACATATTTAGGAATCTCACGTACATTGATAATAAAAAATGCTACATAATTAACTAGATGTAATCAAAAAGAAATACAATTAGGATATGTCAAAAGCCGTGTATACCATTTTCACAGGTGATGAAACTTGGATCTATGCATATAAGTCCGAAAGTAAACAGCAATCGGCTGTATAGTCTTCCAAAAAAAGTCAAACCCAACAAAAGTTGTTCGCGCCAGAAACACCTCAAAGCAAATGGTCGCCTGTTTCTTTTTGGATAAATAAAAAGAAAGTGGCTACAGTGTCACTAGAGAATCGTAAAACGATAAATTCTGAATGGTACACAATGATTTGTTTGCCAGAAGTCTTTGAAGAAATAAGAAAAAACAAGCAGCGACGTATGATCATTCTTCACCATGGCAACGCGGGCACTCACACATTGACCCAAACAACTCAATATTTAACCGGTCAAAACATCGAATTGATGGATCATCCGTCATACAGTCCTGATTTGGCACCCAATGATTTCCTTTTATTTCAGTCCGTGGTTTTAGGTGGTCAACGATTTTCGACTCCAGAAGAAGCGATTGATGCGTTCAAAATGCATATTTCGGAGATACCTCAATCAAAATGGAAAAAGTGCTATGAAAATTGGTTCAAACGTATGCAAGATTGCATTCATAATCGCGGAGAATACTTTGAAAAACAATAAAACCATTTTCCATAATAAATATTTATTTTTATTCATTATTTCGGATATATAAATAGCAATTGTCGTAGCATGTAGTACGGTAGGGATAGTATCGCTGCGTATGCCTTATTTCATTACTAAATACATACTTCGTCATGGCAAACTCGGGTAGACTCTGTATGCTGGCTAATTTCAACCTCTAAATTTCTCTGCTACTGTACTGATAGGGCGAATAAAATTCGTTTTAAACCAGAGGATTTTTTTCTCGTAAAATAATTTGTTGTAATAAAAGTCGATGTAAAGCCAGGGCGCATATGTGAAATCCTCATGAATTACTCGTGAAGTAGACAAAGTCTAGTTGTATATGTATGAAATACGGATGGAAGGGATTTGGATGGTTTAAAAATGTGCATGTGCGGGAAACACAAAATTAATGCGTTCAGTACGACGGCGGGTGCAACAATGTTTTTTGTCCAGTATATTCGCGCTACTTGTTCGAAAACAGTTCCAAATGGGTTTGCCGTTGATAAATTGATTCTAAAGCAGTGAATACTCGTTTATAGCATTACATTATTCAATTAATCACGCTATTATAGTATTTACTTGTAATTAGTTTCGTAGCCGGGGTTTCCTTTTAATCATTTCATTTATTTGTAGGCACCTCCACCATAAATTTTAATGGATGTTAGCTGGTATTATCTATATTGTAGTAAGACCTAGATTTATACAAAATGAGCAAATATGTCAAAATGGGAAATTATTGAAAAAATCCTGCAGTTTTTTTTACTTTTTTAATGAAAAGTTTATAAGGTCGATTTTTCTGGTGATAAAATTACAATTTCCTGGCAATTAACCAACGTAATTAAATTTCTGAAAAAATATCAGTCTTGGTAGGATTTGGACATACAACCTCTGCGTGCTACTATTACACCACGAGATCGAATATAGTATTTAATTGCGTTAGTTAATTGCACGGAAATTATAATTTTATCACTGGAAAAATCGATCTTCTAAACATTTCATAACGATTTCGGCTTACATAATTTGGCAATCTTAATAAACCACAGTTTCTCAGTCTAGTGCTTTCACTATTTCAAGTTTATCAAATTGATGATAATTTTATAATAACTGAATTAAAAAACTAACTAGTAACATCAAAAACTTACAAATTAACATAAAAATGTTTGACGGTTTGAATAGCTGAAAAATTCGGTAACTAACTATGAGATGGCGCTGTGTGAAACCAATTTTTGGCGCTATTATATAGCTACATGTTTCAATGGCATACGCGTTAAACCATGAGGTGCGATGTTATATGAGAACACGAAATTTACAGTTTGAAAGAGTTTGTTTCTACGGTTAGTTCAACATATTTTACACGAAGGCGGTAGATCCGACTTCTTCATGTAAAACCGTACCCGATCAACGCATCTCACCAAATGGTAGCTCATCGTTGGTTGATTGCACTGTGTTTACCACGTATTTGGTTTAACAACGCTCCACGCTTTATCGTATATTCTCCATTTTTGTTTTGCAGTATTTCTCCGATTTTAGGTGATTGTGTTTGTGTGAAATATTGGAGTAAAATTTGTATTAAAGAATGTTAGAGGTATTATTATTAATTGTGATATATGTAAAGCTAGTGCCTTTGCTCACATGAATGAACCTCATAATACTTTTATTGCAGATCTTGAATGTAGTGAGCAGCGCAAAGACTACATTATTTGCAATGGAGAATTTTTTGGCAATATGCGTTGCATATACAATATCTGCATGCGATTACTGTCACAAATTCCGAGAAGTACGTTTTTATTTAAAACAGTATATGTGACAGTTTGCACACATGTCAAATTAAATTATTTTATAAATTGTGACGTGCATAGTGTGAAAGATGCAGAGGAAATTATAAAACAATTTCTACGCTTACTCATTTTTAACTATTTCAAAGACGCATCTAGATATTTAGATGGTAGAGATACAGCGGAAAACGTGGATAATTTTTTAAATCATTGCCTGAAAAAATATCTGAAAAGCAAAAAGCGAAGTAAAAAATTGTATATCTATCACCATATAATCTTCAAATTATACTTTCTGTACATTTTTTTATCAATAAAACCATTATACTGAGCAAGCTCTTTTTTTGTAAATGTAGTGTGTCATGTAGTAGCATACGTTGTCGCAGTTCTTCCCTGTATTGAAATGTTAAATCTTAGAAGTTTTTCGAGATTAACTTAATGCCCAGATCGACGATTAAATACTATTGGTTTCATTAAAATGTGAATATCTGAAAACGTCTACTGATCCATCAGACTGATTTAATAGCACAATAGCAGCAATAGACGTTTATATATAAATCTAGCTTGGACTAAAATATGCAACTGTACGATATTTAAATTACCCTCTAACATTTTTAGAGCCATCTGTTGGATTAATTTGAACAAATTCGTGTTTGCACGCCCTCATCCTAATCTACGGTAAACTAAAGGTTTATAAGTAACCGATTTTATTTACATTGAAATGCCAATCTGTTCTAGTTTATCTCTGTGTTAAGCTTGATCTCGATGTATCAAGTAGTGTGTGCACTCGTTCAAAAATGAGCACTTTTGCGCTTTTTAAAAATAGACAATATTGAAACTCGCTCTGTGATTATATACCTGCGGAAAAAGTATGTTTCGCCGAAATAAATTCATGTTGATATGGTAAATGTGTTAGGCGAGGATGCTTCTTCCTTTAAGACTGTTTGCAAATAGGTAAATGAATTAAGGTAGGTAGTTTGAGCATAAATGTCGATCCCAGTTTAGGGCGCTCAAAAACAACCACTTCTGCAGAAAGTGTGCAAAAGTTATGAAATTTGTGGAAGCTGATCACTGACCAACATTGCTAAGGCTACAGGCATCTCCAAAAAACAGGTGACGCACATTTTAAATGTTAAATTAAACATATTTAAGCGGTGTACAAGATGGGCGCTGCGTTTGCTCACACCACTGCAAAAACTGGTGACTGGAATGTGCCACAGCTACTTGGACTTGCAATGTTATGTGGATCCACCACTACACACTGGAAAGTAAACAGCAATAAAAGCAAAGAGTGGATTACACGTGATGAACCAGATCCAAAGAAGCCCGAAGTTATTTTATCGCCAGGAAAAGTAATGGTTTTCGTTTTCTGGGATGCGAAGGGTATCTTGCTTATGGATTACCTTCCAAAGGGACAAACGATTAATGGACATTACTATTCCAAACTTTTGGATGAATTGAAGGCAGCTATCGTCGAAAGAAGACTTGGAAAAAAGCAAAAGAAAAGTCCTTCTTAATCAAGACAATACGCCAATTTACAAAAGCGGAATCGAAGCAAAATTGGCCAAATTAAAGTTCAAAGCGCTCATCCATTATATTCACCAGATTTAGCACCGTCTATCATCTCTTCCCAAACTTAAGGAATAGCTCGGCGATATGAGATTTGTTTCGGATGAGGAGCTGATAGCTGCCGTGGATCACTATCTTGAGAAGCTCGAGGAAAATGAGTACTGTCAAGGCATAAAGAAACTTGAGCATCGACTAAATAAAGCTATTGATCTTGAGGGAAAAACACATTTCATTAAAATATTGTTATTTGCTATGCTTTAGTTACCGAATTTTTCAACTTACCCTCGTAAGTCTTACGACATTCTATTGCCACTTGACATTTCCGCTAGAATAACCTAAAAATTGTCTAACAAAACAAAGCAATTTTTGAAGCTTTTACATTACTCAGCTTTTTATCTGTTCATCTTTATACTTTAGATGTTTGCATTCACCCTGTATCTCATGAGAGCACACTTAACCTTTACTAGATTATATTAATTCAAACGTGTGTATGAAATACAATAAATAATAACATTTTAAAGCTTTAAGTAAGTATGTTAATTATATCTTTATTGATAAGCCTTGTATTGAGATGTCTACATTATATTTCAATTAATAACAAATATTTAGACAACACTAAATTTAGATTCGTTGTTGTCGAGCATAAAATATTAAATACTACGAAGACAATGTTAGATTTTCATTTAGAAGCTACAACTTCCCGCTGCTCGGCATCCTTCAGCACAATGCTGGCGCATTAGTACGGTAAACCGGTGTTGATAGCCTCTAGTCACAATATTTAATCTCCGATATTTTATGTTCACTTGTACTTTTCACCCTTATCAAAGTCGTTTTAATTAGAGTTTCAACCTAGTTCCGGCGTGTCGCTGCAGGCTACGACCCGGCGATTTCGAATCGTTCTCTCCTCCTCCTCTAACTCGCAAAACCTCCCGCCCGGCGCTTACTCCCTCAACCTACACAAGAGCAGCACGATTACTCCATATCACTTGCATCTACCCACCTCCATGTTCCACCTGAATAGAATATTCGGATTACTGCTGTGTCGCCTTAGGTGTACCCGTTGTAATTAGCGCTACATTACTTCACGCCCGGCAAAGTTCACGAACTTTTATTGAAATCTGTATACGATCTGGCGTACTACTATACGGAATTGTAGAAAAGTTTCATTTCTATTTCCTATTTCAATTAAACCTTCTACTTTTCACTTGCTGAAGGAAAAAGTTGAAGATCAAAAGAAGTTCTTTTAGTGCTTGAAAAATCAAACAAAAAGCTGCTTTCATGGTTTAATTCATAAATTATTTTGCAAGAATTAAGTACGTCTTTGTTTAAGTTTTTTTATCATGGAGTAGCTTAAAAAAATTAACCGTAAACTAAAAAATATATCGAGTATTGCTTAAATTATAAACAATAGTACTAAAAGTTAATCATTAGAGCCGCCAAATCATGTCGGCAAACCAGGTTTCCGACAGACGTACGTACTTTATTCTCAGTACATCGCGACAGCTGTGAAAGAATTGTGATATGTGATATTGTTTGTATTATAGCAACTTTTGTTAATAACGTTAATATATCGAAAGAAACTTGTGTTAGTACTATACTAGGGCACGTAGGTTTGCTAAGAATGTATACAAATTTATAGAAGAGTTGCCTGACTTAGCACACGATGCTGTAAAAATAAAGTTCAGGCGATAAACCTTCGTTGTGCTGAGATAATTTGACTCCAAGAAAATGCACTAAAAATGACCGCGCAGCGAGTTGGACAAGACTAAAATGTGATCGTTTTATTTTCCTCACATGCTGTACATTACATTGTGTAGAATCCACTTCGTACATACCAGATATTTGACGTACCTTAGCCTTACACTTCGAGTTTCTTGAGAGATTGTATATAAATTATATATATATATATATAAATTTAATGAACAGTGATGAAACACTCCCTTCGACCGAGACTTAGAGCTACTCAGAGATAATAATATAATAATAATAGTGGTACTAACCTTTGCTGCCTGTTGATCTGATTGTGAAAACGTGATTGTAGTTGCCTATGCTACGAGGGCGACCTGAAATGTTTCCGGAATCGGCAAGAGATGGCGCACGAAGGTTGAAGTGGATTCATTGGTCGGCAAGGGCAACCTCTTTTATGGCAACTGTCAAAATTTCAGACGTCTACCGTCAATAGTTGTGGTTTAAGAGTGTGTTTTGTGTAGCATGTCAGGCAGTTTCGCAAAAATGGATAAAACTGAATTTCGTGCAGTGATAGAACATTTTCTGGATGGCTGGGAAAACGGCTACGGAAATTCGAAATACCTTGCTAGAGGTTTATGGCGGATGTACTCCATTATTTTCGACCATCAGCTTCTGGGTGAGCGAATTCAAACGTGGCCGCACAAGCACAAGTGACAAACCACGCAATGAGTGCTCACAAACTGCTACCAACGATGAAATGGTCGACAAGATTCATGATGCCGTGTTAGCCTATTGCCGATTGAAGCTGAAATACGTAGCAGAGACAACAGGCATCTCAAAAGAACGCGATGGCCATGTCCTACACGTAATTATTGGCATAAAAAAGCTTTCAGCGCGATGAGTACCGCGTTTGCTTACACCGAAGCAAAAACGGAATCGGGTGACCATTTTGGAGGAGCGTCTGGCCAGGATCCAACGCAATCCAAGGGATTTCTTCATGCGTTTCGTAACTATAGATGACATTTGGATCCACCGCTATATATCCAAGACCAAGGAACAGTCGAAGCAGTGGAGTTTTCCGCGCGAATCGGCTCCGAAGAAAGCAAAGACCGTTCCATCGCCCGGAAAGGTCATGACGACTATTTTTAGAGATTCCTCATCGACTATCTGTAGAAGGGAAGGACGATCACAGAACAATACTACAGATATTTATTGACCCGATTCCATGCAGTATTGAAGGAGGAACGGCCTCGTTTGCATCGGAGAAAGTGCCTTTCCACTACGACAATGCACCGGCTCATTTATCCCACATCGTCGTCTCCAAATTAAATAATTTGCGCTACGAATTAGTCTCTCATCCATTCATATTCACCGGACCCAGCTCTCAGGGACTTTCTCATATTCCCAAACCTGAAAAAATCGTGTCACATTATCTTTTCCGTAAATGACTCCACAAATACCATGAGTATCTATATCTAGCCAGCATTATTATGTTAGCTAATGGAGGAGTAGTGTCTATGTATTTTTGTGGAATCATAGAAAAAGAACAATATTGGTCAGTAATACGATTTCTTCTTTTAGATGGAAAAATGTGCATAGAAATCAAAGAGAACTTGGATATAATTTATACGGAGCGTACACCTTCTCAATGATCAGGTACTTGGTAATGTAGACATCAAATTTATTTTTTTAGAAACACATTTTCGTATCAATTTTGAATTTCTCTCTCTTCTGGTTTCTAAGTGATGACTTCATCGATAATCTTCTTCCGATTTTTTCATTTTAATAGCGCACTTAATTGTCCAAATGACACCATCAACATTTTAATACCCCACATAACATTTTCGAATAAAAGTCATTTAAACAGTGGAAGACTTTATTAATAACAAAATGCAAAGATAAATGTTGTTATTCAAGAAAGAACATGATTGTTTTCTTTAAATCGAATATTTTGGGAGGTGGATCCGTAGGCAACGATCAATAGAGCGGTCCCCTAGATCTTACGCCCCTTGATCTTTAGCGTTTATTTTAAAATTTCGTTTTGGTTTATATTAGTTATTTTTGGAGAGCATAAGAGGACACTTTCCAAGTCTGCATATATTATTTTTGTACCGGTTAATTGCCCGGTTTTTGTTCATAAACCCATTTTCCATTGATTGATTTGAAATAAACTTTATTGAGAGAAACATTAATCATGATATTAAAAAACGAAATTTTATCCAAATATGTTATACAAACGCGAATTACATGGAAAAGAGATTTGCCATCCTTCTTCTACATTTGAAAATAAATTTCGTATATTATAATATTTCCACGTAATATTCTTTCCCAATTGACCACTTAACCAAATGTTTACCAACACTAGCCAGTGAACACAGCAGCGCTCTCAAAAATGAAATAATCGTATAATCAGTGTTGACATGAAGTTGGGAAACTCTTCATATAGCTCGAACTCACTTATATGACGCGCATTGAATCGTTTTCTCAACCACCTCTACCAGCATACATATACTATATGTATTGAATTTACAGCGGAGTATGGCATAAGAATCCCTAAGCACACCATATAATTAACATTCAAGACATCTCCGCCTTCTAGCAGGGCGTGATACAATTAAAACTAGACGTGTATTGCTTCCATTCTACTCGCCGAGCAATCGACTCTAAGGTGTACTTTATACTACGGTGTATGTACAAATCACCTAAACTAATATCTATGCGAACGTGTTCTTTTTAAGACCTTGGTTGATAAAATCTGTAAAATGTATTGTGTGAATTGTATGTTCGAAATATTCTTTGATAAGCGTTTGCTTGCTGTTTATTGAAGCATTCGAAGCAAAAGTAGTGGTTTTTCGAAACTCAGCGATCTCTTGTGCGAACAAATGTTTGTACACCAATCAGCAGTAACAATTCTTCGATCTTGTAAAGGAATTATTGCTAGATGGCCTGCTTTCAAAACAAATGTCGCGACCATTTTTTCGGAAACATTTCGAATGCAAATAACTTTCGTCGGCTTTTCTTCACCTGGCTTGTATAAGTAAATCCAAAATTCATGACCACTGGCGATGTTGCACATGTTTTTAAAGTTTCCAGTTTCCGGCGTTGATGCCTCAATCTCGCGATATGTCAGATGTTAATTATCTTGCGCACAGCGTCGACGCTTTCCTAAGTGACTGCTATTTCTCAAGGGCAGAATATCCGAGAACCGAAAACCAGTCAAGTAATATATTACCACATACTTTTTAGGAACATTGCATACATAACACATTGCACTAGCTTCATCAGCAATCAACATTAACACTTGCTTTGTTAGAAGTTAAAATTGTGTAGCTTCATAATTGCTTCATCGATGCATTGTTGCACCCTTTTACCAGTTAGTAACAATCTAGATGGTGGTTTAACAGGACCAATAAAGCGCACTATAACGTAAGCATATCTTTTTATTAGTTTTAGAATTATTACTAGTAAAAGTAATACATAGTTATAAACAAAATCTCAAACAAAAACTACATCTAGATTTTTACTATGAAAATAATTGAAAACTCTGGCCCGACATAAAACATGCACTTACGAGAGCAAGGCGTCGTAAAATGCATCAGATTGAGATCATATATCATAATAAAATGAAGCTATTATCCTCTCCAAAGGCGTCGTTAAAATAAATTTTATACCACCTAATAAACCAACTCCGTAATCCTGTAATAATGTTTTAACACTCACTCTGCATTTATACAGGCTGTCACTCAAGTTATAGTCCGAAAGATGAACATAGGGCACTACCCGTCAAGGAAATATTCGAACAGTCTTTAGACTATTTGCCTTTGCATTTACATTTTCAGAATTGCTGGCAAAATCCCAGCAAGTGCACCCTTAAGACGCCTGTCGCCTAACATTATAACAATACATTATAACAATACATTATGACTCTAATCTACTTGTATAGCGGTTATCATTGTTGCTTAGCAATTTGGGACCTTTTTGGTTTATGTTTGAAAGCTCTATATAGAAAAACATATTTATTTGAATTAAATACATAAACATCATTTCAAGTATAAGAATTCGCTATTCTTAAAATTTAAGTATTAGATAGCGTTAAAAGAAACGTCCTCTTAAATATAAAACAACTTGATATTCTTGGATGAAGTAAATGTATATATATATATATATATATATATATATATATATATATACGTATATATATATATATAAGTAAATGTATATAAATGTGTATATATAACCTTAAATGGAGTTTATTCTCTTCAAATCAAAGTATTTGCGATGTCTTATATTTAGGGAAAATCTATTGAAAATTCAAAGCCTTCAAGCTTCATAATAAGGCTCTGATATTTTAAAAGTAGCCTATGATATTCTTGAATAATATAGAAACAAAAAATTAAAATATATATATATATATATGTGATCTGTACTCATGTAACGTGTAATACTTAGCACAAAAGTGCTACAAAGAATTTGCTACACTATTTTAATAGGAAAGAACATAATATATTTGTCTAACAACAAGATAAATATGGAATTAAGAATTAATGTTTACATAACAAAAATTACCTAACATTACTAACCCACGAAATGCCATACGACACCTTATGTTGGCAAACATGAAACAAGATCGCGGAACTTAACATTAACTGTAGAATTTAGTCAGCAGATTTCATATGCATTATAGTATCCATTACAACATTTTGTGGACGGTGTATGACATATAAATGAAACATTCTTTTTACTTAAAAAAAAGATAATAATAATAATAAATATTTCGTATTTTACCAAATGTTAAGTTGTTATCCTTATTGTAATAAAACAGTACACTTATTTTTGATTGGTACCTAATTCCACTTTCTCGTGCTATTTTACACTGTACATAGTATTCGTTAAGATCATCTCAAGCACATCTAAATCATACACAGAGCGATAATGTATAACATCGCAATGTACCTTTTAATATTGGCCAATGGACCAACAAATAACTTACTATTGTGTTTCTGCATTCAGTACTGAAGATCTTGTATCTACTCAGAGTTAATTTAAAGGCACAACACATCTTCATTGTAATTATTGTAAGACGTATTTTCTAGTGACGTGTCTTCCTCAGAAGTGGTTACTCCGGCATATTTTTCGTTTTGGTCCGGCCTTTCTGAACATTTTAGATTTGGCCGTGCCAGAACATTGTTTTCTGACAACAGTTACATAGCACGTACTCGTCGTTTTGTTAGAACACAAATCTATAAATTTTGCTGCTATTTTTTTTTCTATGTTCATCGTATAATCGATACTACAAATTTTGATGTCGGTGTCAAATTATTACCGAGGAAAAGGTAAACTAAATTGCCTTTATAGTTCACACTCACCTACCTTGGCTTTCTCCTGGAGATGTTCCCTAATTCAATCGTTTCTACCTCAGGGTTAGAAGTCTCCCCTAGGATACCGTCTCCATAGCGCTACCTCGTGCAAAACTTGAAGCTTATGATCACGAGCAGTGCAGGGTAAAGAAAAAATTAGGAAGGTCGCAGGCCGTAAGAATATAACAATATTATATAGTACATATAACAAAAAAAAATTAAATTTAATTAAGGGTGTTAAGCATCGACTAGCAAAATAGACAATTCCTCAATTTTATATCTGTAATGGAAAAAAAGGGTCTCTCAATTTAAAAGATTTCACAAATTCCCCTGTTTATCGGCATACTCCACCTTCACACTTAAAAAAGAAATATTTGTATATAACATCGGTAAAAAACATTAAACCAATAAGTAATATTGGCAATAAAAGGAAGGTAAATTATAAATAAAGAAATGTGTATAATCGTGAACGTTTTCATGCAATAAAAAAGATAGAAAGGAAAAACTAAATACTTAATAAAAATAAATGAATACTTGGTAAAATATATCTACGGCCGAGACTTAATTTATTGTCATTTATTATGCGGAGATAATATTATTTGGCAAAACCTGTCGGTGTTCCCGTGTACAAAGCCTTGATAAGGGATTGGATGGACACAGCAGAATCATGATGAGTAATCGTAACCGCCAAAGATTAATCCAACGCTTTCCCAGCAGGGATTCCGCAAATATTTTGGTGAAAAAAGTTCTCAAAATTCCTTTTTTCTGAGGATCAAAGCGGAAGTAACTAATAAATCTAAAATAGAATGATCGCAAAAGAACCCTAATGATTGAAATAAGGAACCACAATTACGCTGTACCTGGTCTGATCTTAGGATGATGTTGAAGGTGGTAATATTATCGAGATATTTTAGCTTTTATTATCCTAATAAAAAAATATCTCGAAAAAATACTTAAATCTCACACAATAATTTCAACAAATAATTCGATAATTTTCTGAAACTGCAGCTAGTGGTTAGATCTCAAAAATGATGCTTGGATGTAAAAGAAGATGTGTTACCACTTAACTAAACGACGAGGCTAAATTCGACGAAGGATGAACTTAAGAGAGGGCCTGCAAGATAAGAACTCGACCGAATAACAATTATGTGAAGCAGAAATATATATAAACATCTTAAAGTTTTACGCAAAAGGAATTAAATTATTTAGACTAAAGAAATGACAGTAAAATCAAATTCAAATTTTATTGTGCGTATCAGACTATTTACACAACATTCACAGTAACGTATTTGCTACTATACTATAGGCATAACTGTAGCAAATTCGCATCAAACTCGTCTGTGTTGAACACTTAATATAAAAATAAACATCGTGCAATTTTTTAGCTACCACAAAGCTTGTAAATATATTCTTTAGAATAGGTTCCTATTTAAAGAATAATATCATCTGACAGAGTCATATTATGAGGTTTTAGGACATCCAGTATAGAGAGATCTATAGAGAAAAACAGAAAAATAGTTTATTTTCACCTATACCTATTACTAAAATAAAAAAAAAACTAAATGCAACAATCCTCAGTCAGTTTTAATATTGTGTTAGAAATTTCTTTATATTACGTTGGTGCAACGATGTAAAGGATTTCCTCTTCTTGTCTTTACTTCTATATTCCAACAAAATGAAGGAATAGACCCAAACATATCACTAAAACACGTCCAACTGTGAAATTACATTGTTTTCGTTCTATCTTACTTTCGCTTTCGTAATATGATCCGGGTAAATCTGAGAACATTAGAGCCGGCCAAATTTCTATAATTTACCCCAAGTTTACATCCGAATAGTCAGGCGGACAATAAGCCGAGCATGAATAGGATGAACTACGCGAGATCCATTGGCGTAGCGGCAATTTTAAATCGTATCAAAATACTTGCAAATAGATAATGTGGATCATCTATATCAAATAAAAAACAGAGTCTTCGGTAAAAATCGTCATGTTAAACGCGTTATTCTGGATGTATATCACCTAACATTTGAACCGGAATGCACAGGAAATGATATTATATGCACCACATTGTAAATCAATTTGCGAGGGAGTTAAATCTATGGTGCATAAGTGGGTCACAAGCATGTTAGAAATCGGTCTTGACTATTCAGGAGATCGTTTTTAAAAATATAATTCCGCGATTTTGCAGTGTAAATTTTTCCAAATACTAGTAGGTATTTCGTTAATTATCATTACATAATTTAACTCGCAAAGATTAGAGACATTTATTAAGGGAGCTGCTCGATTTTATCAGCAGGGCATCATCGTTAAATACCTGTGACACATGCAACATGGTGAAGTTTCACATTAGTCGTTGATCTATTAGTGGTGCACTGTGCGTTTTAATAGTAGAGCTCTTGAGTTGTGAACTGCTAATTAACTATTGAAGAATTATTCAGAAACATACTGGTTGACAGTGTAAACGTAACACGTTTTCGATAAACCGTTGTTGTGCTAGAACGAAATGAAGTGTAGAAAACTTAAGCAGTGTACAGTATGGATATAAAAAACGGACTGAATTTCTGTTTGAATCAATTCGTATATAAGCGTGTAATTTCTCAGCAATCAAGCATGAATTCCATTATCAGATTATCAAATCGAGAAACATTGCAAAGGTACATGCATACATATGTACTATTTGTATAAAAATTAAAAAAATGAAGACAGTATGAACGCCAAATCACATAAAAACAATTGTAGTTATGCGTCTTCAAGCATCACATTTGTCCTTACTAGTTAGTAAACAATAACAAGCATATACTGACGCAACAGTTATTAGGGCGGTGTTGAAAGCATTAAAAAAATTTTACATAAACCAAGTATCAATGTTTCTGACTGATGGTGCCGCAACCACGCGTTTTGTCTTCTTAAACAAGAATATACGAGGGTGCCCTAAAATGTTTCTGGGATCGACAAGATAAACACGGTATTGGTATGGTTTTTGATTTTTATTTTTCGATGTTGTCTCCTCGAAGATCAATACACTTTTTCAAACGGTGCTCTAGTCTCTTCAAGTCGTCAGAAAAGTAAGACGTTTTGAGGTCCGCAAAATAGCCATCTGAGGTGGTGATAACCTCCTCATTTGAGGCAAATCTCCTTCCTACCAGTGATCTTCCTCAGGTCTGGGAATAAGAAAAAATTGCTGGCTGTTAGATCCGGTGAAAATCGAGAATGAGAGATTAATTCGTAGTGCAAGTCATTCAATTTGGACACGAGGATGCGGAATGAATGAGCCGGTGCATTGTCACGATGGAAAAGCATCGAATCGGGTCAATAAATCGCTGTAGTATTACCCCACGACCGTCCTTCCCTTTTGCGGATAGTCTATGAGGATCGCACCATGAGAATTCCAAAAAAATGGTCGCCATGACCTTTCCTGGCAATGGAACGGTCTTTGCTTTCTTACGAGCCGATTCGCCCAGAAAAATACCACTGCTTCGACTGTTCCTTGGTTTCCGGTATGTAGTGGTGGATCCAAGTTTCATCCACGGTCACGAAACACATGAAAACATCCTCTGGATTGCGTTGGATCTTCGCCAGACACTCCTCCGAAACAGTTATCCGATTGCGTTTTTGCTCCGGTGTGAGCAAACGCAGTAGCTATAGCGCCGAAAGCTTTTTCATACCCAAAATCGCCTATAGGATATGGCCAACGCATTCTTCTGAAATGCCTGTTGTGTCTGCTATCTCTTTTAGCTTCAATCGAAGATCGGCTAATACAACATCATGAATCTTGTCAACTATTTCATCGTTGGTAGCGGTTTTTGGGCGTCCACTGAGTGGTTCGTCACTTGTGCTTGGACGGCCACGTTTGAACTCGCTCACTCAGAAGCTGATGGTCGAAAATGATGGAGTACATCCGCTATGAACTGCTAGCAAAATATTTCGAATTTTCGTGGCCGTTTTCCCAGCCATCCAGAAGTATTCTATCACTGCACGAAATTCGATTTTATTCATTATGAAACCGCCTGACAAGCTATACAAAATCCACTCTTAAACTACAACTATTGACAGTAGATGTCTGAAATTTTGGCAGTTACCATAAAAAGGGTTGTCCTTGCCGACCAATAAATCCACTTCAACCTTTCAGATGGCCCTCGTATGTATAATGTGGATACTATGTACATGCGCTACATATTGTGATTGATAAAGGGTCAAGAACATTTCAAACAGAAAACCTTAAGTCAATTCGAATAATTTCCAGAAATTAAAATAAAGCTAGATAATTTATTTTTAAAACTACTGCTGCTGGGATAGGCTTCAGTAGTAATAATAAAGAAAGTACATTTTCATTAATATAGGAGAACGTTAAACTGTGATGCCAAAGTGAAAGACGGCTTAAAATATCAGCCACGCAACATTTAGATAACGCATGAGATTAACTGCCGATGGTATGTCCTAAACCACTGAAATGTAACTTACGTTATTTTCAAATAAACGATGTAATTACAGCCGCAATTCTCAAAAAATTGATCCTGTAAAGTAGGTAATAGAAAATGTACATATATAAATCTTATATCAATAGCTCATTTCTTTTAATGTTATTCGTTAAGAGTAATTCGCTCATGGCTGGAATTCTTTTTGGGGTCATCTTAAATTTGGATGTAACAAATTAAAATCAAAAAGTGATTAGTCAATACTCGCAAAATTACTGTATTTTAAAAATTTACTCAACAGACTTGTTTTGTATTTATATATTCTTTCTACTATTGTTACATACCTGACAAAGAGACGGTTGGCGTTGCAGCTTTGGTATCTGTATTATTACAACTTCACAGAGACGGTTTTACTGTTACTGAGTATGAATAATAAACTTATCTGTAATAAAATATTTTAATAAAATTTCATGCTGATTTATACTTCCACATATTTCGGTTTTATGCGTCTATAAACTGCTTGCAAGCACTGTTCTTTGCTTAGTATTTACTCGAGTAAGCGTATATATATATATATTTTGTTTTATATCTATTCAGAAAATATGATGATCCGGCTTATTAGTTTGTCAACACTTTTTATTGAGTTAATAATGTCTTTCCTTATGTTAATAACAATAACGAGGCACTCCCATACCCCGAATTCCGCTTTAGATGAAACATACATACATTGTTTCTCTAGCATGGAAGGAGAAGGAAAAGGGGAGGATGGATGGAAACTGATATCTTCTCTTTTGCTTGTATCGGTCAGATATTATGTATCCCGCTGTTGATTGATTGCTTTTTTCGTGGCAAACTAAATGAGAATAACTTAATTAGCTATGGGCTATTGTTAGCATTTTCTTTCACATTTAAATTATGTCTTACAATAAGTAACATCCTTCAAAGTTTTAAATGCTTTCTTCTCTAATATACATTCTTTACATATTCCAAAAGTATAAATGAGTATAAAAGTTTAATGTCCGCTTATGCAGATTATCAAGTAATCTGAAGGTGATGTTATAGCATCCAAGCGACTTAAGCTATAGTATTCCCTTGAATAAATACCCTTTAAGCACTATCGCCGTCTTGTGGGTTCTGCATTATATATTCGATAGTATAATAACAATAAATTTTATTGGGTTTGCTTTGCAACAATTAAACAGTGAAGGACAGTTTCTAGGTATATTGATCGGCAATATCGACAGATACGTATATTTTAGATTTGATGGTACTTTCTACGACAGCATTTACAAAAAATTAATGTGTGAGCAGGCGTTGTTTCTAATCATTTAATTGGGTTACCGTTGTTGTTCACTAAGCGCACACTCACTGGTCAGAGATACGTACTCCAACAAAATATTATTCCTGCAATTCAAAATTTATTTCTGAGTGATGACCATTTTCAACAAGATTGTGCTCTACAACATCATATTCAAGCAGTTCGAAAATTTTCAAATATTTCTTTTCCTCAAAGATGCATTGGGAGGAGAGAATTTACTTAATAACGGACCAAATTACCTGATATGGGTTTTAACAAATCTAAAATACTTGCAACAAGTGCCCATCTGTTACTAAATAAAAACCTATGCTTTCGCGTCCCCCATCAGCTTTCGCCAATTCCATAGGGTATTGGACGACCATTGGTTATTATTACGCTTGTACCTATAATGCGCCTTAAGATATTCGTTCTCACCATTCGCCAAGAAGTGAGGGAAGCAACAGAAAACCACAATCCTGAAAACTGTCCTGAAGTTCGAACCCGGTACTCCAGTTAAATAACTCCTTTAGCAGTTTTGAGCAAAGAAATTATTACTATGATGAAGTTTGCAACGATTCCAAAAACTGTATGGTTGCATAATTCACAGTAAAGCCCACACTACACAAATTAATAGTTTACGGTACTCGTTTGATAATAATAGTCTAGAGGCTCTTATCTTGAACATGTCGGAATAAATTATTAATTTGTGTGTTATAAAATTTACTGCGATACCTGCATAGTTGAAAGTTATATTTCACTAGTTAAAAATATTTATTTTGTATATCACGAAAATTTATCGAACATTTTTCCTTTCTTCCCAACGGTTTAATTTGTTTCCTTCTGGAAAATTTTGCAAGTAAACCCAAACAGATAATTTTAGGCTTTCACGACCGGAGTCTGACTTTGTACTGACAATTCATATTTCCGTCACCATTATTCATACAGCCAGCGTACGTCGACATCCACGTACTCATGACCACGGCCTACAAGCCCGAAAATACGTACCGCCAGTGCAAACTCAAAACCAAAACCGATTTACTATTAAAGAAAACACAATAAGCCCATCGAGTATATTCGCAAAACCTACGCCACCATTTAGCAAAATTCAATACGATAATCGAATTCGAAAGGAATTTATTAAAACGAGTACTTATTTCCTTCAAAATAATCAAAAAATGTTCTAATTCTACTACACAAAATTGTAACACCATGACTTGAGTTTTTTTGGACACTATAGCATCGTCTCTAGACTTTGTCGTAACCATGTGTATTGAAAACTGTTTGAAGTTAGATGAATAACATCAAAATTACGTACACGCTGTGAAAACTGTTAGAATACTGATTTTATTTCTGTATATTTGATAGTACCTAAGACAGTAGAAGTTGGTATTGGCTAGTACACGGGAAGCGGAAAAAAAAGAGAAAAATGTGTGACTGTAATGAACCAAATAAAATATTTACAAAAAACAAAACTTTAAACTGAAAATTTAGTTTTCTAGATTATATACTGAGAAGTCAGTTATCATTACTCAAATTTGATTTAGTATATTAACAACCATATCTATATTTTTACTGCTATTCTACCTATTTTATGCTTTTGTTTACAACTACATACACACATATTTACCGTAGGAGATGATGCCATTTTCATATGCAATTCATCATGTCCGTTATAAACTATTCATATAAAGCGACAGAACGCCATACTGCATATTATAAAGTACATTCCGACAGGTACTTGGTGCATCCAATTCCATCTTCGAGCCATTAGCAAAAGACGTGTTATGCATTTGAAAGTTAATAGCCAACGAGAATAGGTATACGTCACCTTCAACGTTAACGCATCGCGTTGCAGTAATAGCCTAATCTCTAAATGATATTTACATTTTCGCGGTGATGATGAATTGTGACAACAATATATCGTATAAACGATCCATTTATATTCGTCGTGATCTAACAATAAATATAAGACGAAGCACGTATATCATATTAATTCAAAAGTAGCAAACAAATGAAAAAAACATGAATTGCAGAATATCAATTTGCTGACTGTAAAAATTAACTTTACAAATAAACGAAATCAGAAGTTTTCATTAGGTCGACAACCATACGGGGTTTTCCAATATATAATGTACCTGAAATGAATATCCATTAGTTACACAATAAATGAATAAGTGTTATTATCCAACTACATGTTATAAATAGAGACCGGATTATATGCTAAGTGCATATATTTTATTTTATTTATTTATTACATTTTAGGTCTATAAGACATCTATAAATAGACGTAAAATATAATAAATAAATAAAATAAAATATATGCACTTTGCATATAATCCAGTCTCTAGTTATAAATAATCATGTCTCCTCCTTAAATAAGAATATATCACCTACTCCTTTAAGCCAAGACCATGATCACACTATAATTTATAAATTAGTTACATAACTTTGCTTGAAAAAGCCGAGAAGGACTTGTGAACTCTTATTGTGAAAGCAAAATATTCTCAGTGTAGATGTTGGTAAGAAATATTTCCTCCCCGTGTGGAAGGATTCAATTTTAATCATTAAATAATAATAATTAGAGCAATATTAATTCTAAAAATTATCAAAGCTCGCAGACGTAAAGGTATGGGAACATAACACTGCTTGTTTCTATAAAGTTTATATACGATACTTTTATAAAAGTAAAAGAAGTTAGTCCATTAAGGACAGATACATTAACTTTAAAAAATTGCCGTTAATGTTCTTACTGTATAGTCTTCATATTTATTGAAGGCAATAAAACTCCAAACAAAACTTCAAAAGGTATTTAAGACATAAAAAGTAGTTATACCAAGAGCAACGAATCAATGAGAACGTATCACATTGAAAATCGGCATTCCGTATATTGGCTTCAGAAAGCAAAGTTAGTGGGATCTTCAGACTGTTCTAGTTGGTCATCTGCACATGTAGCTGCTCTTGTACTAATCGTAATTGTAGGTTAATGATATAACTTCTTATGTCTAGATTAGTTTCAAGGTTATGAGATTATAGTGTTGCACCCTTTTCAATAGATAGATGTATAGTAGCATTTTTTCTTGTACTGCTCTATGAAGTTCATATCAATTTGACAGTTTTATTTTGATAATCTTGAATAATGTAAACGTGTTTGCAATAATGTTATTTAAACATTACTCTTTTCGTGGAAAGACCATCACGCAAACTGGAGAGAAGTTGAAAAAGTATTACGGGAATTTTTCTCCTTCACATTTTATGGTTCATAAGTGGCTTTTACGGAGTTTCCATGTGGTTGATTAAGTAACTACTCAGAAAATGATCGATGAATTCCATGACACCGTGTTGATCAAAGGCAGAGTGGAGGTTCGATATAATGTTGAGAGGGTAAACATCTCGGTCGAACCCAAGTACAAAAATTTAGACGTGAGAAAATTTTTAGCGCGATGGATGTGGCATTTTCTCATTGCAATAAAAATGGAATCGGATGACCTCTGTATTCAATACTACACGCAAGAATCGAAAGAATAACCCAAACAGGGAACCTTAACCGGCCCCAAAAGATAATACTACCAGCAAGGAAGGCCATGGCCACTGCTTTTTAAAAATTGCAATCATCTATCATTTCTATCGACTATTTGGAATATTACTAACCAGATTTTGACAGACATGTACAAAGAATGAGTGAAGATAGATTGCCAAAGAGGGCACTAAATTATGCACCACAAAATAGAAGGGGAAGGCCAGCGACATCATGCAGGGATGGGATCGAGATAGCCATGAGAGACAGAGCAATAAAAGAAGTTTGGAAAATGGGGACTAGTGGAGATCGAAATGCGAGATGCGGCAAAGGCGGTAAGACCCTCGCTATAATAATAATAATAATAATAATAATAATAATAATAATTAACAAGATTTTACGAAGAAGAAGATAATGCACCCGTTTATTTGTTTGCAGTTATAATAGCAAAATCTTCCGAATTAGTACCGCATTCACCTTATTCAGAATTTGGCGCCATTGAACTTCTTTCTCTTTCCAAAAAATACCTAGTAAAAAAAATAACTAGTAGGACATTCTCATCAAATAGGAAGATCACCCTCGAAACAGGGGGCTATTGTGTAACCTTGGAGAAATCTTACATTTTGAAGAGCTTGAAGGAATCAGAATATCGTTGAATAGCATGTATGGAGCTACAAAGAGACTTATTAACAACATTTTTTTTTCTCCAAAAAGTATTTGAATGTTCACTTAGTCCTTGTATTAATAGAACCACGTCAGAAAATCATTTAGCAAATCCTTTGCACATTCAAAATCCGTAAATACTGGATGGTTGAATCATACTTATTGATTTCTTTGGTGTACTAAGTACTTCAACGTCTTCTTTAGGGAAAACATTTGCTTTAAAAGATTCTAAACAGTGACCTGCCCAGACATCTAAAAGTGTAATACCAATTGTTACACAAATGATTTGTTAGTTTTCCTAAAGTTATTGCTTCAATAGCAATGCTTGTTGCTCGAAATAAATGTTGTAGTATCAAGGGTCTAAAACCTTCGATCGGGTTCTTCGAATGCTATTAATATGCAAATACTATCGAAAGAATGGTATAGCTGTTGATAGTTACATGTACGAATTGAATGACACTCCTAATCTTCTTCATGCATTTGAGAGTTGAAAAGTATCCAATATGTACTTCTAGGTTTAAGCTACTTTCACCAATCTTATACACGTTTTCATTGTTATAGTTAGGAATCAATAGTTTAACTCTGTTAGTCAAATCTGTTAAAATTTACCATAATTGCAAGCTATCGGTTCCAAATGAGTGGTTGATAAATTTGGTATTGTTGTGGCAACCAGTTTCATACGTTTTCCTAAAATTTGGTTACCATTTTTAAGCCAACTTCTGCATTCATTTTTGTACATGTATATTGTGAATAATATACAGTGAAATACGTTTTCCTCCTCAGAAAGGATTTTTATTCAAAACAATCTCTTCTAAAACCTTTCGTAGGCGAAATAATTCACAATATCAATCTAAATAGTTCACCCGACACATGGTTCATGTCTAAAAGGAATGAAATAGTATGTAATTAATAATAAGAACAAAACTAGTGTAATTACATAAGATTCGCTTGCCATTCGTATTTCGTCCGATTTATATCCAATCCTTCAAGCCTCGTATTCACTCCGTAGTAGTTTTCACGTCCTTGCGATCCAAATCCCCTTTAGATTAAACTTACGTTACGCGCAATGTCATTTAACGGGCGCAAATCCTTCCTTTTAACGATCGCAAATAAACCAAGTAAAGTGGTCTCAAAATTTGATATCGACCATTTCCGAGAGAAGAAGAAGGAACACAAAGAACGTTGTAACAAAGATATTGACAACAGATAGGAAACCGCCGAGCAGTAGTTAAATTTGCGAAATCTCCGGGGAGTTGGCCCACAGCAATGTCGGATCGTTTTGCTTTTATTCAAAACTTCATTATTACTACATCGATTCTATTAAAATAATCTCCTTTTATCTGGAAACGGCCAAGGAGATTTTCTGTAGAACCGCCTTTTTTCTTTTCAATAATTTCATGATTTATAGTGTGAGAAGTTACGGCTGCTCCTTACCATTGTAAAAGATTCGATAGGATCTACCCGTTCCTTTTTCATTTTTAACCTAATTTCGAATGAAAATATATTCTTGTTTGTCGGTGGGAAAGTTTCAATAAAGTGTTGGGAATGTAATTTATAAGTCTCATCAATTACGGTTGATTACAATGTAAGGTTTCGTTCGCTCAGTCACTGTCGGGTAAATTAAAGACAATTAGGGTGGAAGGAAGAAGAAGTTTGCTTTATAAAAGATGGATTGTTGTTGAAAACTTAATTCGGTATATCTAAATTAATTGCTTAATCGATAGCACACAAGCGTTGTAATTTCACTACATTCATTATAATTGACGACGGCATCCTTCGTAATAAAATAAAAAGAATAGAGCGAACAAATGTAAGAAAGGAAAACATCTGTGCCTTTGGAGTTACATTGTTTGTTAGTGCTTAAGTATTTCTACTGCAGTTAGTGATCTCTTTCACCATAAATAACAAGTCATGTAACATACATACAGCGGAAAAGCTGTTTCAATCCAACAATTATGCTCATCAACCAAATCATAATCTTAAATGGCGGCAAAGATTCATGTAAGTCTTTAATTTTTAAAAGTATAATTTTTTAACATAATTCACCTGTTTCTCTTTGAATAAATGACTCCATTAGTTCCAATTTAAAATGTATCTGTTTGACTTCGTATATGTAAAATGTTTGCTTTAACAATATGGTCTTTCTTTTAAAGAACATCGCCAGCTTGAAGCAAATATATACATTTTTCTTGACTTTAACACGGAATGCATTGACTCAATGAAATATGTATTACTGCGATTTAAAGTATGCGGTATTGTATTAACTTCTTGGTATTATTCTACTGAAATGGTTACCAAATAAACATTTTCTTCTTTACGTAAATAGTTATTGCCACCTACGCCGTGTTTTGGTGCTTTCTTGTATTTTACTGGTTTGGGATGGAAAGAAGGATAACATTCATTACCTACAAGAGATGAAGGAAACATCTACTTACAAATACATGAGGTAAATCAAGAAGCAGTTGTTGGACGTTATAATGTGCAAATTCTAATTCAGGTCGAATGAAGGTATTATTATAACCATACTGAGAACGCATTCAAAACAAGGCGTATATGTTTGAATGCTAACTTAGATGTCACTATACCTTGTTTAAATCAGCAATATGACCTTTTAAACTTTTCAATTTCAATGCCCTCTAACTCCAGTTTTTCAAATGGAATATCTTCTCTATTAACATACACAAAATGGCTACGTTTTGATATACGCACGGTATTTTTGTAACTCCCTTGACCATCCCGCAGTACCTGTTTCATTTACAGTGAGAGGTCCAATTGAGTTATAAGTAGGGGCCGGATTATATACAAAAAAAAGTGGAATATATGCGCATATATATGCATTGATTTTTGAGAAAATATGCATAAACCTGGGACATATATGCAAAAAAATTTGCGATAATATGCAAAATTTTTACATAAAATAAATTCATTTATTGCACAACATATTTCTAAACAGATTTATAATTAAATGTTTTTCAAAATTGTGTAAAAGAAAGTTTTGTCTTTCTTATATATGTTTCGAAATAGAAAAGCTTCTTTCATCCTCCACAGATGTAATTGGTGCATTTTTTAACTTTGCAATACATTCTAAACTAAAATTAAAGTCGAAATCGTTTACTGTTTCACCTTCCAAAATTTTCTTAATTTTCTTCAATTTCAAATACCTCCCATTTTTATTTATCACTTTTTAAAATTTATTGTATATAGAACTACCTATTGTACCCTTAAACTTCTTACATAGCATATCAAATTCGTCTAGTATTTCGACTGATTCCCTTGCGTTTCTAGTTCCTCTTTCTTCGATTAGGGCTTGGGCCAATGGTCCGTCCCGGTCTAATGGTGTCAAGGGCTCCAATTGTCACTTGACTAAATATGTAACCCGCTGTTCTCCTACACGATGTGTCTAATCATATATGTTATTTTCTTTTTGTACGTCTTATAATTGAGTTCTACATCACAGGTAATTTATTATATATGTTTATTGTCGTGTATTGTAAATGAGATTTCCCTCTGGTCTCGTGGCTATGCTGAAATATAGGAAAATGGGTAGGAGGTACTTATTTAGCAGGAAAATATGCACATTCAATTTTCAATCATTACTTAAAACCTCCTTTTATAAGATTTCCTTGCGTGAGGTTTACCGGAATAATTTCGCTGAAGATTTCAGCAGTAGTCGGCCATCATATGGGTATCCCATCTTCCTTGGTACCTTTCCTCCATAACGCTGATGTCTTTGTGAAATCTTCTCCCTGTTCCTCACTAATATCACCTAAGTCTTCTGGAAAACGATGGAAGTGGCTGTGCAGGTAGCGAATCTGGATACTCTTAGTACATCCGAGCGACAATTTAGGTCTCCTAAATATTTAGTTAATTATTTTGGTTTTGCTATTTATACGTATGACTAATAAATTTACCCGTGGTGTATCTCAAAAATTAGGGCTGCTAGGACGAAATGCCTGTTATTTTTGGAACCAGCACATCAGTTCAGTTCATATTTTACAGGCACCACGACAAAAAATTATTTTGTTGGGCAGTGTAATCTGATAATCTCGCTTGGAGGATTTTATTTTGATGAATTTAACAAGATAGGCGTGTAGTTTTGTGGTTCTTCTTTACTATTTTTCTTGAAGACGAGAACAAAAATTGTTTGCTTTATGCAATCTGAACATTGCTACTTTCAAAGTAGCGTTTATTAGTTCCACTAATATAGGAGCTACATATTATATCCTTATTCTCTTTTATTACGTCATTTGTCACTCCATCAAGTCCAGGTGATCTGCGGTATTGTAATTCGTTAATAATTTTGTTGATTTCAGCAATAGTAACTAGAGTTGTTGTTTGGGCTATTTTCATTGTTTCTTGAACTTATAAAGTCCGACGTTGCAGCAATTCGTCTACTGTCGTGTTCCCCAGCCCTGAGAAGGGCTGTTGCTTGCCAGATTAACCATATTTTCGATGATTTTTTGTTTGACGTATTTGTCTTTTCTATTTTCTATTAGTGAAAGTTATCGTGACCGGGTATCAATTCAATTTATTTTTCTCGATTTTCGTATTTCACCTGACAACCACTAAGCTAATAGGGGCGACAGAATTGACTGTGTTACACTTTCACTAATAAAAACTAGGGAAGATAAATACGTCAGACAAAAAATCAATGAACGTATGATTAATCTGGCAACCAACAGCCCTTCTCAGGGCTACCCCGAAGACCGCAGTAGACGAACTGCCGAAACGGCAAAGTTTATAAGTTCAACAAACGATGGAAATAGTCCAAATAACAACTCTAGTTATTATGAGAATCCATCTTCAACAATATCACGTCAAGATTTCTGCTATACTTGTGTCCTGGAATTTAGTTAATGTTGCATTTTTGGTGGTGGTTATTATATTTGGAGGTACTTTCGTGTTTTTTATTTTCAAGTTTTTACAGAATAAATATTATATTGCCACTGCTCTATAGCAGCCAGATGTTTGATGTGCCTTCTTATATATAAGTAAGCATAAGCATCGCAAATTCGAAAGCCTTTTCTTCTTAACACCGCATAATCCTCTTCTAAATATAAAACCACGTCGCAGCGCTTTTATTTATCCCGAGCACTTTTCGTGCGCGCGTGTCACCGAAGGACAGAAAGAAAATATTTCGTTTGACACCGATTCCTTTTAAAAATTCTAGAGCGGTAAGGCGAATATATTTTAAAGAGGAGAGAAAAACCTCCGCGAATGGCTTTTTTTATCACGCTGCGACGTTTACATATGAAATGGAGTGAAAAAATCATACAATATAAAACAAAAGCGAGGGAAAAGACGTTCGAAGTAAGTGGAATGGTAACCTTCCCTATCTTCTCGGCTCTTCGCCTTCCCCACTCCCCGTGCTCCGGATCTTTCTTTCTTTGCCGCAGTCACCCGTTATTTGTTTGCAGTCCTCCTTGTCCCATAAGCGCCGGGTACTTATGAGTTCCCTTATTGCACCTTTTATTTTCCTAACCTCAAGAGGAAACTTTCCGCCTTTCAATATTTTCGTGCCGGTTGCTACTCGCCCACTGTATCTATTCACTTCGTTCGCGGAGAAATGTTTCGATTTAGTACAAGACACAAGGATTTTATTAAGGCGAAAAGGAAAAGTTTCTCCAAAAGTCGCGATATTCATGCAGAATACCCGTTATCCATCTATATAGCCGTTTGGCAATTTTGGTGCAGGTTATGTAGATTTGGAACCAATTTGCTTTTATATTGTATAACTTGCTACAATGCTACAGGAAGGAAAGGTAAGACATACTCAGAACCTTGATTTAAGAAAACACCAGTGTAGATGATTTATAATATGAGTTTTTTTTATCCCAGCAAGAACAAAGAGAGAGCACACAAAGACTTTACGATGAATTATCCTGATCTAATACAAATTTTCGTTAAGTTTTTAATACTGACCTTGAACTTTTTTCTTGAAGTCGAATTTTTGCTTGGGTGTTTATAGAAAGAAAAACTTTCACTCTTCTTGTTTCATTTATTGTTAGTAGCAACGTTTCGTTGGCATAATTGGCAACATTTTCGGCCTTGTCCTATTCGATTCCCTGTTTCGAAACTTTTCTTATTGTATTTTTTCTTTAATTTTACTAGTTTTCTTCTTTTTATAATTCGCAGTCTTGTTGTTAATATTTTCTTTAATAAATCAACAGCTAATCTATTTTAACATAATTATTTTTTAAGAACATTACAATAATAATTATAAGATAATATAATGCTGCTAAATACAGCTAGTCGTGGCATTGGTGGGATCATTTACGGGAAAGACAATGTAAGGAGACAAAAAACGTTAACACGCGGACATGTTTCTGCCCACCCGGCGACCGATTCTCGGAAGCAAGAAGTGAACATTCCCTCAAGAGAAGAGGTTGATCGCATTCCTATATTCCTTCTACTACTTGCAAAAACTGTAAAACAACGTTGTCAAACATAGTACCAGCGAAATTTATGGCATTTCTTCTATATTTAGATAAAATGTAGCTAAAGAAATAGGTGTCTGAATAACTTCACATTTGTTGTTGTTTACATGCTCATTTCATATTTTACAGCAACGGTGAGATTAAAACAAAATTTTCATATTAGTTAATACGTTTTATTGTAATAGTTACATCAAAATAGTGAAACACAATCTAAAAAGAAACTCTGATTGAGTAGAAGGTTAAACGGGTCTTAAAACTTTCACAGTTCTTGTTGAATAGTAAAGAAAAAAAAGAAAATATGCTAAAAGGAAATTATGTAATGTAGCAGAAATTTCTACCTTTTTAGCAAAAATAATTGGCAAGAAACCAGCGAAAAAGAATTGTGCTCATACCAAAAGCATTAAGCCCTGATAGCATCATTCAATAGTCAATTTTGTCTCGATGTTCAGCAATGTTAACCTTCCAGGAAGAAACACATGCTGACAAGACGTTATATACTTGCAGATTATTATATACGTTTATAATTTACCATTAGAAGTTTTATTTGTTCGAAAATATTTGGAAATTCGTTAAAATTGCAACAGGCTTGTAATTTCCAAGACCTGAATCGCCACCCTTCTAAGAGATATAAATAATTCTAGTGTACGAATTAGCGAGATTTATTATGACAGCTAGTGGTTTAGCAAGAACAAATCTAGCATCGTGCACCAATAGGAATATAATCACCTCCCGCTGCAAAATTACTTGGAAATGTATCCATCATTTTATTAAATCATTGTCAGCAACGGGCACAAAGTAAAAAGGCAATCTGTCAGGCCGGATATCACAGATATGAAGCGGAAAACTTTAAATTTGAATATGCGAAAGCAAATCCGCAAAAGAGTTAGCGATATCTTGTGGGAAGTCAAAGGTGACATGATTGCAAGTCAAAACAGTAGGAATTTAGGTCTTCCAAACAAACTTTAATAATTCTTTGCGATTATCCCTAATGAGTTGACCAGTAACCTGCATATAATCACTACAGACTTGAGACATATGATTTTTCCAAAGACCTCGTAGACGTTTGAATTCATTCTCGTTAAAAAAATCTTGTAGTTTTTTCCACTTGCGTACACCGGATATTACATCAGTAGTGAACTAAAGGGGTACAATCTCTTAGAAGTATTATAAAGAGACACAGAATGGCCGCAAACTCGGAAGTTTATTGCTTAAAATTCTTTCACAACAATGAAGCACAATAAACCACAAACAAATAAAAGATAAATAACAAAAAGGTGAACTGGACTAATAAACAGAGCACCATGGATATGTAAATACATCGAGTAGATGGCCAAAATATTCATATTTCATTTAAATGCATATGGAGAAACTTATATGTACATTAATAAGTAAGCGATCTAGATACTTTTTGCATATCTATGGAACATCTACTACGGTAGTGGAGCATCTGAGTCGAAATTGGACACGTCTTTGTTTATAATGTGTGAAGTAGCACGCTGAAATTGCTTAAAATCTAAGGAATTGATTTTCGAAACGCAACAAGCCAATATTTTCCAAATGTGAGATGAGGTGGCGTTGTTATCTTCTGTATTCTCTGTGCAACTACCAGGGAAAAAGGAAGAAATAATAAAGAAAAAGTAAATACACGAATTATACTTTTTGGTCAAGGAACTGAAAGAACAACTAATGCAGAGTAGCTTGAAAAAGTTGTCAACAGCACCAACGAAACATTACATTTGAAAATAAAATAATCAAAGTAAATAAAAAAATATCCTTCTTCTTTAACGTAATTATCTAATTTCCCCAAACAAAAAAACAGGGAGATAAGAATAAACTTGAAAAATCAAAGTACAGAATTTAACCGATTTATATTTCTTTGTCACAATGGAAAGAGTTATTTTTTAAATATTCCGCCTCACTGATTTCCGAGCAACTTTTCGTAGATGTGTGTATGATGTTTATCGGCTTCAGCGGTTTCCTTCTCCTACTTCTCGCAGTTTCCAGCAGATAGTAATTTGGGAAAGTTCCGCACTGGCAAGTGCACGAAAAGTTGGGCACCGGTTTTTCCCTAATCTCGCTTTCGTATTTTTTACCCATCCTCGTATTATGTTCGTGTCGATGCCGAGACAATCGATGTAGAAGAACTAAAAACTTCACAGCGTTCGTTTGGAGGTTTTTACGATGAAAGTTTTGACTTACGTTCTTCGATAATACATAATACATGTAAAATATGAGTGAGTGCAATATCTATCCTAACTACACTAAGATATCCCTCTATTATAAAATACTGCTATCGACCAATGTAATTATAGAAGATTGTAGACGGAATTTCTTTAAATTTTAGTTATTTATTTGATTAATATTAGTTCGACAGGGATATTACAATTAGCTAACCATGTTAACCCTCTGAATTTAAAAATAGGATAAATGAAAATCATTGAAAATAATGATCAAAGCTATTACTATGTATACAGTTATTTTTCTATGCATTTGATTTGTTTTATTTCATATTAATTAAAAGCAAATATAAAAAAATCCAATGTTTTGACCGGCTTTCTTCCCACATCAATATTTACAAGGATAATGGCTAATGCGAGGGCGGATCCTCAGGCTATCCTCTTCACTTACTTCTCATTCTTTGATTAATGTTTTTGACATTTAGTTAGCTGTCATCTGTAGATCATATCTACATAATATCAAGTTTATATCTCAAAGTGTTGTGCTGTGGCTGATTCTTCAATTACGTCTTGTGATTGTTCATAAAAATGTAGGACAAAGAGCCGTAATAAAATACCTCTAGAAGAAAGGTATAACGCCAGCTCAAATTCATAAAGACATTATGGCAACTATTGGTGAGTCTGCAGTTTCTCATAATATAGCCAAACGCTGGTGTCTGGATTTTAAACGCGGAAGAACATCCTGTGAAAACCAACATTAAAAAGGTACACGATATCGTAGTGCGCATCAGGGACATTGTGGAAGATACTGGCTTATCATATCATGTGGTGCACAACATACTGACTAAAGAGTTAGATATGAAAGAAATGAGTGTAAGATGGGTGCCTCGAATGTTAACCATTGATCAAAAAGAAATCGGGTGTTGATTTGTAAGCGGATTTTGGAAAGGTACGAAGCAAACAAAGAGAACTTTCTTAGTTGGTAGTGAATGCGTCATGCGTGCACCACTATCATCCCGAGACCAAAGTACAGAGTAGAAAGTAGAAAAATCACGGTTCTCCTCCTCCATGCAAATTTAAGGTCGTGCCGTCTGCTGGAAAGATGTTACTATCTGTGTTCTGGGATGCTCAAGGAATCATCCTGACTGGCTATTTACAAAAGGGACGGGAAATTACAGAGGCTTGCTATGCACAATTGATTTCTAAATTCCGAGAAGCTATTAAACGGAAACGCCGAGGAAAGTTAAGTCACGGTGTGTTGTTCCATCAGGATAATGTTCCCAGCCTCTGGTATTGCTATCACTGCTATACACCAAGCAAGTTTTGAATTAGTGGAGCACCCACCATATTCGCCGGATCTGGCCCTTAGTAATTGCAGGCTTCCAAATTAAAAGAAATCTTACGTTGAGCAAAATTTTCCAGTAATTATGAAGTAATATATGCTATAGAGAACTGGTTTGCAGACATCGGACAAAAATTTTTTCCAGGAGGCTGTTGGGATGTTGGAACACCGATGGACCAAGCGCATTAGTATAGGGGGAGACTATGTCGAAAAACAAAAAATAAAAAATATAATGCCCTGTAGTTTTATTGTAAGGGGTCAGGGATACAGCATAGAGATCCACCCTCATATATAAAGACAAAAAAATATTGGTATTTTTCCAAAATTCTTATTATGCACTTAGTGGAAACAAAATACCTTCAGAAACATTCCTACTATCTTTTTAATGACAGATGAAAAATAGAAGTGAATTTATCTATTTATACTAGAAACATCATATCATACCTGAGTACACATTAAAAAAATGTATTCAATTTATTATTTATTTAGTAATAAAATCAAAATATGAGAAAACAAAAACCGTTGCTTTGGATTTAGAATACCAAGTTAAAGAATATTATAGAACTATTAGTTTCTTTGAAGGTGACAGTAGACTATTTTTGCAAAAAAGACGTAAAGTTTCTCTCTAAATTTTGAACAGAATTATATTCTTAAATATATTAATTAATGGAAACTACTACATATTTAACTCATGTCTTTAAATTAATTAATTTTGGAAACCCATAATTTATAAGCATAGTAAAATACCAAGGGAATCTAATTTGAAATCCTACTTTTCTGCGCATATCACCCATACATAACTTAAAAGCGGTAGTGATGGTAGCATCCAATTCAATTTGCCGTCGGGGCGCTCCTCGGAACAAAATTCCAAGCTTTCAATGCATATCAGGTATATCGACAATATCACACCGACGCCTCTTTCCACCGAAGAATACCGACTCATAATACCGAGAGTCCCGGCGGTGTTGATGCGACTCCAACTCCATTTCGTCTAAAATCAATGAATACGCTCCTCCTTTGAAACAATCCTTCGTGTATTGGAGAACTAATTTCGTTAACAAAGTTGTCCGCATCAATTTCGTCCGAGGGAATTTAATGAAGGTGTAGTGAGTCCCGTAAGCGCCATCTATCACCGAAGCTATTAGGTATATCTAATGAAAGAGGTCGCGGGGAAATTTTCATTGATTTCATGCTTTAGACGGACTAATTTCGTTTACTTCGCAGTGGTAAAACCGTCATTTCATGGCCTTGATTTTTCTAAAACAGTTATCGATTTGCGTATTCAAAATAAGCTTTATTTAAGCTCAATCTTGCCTAACCTTTTCAGGGTTAGGGATCAGATTTTTATTGGTGATACAAATTTGTTTTTTATCATGGAATTATTATTTTATGTTTGACAAATACGTACCATGTCACATACCCTCTTGGGACTGGCATCAAATTTAAGACGGATGTACGAGGTAGGCGCCATAAATTCTCGGCCTAGCAGGCTTACACAAGATCAAGCGTGTTCAAACTGCGTCACGGCATGTATGCACATACGCAAGATCTACGCTATAAATATGACTGTCCGAAGGGTAGTAGTTTTTAGTAGCCAGCCAGCCAACGTGACTAGCGCATGAAAATGTCTGAAGCAATGAAAATTGATTATGGCACTGTCATCAAATTTTTAACAAAAGAAGGGCATACACCTAATCACATAAAACAACGTTTAAACTGCGTTTACGGTGATTCATCTCCTTCGTATTCCACTATAAGAAACTGGACAAAATGTTTGGAGCAAGAATCCCTGGAGGGTATTGAACGGTTGAATCGGCCAATTGAAGTGATAACGCCTCAACAAATTTTACTTATTGAAGATTTAGTGCTAGAAGATCGCCGTTTGAAAGTGAAAGAATTAGCAGGTGATAACAAATATATCCGAAATAAGTATTCGCCGAATTTGCCGTGACAATTTGAATATGAATAAAATTAGTGCAAGATGGGTACCGCGACCTCTTTGTGCTCTCCAACGTGAACAAGTCAAATGTGCACCATCGTTTTTAAACATGTGTGGAGACCACCCAAAACTGATTTTGGAATCCATTGTTACAGGGCAAGAGGAGAGAGAGAGAGGGCTACTTTACGATTCTCGGATATGGCCCCTTGTGATTTTTATTTGCTTTCTAATTTAAAACAAGGCCTTGGGGCTAAACAAAATTTATTATATTGTTTCAGGTTCCTTTTTTCTATATCAGGCCGAAAAGTTATGGCGCATACCTCGTATACTTGGTTCTATTGATAACAATATATATAGAAAATATACGCTACAACACACGCACATATATATTTATATATATTGTTATCAATAGAGAAAGTTGAATATATATACATATTGTAATGATATAAATTGTTGTCCTTTATTTATTAATGATTTTCTTCTATAATTTTACCAGTTCACCTATTGCAAATATATTTTTCGTCACTGTTTGGTGCACGCCGTTAATTTTTATTCGGTTGATGTTAGAAATTGGAGGCGAAGTACCGTCAGTACTCCCTCTATGAAATTTTTAAACACAGATATTCAATCTATACAGGTTTCTTTTAAAAATTTTACAGATATCTACTTTGGGTATCCTTTAATAACTAATTATTCACAATTTTCCTTGTTTAAAAAAAAGAAATCCCTTCAACAACACTTGCAGAGGAGACATAACTTTACTATCGTTCATCTTATATACCGCTTTTCGTAAACATATTTCACATGTAATTTAAATTTTTCTAAATTTCATCTTTAAAAGGCGTTTGATACACAGTACTCACACATTTCAATTACACTGTATGAATATGCATTATTCCGAAATTGTACTCATAATCTTCGATTATCTCGTAGGAAGAAAGGATGGGATGACTGGCACCAATTTCCTTTATAACATCACACATGTCGAGTATGTGGGTGTATACAGGCGTACAGGTGAACCAATGCGTTGCCCTGGATATAAAACAAAAGAAGAACAGACAGATGAAGATCGGAAACAAAAGTGAGAGATGTTGGCATTATTATTCTCCTAAGAAAGTATAAGTCGTTATTTTTCTGATATAACTCCGTAAAATTATAAATATCTTCGTATTATATTCAATAATAAAGTATATCAGCTGATACTACATACAAAATTTAGAAGTTCCGGACACCTACGTTGGAAGCCGAAGGCCAGTCCATCCTAAAACCGAGCCAGTGAGCACGATTTCAAAGGTTATAGACGCCGAATCTTCTTAATTTCTTCAAAATTAATTCTATCTCTCTCTTATATTTAGTTTTATAAATTAGTTAGAATATTTCAAGTTTAGCTATTCAGGGATTGCCTTAGGTTTCCTGTAAAAACATTTTCTTTGTAAAAAAAAACGGTATATACAGATATTTTTTTATTTGTCAATATATTTGTTTTTTTTAACTTTACATTTGGTATTTTAATTTAGAACACATTTTCACATAATTCAAAACAAATAAGTAAAAATTTCAATTCAAAAAACCCAGTTAAAAATTTTAACGAGCCTGAGATTTTCCACCACAGAATATATATATATATATATATATATTGTAGTGATATGAAATATTGTCTATTAATTATCAATGGTTTTACAAGTTTACCTATTCTGAATATTTTCTCGTCACTGTTGGAAAGATTCGCTTCAAGAACACTCGTAGAGGACACGCAAACTTCACTATGGTTTATTATATATATCGCTTTTCGTAAACATATTTTATATATAAAATATAATATAATAAAATATATAGATATAAACAAATATCGTGTCAAAATCACACATATTGACATCGTCTCTCCTGAGAATAATCAGTTATTTTCTGATATAAAAACTTAATTTATGAAAATCTTCGAATGTATCCAGTCATAATGTCAGCTGACACTATAATAAAAATCTGGAAGTTCCGGACACATTTATTAGAAGCCGAAGACCAGGACACCTAAAAGACGAGAAATTATGTGTGAGTGAGTACGATTACGAAAATGAAAGACTACGAATTTTCTTCAATTCTCAAAATTATTTGTATTTATTGCTCACATTTTGTTTTGTATCTTAATTAGAATATTTAAAAATTAGCTAGACAGGGATTGCCTTAGGTTTTCTGTAAAAAAAAGGATATATTGTCAAGAAAGCGGTATATATATTTTTGATTTGTTAATATATTTATTTTTACAACCTTATATTTGGTTATTTTAATTAGAAAACACTATTATTGAATTTAAAAACAAAAAGAACAAAATTTAAATCAAGGAACCTATTTAAAAAAATAAACAGCCTCCACCACCATATATATATTTATATATAGACCCTTTTACCCATTGGGTGTCGGGTTAGATTAAATTTATTTGCAAGTATTTCAGAAATTTTCTCCAGCCCCCTCCGTTCTTTGCAATTTTGTTAGCTTCATCCCAAGTTTTAAAATTTTGGGTATTTCTTTATTCCAGCTTTCTTTTGGCCTCCCTTTTATTCTTTTCTTCTGTATCTTTGCTCTCCAGACCTGCTTAACTGGAGTTGTATTATTCATTATCCTTTGTCCTCACCATACTAATTGTCTTTGTTCGACATAACTTTCTGTTGATTCTGTTCATAGCTCTCTTCTTATTTGTCCATTTTTTATCCTGTCTTTTCCAGTTATATTTTTCACTCTTCTTAAATATTTCATCTCTAGGACTTGGATCTTACTTTTTTCTTGACGATTAAATACCCAAGTTTCACATCCAAAGGTGAGGATTGGTCTGAATTCTGTTCTATAGGCCGTCATTTTTGTTTGTTTTGTTATTTCTTTTCGGTTTATGAATACGGAGTTCATAACATAATATATACCTTGTTGTCATTGTATTATGTTGTTCAGTTCTTCTTCCTGCCTTCCTTCCTAAATACTGGCAATCTCTAACTTATATTTCTGTCTCTCCAAGTTGTATGTGTATTTCCTTTTCCTCTTTTGATATAACCATTACTTTTCTTTTATTTGTATTCATTTTCACTTTATAATCAGTGAGTGTGCTGTTTCAAACGTTTGTGTTGTGTTGTAGAGTTCTTTCATTTCCCATTCTCCATTAAACCAATTTACATCTAATTTCAATATTGATTCAAAAATAATCGAGGAATTAGAAGTACAACAAGGCAAACTTTTTTCGAAATCAATCGAACAACAACCTCATTTTTCTCAGTGAAAGTGCTAATATTGTCAAAGTAACGATATCCTTGGGAAGAATATACCAAAGTAAGACGCTAAAAGTTAAAAGTACGGCGGAATTTAGGGTACAAGAACGTAAAGTTGCCCGCTACACGACTGCTGATGCGCTTAAAATGCAAAACACCCGGAAACATTGCGTACGTAAACCGGTGAATATCCAGTTATCCGTGCTTTGTCGCACGAAGAGGTAGGGCGCGCGAAAATGGCGGCGGCGCCGGAAGTGGCCAGGAAAATGCACAGGAATAGGATATTTAAATGCAAAACGTGTTTGTAGGGTACCGTTTTGTTTGAAACTTTCTTAATTCGTTAGAGCACCGGCGGTGGTGACGCTCTCTATGGGATTTTCGTTTTCGAAAGTAAAGCAATGAAAAACGGGAGCGTAGTAGAAGGAAAGAAGTTGAAGCGTATTAACGACGATATAAAAAAATAGCAGACTTTTTATAGTATTAAGAACAAGATATGAACTCCATAGAACTATTTTGTGTACTTTTAGTGGATTTTATGCATTCAGTACAAGTTGCTTCATTTTAGGTATGTAAATGTAGTATAGTACCTGACCTCCTAAACAATATCATTAAAAAAAACAAGAAATACTAAAGGAATGCAATATGGGAATAATTATAGCCATATAGAAAAAAGGAGACACAGAAGAATGCTCAAAAGACTCCTTGGGAAACTGGAAATAACACTAGAACATGGACTTAGAAAAGAAATGAGCACCCAAGACTTAATATTTATAATCAGAAATACATACATATATGTTTTATAGATGTCAAAAAAGCTTTAGATAGGGTAAGAAGAGAACATGTGACAGAGCCTGGAAAAGAAGAGGGTTAGAGAGAGGAATGATAGACGTGATTAAGGCATTGTACAAAAATTACAAGAATAAAGTCAGATCGCAGAATCAGTTGAATTCGAAACACAAATCGGATTAAAGTAAGCATGCGTATTAAGTCCATTGATATGGTATTGATAGCAGATTCAGAAAAGACATTACCTATATACCAAGAAGAACTAAAAAAGGTAAACATGGAGATAAACACGATGAAAGCAAATACAATGATAATAGCGGTAGAAGAAAAAAGGAACATAACATCAAAATCGAAAGAACAGCCTTGGAACAAGTTAAGAGATACAATTAGTTAGGAACTATCGTTGAAGACAGCGGGAGAATAAAGAAAGAAAATAATGAGAGAATAGGGAAATCCACAAAAATATATAATATATTAAGAAATTTTTAGATAAAAAAGAAATACCAAAACAAATAAAGATAAAAGTGTATAAAAGAATGGCCAGACCAACATTAACATATGGCAGGCAGTCATGCACAACCACGAACAGAATCAAAGGCAAAGTCACAGCTATGGAAATGAGATTCTTAAGAAGAATAGAAGGAGTTCAAAGGAGAGACAAAATCAGAAACGCAACAATCACTAGTAATCAAAATATCAGGTCAATAGAAGTAATCATAGAGGAGTGACAACTGGGACGGCTTAGACACATACACAGAATGGAAGAAGATCGAATAACAAAGAAGAGTTTTGAAGTCAAAACAGAGAGCAGAAACAGAATAACTGGACTTTGAAATACATGGAAAGGAGAAATAATTAGAACATTTGAATGGGATGGATTGAAGACAAACAATTGGCCCAGAATAGGAAACTGTGCGAGGCATGCATATACTATATAAATAGAATATTGTTACTTTATTACCGGGTCTCGATTGTAACAAGCGATACTACTTAAATGAAAATGATTTATTTAGAATCCAAGCTGAAATAACGAACTAAAACTCTAATACTAAATGCATATTTATCCATCTTCGAACATTTATATTCACCCTGTATATTTGTACTGCACGATGTTTGCCGCACGACGTTCATTCAATGACTGTCTCCCTTCTATAGTCAGTGGCCAACGTCTTTTCGAAACTTCTGGCATATTCAAGCATGTTCTTGGACTTCCTGTATTTACGCAATCGTTCGTTGTTGTTGTAACAATGTACTACATAAGAAATTAGAGGAGTACAAACAATAGAAAGGAGTAGAAATGAAATATGAGTCATAATTATAAATACGTAAACTGTACTAAGCTATTTACACTACTTGCTGCATTATCAAAAGTGGCATATCGTATTCAGTCGTACATTCCTTTAGTATATTGCAGATAACACGTTATGTCAGTATATGCGTCCTTTCCTTTTAAACGGTAAATTCTATCAACAAGTATTTTAAAGTAATACATTTATTACTTTTTTTAGATCTTACGTGCGGACTACCATTCTTTTACTTTTGTCTTCCACAGTTTCCTGTTCCGAGCCAGTTGTTTGGCTTGAATCCATCCCATACTTCTTTGTTCTAATGTTCTTTCCAGGTGTTTCGGGGTCTGCCTATTCTGTTTTTGCCCTCTGTTTTGGCTTCAAAAATCCTCTGTGTTATTCGATCTTCTTCTATTGGTTTAATATTTATCCTCTTAGTGATTGTCGTGTTTCTGATTTTGTCTCGCCTTGCTACTCCTTCATTTCTTCTTAGGAATCTCATTTCCATGGCCGTAGCTCTGCTTTTAATTCGATTCGTGGTTGTCCATAACTCACTGCTATATGTTAGTGTTGGACTGACCACTCTTTTATACACCTTTGTCTTTATTTGTTTTGGTATTTCCTTTTTATCTATACATGTATTTCTTAATGTATTATATATTTTTGCGAATTTTCATATTCCCTCATTTATTTCTTTCTCTATTCTTCCGTTGCTTTCAATGGTTATTCCTAAGTAATTGTAACCTTTAGCTTGCTCCAAAGCTTTTCCTTCGATTTTGATGGTGTTTTCTTTCTTCTGCAGCTATTATCATTGTGTTTGCTTTCATTGTGTTTATCTCCATGTTTATCTTCTTGGTATATTTTCAAGTTTAGCTGTACAGTCTGAGTCTGCTATCAATACCATATCATTCAGTTTCTTATTTTCATATTTTTTCCTTTCTGTTTGGCTTTTTTAATAGCATCATATATTATGATAGAGAATAACAATGGGCTTAATATACATCCCTGTTTTAATCCAATTTGTGATTCGAATTAAGCTGATTCTGCGTTGGAAGTTCTGACTTCATTCTTGTTATTTCTATACAATGCTTTAATCATCCCTATCATTCCCTTTTTAGCCCCCTGCTTTCCAGGCTCTGCCATACATTTTCTCTTCTTACCCTATCAAAAACTTTTTTAAAATCTATAAAACATACATGTATTTCCTTCCCGGATTAGTTTTTCTCCTAATTGTCTGATTACAAATGTTAAGTACTTTCCAGTTTCTCTCGAAGTCTTTTTCCTAGTATTCTTGTCAATACTTTTCTTGGGAGCTAGTTAACGTTATTCCTCTCTAGTTTGAGCATTCCTTAGTGTCTCCCTCTTACTCTTATTTCTTTTTATGTATAGCTCATTATAACAGGGTCCAATTCCGGAAGTAGTTCGTCTTTACTAACTCTGGCCGTGGAAGCCTACATATTCATTCCTTAGTGTCTCCTTTTTTGTGTATAGGCATAATTATTCCCATATTCCATCCCTTAGGTATTTCCTTTTTTATTATGATATAGTTTAAGAAGTTAAGTAGTTCTTTATTGCCTTTGTTTCTCATATATTTTATCATTTCAGCCATGATTCCATCCTCCCCGGCCGCTTTTCCTAGTTTTAGTTTGCTAACTGCTTCTCTGACTTCTTATTACTTGCATGTTATATAATTCTGAGCAAAACTACGCATACCCCAGTATTGTGAAAAGTATCCTAGTCACTTTCCAATGCTACATATTAAATTGTTCGGACGCAATTGAAGGATTACTGTATTTCTAGTTAATCATATTTCACATTCATCTATATTTTAATGTATCTATTATCATTGTCATCAAATATTCGTAAAATTAGTATCTCATTAAGTAAATATAAATTTCAGACTTAGTAGAAATCCCGGCAATGCCCTTATTTAGTTAACTTCTTATTAATCACTAGCAAATTATTTCCTCCTTCTAGTTTAGGATAGTATTTCCACGCTTTCTTACCATGACGTCATCTGTAATTTTCTAGAATGTCCATTAGTGCAAGGGCACTCATGTAATTCTGTAATTACCGATAAGACAAATCGAGTTTTTTTTTGATCAAATTCCACAATTTTTGTATAACAACACATAGCTCCAAAAGAACAAGACATAGCTCCATCCATACAACATCACACGCGATGTAGAGTTTCAATTTGTTCAAAGGAAGTTAACTTGTATTCATCTATTAGAGCGGATTAACTCGTCATTCATTGTACTCAATGTATTTTTGTAGCCAACTGCTGATATAGTACACATATTGTGTTTACAGTTTTTATTAAGAACGTGTTATAAAAGAATGCATAACTTCTTCAAGCCAGGAGAAGTTCAAACACAAATCTTTACTGATATAGAATACCAGTTTCTTCTGTTCTAACAACATTACTGCCTAACTTTATATATCCACCCCTTTATGCGTAACGTTTAATAACATCCCTTCTTGCGTTTCCTTTTCATAATTTTCCATTTGCATTGTATTTGTAAATGTACATTTCATGTACAACTTATAAACGTCTTCAGTAGTTGTTAAACCTTGTCTCTAGATGCTTATATATCAGCAATGACATGCATAGATTATAGTATTACTCTACATAATTACAAAAATTATTCTATAAAGTTACAATTAAATCAGAAATATATTACACTAATAATACAAGAACCAACAAGCATAAAATGATTAAGAAAGTATACTAGATTCATACTTAAAAAGTCCCTATTGTTTTCATAAGTACAAAGAATCTTCTTTATACTTTTCTACTTAATAAACTATTCAGACGCCTTTGTCATATAGGAATTTTGAAAATTAAAAAATTCATCAAAAGTAAAATAGAAAAGAAAAACAAGATGTTCTCTTTTTGCGCGCCATTACCCTGCACCGAAGATAGAAATAAGAAATTTTGTAAAGTTACGTTTAGTTAAGATTTGGCAAAATAAAATTCGGAAATTACTTAAACGCTACAATTTAACTCCAGCGTTTTCTAACAACTATATTTTGCGTACTCAATTATATAAAAATATAGAGATAGTAGACTCATTACAGAAATCAGGCACCTACAGGGTAGTGTGCAGCCAATGTAAAAAACATGACATTTATCAAACAAAAAGAAATGCCGTTATCAGAATAAAAGGACCTAATTTTTGACGCGGGAGGGCGTAAACCCTGCCGAAATTTTGCGTCGACTAACTGCATACTTCGCTAAAAAAACCCAATCAATCATTTCAGATGATTTGGGTTACCGAAAAGGTGGGTTCCTCGACTCTTGACGGAAGATCAGAAAGCAAACCGTCTTGCCGTGTATGAAAAACTTTTGGCACGATATTGAACAGAGGAGGGTAGTTTGTAGAAGCACATTGCCACCTGTGATGACACATGGATGTACCATTACATCCCGGAGTCTAAGCAGGCAAGCATGAAATGGCAGAAACCTGGAAAAGCATCACCGTTGAAAGCCAAGACCCGTCTTTCTGCTGGAAAAGTTCTTGCATCGGTTTTTTGTGATTCTAAAGACATATTGATTTTCTCCACGAACTGTGTACTACTGCCAACTGCTTGATGAAGTGAAACTGGTCTATCGACGAAAAGGGCGAGACATGACTATTCGAAGTGCGATTCTGCATGATAATGCTGGGCCACACACAGCTGAATTGACCCAAAATAAGTTGGACAAAATTTATTAGAAAACACTAGAACGTCCGCCCTACAGTCCTGATCTATCACCGTGTGACTACCACTCAAAGAAGAACTAGGAGGTCGCCACTTTGACAACGACGAAAGTGTGGAAATGTTCGTGCGCAATTGGTTACAGACGCGACCACTATCATTGATTGATGATAGAATTAAAAGACTTCCGATACGGTGGGAAAAATGTGTGAATAAAAGAGGAGATTATGTAGAAAATAAGGTGTATTCAATTCTTCTTTACTGTACCAATAAATTGATTCGCTCTGGTACATATAAGCATCTGGATACAAGGTTTAGTAGCTTAATTACTGAAGATGTGCGGTTCTACACGAAATGTGCATTATGTACAAATATAGAAATTTTGTAAGAAACAGGGTGTTATTTTTCCTACAAACTACTTTAATAAGCATATTGTTTAATCTTAGTAGTCACATTAGCTTAATGAATAAATGAGTAATCTAGGTAAATGCATATCGTTTATTATTTAAGGATACTAGTTCTTTTCAACGTAAATTGACAGGTGCATACAATAGTAACGTTATTTTTACAGATTAATCCGCTTCAGTTATTTCCCTAATGTCCAAATAATTAACCTACAACGTTAAATTAATAATTCCGCTTCGTTCTAATTAAGAATCACTTACTAGAACATTGAGTTCAAATGACATCCATACAAAATTTTTACTTTACTTTATCTATATAAAGTAACCTTAGTTAGGATTTATAATAATATAAAGCCAGACTGTCGTCGCTGACGAATATCAAAACGGCGATAAACATAGAGTCCAAAAGTTTTACGTATGTATGCAATGGTTTATGCATCTTCTCTCTATAGTATTGTATCTGTGTATGTGCAAAGCACACACTATCCTTTTAAGAAATTCGAGATAGCGAGCGGATCCGGAAGTTATTTATTAAAGCGGATATTTACTTATTTCTAAATAATCGAAAGATATTATAAGTCTACTATAAAAAAATTCAAGGTCATATACTGCTTTGTAATACAGTTAAAGTGTACATGTAATATCTGAGTAACTAAAGTTAGAAAAGACAAATACATTACTAGAGCGTGACCTGGTATAGCTATCGAATAATTCCGCATGACTGAAGATTGACTTCACAGCAGTAATTGCTTTTCTAATGAGATAAGAGGTATTTTCTGAAAGACGGTGCGGCAAGTCAATACACAAACCCAGATTATTGACACAATTAGCTGACGTAAATCTTATTAGACTTCAGATTAACGTCAAGTTCGTTATTTGGGGCAATTTCCTGTCCAAAAACAATAGGTTTGATATTTCTAGGGGTGAGAGCTAACAGCTGTTGGTTGCTATGTAATTACAAATAACTAAGATCCTCATTTAATCGCTTCCGAGGTTCGAAAACCTCTAATCACTTGAAAGAAAGAGCTCTGCATATAGATGATGCCTGCAATGTCTAATAGCGCCAGATAAATTGATAGTATATATACTGCCGTTACCGTAAGTTTGGATATATAAAACTAAAATTTGGTATAAATAAAAAGTGTGTGAAGATAATATTACAATAAAATAAAAACTAAACTTTCATTGAAGTAATCATCTTTAGCAGCTAACACCGCTCCTACAGTACATAGGTAATTAAATTTATAATTCTTTCTCGACCGAGGCTTCTGCCGGAATATCTTATATACACTACCACTTATAATAGTATAGACACTTCGTACTCCATGCAAAATTTTACGCTTGTTTCAACATTTTCATAAGAAAAATATTTACTCACCTACGTCTTATTGCACATGTGTACACAAAAGAAAAATAATAAACATTTGAAATGATGAAATAAGTTATACCTTCGTCTTATCAAAAAATTCACTTCTTGATTTAATAACTGCTCGCACAATTCGTGGCATCCTTTGTACCAATTTCCTCAGTGTGTCTTGAGGAATATTGTTCCATTCCCTCTGCAATACCTTCCTGAGATGGGTTTTGGACATTGGACATTCTCTTGTAATTCGTCTGCCCAGTTCGTCCCACAGAAGCTTTATCGAATTTATTTTTAATGCGGGCTCTGAGGAGGCCAAGTCGTTATTTTTAATATTTCTTCATTCTCTACATCAGCGAGGTAGTTTTTCCGTAATAATGACGTATGCTTCGGATCGCTATCGTACATCAACTCAAAATTGTTGCTTATTAAGCGGAATCCAGAAATATTTATATTTTAATAGAATGTTTTCTTCCAATATCTCGCATTATTTCATCAATTTTATCAAGGTTCTGTGTTCCACTTCATGAAAAACATCCCCACACAAGAATGGAACCACCACCCTTAGTTATTGTTAGTGTAATGTACTCAGGAAGCATCTTCTCATCTTTTGAAGGCCTAACGGTTTTGACGAAACACTTAATATTTGGACTCATCAGCCCATAGTACGTTTCTCCATTTCTCTTACTAAGCAATTTTATGCGTTCATCGTCGCCCCTGAGTGTTGCTCGAGGACGTCTTGGACGATTTTTGCTAGCAAGTGTACCAGTTTGCTCGAAGTCGCGAACAGTTAAATTTACTGTGGATTTCTTTCATTAAGCCGTCGTGTTTCAACACTAAGCAGTTTTCCGCGGGAATTACATTATTTACTCGCACAAAAAATAGCAATATCGAGCTGCACGTAATGGTGCCTAATGATAAACTAATCGCACTGTTAATGTAATTTATGCATACTTTATGGCGTAAATACGATCTCTGCCGGAACACAGTCATTTCTTAGAAATCAGATTTCATTTATAGTGTCATGAATTTTCTACCCATATAACACATGGGCTAAAAAGTCCCGGGCCTAACACATAGATGACGCTAGTTTTATTGCAGTCACCTTTCTCTCAGTTAGTACTAACCTTCAAAAGACAGCTGTTAAAATTTCATGATATTCTATTCATTACTTTGTGAGTTATTGTGCTAAGAGTCACGCTACTTTTGTTATTTTCAAAAAAAAAGATCAAAAACAATTTCGTGTTTTAATTTTACACTGCTTCTTGATGGGAAAAAATACCGTTCAAACGAAGCAATTGCATGAAAAGGGTTATGAGGACTCCGCTCCATAAGAAACAACAATAAAACATTGGTTTGCTGACTTCAAACGTGGTCGTAGAGACACCGATGATGCAGAACGCAGTGGACGTCCAAATGAGGCGGTAACACCAGAAAACATCAAAAAAATCCACAAAATCGTTTTGAATGATCGAAAAGTGAAGTTGCGTGAGTTAGCTGACATCGTAAAAATATCAAAAAAAGGTATTGGCTTTATATTGCATGAGCATTTGGCTATGAGAAAGCTCTGTTCAAAGTGGGTGCCGCGTTTGCTCACTGTTGACCAAAAACAAGAACGTGTTGATGATTCTGAGCAGTGTTTGGCCATGTTTAAACGTAACAAACCGAAATTTTTGCGTCGATATGTGACAATGGATGAAACATGGATCCATCACTTCACTCCGGAATCAAGTCGATCGTCATCTGAGTGGACAGCAAATGGTGAACCTCGTCCAAAGCGCCCGAAAGCACAACAATCGGCTGGAAAGGTTGTGGCCTCGGTATTTTGAGATGTGCGTGGTGTAATATTCATCGACTATCTTGAGAAAGGAAATACCATCAACAGTGAATATTATATAGCGTTATTGGAGCGTTTGAAGGCCGAAATTGCAAAGAAACGACCGAATATGGCAAAGAAAAAAAATTTTGTTTCATCAAGACAACGCACCATGTCGCAAGTCAATCAAAACAATGGCAAAACTACATAAATTGAACTTCGAATTGCTCCCACATCCACCGTATTCGCCAGATTTGGCTTCCAGCGACTACTGGCTGTTCGCAGACCTCACAAAAATGCTCGCCGGTAAGAAATTTCGCACGAATGAAGAGGTTATCGCTGAAACTGAGGCCTATTTTGAGGCAAAAGATAAATCGTTCTACGAAAGTGGTATTGAAATGTTAGAGCGGCGCTGGAATGATTGCGTTGCTCTTGATGGAGATTACGTTGATGAATAAAGCTAATTTTGAACCAAAAAAAACGTGTTTTCTTTGTTAGGCCCGGGACTTTTCAACCCATGTGTTATTAGTTAAACAATGCTTCCTTTTAAGATATTTTGCTAAAATTTAAGGTAGATTATAGAGTTCAGATTAAAACTTTGAGGTAGCCATGTCATTACTATTAACACATTATTCCTTTGTTGCGCTTTTATACATTGGTGCCAATTGTTGTCCTGCGTAAATATAAAATCTTCTCCTAATAATTTTGTCTCTGTCATGTTATTCTAAAACGTCTCTTCTCAAAATCACCTTAATTTTTAGTAAATTTCCGCTACTCTCATATCAACAGCCCCAAATATGAATAGAACCATTCTCGCAATTAACTGTTACCACATCACAGTTACTCTCCGTTTTTTCATGCTTAGACCTCTCCATGAAAGTTTTTCGTTTGTGTCCGAGTACTTCGAACTTAGACTCATTTGTGGTTTCTTCCACTCATCTATTCTGTGCTCGCTGCGCGTTTATGACCAATAAATGCTTTGCTCTATTACCTCACCGTAGAAGCGATTTTCTTACTGCAACCTGGTTATATAATTTTACTTCTTGTAGTCGGCGTTTCACAGAATTCGCTAAAATGTAATTCGAATTCACACCCAGGATTGAATTCAGCGCCTATTTATAGTGATGCTAATCTTCAGTTATGTTTGCTAATGAGCTTCTGAATCATTTACTTGTGATCTAAATTCCCTCATAGGAAATAACATAAATAATAGCAGTATTTTTTTGTTTAAAAACACAATTTCTATGTTTTGGGTATAAGGATACAACATCTTGATTTGTTGGTAAAAGATTCTTGAAAACCATATCGTTTTTCTACATTACTGCAAATCGATTCAACAAGTTTTATATGAATACATCGTTATACATATGTAGTCTCAGTTCGCAGAAAAACATGCAAATATTTTAATTTTTCTCATCGTACGTTGAATTAACTACAAAATTTATGACGAAATCAGTTCTTCGAAAGTGAAATGCTTATGTAGGTGTCTCTTTGTGCCCGTACGTCAAAGGTTAATATGTAAGTTAAATTATTAGCTTGAACCCAACAAAAGATAATGGAAGGGTAGTAATCCCACTTGTAAAAAAATATGCAACCTAATATTAATTCGACGTTAATAAAATACATTCAGGCACCAGTATCAATGTAAATACAAGACGATTAAAATGGAATTCCCACTTCAAAGCGACCCATCTCTAATTACCAGTTCTTTTGCACACCTTTCGATGTAATTGTAATTTCTCCTCTTGCCATCACCATTGATCGTTTAACACGCGTTAAAAGGAATAGGATAGACGGAAAGAGGGTGAACACAAACGAAACGAGGATCAAAGACAAAAGGACTCGCTCAAAGGGGGCTTTTTCACGTTTTCAAATTACCACTATCGATTAATCCTTTTGCTGCAAAGGAGGGTTGTATACGCGAAACGTGTTAGCAAACTCAATAGCAACTGGTAATAACCAGTTCGGTACCGAGCATTTAATGATCGTCACGCGTTTGTAAGCTGGTCGGCTGCTGTGCGTATCCCAAAAACATTTGTCAAGGCTAGCAGAGAGGCAAGCTTTTGTGGTAGCAACGATAACGTTGTTCGTTGGGTTTGCATATTATCCGCCTTTTTCTGCATTTCTGTGATTCATTATTCAAAAACAGAGTAATAACATAGCAACTATCAAAATGTGAAAGTGATTAAAGCATGTCTGTATATACTTTAGCTTACATGCTATGTTATGTACCACATCCAATGAATACCGCAGCCCTGTTTTACTACTTTATTGGCGATAAAGAATTCCAAAATAATCACCTGCAGAAATACTTTCCTTGACAACCTAAACTTTACTTGGATCAAGTAAAGACAGGCTTGCGAACAAGTTCATACCGAAGAAAGAATTTATGGAGTAGTAATCAATTAAATTCTTGAAAGACTAAATATATGTTCTCCTTTTAAGTATGTAGTTACTTGCTTGCTATTAATATTGTACTTATTTTAGTAAAGAATCGTAATACATCAGCTAATATCTGTTATTCTGTGATAGGGATTGTTTCAAATACCCATAACAAACAATAGTACATAGAAACAAGAAGAAAAGAAACATCCCAAAATAGCACGGTCAATAAAACAGCAAAATAAAAAAGCAAGCAACACAAATTAAAATAAAGAGGAAAACATTTGATATTTCGTCCAAAAGCCATTGTTGGACATGGAAGATCGCAATCTTCTCCACGTTGAGCCCAGGAGTTCGTCGCAATTCCTTGTGGTTCTGAAGTCCTCCTAAACTCTATTTGCATATTCATAAAGTACATCAGTATTTTGCTCTTCAAGCGCTCCACGAAAATCATCCATCGATTTACAATGTAACCCCACAAATCTTTTATGTAATTTTGATCAGGAGACTTTGCCGGCCAATCAAAAGGATGAATTGTGGATGGGCTTCAAAGCAGTCTCTAACTAGACGTGATATGTGTACAGTACTATTGTCCTGAACATACATTAGAGGCATATTAATAATCTTTTAACATTTTCAAGGAATTTTAGGTAGGTAATAAACTCCGTAAAATAAATATCAAATACTTTCAGCATTTCCCTGTATTTTATATTGTGGATTACGAGCGCGACAATTCAATCCTTAAGCAAAAAAAAAGGATTCCACTTCCCCAATTACCTATTTGTGGACGTATTAGTTTACTGCATAAAACTCCAGGTCACAAAAGTTTTAAAATCCGTTACTATAAACGGACCCTTCGCAGAGAATACACATTACGAGTAGTATCGAAGATATATTCCTCCTCTGTTTCAAGTGATTGTCTCTTTCAGTCACATGCACTGTTATCATAGCTGGTATTTATTATTTTCTGAAATGTTTACATATATTTAACTTAGTAAAAAAAAAATTAAAAGTGACACTACATAAAATAAAAATTAGAAAACAGTGCAAGAAAATAAAGATTACGTATCACTAAGTATGATTAATTGTTAGATTGGCTGCCTACCTCCAACGTCGCTTTGATTCGCATTTAAATATCATCTATCTGCCAAAATTATTAAATCAGGTTTAGCTGTATGATTTGTATGGTGTCCACCTTGCACTGCTAACGCATTTCGTGGATAGCAGGGATCCAAGTTGATACTGAACACCAATTACATATCTTCTATGCGCTCTAAATAAGAGAGCAATGCCGCTACTTAGTACATGTTTACCAAACAATTTGCATAATTTTTGGATACTCTAACATTGCCATTACAAATTATGACTTAAAAATACTGGCTACTACTTATATTAATATCAACCCTGAAAGTTATAACTCAAATCTACAGCAATAATTACAAATTCGCAGAAACCAATGCAATAAATATATACAATCGAAGGTATTGCAGCTCTGTATTGTGTTAAAGCATCTTCTACGTGGAGAAATTGTTCTCAGGTATGAAATAAATTTACATGTGGCGATTGATATTCGATAATTTAAAAAATGTTAGTGACGAGCCGGAATCATTCGTTTTTTATGTTCAAAGACAAGAATGTAATTAATACGAAAAGGGTCCTTATTTACGCCGCGAACTTAAAAACATTGAAACCCGTACGTGACCAAACTTACCCGCACTTATAAATGAGAAGAAGGAATGAAAAGGGATAAAGATATGATGAAAAGGTTCCTTTCCCTTACTCTCCGCCACAGCCGCCAATACGCCTTCCAAATTTAATAAAACTGTCCGACAAGATTAAGAAATGGGAATAATAGAATAATTTCAGAGCCTGAATGGCGGCAAGATTACATACTGGGATAAAGTTTCTACTTCTGTAAACTTGCCAAAGAAGAAGGAATGGAATTAATTAAAATGTAATGTGGTGTCTACATGGAGTGCTTCTAAAGTATGCTGCTTGCACTGCATACACACGTAAGACCTGCACGCAAGATGTAATAGACGAAATTTGGAACGAACTGGAAGTTTTCTGATTTAAAGGTACTCCTAACTAGTATTAGACTTAGTATGTTAATGAAATATTTTATATTTTAATTTCTAGCTTCAATATAGTCCTTTATATTTATTTATATCGCTTAACTTTGTCTTTTTCATTTTCTACTTTTGCGCTTAAAAATTATGGCCAGTAAACTATATAAATGTTACCTGCAAACAAAATGAGAGCAATGCATACAAATAATTTTGAGGAACTTAAGAAGATTCGACGTCTATAATCTTTGAAATCCTACTCACTCGCACGTAATTTCTCGCCTTTAAGATGGACTGGTCTTCGGCTTCCAAAATATGTCTCCGGAACTTCCGGATTTTATTTGTAGTATCAGCTGATACACTTTATGAACGGATATAAACGAAGATCTTTATAAAGTTATAGAGTTATATGAGAAAATAACTAATTATTCTCAGAAGAAACGATGACAACATATGTGGCTTTGACACGATGTTTTTCTTTTCTTTTATATCCATAGCAACGCATTTGTTTTCTTATGTGGTAGGCCACACAGTACACACATACTTGATATGAGTGAGATTATAAAGGTAAATGCTGCCAGTCATGCCATCCTTCCGTCGTACTAGAAATTATGAAGATTATAAATATAATGTCGTAATAATGCGTATTTATACAATGTGATTGAAACGTGTGAGTACAGAGTATTAAACGTCTTTTAAGAATGAAATTTTGAAATATTAATTTATATAAAAAATATGTTTACGAAAAACGATATATATAATAAACAATAGTAAAGTTTACGTCTCCTCTGTAAATGTTGTTGAACGGACTTTTTTTAAGCATGAAAATTGTGAATTATAAGTTAATAAAGAATACCCAAAGTAGATATCTGTAAAACTTTAGAAAGAAATCTGTACAGATTGAATGTCTGTGCTTAAAATTCATAAAGAGGGAGTACTAACGGTACTTTGCCTCCAACTTCTAACATATATATATATATATATATGTTAGAATATATATATATATATATACTATCTAGTGATATTACTCTATAAATGCCGTATATATAACTCGGCAAGGAAAACATTGACTGATATTTTTGAAGAAGTGCCTAAATTATAAAATGAAAATTAATCCATTTCAAATTCGAAAAATTCATTAATTTTTTCGCAAAACGGATTAAATTACTTGCTCAAAGTGTATAATTTTTAAAGAAGTGTAAAACCAGCTTACTGTGCGTGTAAATTCAACAATGTAGAACACTATGGGGTTGTCTTTTAAACTTTGCATATAGAAATGGAATAAAACAGCAGATAGCTTTAAGACTTTTTTGTTTTTCGAAGATTACTGTGCCTTTGCATGCACTCTAACCGGCGTTGGAAGTAGTTATTCCACTAGGTTGTTGGTATACTCAAAATAATGTTTTTGAAGGCATCGACTGCTCTTTCTGATGACCGAAACGTTTGACCATGCAGTCCATTCTTGATTTTCGGAATAGTAAAGAAATCATTGGGACTTAGGTCTGGACTGTACGGAGGATTGTATAACAATTCGACGCATTATTGCGTCAAAACTTTAGTTGTCTTGCGTGCTGTTCGAACTTGCATTGGTGGAGAATGATTCGTCGTTCTGGGTTGGTTTTTTAAGACTCAGCGACAACTTGGCCAAGCAAACACTACTAAACTAGATCTTTCGTTTAGTAGAGGAATTGTTGCTACATCATCTGCATTCGAGACAAATGTCGCGACCATTTTTGGAGATAGTTCGAGAACGGATAACTTTTGTCGGCTTTTCTTCACATTGGAACACCCAAACAGCCGACTAGCGCTTATTTTCTGGTTTGCATGAGCGAATCCAAAATTCGTTGCCACTGTGGATGTTTCACACGTTTCCAGAGTTTCCAACGGGGAAGCGAACTAGAGTTTTTTGACACCAATTCACCCTAGCTGCTTTCTGTTATTCGATCAACAGGTGTAGTATCCAACTCATTTTTTACACACAATTCTTCCGGCGAAATGTTTTGAATTGGGGTCTTTGAAATCTCCAATGGTGCCTCAACCACGCGATACATCACATGTCGATCTACGTTGACACAGCATCGACGTTTTCCTGAGCGACTGCAGTGTTTAGTACACTTACTCTTGAATCGTCGCTAAGACTAATCCGTCCGCGTTTGAATTCTCCATACTAATGAGAAATTGTTAACTGATATGGTGCTTCATTCCCGAAAACAGGAACCAACTCGGTGAGGTATTCTTGTTGAGATAATTGTCTTCGAAAATTATAAGAAGTTATTGCCACGAAAATTTTCTCTGTTTGATTCCATTTCTCAACTAACTTGTCAACGTTGATAATTCGCTGTAGCTGCACAATGGTGGACGTACCGCACTGAAACCTTGGATTTAGGTTAACTAAAAATGGAGATTAATTTTTAGTGCTGACGTTTGATTAGTGAAGCCCTTTATGTCTTACTATGCAAAATTCCCTCGTATGAGCAAACTGTAAACAATATAATCGGATAGCAGTATTCTGATTATATAGAGAAGCAAAGTAACTTTAATTTATTAGTGATTACTACGTTCTACCTTGTTGGAAACTCTAAGAGCTTTCAAGCTTTATTTCTCTATTTTTATTCCAATAACATACTTAATTTAAACCATTTTGAACTGAGAAATATATCGTCAAGCTTTAACAAGATTAATCTTCAACAATCTATAAAAGTACCACTACTAACCTATATCAGAGATTATAGCACCTATGTTAACTACACCTGCACTTTCAGAAAATTCTATTCCACGTTCTCCCCGCAAACTGTGAGAGTATGCGTATGCTACAAATAACTCGAGCCCGTCGGTGGGGTGCGTCAATAGGATTGGGAAAAATCCGTGAAAACGTATAGCACCGTTAAGTAAGTTCTCCTTGGGGTGCGATGTAAAAGACTCCAATGAACACCGAAAGTATCATATTTTCTTAGATGCGGAACGCGGATAAGTGGAAGAGGTGGCCGGCTAGCTGTTTCTCAGACAAGCTTTCACATATTTCCAACTCAATTATAGTTTAATAACTCCCTGCACAAAATAAATCAGTGTCGGTTGTTTATGAAAATCGGATTCTCCGCTTTCGTTTTAGCGCTTCCATTCCTCAATTTTACGAAGTATATACGAAACTCGTATCGATTCAATAATAAACAGAAGCTGTTGTCGCTGTGAACATTTTGTATAAGAAACTTTGCTGTGCTGAATTTATATAGTAACCCAAGTATACACAGTTAGTCAAAAACATTGACACAATATCTGAGTTCTAAATATAAATGATTGTGAGTCACGAGTAGTCTCAGCAAAGATGGGCAAGTTCCAGTGCCTTGCGGAGAACAATGTGGATCGGTGAAGCGCGCGACACGCCAGATTTAGAGAAGATCCATTCAGTTGTTATAAGGATCACTTTAAACTTGCAAATACAGCAGACGCTCGTTCACATTACTAAAAGTTTACATCAGCGAGCCTTATTTTATTTATAAAAAAATTGCATAAAAGAAAATATGTATGTTTATTAAAAAATAAATTATGAACAATCAATAACATAATACATATATTAAAAAATAAAAAATATATTTTTTACTTTGGTTTGCGTAAATTTATGCTTGGTATTTTCTAATGCCATTGCCCGTAGTTCAGGGAGCTTCAACCCAATCTAACGCTTGATTAAAAATTCCTACAGCTTGCGCGTCACTCATTGTATTTTTTATTTCAATCGGAGGCTCGTCATCTTCACTCACCCCATCTCCTCATGTGCATCATCCATCTCTTTATGGTCATTTCATAAACTAACATCGGTAATTGTGCAAACAATGTCGTGATTTATTGCTTTTAATAATTTGAGAATGTCCGATGATGCACTGTCAATAACTTCAGCATTAGATAGTAACTGGTTTCTAATGATCGTTAGGGCTACATTGTCTTCATCGTCATAATCATCACTGGAATACAGCAAATTTTTCCAACACTTTCTGATTGTTTGCTGGTTAAAGGCATACCGCGCCATATCTAAATTTAAAATTGCTTCATGCAAAATTACTTACTTTAAGGATTTAGAAACGTTTTTATGATTTTTCGATAACACAGAGGAAAGTAGAAATTTTCGATAATACAATTTAGTAATTTTTATTACATTTTGATCCATCAGTTGGATAAGTGGAGTTACGTTGGGCGGCATGAACATAACAAAAATTGATCCACCATTGCTTCTTAATTAGTCCTCTAGAGGATGAATTGGTGCGTTATTCAATATTAACACCGCCTTTATTAGAAGATTTTGCTTTCTTAAGAAATCTTTCACCTGGAAATTGAATATGTATCATTAAATTACATTACTTACTATTACAGTTTTATTGCTATACTTGAGGGACAAAGTGCTTGTGGAACAATTCCAGAAATATGCGTTTGATCATCCAAGCGGATTTTGAACAGTTGTAATCAACGGGAGTCTTAAAATTTCTAAATGAACGTGATTTTTTCCTTCCCTATTACTAGTGGCCCCATTTTGTGTCTACCATTAGCTTTAGTGCACGCTAGAAAAGTTATGTGTTGTCTTTCCGCCTTTCTACCCGGAGCAGATTTTTCATGTGGTGTAGGTAATAATTTCCAATAAAGGCTGGCTTCATCTGCATTGTATATTTGATCCTCATTTAAATGTAGCTCTTTGATTTTGTTCATCAACTTTTCCTTTTAGGTGCTTGGGCATTTTTTAAACTTCTACGATTTCCCGGGCCTCCTTATGTATCTGACACACATTGTAAAATTTGTTACTTGAATCGCTTAATTTTACAGATTGTGGCTTTAGATACTCCATATTGTCTTGCCAATTGAGCCCCGCACCTTTTTTAATCTCGTCGATGATTTTCACTTTGTCACTTCATTTTAAAGATGTTCTTTTATTGGACGTGGATGCCATGTCTGTTTTGACGTGATTTTAGCTGCATTCTTTATTTCACTAGAGGCAAGAGAGCCAATGCTTACAGGAATTCCGTACGCAAATCGGGGAACAACCCGTGCCGGCGCTGAAAACATTTACGTAGACATTCTTTTGATCGATTCAATTACGCACGTAAATCGGGAAATAACCGGTACCCTAAGCTGTTTACATTTCGAATTGTACGTAGTGCAAGCTTGTTAACATTACCGGGCGTTCCATTTGATCCTATAGTAACAATTTTTTGTTTACATGACCGCGATGTTTCCACTACCGGATATTTACATGAGCGAGGGTTTACTGTATATATTTAACGATAGTGGAATCCCACTGCGCATGTTGTTTAAGAGACTCCTTTTTTAACTTTAAAATTGTAAATTATATGTCAATAATGGACAACTAAAGTAGATATCTGTAAAATTTAATACACAGAAAGAAAACTGTACGTAATAAATATTATAAGAAAATTAAAAGAAAGGGAGTCCTAACGGTACTTTGTCTCCAACAACAACAGCAGCAAAATAAGGGCGTAAACCATACACTACGAGAAAATATCAAATATAGAAGTACAAGAAAAATGTAGTAAAACATTGATATTTTAAATAATTTAAAGGTTAATAATACATATCATTGCAGTACATATTCATTTAAGTACCTTAACATAAAGCGTAATATTTATTTATAAAAGAAGAAATTGGATTCATTGTTTTTCCTTTATGTATATTACAGCTACATGCGTAGTTATTAAGAACTGAATTCCAGTAAAACTGCAAAAAAAAATAAAAAGAACAACACGAAAAGCCTCCTTAACCAACCTATTAATTTTATTTCACAGTAGACTAAATCTCCCATGTACTCCCTTTACATTTATATTCGGTAGTGTACATACATCGCTTGTTTATTAAACTGTAAAATTTCAAACTCCATTTTTCAAGGAACAATATATCTACATACATATGCGTTGTTCAAGCGTATGATTTCAGTATGTATGTAAATTCTTTCCTTCCGCTACACTCTACATGCAAATATATTAAAAGATCCGAAAGCGATAAACGGATATTAAATTTACGGTCTGTAAAATGATTGTAAATTTACCGAAATCCCACGAGTTATATTATATGCGCCTATGTGTGGGTGCGGTATGGCGTATTAAAAACAAAGCGTTCGGCGTGCTTTTGAAGCTTAAAGGGGAATAATTTTCGACATTCAAACATCAAAGTCATCAAAGAGAACTTTCATTTTCATCGGCTAACACATCAGGAACGTTATTATATAAATGTATGAGTACTTTCCATTCGTGTGGGATATATGATATCGTATTTGTAGTTCGAATGCGTTGCACATGTATGATTCATCTGATTTAGCAACCAACCTGCGCCATCAATGACGTAAAAATCATACAATTTATTTTCCCATTGAAATATCCCTGAATGCATCCAGCAAAGGTAGTTACTTTTGATATCAAAAACTGCGTACCATTTACTATGTTGCCGCGACATAGTCATCCGTCTTTCCGATGTTGTTGTTCTGGAGATTATAGTATACCATTATTAAGGAATGAGTGCATTTATTTGATATGACATCAAATTTTGCACTGTTCCCAAATTGCAAAGTTTATGTGGCATAACGTGTGTTAAGTTATGCAATTAGAAGTTCAAGCATAAAAGGAATACTTCACAGTAATAAATAAATCGGTCGACATTATATGAATGAATAAATAAGGTTATAACAAATATAAGAAATCGTGTGACTAAATATGACCAAATATATTTCATTTTACACCTAAAACTTTGTAAGTGAGCATAACTAAATACATATACCGGGTGAAAAGGTGCAAGCTGTGGATTGTATTCTAGGCGACTGGAAATGGAAAGGAGCCCAGTTGTAGGCGCACATAAGCACAACGGCGCAGCACAGATTTGTTAACATTCGGCGACACGTCACAGCTCAATCGAAAACTGCTTCCTATCTGTCAAACTGAACAAATACATTTTTGTGTTTTTCTGTTAGACAGCGCTACCAGCTGCTTTATCAGAATGTGAATAAACCGGCCCTAAGTCTTGTAGCAGTTACCAGGCCATACTCAGTAATGATAGTATTTCTTTGTGATGTAAAATATAGCAGTAAACATTAGCCTCTGTAGCTTATCTTTATACGTAGATTTTCAGCCCTCTGGTTATTTGTTTAAATTACAATGGGATCCATTTTCTTAAAGCGAAGTAAGCTTATACTAATTCCCAAAATTCTTCCTCTTCTTGTTCTTTTACACTTCAGGTTTTAGGCGCTTTGTCTCCTACGATATTCATCTTTTTTGGTCTGCCTACACTTCTTATTTATAAACATCTATAAAATCTCGCCCTGATCGGCAACCTCGTCATTTGTATCCGTTCCACTTATTTTTGTTTTCCTTTATTTTCTCATTTATGTCGAAAATGTTTAGTTCTGTTCTTATATCCTCTTATTATATTAGATCTTGTGCAACCTTCCACTCTTCTTAAAAATTTCATCTCTTGTGTCTACAGTCTGTTTTTTTGCTTGTTCGTTGTTGTCCATGGTTCACTACCGCATAACAGCGTTGGCACTGCTATTGTCTTGTAAAATTTTATTTGTGTGTCCTTTCTTCTTTTGTTTTCTTAACGTTCTGATGATTGTTCCACATATATGTGTATATTTATTCAGTGTTTCTTGTCTTTGTTTCGATTATTAGATACATCGCAGCCTAAATACTTAAACTGTTTTACCTGTTTCAGTACAGTATCCTTTATAACTATGTTTGTCCTAATCGGATAATTACCCAAGAGCGTCATAGTTTTGGTTTTATTTGCCGATATTTTCATTTCATAGTTTTATCAGATATTTTGTAAGGTATATATCCCTTTCCGTAGATCATCCTCTGTTTCTGTTAGGAGTCACTTACTGAAATTAACCACTTTAAACAATAACCATATATTGTTTTCTTATTTCGTATTTTATTTTATACACGAGAATTATTATGCGTCCTGCTACCTTCATACTTGCTGCAATAAACTTTTATAGATACACTAAGCATGATACTCTTCTTCTACGTCTCTTTGCGTCTGTTAAATTTCGAAATTCACTTCAATCGTAAATCGATCTTTTACTATTAAGTTCTAGTACATCATCTAATATTTCCATAACATTTCAAAGAGAAACCGATACATTACGCTACATTAACATAGCAGCAACCGTAAGGAGGTCGTTTGATTCTCGCCTCGTTGAATTATTAACGTGCGAAGTAAGACGTTCCAGCAACCGACCGACGTCTGTTGGACATCCCATCATTTCCTGATGCTCCAGTAAATTCGCGCTATTTCCTGGCCATTTGCAGTTAATGGTTTCTCTTACCCCCGACCAGTCGGGCGACCAACCTGCGAGCAAGTCGACCGACCAGCCGGGGCGTAGCACTTTGGCCTTCGCCGTGTGCGATCACTTAACGGAGTCGTTCGTACAGCCGGAGCCGTTATAGTATATTAAAACTGAAATTATGTTGCGGAAACGACCCCCTGCATCATACGGGCGAGTCGTCCCTCGGACACCAATTATCGGAAACTGCTTTCTAACGCGCGCTGCTTCGACGAGATTAAATCATCTAGGGCCATTGCTGTCGATATTTTATAAAGTATCTCGAGTTTGCGTCGGCTGAAAGATGTTACGACGCTATTTTTTAAATAGCCTGACTAAGTTTGTTGAACAAAATATGTGAGTGCCTTTTGCATTATTATCTCAATACTAGTCGCTGAAATTACGGAACTATTTCAATAAAATGGGCTGGTGTTGTAAAATTCTTAAAGCAGCAACAGTTGGTGTAAATTATTATCTCACTTGTAGATTTTTACAGTACCGATACGACCTTTTTAGACATAAAAATTTGCAATTGTCTCTGTTCTTTCACGAACTATACGTTATAAGAAATGTACGAACCAAGACTCTAAATACACAACATTATCAGTTTTAAACACAGTTCAACAGGAATATTACACTACGATTAGTTCAGGAAATCTACGATGGTGTGTTAAAAACTGAACACAGTTTAGTGTAATATCTAACATAAAACTAACACTATTAGTAGCTACTACTTAATGTTCTAATGTCCTTTACAACACGAGCACAGTGTAGAGTGACCTTCAAGTTATAGTGCTGGCTGCAAAAGCACACAGTGGCGTGAACACAGTAAGAGGTACGGACTAACAGTTTCAGTAGAAAAGAAATGGTATACGTCCATATTAAAAACATGGTGTACGTGTGTTGTAACATGTACGAGGGCGACCTGAGATATTTCCGGATCCCGCAAGAGATGTGCACAAAAGTTGAAGTGGATTCATTGGTCGGCAAGGGCAACCTTTTTTATGGCAACTGTCAAAATTTCAGACGTCTACTACTTAAACAATCTCTGTTGTTTAAGAGTATGTTCTGTGTAGCAAGTCAGACGGTTTCGCAAAAATGGATAAAATTAAATTTTATGTAGTGATGAAACACTTCTGGATAGCTGGAAAACCAGCCACGTAAACTCGAAATATCTTGCTAGAGGTTCATGGCGGATGTACCCTATCATTGTCGACCATCAGCTACTGGGTGAGCGCATAAGTACAGGTGACAGAACCACGCAGTGGACGCCCAAATACCGCTACCAACGATAAAATGGTCGACAATATTCATGGTGTCGTGTTAGCCGATCGCCGATTGAAGCTGTAAGAGATAGCAGAGACAGCAGGCATCTCAGAAGAATGCGTTGGCCATATCCTATACGAAATTGTGGGTATGGGAAAACTTTGGAGGCTATGGGTACCGCGTTTGCTCACACTGATGCAAAAACGAAATCGGATGACCATTTCGGAGGTGTCTAGCTAGGATCCAACGCAATTCAAGAGATTTCTTCATGCGTTTCGTAACCATGGATGAGACTTGGATCCACCAACAGTCGAGTTGTGAACTTTTCCAGGCGCATCGGCTTCGAAGAAAGCAAAGATTCCCAAGGTGTGATCCTCATCGACTATCTGCAGAAAAGAAAGACGATCACGGGGCAATAATACAGTGATTTATTGACCCGATTCGATGCAGTATTGAAGGAGAAACGGCCCTGTTTGCAATGAAAAAGGTGCTTTTCCCCCACGACAATGCACCGGCTCATTCATCCGACATCGTCATGTCCAAATTGGAGGAGTTGTGCTGCGAGTTAGTCTCTAATCCTCCATATTCACCGGACCTAGCCCCCAGCAACTTTTTCCTATTCCCAAACCTGAAAAAATCACTGGGAGGAAAAACATTTGCCTCAAATGCGCAAATCATCGCCGCTACAGATGGAGACTACATCGAAAAATAAAAATAAAAAACCACACCAATATCACCACACACCAATAATTTTCTTGTCGATTCCGGAAACATTTCAGGTCACCCTCGTATATATAAGACAATGATGATGATAATAGTAATAACTTTTATTTATTTCCGACATCAGAGCACACTGGCACTATTTATTAAATATATTGTTTGCGATATCAACATTTTACAATTTGCAAAATATTGTAGACAATAAAGAATTTCGAAAATTTTAGGGAAATACGTCCTGGAATGGAGATTGTCAACAAGATTTTCATCGGGTGAAAAACAAAATTACACATTAAATAAAAACAATAGTTAAAAGACCAAATAATATGGCTGACGGTAGGTAAAACAATGGATGCAGGAAAGAATTGTACTTTAAATGTGTTTGTTGCTAGCAAAAGGTAATTGACATTCTAAGACAATATCAATTACCTTTTGCTAGCTAAAGACCAGTACTAACTTTGCAAATTCAAATCACTTAAAAAACAAATTCACTTATTACGATAATAATCGAAACTGGAGAAGTAACACATTGTAAATAACATCACCTTATGAAAACAAATGGTTATTAGATTTGCTTCTCCATTAAGCTTTTGAAAAGTTACAGCAACTTTAAAACGTAACTCTCACATGAATAACCCTGTACATCTAAACAATATCCGAATCAAGAACAATAAAAGCTCCAATTGTCCATAAAACTTAACTTTTCTCTAGTTTTTTCGACGAAGCGTCCTTTTGCTCTTGCTTACTGCAGGAAAGAAAATCCATAGGTACTCATTTTCCTTTATTTGTTGCAGCCGGAGAAACTCTCTACGAATGTAATAGAATAGACTACTTCTCAAAGGAAGAATACAGCCCGGATCCGAATGACTCCACAATGGCAATACCGTGTAAGTACACCCCTATTGTTCTAAAAAACTTGAAACCCTGCAGTTAAGCTTGCTTCGTCTTTGATTTCGTTGTCGGAATGGCGCTGAATACTATCGGCGTATTGGCTCCCGATATAATGGAATTAAACTTGCTTCGGGTAATCGACGAACTCAATACTACTTACGGACAATCGATGTAATTATTTAGAGCACGTGAAATGGCTTTCCTTAATGATATGTTAAAATAGTATTCCATTCAATTATATATTTACGCTAATCTATTTTTATTTTATCTTTAAATAAACGCATTCCTGTAGTACCACGGTTTAAAAGTGTTTCCATATACATCAAAAATAAAATGAAAACATGGGGGCTGTTTCTTCTTTCAATCCCCGATGTCTCATAAAATTTAATGAATTTATAACCAAAGGTTATGTACAAACATACAAACCTTTCTACATAATCACCGTGAAAATTAATGCATTTATCATATCTATGGACGAGCCTCTCTGCATAGAATGTTGCCGCTGGTGAGCTGAGATGAGATTCGTGATGTCGCTTTGAAGTTCCTCTGTACTCTGAAAGCTCTGCCCTCCTAGCCAGTTTTTGAGTTCACGAAAGAAATTGAAGTCGCTTGGCGCTAAGTCGGGGCTATACACTGGGTGTTCAAAAACTTCCCATCAAAATTGTTCAAGTCTGTCAATAAACAGCTGCATTGATCGTAGTCCCCAGTTCCATATAGTCAACAAGCTACATATCTTCTTGGTCCCAAAACACTAGCTATAACTTTTCTGTTGTTGGATGTTTGTTTGGCTAGTTCGGGTGCATTTATTCTTGTGATTGTTTTGGAAGTATAGTATTGAATCTAGGTCTCATCTCTAGTCGCAATTGATTTAAGAAAATCTTCACCTGTGACCTCATAACAGATGAAAAACGTCAGCGCTGGTCCCATTCGACGAACTTTGTGGTCATCGAACAACATCGTTGCAACCCATCGAGCGCATAGTTTTCTGTAGCGTAGGTGTTCCGTTACAATTTTGTAAACAGTTGATTTTGAAACTTTAGGAAGTTCCACACTCAACTCACTTACGGTAAACCTCCGTTTTCCTCGAACCATTTTATCAACTAATTGAACAAGGTCGTCTGATGCGACAGACTTGCGTCCTTGTCCTCCTTCATCGTGAACATCGGCTCGGCCTTCTTTCAACTTCCTGCACCATTCACGCACAACACTATCTGCCATAAAATTTTCGCCGTATACTCGGCTCATTCTTTGATGAATTTAGCTGCACTATTTCCGTCTGCGAATTGAATTACACCACGCAACTCACACTTAGCGAGAAACTCAATTGTGGCAGCCATATGTACGTTCCTGCAGCTCAGCTAAAAATTGCATAATAATGTTGTAAGTGACAGATATCTTAGTGGGGGCATGCGCAGCCACCTTCTGGAAATCTCCCCACTGGGACTGTTTACAGGCACGATCGGTGGTTGAAAAAACAGTCCTCGTAATAATAATGATATTTATTGTACCCAGCAGATAATAAACATCCAAATACCGGACAAAAATGGAATACACATGTGACATAACTTATGCGAGATAAAGTGTAAACTTAAACATATCACAAAAAGCTAAAAGTATTTTGCAACTAATATAATTTAAAAACAAAGTTATACGTATATATACACATATACATTAAATTATGATCTCGGCGACCACTAACCAAGTTTAAAAGTGAATTTAAAGAGAAATTGTGAATAACTAGATACGTCGGAACTGTAGTTATCATTTAAGTAATAACAATAAAATCGCTTTGAACATAAAAGCCACCATTAGCTATTCATCTATCAACAACATTGTTTACTAGATTCTACAAGAAGTCTAGCAAATGCTACTACGCTTAACCAAACCCCACAAAATAATACAAAACGAAAACTGTAGAAAATTGACAAACAGCAACCAATATTTTTACAACATACTATAAACTCAGAGCAAGCGTAGAATAATAAACAGATGCAACAAATACAACATGAAAACAAAAAAGAAAATTAAAATGAAAATAGAAAGTGTTTCTTAAATTAGTAATTTCCTTGTACATATCAGGCAATGAATTGTAAATTATAGCAACATTATAATAATTAAATAATCTTTTGAGCAGAGATGTAGACTGTTGAGATATCGTCAATTAATATCAATGCCTAGTATTTAGAACACGAATAAAATGATGTGGAATCTGAAAACCTGTAATAAGCACAGAAAAGGGATACTGCAGAATCAAACACTGAATAAATCTCACAGGTATAGCAGTAAACTCCACTCACACAAATTAATTAATTATGCGGAACGCAGCGTTTCGGGAGCACGTGGGCTCCCATTGTCAACCGTGTTACCGACTAAAAGTAAAAACTGTATCACACATGCAAATTATTTTCTACGCAGGCTCTAAAATTTCTAACCATATGACTATTTACAATCTACTAGGTGGCCTCATGCCTTTTACGGGGAAGGATGGACCGAAAGCGAACCGTATCATTTAACAGGGTCTATGGTAATAAATCCATCAAACTCGAGTGTGCAATTGGGGGTGGTTCTCTGTTCAATAAGTTTCCCCCCCTGTTAAATGATACGGTTCGCTTTCGGTCCATCCTTCCCCGTAAAAGGCATGAGGCCACCTAGTAGATTGTAAATAGTCATATGGTTAGAAATTTTAGAGCCTGCGTAGAAAATAATTTGCATGTGTGATACAGTTTTTACTTATAGTCGGTAACACGGTTGACAATGGGAGCCCACGTGCTCCCGAAACGCTGCGTTCCGCATAATTAATTAATTTGTGTGAGTGGAGTTTACTGCTATACCTGTGAATTGTACATCCACACAGTCCTTGCAATCGTCAACTGAATAAATCTAACTAAATGGAATCTACAATGATTCTCCGTATTTACTATCTTCTAGTTCTTAGCAATCCCGAGGCTCGCGTAAATTTATATAATATTTAGGCTATGATGCTTCTATTGCAAATTATTGAAAATATTAATTCATAACGAAGTGCGTAAGAACGTTAGATTAATATTTTGAAAGTTCCAATATTTCAGATTAAACTTTCGTAACGGTATTTATGGCTAAACTAGGTGAAACTAACATGATTTGTAGATTCATACTACTTAATAGTCATCCAAGAACACACTCTAGACTAAACAGAACACAACGATATGTGTAATACCAATTTTCTCTGCTTTTCAGACGCCGTAACGCGATCAGTGATATTTTTCGCGACGGCGACCTTTTTACTCTGCGGTGGATATTGCTGCTGTATATTGGGACATTGCATCAAACACAGGGGACTCTACACGTTCATATCTGGAGTCGTCTTTATTGTTACAGGTAACAATAACATCTACGCAATTTTGCGACGATGTCGATTTCATAAACCTTCCATACTTCTTTCTTACTACGTATCAAAGAGGCACGTCGTAACATAAGAATAAAACCGTTGCTTATATTTCGTAAAATGGAGAAGTGCAGTAGATGGAACGTAGAGTGCAAACAATCTTTGTTATCCAGAAATTAGTATTTATTGCGTGGATGCACAGGCTATGAAAATATTTCTTCTTTTCTTGGTATTATGGTACTATCTTTTAATCTTTCTGTACTCGAAAAATACATTTAAAAAGTTGGAATTTTGATTCTTAAAAACTTAAAAAATGTTAACCAAGTCATCATTAAAAATCAAAATTATTTCATGTTAGTTTTATTTCCTGAAACGTGTACTAAAACCGCGAATGTTCAAAAGGAGAAAAGTTAAAAAAGAAAATTAACTTGTTTAAAGGCCGAGTTTTCCATCCCTTACTTGTTTGCTTTTATTAAAATAACCCAAATCCATCAGGAAGATTTATCTGATAATTAAAGTAGTGTACCTTTTAAAGGTTTTTTGCTAAACAATTTATATATATGAATTCTTGGAAAGGAATATATAATCCTTTTTTTGAAATTTTAGTTTACAAACTGTCTTAGTAGTTCACAAATTTACCAAATTTCTGAGTACTTTGATAGAAAGTTTTATTTCTGTCAAACCAACGTTATTTTGAATAGTAGTCGGTTAAATTAAAAACCAGCTAAGTTTGGATATTGGTCATAACATACACAAATAAAACAAAAACATTGTCAGGAAAGAAAACATTACACCTACCAGAATTTCAAATAAAGCACGGAAATTTATCATTCAAATGAGGGACTATAAGTTAAGAGATTATGTATATAAGTATTCTTTTAAAGAATTGAGTTTTCCGTTTTGAGTAAAAATATACAAAAATTGTATTTCCATCAACAATAGCATTCTTCCACTAACTTTTCTTTGATTATTCAAAATAAAATAAATAAGCAATCTATAAAAGGGGAACTAATAGTTGTCCACTGACATTTCCTTCCGAAACCTAATATTGTTTTTGTTTCCCGCTCTATATACGAGGTCGCACACAAATATTTCCGAAATGTAGCAATAAATAGAACTCGCATGCAAATTATCAAGATTTCATTCACCTCGGTTATTTTCAGAATTGTCTTCTTGGAAATTCAAGCACCGATCTCAGCGTCTCTCTACCAATTCAGCTACAACCTCCTCCATCGTGACAAATCTTTACCCCTTCAACTTGATTTTCCTCTTTAGAGTGAGAAGAAAATCACAAAGAACTAAGTCAAGTGACTACGCTGAATAAGAATCAATGATCAAGTTACTTTTCACCAACTGTTGTTTGATGAAAGCGGTATGCGACGCAAACTTTGCCGCTATCCTTCTCATGTTCAACTATTTCAATAACACCCAATGACATGTACCATACAATATTAATGTACAATGTTACAGATGTTTCACAACTAGGTTCTAAAGAGCAACAATATATTCTGATGTAACGCCGATTGATGATCGCCTGGAACTTTCGTCGACTGATGTTCAGCCATTACATAAATCAGTCGTATTTGACTTAAAATGTCATCTCCAGATACTTCCTTCAACTAGCTTCGTTTCTGCAACAGTCTTACCGAGTTCAAATCAGAACATAATACAAATATGCTGTTTCATCAAATTAGCCATTGAAAAATCATAATTTTCAGCAGGCACACCAATAGAAAACTGTTCACAAACAAAGAACGAACGTTTATATCTATAATAACGCAGTTTGGGATACTGACTTATAAAGAGTGTACACAACTCCATGTATCCACATTTAATTGTAACTGCGTCTACTCACGTGCGTGATTTTTAGAATTTTTAGGTACCATCTCGTATTTTGTCATTTATATACAGGTATGTCACTTAAGACACCTGCATATTTTCCCTACAAGAATTTTATTCTCATTTGATTTGCCGCGATGTCAGACAAAAGAAAACATTTTTAATGACGTTTCCGTTTCATTTTTAAAAAAATATACTCTTTTAATGAAATTAGAGATTCGAATTATTAAAATATTTTCAACTTCAGCAATAAATATTTTAATTAAGGCACATTAATATAGATCTGCTGTTATTTTCTACAACCAAATCATCCCTTTTTAAATTATGACGAGTTCCTTGAAGTCATGTTTTGAAAAAAAATACTAGGAGAACCTCTGCCTCTTATAATTCCCTACCGTACCTAAATTTATACAAAGTTTTGGATGCATTCCAACTTTGGTGGTAGTAAGTCTAAAAGATCAAAAATTATATTATTAATAGTGATATAAGTTTTAACATTTATAAAAATTAAAAATATATGCATGTACAAATATTTGGTGTTTCCTCACTGGTTTTCTTTCCTTCTAGATGCTTCCAATTTCTTTTGCTTAAACTTGATGTATTGTTAATCATCAATCAAAACTTGGATGTTTCTTGAGAGATACTAAAGTTATATTAGCAGTTAAGAATCACTTCTACGATAGACCACATTTGTAAAGACTTACACTTAATTTGTGTTTCTCTGTTCTGCAGGACTCGTCATGCTCTTCGGTCTCATCATGTACATCTCGATCTTTAAAGCAGAAATAGGCGGAAAACTACGTCCCAAATCCCAATTACAACCACCAGCCTTCACTTATCGATACGGTTACTCGTTTCTGCTCTACGTTTGCGGATTTGTCAGCACGCAATTGGCCGGTATAAGCGCAATATTCCTCTTTATCTACAAAATGCAGTACGACTTCCGAAAGAAACAGATGGAGGACTATAGGAGAGGAAAAATTCCACATCCGCAATCGTCTTCGATCAATTACGTCCACGTTGATTACGTATTTCACTCTTGCAGAAGACATCCCGACGCGTATAACAGAAGACATCCGGACGCTTACATTAACTCTAACAGTATACACATACAGAACATTCCAACAAATTACCCTCCACCAGCTGAACGGAGGTATTTCTTCAGCAAGGAACCGCGACAGGAATCACCGTGCAGTCTGCATCGAAACCATTCGACGTCCAACTCGTTAAAGGACCTTTCGACTTTCTACGACTTACCACCGCCTCCTACGATAAGCTATCAATTCGAAGAGCATGCGCAGTATAACATGGACACGTTACGACATTTTCCGCGAGATGTCACCACTAATACGGTATCGACGACGGCAGACGTGACTTGCGATGACTTCTTGACGGATAGATTCGACGATTATTCGCCTAGTATACAACACGAACACGAATTTGTCACCTTCGATCTCGACCAGCCGCTTCCTCTGAGAGCGCAAAGCAGTGCCTCCATAAACTCGAGAAACGGAAACGGAAACAGGAAGGATAACGATCCAATGCGAAGGACTACTCCCGTTTGAGAATAATCTCCTTAGTGGAGACGTGCTGGGCGGGAAATTCGAGTGTACGAGAGTGATAACTTGCAGATGGCGCGATATTCTTACAGTGATACGATGTTTTAATACCGATTATAATATTGATAATAATTATGATAATGAATATGTAAAGAAATCGTACATTAAAAACCAGTAAAATAGAGTCCTTTAGATGTTTTGAATATATCTTGATGAAATTTTTCATATATGATACAATTAGTCACCATCTCCACCTATTTGGTTGTTCTGTCGACTGATAGCCACAATATGGATTGGTGTAATTTCTGTTTCTTTCTAATTCTTTCCTCCTAGTTCCAGATGGAATATTTTCATATAGAGAAGATTCTCTATATCAAAATATTACGAATCTGCAAATGATCAATCATGTACTTTACATGCTTTAGTGCCTTGTTTTTACATAAAGATAGAATTTTTGAACTAGAAGCTGCAGTAACAGAAGTAAACACATTTTCAGTGACTACATTCAATGAGTTACGACAGTAAAAACGGAATTTGCTAGCGCTAAGTAACGTCAAATAGTGGAATTCGGACTACATAACCGCTGGAAATTTTAATGTGTAAACAATGTTCATTACCTAATAGTTTGAAACATTCCGTGTTAGATGTTGAGCACCCCACGTTTCTTAAGAGAAATTGAATAGATAAAATACAATCCACCTACCAGGTAACCGAATAAGTTGCGGTTTTTTATGGTAAAAAATACTTATTTATTAAAAAACAATAATACGCTATTATCCATCGAAGTAATTAACATTACACTCAATGATCTTTGGCAACGTGACACCAATTTTTGCATGTCCCTTTTGTAGAATCCTATAGATTTTGAATCAAAACATTGAAACACTCCATTTATTACAAAACCTCGAGTTTTGTATGGTCTATAGCTCATACAGTTGTCAAGAGACAAAAAAAAAAGTAATCATTTGGCGAGAGCTTCTGAAAGGGTACCATTTGTTTTCGACTGACTAAAGAAGGTTGTTTTTGGATGAGTGCTGCTTGTACTCACTGAAGCTATTCAGAAGAAGTTCGCAGTGATGGTTCGACCTCATTTCAAAAACTCGTAATGGAGTATTCCAATTGGTGTCCACCAAACACAGTGAAATATTGTTTGGGTGCAAGAAAGCCTTAGGAGTGTGTGATATCGAATCAATACGCGACAACCGATGATACGAACACTTAGAATTTGAGTACACTTTTCTTCGCAGGTAACAACCGATCAAGAAATGATTCGTTACCATTGCGTGAAATGTTTGTCGAACAAGTGGAACGACGATTAATTTGTTATCATTTGACAAGTCATGTGGAATCCATTTGCTTAACTTCCACGTCTTTCCTAGCTGGTTGACCTTTCTGCAAGCTTTACGCATGTTGTACTGCAATTTGCATAGTTCATCAGTCAAGTAAGATCTCCCGAAGAAAAATTATTGATCAACTTCTGTGCTGTTTGATGCGTAACGGCATCATCTCTGTATGCGGTACATATTTTTTGCAGCTTTAGTACCAAGTCATGACAACTTCGAATTAAAGTTGTACTCGTTGCCATTTCCAACTATTCACACACCACAATAATGTATTTTGTTTCGCAGAAACTTGAAATGATGTTGAGATACTGAAATGAGACAAATGACAAATGTATATTGTTCGTACATATAGATATCTCTCTAACTTGGCTTAGAGATAATTTTCTATGCGTATAAACGCGCTTATATTTCACACCAATCTAAATTTGAATTCCAACCTCTATTCACTGCTTTGCTAGCGGTCGCCATATTTTTAAAGAATAACATTTTCTTTCAAATATGACGACTCGCTAGATCTCCCACTGGTGGTTAGCGATCGCATTCAGGGTACTAACGGAATTAGCGGAACTCAGCATTGTAACTTATAGAATGTAAATATGTTCTCAAATTTAACAGAAACCGTTACATATTTGAAATTTTATATTTTCAAAATTTTAAGTAGTAATAAATTCGTTTATAGGGAAACTTCAATTAGCAGAAATATGAGAATTATGTTTTCTAAATTTAAATGTTGCTAATAGTATAATATGGAATTTATTGTTAAATTTGGTGGATTCAAAAAAACTCCATGCTCCGTTAAGTAAACTTCATTGGAAGTCAATATTTAACGATAAAAATGTAGTACATTCGAACATTGCAGCGAAACCTGTAAGCTTTAGGCGTTTCGAAATTGTTATACAAATCTTCTTATTTTGGATACAAATCAAGGATAGCTTTAACTATAATAGAATGAGAATAATACGCCAACTTGCAAATTTTGTGTGTTCGAGTATAAATAGTATGCAGCAGAGATAGACGTGATTTAATAAAATAATAAATGGTATAGTTTCTGTCAAATTTATTTGGAAGCAACCTACATTTCTTTTTTAACAAAAACAATTATATCGTGAATGCCAGTAAATGGTAAATAAATATACAGTATTGGTCGTAATTATAGCAATAATGCTAAAATTAGCATGAATGGACTATACTCGAACACTATCATTAAGCAATATATTTGTACTGCGACAGAAAACTTTATTTGAGCATGAAATACAAATAACTCAGAAACACTCGACTATTTCTTTGGAAAAATGATTTATTTGACTAGACAAAATTATAGCAACAAGCAGAAAAAACAAAAACAATCTCATTTGAGCTAACAATATAGCAAAGAAACCTAATATTTTGTGAAGTACCCTTTAACCTTAATTACCTCTGCACATCTCCGGGGCATAGATTCTAAGAGTTTAGTAATTACCTCATTATCTATAGCTTGCCAACATTCTTAGAGAGCTTTAAACAAATTATTAACGTTGGCATAAGTTTCTTGGTGAATTTTGTGGTCAACAATCTCCCATAAAGTCTCGATTTGGTTGAGATCGGGGGATTTCGACGGCCATTGCATTACAACTATATTTTTCTTTCTCAACCCACTCTTTAACCAACTTGGAGGAGCGCTTCGGATCGTTATCGTGTTGAAATTGATGTTTTAATGGCATAATTTCTTCAGTATATGGAAGTAAGTTATCATTTAAAATGCCCTTATACATAAAACGGTCAATTGTGCGAACAATGCAGTGTAGAGGACCCACTCCGTAGTCGGTAAAACACCCCCACGCCATAGCGCTGACACCTCCGTATTTAACAGTAGGACAAACGTATTTCTTATTCAATCTTTCACCGCGTGGACGCTACACATGACATACACCATCACCTCTAAATAAATTGAATTTGGAGTCGCCACTGAAAAATACTCGCTTCCACATGTCAAATGTCTTGTGTAGGTGATCTCTTGCAAACTGTAGCCGGCTTTATCTGTTTGTCTTTGATAATAACGGTTTCTTCGCAGGACGTCTCCATCAGATTGTTGTAGTACCAATTTTAATTTCTCCATGTTTTTAATTGTTCCAATATTCTTCAGGATGAGAGAAAGGAATTAGTTTTGACTAAATTCCAGATATTTCTGTCAGTACGATCTGAAGCTTTCTTAAGTCGCCCTGTATTTTTTAATCGATCACTGTTATCGGTTTCTTTATATCTGTTAATAATGAGACACAATTGACCGATTAATCTGATAATTTTTGGCAATTTCCGATTCTGTCACACCGGCAATAAATGTACGAACAATCCTTCCTCTAACATCACCCGAAATTGATTTGCTGCGACCCATTGCTATCAGAGCACTAAACCCTTAATGCATAACAACCGTGAGCTCGACATGTCTCATTTCTTTCCGTCATATAAACGGGGATTTACACATATGTACTTCTGTGTTGCTATATTTTGGTCCGAGACAATATAAAATATATTTTGTTTTATCGGTATCCTTCCAATATATATTATTACTTGTAAACTGTAAATATAACTACGAAAACCAATTTCACACGTGAAAATATTTTTATTTTTATAATAGCGCAAATATTTAACCTGTTGCCATAATTATGGCCACTACAGTAGATAACTGTAATATGAATTGCATAAAGCACAAATCTACAAAATTGTAAAAATTAGGTAATACTACTTTACTTCCAATACAACAAAAGGTAAATACATTTTGTCCGATTTTACCGACTTCTTATTCCTTAGTGTTCGTAGAACCTAAATGATGAGTACATTAGCTGAGATACCTATATTTTCATTTGAGTATGTACAACTATGATGTAATAGCATCCCCATTATTCAAAATTTCAGAAAATAATGGTTGCTTTTCCAACTTGTTGTAAATTTGAAATTCGCATCAGCCAGATCAACTAGTTTGTATAATGTATTACATCAAAAATTAACACTATAAAGTACAGGTTTCAGTTTGTTGTGTGGTCAAAATTTACTCAAAACGACTGTCATTGAAAATCACTTCTAATTCCTTATTATCTTTCCTTTATATTAAAAACTTATTCTTATAGCAGCATTCTCTCCAGTATCAAGATATATTCAAATTCCTTCCTAAAATCAAAAGTAAATAAGATTAAACATAAAATAAATAGGGTTGGACAAATCCGACTATTATAAACTAAATAAAATGAAGCGCAGTCGAAATAAATAAAAATAAATAAAAAGTAACATATCTATATGGTTAATTTAAACTTTATTGTAATGTCGTCAATTTTTTACCCAAAAGAAAACAAATAATCGAACCTACTGTAAATATAGCGTAATCGGATATTAATTGTTACGGTTTTGTGTATTATCGTATTAAGTTTGGATGAACCGAAGAAGTAAAGTGTATGTTATTTGTTTCATCAAGTTTACGTATGTACATACATATAAAACGCCTTGAAATTGTTACCGTTTTCTAAGAACATGCAAAACGATATGCCATTTCAATAATTGTAATCAAACATGAAACCAAAATGATGAACTGTTCTAAACAGTCTGTGAATTGTATATATTCTGAATCAAACTCTTTTGTTTGTGCCAAACATGTTAAAGATTGTATACAAACAATAAACTATATTTAAAAGTAAGAGTGGCTTAGTTTTATTTTTATTTTATATGAATAAATAAACTTTTTCATAAAAGTGAAAATATTTTCTGAAATTTCATAGGACCAAAAAATTCAATTAACCATACTACTTATTGCTAATATATTTATCTTGCTCTGTATTCTTATATTTTGTACAATATTCCACAACGCTGACGATTTATTACTGTAAACAGAGTTTTGTAAAACTTTTTTGTTTAAAGTAGCATTTCAATGGTGAAAGTGACATCTGTAGTTGGTTATATAAAATAAAGTCAACGGTAATGAATTACAAGAAATCTTTAAATAGAAAAACAGCCTTGTATATTGTTTTGCAATTACTTAGTTGTTAAAGAAATCTGTAAATCATGTTAAAACATTAAACTTAAACAGATTACTTTATATATTTATAATCAAAAAAAGTCTTCTTCAATGTTTGTACTATACTACGAAAGGTTAAACTTCTCCCAAAATTTAAAAGAGATTAGTCTTGGGTATTTTATTTATATACATATATTTTTAGTGTAATTTTTGTAATACATTAAACATTAAATTATGAAGACTCAAATACATAGATTAAGATATTTGCCATTGGATGGCACTAGCAGGAAAAGATTGGAGGAAAAGAAGCAGTCGGTAAACGAATTTGAATAAAGAGCTTGAGAAAAGTAACTGAAGAATAAGTGTACCGTACTATTTTAGCGGGTATTCTATTTGAGACGTAAAAGAAGCAAATTCTAACATTAGTATTTTACTTTATGAGGAGAAATGCAGTTATATTCAAAACGTATTACCTCAATCATCAACAATTTTTTTACCGTTTCCAATAAAAACTGCTGTAAGCAGTATGTGTATTTTCAAATTTCAAAAAACATTAATGAAATTATAATACTTTGTTCAAAATAAGGCCTCAATTTCCATAATTCCTAAATATTTATGATAAAAGTTGTAGCAAACGTGTGCGGTCTTATATTTATTTATTTCGCAAAACGCTAACAGAAACTTTATTTTGAAATCGTATGTATTTAAACACACCAAACACTATAACATTTGTTATGTAATTGCATTATTACAAGAAGTAATTTTTATGTACTTGCGTTTGGGAAACGTTACGCAAGGGAATACTATATAGCGCCACCTACAAGATATTTTACAATTCGTACTCATTTATTGAAAAGCTGAGAAATACCTGCGCCATCTAGGGCATAATAGTAAGAATATGGAAAGTATTGTCATAAAAGATAACGGTAAAACTGGATAATGTAGGTTGATATACAACTTCTGTAGGTGTGCACGTGCGATGAGCGAGTCGATACAGACACCTGTAGTATTTTCTTGGTTTTATTGTTAGTACATAGATGGTGCCATATTGTAACAAAATAGATATTTGTTTTTAACTTTATTATATTAGGAAAACAAACATGTGAAAGCCAAGCAGCAAAAAGAGATCAAAAACAACTTTAAAAATTATTTATAGAATGAGGAATCTTCTGCTACGAGACATATAGTTAATGCAGACTAATTTTCAGACAGTCGGTAACACGGTTGACAATGAGAGCCCACGTGCTCTCGAAACGCTGCGTTCCGCATAATTAATTAATTTGTGTGAGTGGAGTTTACTGCTATACCTGTAATTTTCAAAATTTAAATTCATAGATTAATACAAGTTAGTTAAGTTAAATTGTAGAAATACCTTATTTTCAACAGCGTGTACTTAAATTCGCTGCTTCAACTAGTAAGTAAGGCAAATGGTTTAATTTACTAAGTAAGACGAAGATAAAATGCAGCCTTGATATATTGTCAGCTTGTTAAATTTAGAATATCTCCCTTTTCTTAAGATTACAAATACTGCTTACGTAATGTTATGAATGTTAGCATTTACTTTTAAACTTAGCGGTTTTTCATATGCACATCGTTTTCCCGTTATTTGCAAGATTCTTTACACTCACTTTCCTGTATTTCTTTTAATTTTGATCCTTGAAGAGACAAATACATTTTACCTTATTAGGTCAGATTATCTTTGTTTAGTGATGCCTAGAGACCGAATTATATGCAAAGTGCACAAATTTAATTTTATTTATCTATTATATTTTACGTCTACTTGTAGATTTCTTACACTGATAAAAGTTAATTAACTTTAATCAGTGTAATACATCTACATATAGACGTAAAATATAATAGATAAATAAAATTAAATTTGTGCACTTTGCATATAATCCGGTCTCTAGTCATCATATAGTTATCTGCAGTTACGCAACTACGCCACTGGTATAAATTAAAATAGAGCTGAACTTCAATATCAATGCTAATTTTGCGGGCGTACCATCACAAGCAATTTGTTCGCTATGTAGGGAATAACTAATGTCAAGGAATATTTTCGTATTGTTCTATGTAGGTAATTATGATTGTGACAAAGAATTGTTTAAATATATATTTTTTAATTTACATCTTTTACATTAAATTATAAAAAAGAAAACAGTTATAAAACGAAATGTGGTTTGTCCTTTCATTTATGTCTAAGATATGTAGAACAAACCTAAATATTATGGGATTCTATATGCAAGTATAAATCTCCAATCAAAATTAATTTTCATTTTAAAAAAACTAAACAAAAGTTACTAAAGTAAAGTATTTTTACCCTAACAATTCTTAGTTAATACTTATTTCTCTCCAAAGGGATAAAAGAAAATAGAACGAGCTAGTTTTAGAATTGATATATTTCATTCACAAAGTACAAACCCTAATCTATTATTTACAACAGTTTTACAAAGAAATATATTATATACAAAGAAACCAAAAGTAATATGAACAAAAATTCCAATTATAGAAACAAAGAAAACCTGGTTTGGTATCGATAATAACTATAACAAATTATAGAAAAACAACAGTTTATAAGAACGAAACAAAAATATTTACAAAAGAAATGCAAAAATTGTCCATCACTTCAAAATTGGGGAACGCATACGCTGTTTTAGTTAAGTATCTTCTCACTTCACATCTTCTCTTTTCTGAGATCAGTCTTTTAAATATATCTTATCTTATATACGACCCTCAGTTCACTTACACATATACACATTAATATAATGAATACGTAATTTACTGGCTCTCTTAATATTTAAGTAGTAGCTTTGTACACATATGTAGAACGATTTTTTGTTCTTAATAAACATTACAATAAGTATTACGGTGACTAGTTGAATTCTATTAACAGTATTACACATCTTTTTGATACAATGTGCATCTACACACAAATTACGAAAACAGACACACGATAACTTAGAGAGGATAAAGTCTTCTACATAGCAATTATACAAGATCCATTCATTATACGAATAATATTAAGAATATATTAGTTTTCTCGAAGTAGTCAAATTTCTTTTCACTAACAGCGGAAGTCCATTGGTAAGTAAATTTTATGAACGTAACTCTTTGAATAGCGTTTTGCTTTTAATTGAACACAATTGGTTGTAGAGAATTAAACATTTCGGAAAAAATAGCAAATCATCTTCAGGTAAACATATGTAGTTCACACTAAATCGGCAAAAGTTTCTGTAGTTTTTACAAGACAAACCTTATTAATCAAAACATACTGTTAAACCATTGTAACATTTCTTCTTTTCTTTTCACCGCTGTTAACAGAATTTAGCGATCCCTGCAAACTTGGTGTGAAAGGCGCATCATTTCTTGGCATCGATTGATAAATCACTTGATTTGGGTAAGATTGTGGTTGATGTACTCCATAGATACCGTTACTCGGATATGGACTTTGACTGTACATCGGCAATGGAGGAACTGGTGGTGGTATGTGGACTGTATTATAATGTTCAGGAATCTGGTGGCTGCTTAAGCTAACATGATCCACGTTCTGACCGTTCAGAGACATATGTTCTAATTGATTCATCGTTTCTTGATATTGGATTAGTAAAGCTTCCTCGGCTATATCCGTCGGACTCCGTCGTTTTTCATGTTCGTGTAATAATTGGGAGGCACTCCATGAATTGCAGGGACTCAAGGTTGGTTGACCTCTCTGGATAGTTCCATTCGAAATAACACTCAGTACCCCGTAGTTATTTGATTGGTTCATCTGATCATTTCTTTGCTGGTGCGCCATTTGTTGCTGTTTCAATTCGTCGATTAACTGCTGTTCTTGCTGGTGAACTAAAGAATACCGCTTCTTCGGTTCATCATCGTAACCCATATTAGCGATAGGTACTCCAATAGTATGATCGTTTTCGCTTAATTGATTTGTATAGCATTGCTGCGATGGTTGAGGATTATTAACAGGAGTATTGGGAACTATTGTAAGAGAATTCATCTTATCGTTTTCCAAATTTTTCGCTTTGTTGCTCTCTTTGTGGTTCTCCCTGTTACGCTTTCTAACACAAAAGCAGAAATACAGTACAAGAAGTACCACCAGCAGTAAACACCCTGCCAATATCGGAAGAATAAGTTCAACTCCTATGTTGGAAGAATCATTTTTGCTTGGTATTACTTCATCAGATGCGAAAACTTCATTGATTCCAGAAGATCCAGACGGGAAGTTATGCCTGAACACCGGCGTAACAGTCGATGGTGGTGGAGGTAGCGGTGCGTACAATCTTACGTAATTTGAAATCGTTGACATTCCGGATCCTTCAGCCACTGCCTTAACCGCAAAATACAGCGGTGCTCCCAAAAAATCGGACATATCGACCGTGAACGTAGTTTCGCTGCCTATTTCTAAAGCTAGTGGTTTCCCCCACTCCCACATCTTGGCGTTGGTCTCGAAATGTTCCGTAATATCGGCGATATTCGAAGCATACTTCACTTCATAACGCTTTACTTTCTGCCCTCCCATATCGGGCGAAGTCCACGACAACCGAATCGTCTTAGGTGTGGCAATGGAACGCCTTAAATCGAGAATTCTGCCGGCTGGAATCTTGCTGGCAGCAATAATGTCGCTTGCGGTAATTTCCATGGTGATCGGTTGAGGAACTCTTTCGAATGACACCGTTTCCGAACCATGTGATTTATTTAAGATTACGCTGCCGCAGCATGGTGTATCTTCTGTAAAGCAGCAAAAAAAAACATACTTAAAAGCTTGTTTGTTTAGATAATGAAAATTTCACTTACCAAAGGAATCGGAAGAACTTTTCCATGTAAAAGCGGTATTTCCATTATCCGAAACTGTAACTTCAAAGGTGTACACTCCGGCCCCCGTATTACTAGCGCTGAAGTATCTGCTGTAAATACCATCACCTTTGGTAATATCGGGATCTCCACTACCGGTGTCAAACAATTCCATGCAATCGTGATACAAGATCGAGCCATTGGGTTCCAATTTGCTTACGCGGACTTCAACTTTCGCGGCCATTATGGGAAAATCTCCTTTTTTCACTTCTGTCAATAAAATTAAGGGTCCGCCAGGTTGATTTCTCCTTGTCCAAAACCTTGCACGTATTACATCAGCAGTTCTAGATTTGGCGGTCGCCATAACTTGAAGGAAATGCGACTGAGGATTTCCCTGTAGTGGCTCGATAGTATAAGTCCATGTTCCCGGCTGTAAAAGTGAGCGTATTTTAGAGAAAAGAGAAATAGAATTTAATTCGAACTTTTACCTCTGTGATATTGGATTCTATTTGAATAATTTTGATTTCAAGCATATCTAGTCGTTGACTGAAGATGTGTTGGCTTGGACTTATCAATTTGATGTTTTTGATTAAAGGTTGATAACTGTTGGGGATGTATAACATAAATCTGCTTGGTTGTCCCATGTTCTTGTCCAAAACGAAGCTACCTGTTATAGAGGCTCGGCCATCCCTAATTTCTCTGCGGTGAATCTGTAATTAAGATTAAACCGTTAGAAATGTCATTTCTTGCCGCAGTTTTATTAAATAATTTACCTCTATCGGAAGATCATTTTTATTTCCAGTATAGAACATCTCTATAATGTTATATAGAGTATTTGTTAGCTGGAAATATGTGGAAAGCATGCTATATTGGACGTTAAACTTCCTTTCGATCACCGAGTAACTAGCCCCGTTCGTTTCTTTAGCAAGTGAGTCGAGAGGATGTTGTTTTAGTACCATTGGATAATTTATGGTGGCGATCCTGACTTTTTGCTTTTTAACTTCATTTAAGACATCCATTAGTTGCGTATTATTGTTCATACCGGGAGCTATCATGATAAGAACATGTGTTGCAGCTCCAGCAATTTTAGTCTTAGCAGCGAACATTTCTAGAGCCTTTCTGATAGCGCAATGAAGACAAGGACTTTGACTAGTCTCGCCAGGATTATAAGGCATTGCCGACGGAATAGCAAGCCGATCTACTTGATTATGTAGTGTGGTTAAAGGTGAAACGACAATTGCATCTGTGTCATTGGTTAGAATGAAACCTAGCTCTGCATTTCCCGGAAGATCTACCATGGTGAATTTCCTAACAGCACTTCTAAGGAAATTCCACGATTCTCGCGTAGCCATGTCGTTAGTATTTTCCACAATGAATATGAATCTGGTCATTTTCGATTTTTTATAGGTGATTTTGGGACTCGTGTCCATAATATCGCTCTCCGTTTTGGATTCGGTATGAAAATCTGGATGAGCTAAGATGACATCGAAGGTGTTTCGCCTTTTGCATAAGAGGTTGTGCTTAGTCGGAGCATTAGGATCGTGATTGCCAGCGTCGCAAAACATGGACACTGATGGTACTTCAGCAGCAAACATTATTGATGTACGAGCTCTCGGGTCTACCATTAAAGTAGTGTTATATTCTTTGTTACTACCATCACAAATTCTGTAACACATATTTAAAATTATATGCAAAGAAGATCAACATTGTGAGTAATAAACTTACCCATTATCATTAATTTGAAAATCGGAACATCCTGTAATTTTAACGTTGTCTCCATCTTCGAAGCATACGGGATAAACCGGATCATTATAGTAGCCCTGTTCCTCGAAAACACCGTAACGGTACTTAGCAAACTCTTTCACCAATGAGTGTCCTGTAAAAATGAAAATTAACATCTAAAGATCCTAATAAGAAACATTCTAATTAAACTTACCTAATACGGGATTTTTTGTTTCCAATGCTCCGTAGCTCATATAAATTTGATCTCCAGATTGCTCACAGCCAGCGGATTGCTGCGTCCATAAAAATCCTCTACTGGGATCGTTAGGGTGTACAGTAACGTCGGAAATGTCGCCGTTGACGGGCAAAACATTCTTAGGCGCGCAAGAATCTAATGGCCACAACGATGGTAAAATGATGCTGGCTGATCTGATAAATGCCTTGCCGTGTAAAGCCGAAAACATGTATTTAGATGCAGACGTAAGCGTTTCCTGTAAAGAAATGAAGAAACCGTTTGAAACTTTGATTTGCAAATAAAACGCTTTCGCTTTTAAATCACAGTGGTTTTGCATCGTAATTAATTGTTAGCAATTGCAAATACATACGTAAATGAACAGATAACAACATGTCGTAATATTACTAATTGTTGAATGTTGTAGAAAGTGAGAAATGTATAATAAATACGGAGGTATTCATTGTTACGGGAATATCATAAATATCTAGAGAGTTTAAGTAGACAATGGCGAAGTGAAAATCTAAAGGGAAATCTGCAATTCTACGCGAGCATTCACGAGATTGGAATATAAAACTATTTACAGTTTTTTAAGTATTTATGGGAAAAACGATACGGGGATCATCAACTTCTAAATATCCAGATATAATTTCCAAGTTTAATAAGGTTACTTAATTTAAAATTTCCGATATTCATGTGTGTTTACACTAAACAACGTAATCACTTCACGAATTTGCCTAAAGCAAATTCTTAGCGCCATCAATTATCAATTACTTCCGTATTGCACAATCCGTTTATGAGAATGTTTTTGAGATTACTTTGCCGTAAAGGCACACTACAAAGGATGTTGTTTGTGAGAGTGTCCGGCAATTACTATGGGGCGCGTCGGTTTAAGAGAACATCTACACAAAATGGATGCTTTTAACGAAGAATATATATATATATATAGACATAGACTACGCGAAGGCATGAATTATTATTATTATTATTATTATTATTATTATTATTATTATTATTATTATTATTATTATTATTATTATTATTATTATTATTATTATTATTATTATTATTATTATTATTACTATAAGCGGAAAAAGCAGCCTATCATGCTGTAGGCTTGTTCGGGTATTGCTCAACCACCATAGCCACTACACTGACCAGATGAGGAACGTGGCTTAAAGCTGTTTTATATTATGAGACATATCTACACATTATTAAATCTTGTATCTTAAATTTAAATCCGCAAGCAATTTCAGTAAGCCATCGGCTGATTTCAGATCCGAAAATCATACTCAAATAGAACAAATTTCCCGAAATTATTCAATTCTTTTAGATGCTATTTCAAAGTTAGAGAACACCAAGATTACAAATTAAATAAATTGTATGCGGTTATAAATAAGAGTCTCGATTTTGAAACTATTCGTATAGATCAGAATTTAACTGAAACCCAAACCTAACTATGATACGAACGACCTTTTAAAATTCGCGAACACCGCATCATCAGACGCAGAACACTCCTTTACCAAATACACCAAGATATTTTCGCCGCAGGAGTATGACTGAGTCAACACTGGAAGGCATTGTAATGACACCATACTACAGCGAATTTTTGGGCACTCTACATCAATAACGCAATCAAACTAAAATAGTAAGTAATTTCATTCATTACTTTTGATATTTTGATAGTAATCGAGCCGTACGCTATTACGAAAGCACTCGTTTCTATCGCCGTAGCAATAAGACCGAAGCCTGTATTATGAACAACAAGAAAATATGACATGCTGTAAATACATTCCGAAATGCGAGATTTCCTGTATTCTTTTATGTTTTACAGTAATTCAGAATACAACTGCGCAATACAAAAAGAGTGATTGACATTAGTGTTGTAAGATTAGTTGTACTTCATGAATATATTTCTGTTGACTAGTAATTTGCTTTTATTATTTATTTAATACTTTCCTACCTGAAATCATGTGATCATGAACAAGGTTTCAAGTCATGAATCTTGGTCAAATCAGAAAAGTAAATACCGAAGCATTTTTTATGGATATTTAAAATGTTTTATTAAATATATCAACAAATATTATGCTACAGTCCTAGAGCGAAGTTAGCGAATAAGATGATTTTTGTTAATCCTTTCTAATTCTCAAAAAATAGAATAAGGCAAAACAGTTGCCATTCTGTTTAGTTTATGTATTTTAATAACGATAAGAAAGATCTTGTATTATTCTTATCATGGTCTAGATCCAAATGTAACAGGGTATATGAAAGGTTCACCGTCACTTTTCGTTTGGTGGAATTTTGAAGTAATTGTCCTTTCCAGGATAACCGTGCTATTAGTGCTGGAGTGTACAGTCAACAATTAGATGGTAGATTGGTATATACCGCTGAAACCAAAAGTACTCAGGTGAATTTAAGGCAGCACAATCGCATCAGATATCGTTTAACCTAATAAAATATTCAAGATTTAGATGAAGTTTGACCAGATCTGGTGAATAGCCTTGCCCTCGCTGCATTTGGTCGTAGTTTATTCCGTGCAAGGGAACATAACCCGCGTAGACAACAATTTCGTAGTGTTGTTAAAACGGTCGAAAGGTCATACTAGGTATTGTTTCGACCTAAGACAAAGACTGGCATCGTAACTGAATTTGAAAACTCCCTGAATGCTGAGAGTATGATGGTCAATAGCTTTTAGTAGAATCTAATAATTTCAAGTTATGCAGCAATACCTAAGAGATGAATACGTAGACTTCCACGGCCAGAGTCAGTAATAAACGAACTGTTTGCGGAATTGAACCGCGTCATGATACGATATAAGAGAAAATTAAATAAGAGTAGGAGACAAAAGAAAAAAGAAAAGAGAAAAGGCGGGATCTCGACGTTTCATCTCCGTCGTAGAAGGCTTCTTCAGAAGAAAGAAACAGGGAAATCAAAACGGTAACTAGACATGTAAACCGCACTAAGGGCGAAACCACTTTGGAAAAAGGTTAGGTAACTTTTTTCTGTTCCCCTTCTCTCTTTCCTTCTCTTACTCTTTTTCACCTTTTTTCTTTTCTTTCCTCTTCATTTCTGTGCTTTACCTTTTTCCTCCTACTCTGATTTTCATTCTCTCCTATACCTTATGGTCAAATTCCGGAAACAGTTCGTTTATTACTAATATCTAGGAAAACTTTAGATGTCTTAAGTATCCAAAAAGTAAAACATTTTATTTATAGAGCTCACCTAATGTCACCATACGTTAGTAAACGAAAAATTTACATACAGTTCGTTCTGCGACATATAGATACCAACTAAATTGCGAGGGTTCTCTGATAAATACATAGACTACTCCTTCAGGATCTAATGTTTTAACTCTGCGCCCTCTACTAACTAAAACGTCGATCAATTAAACAATCGCCAATGCGCAATAATTACGTACGATGCATTCACAATTCAAATAGGTCCCTGCGTTTTACATGACAATTACCGACCCCCTTAATCGCAGCTTAATCCCCTAATTTCAAACCTGGCACTATATCACAATTACCCCGGCCGTTCCCAACGGGAAAGACTAAAGATCGAAATGAGGCAAAGAGCTATATCTCCGCGTTTATGCACGTAGGGGTTGTAAATTAAATACAGTCAGGTCGGCGTGCATATTTCGAATGACATCAAAGGAATTTCCTTATGTCATTCCTTGCATCCGGGATGATCCCCGCTCAAACAGGCGGCCTTTGAGTCTTTTGTTCTTGGTCCCGCGACGGTACGCAGAAACTATCACGGTGAATGTCTTTGATATTAAAATGTCGACGGCAGTTATGCAAATCGCAGATAAGAAGAAAACGGTTCAGGAAAGCGAGTATTACGGTAGGAAGATTAATTAAATACAGCGAACGTTGTATAGTGGCTGTTAAGAAGGGAGAAAATTGTTTGTTGTTAAAAAAGGAAGATATATTAGCTAGTTAGGGTGAGGAAAAAATAATTTCCTGGGTAATAATTGGGAATTTTCCCCTATCCGCGGGGGTAATCCGCCATTAAATTACAAGATTTGAAAGAAATATGTTGTGATTATCCACTTAAATTATTAGATATAATTTTTGCGATAAAAAAAATATGCAAAATATTTTTCAGGTTCAATCTTCTCAGTCTATTATAGGAAAGTTGACCTCGCACATTTTTTTCAGCTATATATATATTTCTCTTAATAAGACTTTAGCTCTGAACCTTGGGACTAAGAATTGCAAACGTTGAGCTATCTTTTTTTTTCTCGAAAACGGAATTCATATTTTGTTGTATGGGTTATTTGTGCGTAGTTTTATTGAGCATATTACCTACGTTTTTAAAACTTTCTTACGGCTATTCTTAGTAGAATGAGTTGCGGTTCTAGTTTTATAATAGTTATCATTATTTAAGCATTATTAAATTATTGAGGAAAAAAGTGCCTAGAGTATTTTTCTGTTTATGAACAGACAAGTAAGTCATTATTTGGGAAGAACGTTATATTTCTCGAAAACAAACCTAAATAGTGGTAGTAATTCAATTTTATAACAATTTCAAAACATTTAAGGACCGTAATTTAAAGATGTAAAAATGTCTCTTTATGAAGCATTTAAATGTTTTGTTTTCTTCTTCCATTTAAAAAATCATTTTTCAAAACAATTGGCTATTAGATAAAATAAAACTACCGTTTCTAAAGAGAAACATTAGGAAAAAAAAACAAATTATTGGATTTTATTCGTCACAACAGCTGTTAGCTCCTTGAAGCTCGTACAATTTGATTATTTTTATTGCTGAGGGGATTATGCTCCTCATTCGTGCCTTTTTATTAAAGTCCTATTCTACTTCTAATTAATTATTTTCTAAAACACCATGGATTTTTGCTTTTTCCAATAATTAATCGGTAAACACAATTTTTGTTTTGGTCGAACTATATTAACACCTAATATAACCGTTATATTTTGTTCACTAAGCTTGTCCTTATAATCTTCGAAAGTGTTCTGTTCCGCAAACAAATATTTCGTTTCTTGTTTCATCAGAACCCATTTTTTAATTTTGTCTAACAGCTTTCCCAGCATCGTACAAGATTTTCACTTTTTCGGCAGTAATTAAACATGTTTCTCCCGTATTCATGTTTAACACTTCCCTATTTATGGTCTCTTCCAATAAAACACTTTCAACTTGCAAACTCTCTAAATGATGATATATGATGGCAGGTGTCCAACAATATAATGTTGTATCTAAAGTCATAGAAGTGCAAATACTGTAATTAACTAGGTATAGGGCTAGGACAAATCCTAGTTTACTTTACCATGTTAGTACTATCCTTTTAATAGTTAAAGGAAGTTAATTATATCAAGATTCATTTCACAGATATCGCAGTAAATACTTCACACCACACGAATTAATAATTTATTCGGAACGAAGCGTTTCAATAGCACATAGACTCTCATTGTCAACTAATTTACAGCCTTGGCAACGAGAGTCCATGTACTCTTGAAACACTGCGTTCTGAATAGGTTTTAATTTGTGTGGTACAACCATACAGCAATCGTTGAAGATTCATTTCGTTAAACTAGCATAAGAAATGTACATTTTTTGTAATTGTTCCTCAAAAATCACGAATTTCGTTAAATCGGTGTTCGTTATATAAAATTTCTACGGTAGTTTCTTCCTCAACTGTTGTCTTTCTTCAACTGTATTTTTCTTTCCATAGGTCCAAAAAATAAGTTTAAATGATATATTTAAATCTTAATAATACTTATTTCCTAGAATTAAGAAACTCCTGGATTTCATCGAAGAAATTAAACCCAAGTTTTCTACTAAAGTAAATATTTTCTTGCTTATATACAAGTATGCTCCATGCTTAACCGAAAAACGATACTCGTTTCATGTACTTCTTTGTCATGTTTATGTATTACAAATACACAAATCAAATAGTGTCAGTACAGAAATAGTTCTTAAGGTTTCCGTAGCACATCAAACAAGTACCATATTTTGACTGTGATATATCTTATAACTATTTTTGCTACATGAATTTACTTTCAAAACGTTCATAGTAATGGCAATGCTGTCTCTAGAAATAGCTGAATTCTATGTTTCAAGTTTTATTTTTCGTATTTTCAACTTTTGTATGCAGTGTCGTTAATACCAAGATTACTTCATGGATTCGCTTTTAAATGTTCTTTGTAGTAATTCTTATAACTCATACAATTACATGTTCAGTATATTCAATAATAACTATACCGATTATATGGCTCCCATTATTCGAAGTTCACTTTAATTCCGTTTTGTTCCGTAAACTTTCCTTTCTTTTATAAGAACATTCTCGTCACTTAAAAAATGTTAAAACGTAATGGATTTCACCACACTATATAGAGGTGTTGCCGGTATTCTCCTTTAATAAAAAGATCTCAGACACATATTAGATGACAATATTAACAGTTGCAGAATATAAAATAAAAATTCAGGTAGTAAACAACCTTAACAACAAGCTTATACTGAACATTTGAGGGAAACCCACATATAAGTTCTAATTTGTATAGATACGACTCTAATATGACAAGCCGGGGCACAATACGATTTCCTGTCTCGTAAAAATAGGGTGAATTACCTGATCTGAAGTGTGGGAGACTTTTTTAAATTTGACAGGTGGTATTAAACAGGTACCAGATAAAATTTTTGATCTTTCACGTTGATTACAACTCGTACACTCGATTATTGTACCATATGTAAATTTTAATTGGGAATATACACACATATGTGTATGTATATTATTTCATAAAATCAAAATTTGTTTCCACTGCAATACTTAAACAAATAATAGGAAATAACAGAATCGCTATCTTCTAACGACCACATCAGTTTCCTAATTAGAATTTAGTACAATGGCGCTGTAAGTAGTTCTTTTTAAAGGTGCTATAAATACATAAACAATGGACCCGTTTACGTGGAGTAGCATTTATAACTACTAAAGACCAATGCGACCTAAAGTGAACTAACTCGTTTAGCATACCTATTAATGACAAAGGTAAACAGAAACTACTCATTGCTTTTAACTACTGTACCAAAAAAATAGATTACATCACAAGATACACCATTTAAATATAGAAAAAGAGATGGTAGGTGTTAATTGCTATAGATAATATTTATATTTCGATATTCGATAACCAACCTAACGGCTGCGTAACGTTAGATTTTAAAAGCAAAGATTTCACATAACAAATAATACTATTTTTGCAATACTGCGCCAAGAAAGTTTGTATCAGTTAATAAGCTTATATAGATCGCAGAAGCTAGCCTTCGTAAAAGTAAATAGGTACACAAACAAAATTATAAACCTTTGATGTCGTCAGTTGAATGTTAAATGCCTTTTAGATGTTTACTTCTACTACATTATTCAGACTTTTAACAAAATATTCAATGAATTCTTTCGCGTAATAATATTATTTTTACAAAGCAAATTTCGCTAATATAAAACATACCTTCACATATCTGAATAGACTTGCCTAATACTGAATAAATCTCATTAGATACGCAAGATGGAGAACTTAACGGGTGATTACCTTAAAAACCGTAATTTAGTATACAGTTAGCCTCTTTTATATCTATGTATTGAAATTGAATTGACCTCACGATTTAATAGGTTGTGAGAAGTCATTCTAATGAAATATGTCATTTGAATTTACCATAGTAAATTAATTCGATATTTTATTAACAATTTTATTAGTACTTGTAAGAAACTGATGACTAGTACTGTTTTTAGTAATAGAATTTGTTATCACACGCCTGATACTTAATTGGAAATGCCTTATGTGTATATAATAATAATATACACTGTGTTAAATAATGATTGAAAGGTGTTTGAATCATCCGCGGTTTTTTTTTTTTTTGGTTTCGGAGTTCTATAAGACATAACGATGATAATCAGTCGCGTCTTTAGTAGCGTCTATTCTATTGTTATTTTGATTTTCTATATTTTAGTTTCCATATACTTGTTTTGTTATTTCACTTATTTATTACTAGTAGGATTTCTTTATTGGCACTTTTTTACAGCTGCATATTTGTGATCGGGAACCAACGATCTAGTCATACTACATCCGTACAAATATACTCAACGTTCGTTTTTAGGTTAGTGATGGTTTTCATGGACCAGCACACAACAAATTTATTGTTCGTTCAGGAGTACGCAATCATCCAGCAATGTGGGATTATACCCGTCAAAATTGCCACCAGCAATTTCGAGCAGAATTCCCCAACATAGAATCTAGGTATGATTGCTTTGTACAGCATATCCATCGCATAATATGACAGATTTCGCAGAATAGGGAATGTTGTGAAAGGGAAAGTTTAGAGATCCTCCTACTGTGTTCTTACTGAAGAAGTGGTTTTGTATATTAATTAAGAATGCCTGTGAGTCCAAAGTATCTTTATCTTATCAGCCCAAACAAACTCATGGGTTGGTACCAGTCGAACAGCTTGCAAGAAAATTCTTCATTTATATCCTTATAAAAAAACCGTGATCCATGAATTTTTACCTTTGGATTTTCCCCGATGTATCCAGTATTGTAAGTGGTTCAACGAAGCCTTAAACAATGACGATATATATCTTGCACATTACTTTCATCAGCAACGTAACTTGGTTTCGTTTTAGTGGATATATAAATTCATAAAATTCTTTCAATTCGCTGTTGCCTAAGCTGGACTTATTTTCATCGGTTTTTTTTCAATTAAACATATATACTTTAATTTACCAGCGTTCATATTTAAATGCACTCACAAAGTCATTTATATAATAATGTCAGGTCTTAATTAATTACATTTAGATACATCAGCAAGTATAGGAATATTAAGCTATTTCATACTATTTACTAAATTATTCACATATAAATTAAATGATAGTGGTCCTAAAACTAGTCCTAAGGAACACCAGTTTGTTTTCTTATTGAAGGTCCCTCTAACCTTTATTATTTTCATTAAAGCAACATCTTATCAAAATTATATAGTTTGAAGAGAAAAGAAAAAAATGCACTATATAGGTATGAAGAGGATAGGCGCAGACGAAGTTCTGCAATAGTTACTCACAGCAAATAAGGAACAGAAAGTTCCTAGTATTTTATATTAATCAAATTATATCAAAATTAAAGAAATACACTTTTCAACAGTAAAACGATAAAAACGCTATAATCGATCATTTTGAATCTTCTCTAAACATTCGATGGAATAGTAGAAATAGAATGTACGCCTTTCAAATACATCTTTTTGTTGAACACACCCAAATAACTAACATATAGGTCTGTATCTACATACGTCCACACAGCACATACCGTCCATCCTAATTTACAATTAATAATAAATTACATAACTACGAAGTAATAAATGTAATCGCGACCTTGTAATGAATGCTCACACATGCAGGAGACCAGATATTAAACGCTTCATTACCTTAACAAAAATGTTTCGCGCTGACTTTCTAAGGCTCTTCGGTCCTTCGCGGATTGGTATTACGTGTTTGTATACAAGCTCCTCAAGACATGTCTGTAAGTACCATACTACGTAGATACGCCCGAATATGGTTTAATTGCCAGCACGTTAGAGAGGATGACACTATTATAGGTAACGCGCGTTGGGAAAATGTAGGTCAGCGATGGGTGATGTTGATGTTAACGTTAATTCTTATTTGCATCGTCATTGCTATATTATTTTGTAAGTCATAGCTTGCGACATTTTACTTAGCATTTATTTACGTAATCAAAAGGGATGCAATGTTTTTTTTTGTAAGGAAAATCGTTTTACATAATTTTACAGACATAATTTGAGCAAAGTCAACGGCTATAATACGTATGCGCGTCTCCCCTTACTTTTTCTCGCTGCAGTACAATCAGCCATTCGCCGTAAGCAGTACTTCGTTGTTACCTTATCACATCGTGGTTATAGATGTAGTGAGGGAACGTAGGATTGTAACGAGTGTTTTTATAGTGGTATAGAACTTTGAAATGAAATAAAACAAAGATGCATTTTTAAACCGACATGAAATTTACTTTATTCGAAAGATAATCTTCTGGCATTATAATTTAAATATGACTTCTGGCATATGACCGCCACGGCCGGCTCGGACATAGTCTAATCTGGAGGTCTAATTTTCGATGACTTTTCCAACACTTGTAACCGTACATCGGCAATAATGCGGCGAATGTTGTCCTCCAATGTGGTCAATCGTTTCGGGTTTATCGGCGTAGACTTCACATATCCCCACAGAAAATAGTCTAGCGGCGTTAAATCGCACGATCTTGGAGGACAATTCACGGGCCCGAAACGTGAAACTATGCGGTTACCAAACGTTTCCTTCCAATAAATCAATTGTGGCACGAGCTGTGTGACATTTTGCGCCGTCTTGTTGAAACCACAGCTCCTGCACATCATGGTTATTCCATTGATGAACGAAAAAATCAGTAATCATGGCTCTATAGCGGTCACCATTGACTAACGTTCTGACGATCGTTTTTGAAGAAGTACGGACCAATGATTTCACCAGCCCATAGAGCACACCAAACTGTCAGTTTTTCTGGATGTAACGGTGTCTCAACATATGCTTGAGGATTATCATCACTCCAAATACGGCAGTTTTGTTTACTGACGTATCCATTCAAACAAAAGTGAGCTTCATCGCTAAACAAAATTCGCTTATGAAAATCGGGATCAACGGTAATCTTAATCGTAAAATGGACGTAGTTCGAACAGAGCCATGATTTTCAAAATAAATTTGCACAACTTGGAAGAGTTGTTCAGGCGTCATTCTATTCCAAACTAAACATAAATCACTTGACATCTGACAAAATGGCCGCCAGTTAAATAAGTGTTGCCAACTTAAAGTTTTATACCTCTATAAAAAACATCCTTTAGATACCACCCCATCGTTGACTTTGCTCCAATTATATCTGTATATTTTTTCTACCTCTGCAGTAAATGCGAACACGCAATTAGATGTTATCATTTAGGAAAACAGCTTCGAGATTTCAATAGCATATGTCACCGATAACCACTTGGGTATCATTAGATTAGTTCAATGCTTTTGACACACTTAATCATTTTCTCTTGCTCCCTATTTTAAAATATATCTGCTTTACTTAACAGTGTTTAAGTATCTTCTTCTCCTACTTACGCACTAAATCGCAGCTAGTATCCTACGATGGTTATTTGTCATCTTTTCTTCCAATTATATCGATGTACCACAGGGTAGCCTGTTAAGCCCGTTATTGTGTATAACTTATACATCAAATATTGCCGAGTGCTTACGACATTGTAAGTAGCGTTTTTACGTTAATGATATGCAGATTTACTTTTCCTGCTGATCGGAAAAATTGACTTCCACTATATCTTCTATAAACAAGAGTATTCAAATATTGGTGGAATAGATAACTTGAGTTTTTGGTTGTTCTAAAATATGATCGCCTATAGTAAACAATATTAAAATTAAAATCAATGGTAATACTGTTGCTATAACTGACTGTGCGCGTAGTTTGGGACTGTACACTAGATAGCGTTTCAAAAGTTTGTTTCACGTTTAATTACAACTAGATATAGTAACCTGTATGAAAGCAAAGATTGCGTTGAATTAAAAAGAGGCTTTGTATGAGGAAAAATGAGTTTGGAACATTTTCTCGTGTTTTTAAAACTAATTTGCGTGTCCGAACTAATATGGACGTAGTGTACAAGACGTGCAGTTGGTATATGTGTTTTTATCAAGAATGTCGGGCAAAGCTCAGCGATATATACTAATTGAAGAATATATTTAGAATTTGATCTTTTAACTATATGAAATATTCTTCACTAAAGAAGAAGAAATCAATAATAATTGGAAATTACTTATACAATCTAATCTAACTAATAGTCTCATTAAATAGTACAAAGTCAGAAAATTCTCCGTGCTCGCTTCTTTTATCAAACTTATTACTTCTTTTACCATGACTGTCTCTATTAAATTCAAAGAATGCACGGCTACGTACTGATTATTCGTAAATTCCGGAATCTAATTGTCAAAACAAACTGTACAAGAGAAGTGAATAAATAAACGGAGAGGAGGAAAGCCAACGAATAACTGCTCATTTCACGTTGACTAGCAACTCATCATATACATACATATGCCGTGAGAAAATTAGGAGCAAAGTTCGTGACTCTTCTTCGCTGCAACGTACACAGATTCCGCACGAGGAATACGTTTAGAGCCTTCGATGTATCATCAACGGAGTGCGGTAAATGTGATGTAATAAATTCGCCGCTCTACTCGTCGATCGCATCTTCCTCCGTTTCTCTTTCTCTTTTTTCTGTGATCTCTCCGGAATTAATTGCCTATCTTTAATTGACATGCCGGGTAACCTCTTTTCGTACTCCAGTACTTCTTATATCTTCTCTTTCCGAGCTATTAGATGAGAATTACGAGGCGTATATGCGTTCTAAGTTGGTTATTAATTGGATTTTTGCAAGAGGTATCAATTAACCAGAGAAAACGATTATTAAAGACGGCGTTTCGTAAATCGTAATTACTTCGGCTTTAATTTGAATTGGTATCGAAATAGAGACGCCGAGATATAATCACAAGAGTGATTATGTGCTTAAGATTAGAAGCAATATTTTACTTCTCCGTTAGTCCTTTTAAAATCCATAAATCTGTGGTGTATATTAAAGGCTTCAAGTTTAGTATTTTCTTAAGTAAACAACATTTACATCTATTTCTCCAAAAAATACAGCTACCGGCCAAATTTTTTAAACGTGTGATTTTATAGTTTCTTGTAATGGATGGACTAAAACGAGAAATTTAAAGAAAAGCTTTTATTGCTGGTTATTTAAAAAATATTCTCAACTTTACCTTAATGGTTAAATACGTTCTACACCTTAACACTTTCTAACGTTTCTTTCTTACGGTATTCTCGGTTTTATGATGTTTGTTAATGACAACAATATTTTTGTAGTAACTTTCATTAGCGTTTCTGCTTCGCTTTTCACGTATTTAAAAATAAAAATAACCAAGATAATTGAGCATACGAAAACCTATAAAGTTACGCTTATTTGTTAGATATTTCCAAGGTAACCTTTAATTTTTTAACACACTCACATTACACAGTAAAAGCGCATATTTTCTGGAAAAAGTAATTTAAGCATCGTTTATAATGACTAGGTGCTAAACATCATAGTTCTATTTTAATGAGCAATTTAGTAATTTTTATTAAAGAAATGTGTGCCTACACAGATTTCTCATTTTCGATGGAGGTTCATCAGAAACCATAGCGTATATTGCCTACCATAGATGAATACACATTCAGCAGTTAATATACGAGGGCTGTTTTTTGCCACTTCCGATAGCTCATAAAAACAAGACAAGTGTAAATAACAAAATGAATTTATTACCAAAAGTTATGTATAAACATGGTTACTTTTCTATATAATCACCGTAAAGATCGATGCATTTGTCATATCTATGGACGAGCCTTCCAATCCCCTCTGTATAGAATGTTGCCGCCCCAGTGACTCGAGATGGTCTGTGACGTTGTTTTGAAGTTCTTCTGTATTTCGAAAGCTCTGCCCTTCTAGCTACTTATTTAGTTCAAGAAAGAGATGGAAGTCGCTTGGTGTTAAGTCGGGGTGTTCAAAAACTTCCCATCGAAATTGTTCAAGAAGTCGTTGGATTGTCATGAATGAGAAGAAGTCCAGAACTCAATTGTTTTGAATGGCTCTCAGGTTCAATCTTTTAGCTGGACTATTCCTTTTTGCCTGCAGAAATCGAATTACACTACGTAACTCGTACTTGGCGGGAGAATCAATTATAGCAGCCATGTTTACGTGCCTGCAACTCAGCTGAAAATGGCGTGACGACGTTGCAAGTGGCAGATATTACAGTGGGGAAGATGCATAGTCACCTTCTGGGTATCCCCGTCTCCTACAGCTCACGTGATGATTTACAGGAACGAACGAAGGTATATTGGTGTAATTTTAGATGCATTTGTTATATCCAACATATATTCTTTTCGTTAAAAATTGAATTTTGTCTTATGGTAACGATACTATGCTATACTATATCACAGCAAGGAGAGTTGGAAGTGTTAAAATAGTTCAGGAATATGCAGAGTGTCAACTTCATAATATAATTCTATTATTATAACGCAAAACAGAAGAAAACTGACTACGTTAGTGAATCTTGAATAGAAGGCAGTGGAAACTTTTTATAGCTATTACAACGACCTAGTTATAGTGAATTATAAAAACCCTCTATCTTCGCACCCAATCACAGAGGCATGAACTAAGAGATAGAATGGGATTTTCTGGGATACCCTTATTAGATTTCAATATCTGCTATCGTTCCTGCGGTACTATAAAAACATTTACAATAAAACACTTTGCGTACTACCACAATTTCAAAAACAACATAGACACTGAACGTGATTTCTATAAAAGCGTCTCTTAGGAAGTATTATATGGATGAAATGCAAAATAAAGATTGATGATGTGAAAATCTAAGGTAACCAAATTATAGAAAATTTCTATATTCAACTTTTGACATGTGAAAGTACTAGGAGCAAGTTCGTAACTTTTTGTCCACCCTGTATTCTCTAATCGTTATATACGTTATGCGAGAGAAGCTTTTAACTTTTTTTTGAGATTTTTGGGAACAAAATAGGGATTTAAATAATGCTCATAAATATAAGGATCAAGTCGAAAGGTTAAACACATTGACCTCGTCCCTTAGTAGTGAAAAAATTACAGGAGGCAGGAAGAAACACCATAAGGTTAATGTACACATGTCGTTTGACTGATGTTGGTGTAGAGCAGGTAACGTGATTCAATTTAAGTTCATTTCAGATTTCTTCGTTGACCGACTGACGCGTTTCGAAGTAATATCGTATTATATTTCATATTATTTTAAGTGTTCCCCTTCATCCGTTTAACATTTTTGTATGTTATTCTAAAGTTTATTCTCGATTGGGAAAGTTAGCACCATAACCAAACTCACAACGTTTATTGCACATTTACATATTTTTCTGTACAGATATAATCTCGTGTAATATCTTCTTTTTCTCTGAAGGAGAATTGGCAAAGCTTCCCAGCCAATACTTTCTGCACAAAATACGATATCGCCTTTAATCCTTCCTAATCTGGATAAGAAACTTGGCGACTTTCAAATTTTACTTGTATATGTAATTAAAATTCGCAGAAATCCATTTACAATAGAAATTTACAATGTGAATAAGGCGAAAAACCTTGGTGAGTATTACGAAATTTCTAGTTAAACGTTTTTAATTATATGATGACTGTGATAAGTAGCATTATACACAGAGAAAACAGGTAGACAACTACCTGCATTGTAAAATATAATCAATTTCAATGTTCAACGTTAAGCTACTTTTCTAAGTAGATACGACATTAGCATTCATAATGAGGTAATTGTTATTATCTACACCCCACAAATTCTACGTAGAGTTAGTTCTGGTTATACCTATAATACTTCTTACCCAAAAGAAACCTATTCTAATTGAAATTTTAGTTTATTTGTTAAAAAATAAACTAAAGTTTCACACATTTTGTGCGGGGACACGCCATTATTCTTACTTGATAAGAGCGATATAGTAAACATTTTTGCAGATTATGAAAATACTAATGTTACATCCTGAATAGTGTTAAAAGAATTTTTTTAAATAACTCTATTTGCAAAGATTATTAAAAAAGAGTTTTGAATGAGCTTTAAATACAGTATTTTGCGGTGATGTATAAACTGTCGGTGACTAAACTATCAGCTATGCTTATTTTTAAGCTACGCTGTTATATACGCTCGATTACAAATTATCCATTATCTGTGCATATTAAGATTGTTAAGATGAAAAAATACAGAAAGTCCTTCCTAAAAACAAAAACGAAAAGATTCTTTTCTGCTGTGACTCAAAATATGTAGTGAGAATAAATTTTTAGTTTAAAAAATGTTTGTTTGGCTTTTTGTGTTCTCTTAAGATGAATTTTAACTGTAAATGTATTTCTAGCCATAAACACATCCAAAATATTATTATTCACGCTATCACTGCATTAGAAAGAGTGTTTTAATTGGATTGTTCTATGCAGTGACATCTTGCATGGGTAATGATCTTCTCCTTTAGTTAGTAATGTAAGCATGCATTTTCTGCCTCATTAAAATGACTTAATACTGTGTTGGCGGACCTTTTGCCTCTACCTACTAAGTCGGCTGTGAATTTAGGGTCATATTCACCGAGAATTGATTAGCTCATCTCTGATCCGTTATCTTTCTACCAGTTTTGCGGATTGATCTTTTTCATTGGTTAGTGGTACTTTAGACCACCATGAATGCAATTGCTGCAGTGGAAATCGTGTTTTCTCAGCCGTTGATGAGTCTGCTTAGACTAATTCAACTATTTTGACGTTCTCTTGGTGGCGGTTCTTGTCTCTTAGTAACTTGACCAGAAAGCCTTACGCTACTATCAAGCCTATGTAAAGCACAGATTCAATTCCACATTACACCTGATCTCCATGGATGCCAGTGTCATTAGCACTAATTGATTATCTTATCGAAGAATAACTATCGATGTCTTTCAGATAATATGCGTTCCAAATTGGCATTTGTTAAGCATACACTCATAGAAAACTTCCAATCAGCAGCTGCATCTGGAATGATTGTTTCATATTGTTCATGGAAATATATTCAGTGTATTTAATGGTTTCTTCAATTTCGCGAGAGAGCTCATTTTCCTCAAAAACCTGACCATTATGTTTCTCAAAGTCTACATGATGGGAACAGTTTTTAGATTGTCATTGATCTAACTTAATTGCACGATTGTGCTATAGTTTTATGAACTCCAGTAAAGAAAATGTTTCTGTCACTTGGAAGAAGAAATGCTTACAGTAATACACCTGGAGACATTTAATGATGCATTGTTAGCAATCTAATCGTACGTGAAAGAAATTTGAGTGGAACAGAAAGAATATTTTTGCTTTTTTTTGCCAATAATTCAACTTTTTCCATTTATCAGCGACAAGTTTGCGGTCCTAGTTACAGTTATATCTGCAAGGACGAAAATAATGAAGTGTGATTTTCATTTGCATCACTTAATTTGGAAGTCAACAGGTCTCACCTGATCGATTTTAAAGATCTTCTCTTCCATCTTTATTAAAAAATGCGGCTGGTCGGTGATGAGAAAATGTGTTCGCTATAAACGATTCTATATCCATTCTAACTAGATTCTACTGCACTTACTAATATGCATAAAATATGAATGATAGAATAAAAAGAAAATACAATAAATGAAAACATATTTTACGGAATTGAGTTTCAAATTCCAAAGTGTTGAAATTATGAATTAAGAAGAATCGTTGGCTATTGAGAAATTAACTATTCCAATGTAATATAATCACAAAAACAAAGCATTTGGCAAAACCAACCTATCGCTTTTCGGCACGAGTGCAACATATGCCGTTAACATGACACCGCGCCATCTTTTAAACGCGCAAAGCATTTGGCGGGCTTCTTCACTTCCCTTCCGTTAAGTAAAATATGCATTTTCACTCGCAACATATGTCTACGCTTGCATATATTTGAAGAAGAAGCGCAAATAATTAAAGAAAGTCTTGCCTATAGACGAATGACGCTCGCGGCTATCCATAAAAAAATAGAAATTGTTTGAATTAAGATTTCTATTCTAATCCAAAAGCAGCATGTCTTCGCTTTCATAACAGCATAAACGCGTCGTTCTGAAAGTCTTTACGATTCGGGAAGAAGCCGTAAAAAGCGTTTTAATTACTACGACAGCATTGACAATTAGTATACGTGAAGACATCAACTTCATTGCCTTTTTCGTATACGAGTGCTGTTAAATCGTATGCGTGAGTACATTGTCGATGTTAAAGAAGGCGTTCCTTGTTTGTTTAGTGATTATTTGAAGCTTTACTATTATGGTAAGACGTTGAAAGAACAAAGAGTTTATTTTGAAATCTTTGAAGTCAAGTGAAATTATTTAGCTACTGATGGACATATTCTAATTAGTTCCAATTAGGTTCATGTTTTATTTTTTTGAATAATAAAGATGCCTATAAAGAACAAGATTTACATAATTTGTTTTTGTAAATATGAAATGGGTTAAATTACTATATTTAGTGCACCTTGTAAGATAAAGCGTTCGAATAGATTTTACCTCTAGTAGTTCAATCCAATAAAAACTTTTGTGGTAACTTCACTATTTTCACTTGCATTAGTTGTCACTTTGACAGAGTAGTCTTTCAGATGCATAATTGATAGGAACTTAACTTAAAATCAATTTAAAATGATTTTTACAATACAAACCATTCATGGTTGAATCTTATTTTCGAAACGAACGTAAGATTGACAGACAACAGCAGTGTTCTCTTGAAGATTGTTTAGAGGAATTTAGAAATTAGTTTCCAAACTTAATCTTTGATTACGATAGTTTTCGGCACACTCTTGCAACATTGGATTAGGATTTTCAGGGAAAGAGGGAGTGTTAAACAGGAAGGAGGCAGTGGTCGGCCGAAAAAGCGCACGGAGGAGCTAGATGAGGATGTAGGAGAAATTGTAAATGATACGCTAGGAATTTCCATACGAGTATTATCACAATGAGTGGATGTATCGATTGGGACCTGCCATACAATTTTGAAAAAAAAACTCTTACATTTATTTCCATATCGTATGACCTGTTATCAAGGAAATCGACAATCCTAGAAGAACATTTAGTCAGTGTCTTTTAAATAATTTTGATAGTGATTTTCTTGACAAAATCTTTTTTTCTGACGTATCATGGTTTTATCTGAATAGATATGTTAACTCACAAAATATGAGGATGTGGACTAATGAGAAACTACATTATTTTTATGGTGTATGGTGTGCGTTTAGTCGAAGGAGAATTATGGGCCCTGGTTTTTTTAACGACACATTAATAGGAGAAAAGTATCGAGAATAAATTGTTATGCCATTTATCGAACAGTTGAAAAAGAAGTAACACGGGGTTACGTTTAACAAGACGAAGCTAGAGCAGGTGAAACAATGAATATATGTACATGCTATAGCAATTTTTTCAAAATCGGTTGATGAGCTTAAACACCGAGCACGAATTTCCACAACGATCGTATTATATTAGCCCCTGTGATTGTTCTATGATCTTTCTTAAAGAACTCAATTTATCGGGTACAGATACCGGATTTTGCAGGTCCTCGAATCAAAATTGCTGAAAGAATTAACGAAGTTGAGCACATGATCCTACAAAACATTTTTCCTCTATTAGAAGATGTGAGAAGTGTCTCGAACAAGGTGAAGGCCACTTTCAACATGTTTTAATAAAATCTTACTTGTTTGTTGTAAATAAACATATTTCATTCAACTAAAATCTTTGCAGCAAACAAAATTCACAGTAAGAGCTACAGTAACAAGTTAAGGCTTAATTATAATTTCAAAGGTTACCTTGAGGTAAAATTTATTTGAACGCATGTTGTTTTCTCATCAATTAAGAAATACGAATAATGTCACCTTGAAAATATTGGATCTTAGAGTTGTGTATTGCCTTCATAATAAATTAGACATTTACTAACAATACCATGCGACGACCTTTTTAAAAATATTTCTATCCTTTCACCAACTTTTGCAATCTTTTGCACTGCCTCAGAATCCCAATTTCAACGTCTTTTTCTCCCTTTCTTACCATAATGTATTATCAGTTCATTTTACAGATTTGTCTATCTTAGCGAAAAATGGCGTCTAGACGGAATTAGTTCTGGCGCAGATATGTATGTATATTTACAGTATGTACTAAGGAGGAAATATACCTTTTAGCGCCTTTTTACGTTAATTTCATTACAATAATAACTGCTAACATTCGGTAAATATTTTATTTTCCGGTAAGCTATTTTTATCACATGAATTATCCTTTACTACTGTTACTCATATGGAAATCTAAATTGTATTGTGAGAAAATATAAAATAAAAATAAGATGTTTGATTTTGAAAATTTATGTGGGGTTAGAAAGATCCGTTGATTGTCCTAATGTTCCAAGCAAGTTTCTATCAACCTAAATCAATTAGTTCATAATACGTAAATATTATTGTATTAGATACATATATAAGCAAATAAATTTATACCAAAACCAGCTTTATGGGTATTTAAATTGTGCCCTTGACATATAAATTCATACATGTAGTATGCGGCCTCTAATATTCCATAGTATTTTTACAAAGATTCACTGACTATATATAAAACACCATTCGTATTTGACTTGCAATCAAATAATGTAATTTAAACAAGAAATGCATGTGCATCATCGGAACAACGTCACCAATCGATTTTGGAAACCAATAAACTACAGTGTCAATGTACTCCTTCCTTCTATTCTATTATGTTTCGCAGAGGTACTAACCGGTAATTTAATATAACTATTAGTCACATTCCTTGTTAGGCAAGTACGTATACGACTATGCAAAGAGATATCTTTTTGTTCCTTAATATAAGCAAAGTCGTATACGTTCATACACTCTCGCTCGTGGAAGATTGGACACTTGATAGATTAGCCGCAGTTCGAAAGTTCTCGAAGAAAAAGGAAGAATTTTTCGTGAGATTTAAGCATGAAAAAGTGGTTGTAGGAAGAGTTAAGAACGAGCGCGGTTTTATTCAGTTTTGGGGTTGTTTTGCAGATGAAGATGCCAGAGATTTTTATTGAAAATAAATGGAATTTTAAGACAAGAACCATATTGAATCATGTTATAACAATGGGCAATTCAGTCAGGAATAACGTTATTAAAGGCAAATTTTATGTTTATGCATTATAGTGATCCGAAGCATACGGCAGTGTTATATAGGCGATATTTAGAGATGCGAGAAATAAATAATGAGCTAACAATAATAGTAAATCTTCGATCTAAAGTCCATGAAGGAAGAACTCGAGAGGTGAACAGAAAAGGAAACTGTCATATCCAAATTACATCTAACGAACATTTTGCACAATTGAAAATTTTGGGTATTAACTGAAATATTGCGTGAGTCTCGTTATTGTGTTAAATTTTCACTAAAAGTTTCTTCTTTCACTAAAAGTTTAGGTGAAATATTTATATAATATATATTGTGTCATATTATTCAAACCAATCAATTTATTCATCCAATACAAAGAAGGCTACTGCTTTCGAATTTAACTATTCAGAGAATATCAAAGCAGTGTTTCATTGATTAACATATAACATTTTAAATGTGGGTAAATGTGGGTAGCTACATTTTATATTATTCTTTATGTATTATCCTTAAACAAATTTGTGATATATTAACGGATTTATATGTTGTCCCAAGGTGTATTTTTTAAACCTTACTTATTTTTTATCGTAGATGTTACAATATATCCATAGTATATAAAACATACTCTCACCTTTTATATGGACAATATAGAAGTGTTGTTCCAATAAATATTTGCTGTTTCATATTAATTCTTTCATTTAAGAAAATTTCAGCATACTAAACATTTGTATCGAAATTATTACACATGTAGTGTGTAATAATTAACATATCAAATTGATAAAAATTACTCAAAATATGTGGTACAATAATAGCAAAAATGTTAAATGCTTACAAAACTATTTTCTACTAATTGTCATAAACTTTTATACGTATTGAAATCGATAAACATTTTTAGCGTATTGACACAAAACTGCGTACAAAGAGAATGATAAAAAATTAGTCACGAAACAATTATGAAATTAATTGTCAGAATGGTATTAGCTCTCAAGGGATGTTAACAAAGGTTCATTTTTATCTTATTGTAATATTTTCACATTTTTGTTTAATTAAACGAATAAATATTATGTTAGATTGTATGTTTTTGCCTTTAAGTTTAATTTCTTTTTGAAAATAATCCAAGTGACCAAACTTCCGTGAGCAACAGTGTATTTGATCAGTATCGAAAACTCATTACCTTTATGCAGGCGCAGGCAATTTTTAGTTTGTTTAATGCCCTTTACGAAGATGATTATTTCGAATGCTCATCGAGACAACATGTTTGGTTGGTATAGTGAAACGAGTTTCTTCTTAAATTTACTTTACGTTTAGTCGTAGCTTCTCATGCCTACAAGTTGTTAACTGTGCAACCAAATTACATTATAACGGCATGGGTTATATTTTAGTGTATATAGCTGCATACACGAACGAAAACAATAATAAGTGTTATTTCGTCAATTACTTTAGTGTTATATAACGTTTTTCCTTCTTAACGTATTAGAGAGAAAATTCTTATATGTAAAATACTAAATAAGAAAATAAAATAGGGACCGTAAACGGTAATTATTCTTTTTAATTATACGTCTCTAAAACTATCTTATAAAGAATATATTATCTTAAATACATTCACCTTTGAACCAAAATTTTAATTTGAAAGGCCTCATTGTCTGGGTAAATTAAAAATATCTTAGTAATGTAGATACAAGTTCTCAATGGCAATGGCTTTACGAAAAAAACAGGCAAAATTCAATTATATAAAATTGGTAAGAGCTTCTGAGAGGAAAATTAATGCTACGAAGCTCATTCTGAAGTATGGTAATGATCGTTTCTATCGAATTTAATAGCAAACACTTACTTAATTTACTAGTAAGCCGCCAACTATGTTCTTATCATTACTAGACTGCTTGATTTTGTCAGCAGCGCAGCGACGGTCATGTGTAAGAACACATACAGACATAAAGTTAGTGAATCTAGATCTTTGCTTCATCGACCGATTTTCGCACTGGTTCTTGAACTACCATTAGTGGCGCACTCCGCACTTTGATATGCTTTCGCGTTGCAAAGTGCTAATTACGTCGAATCTACGTAGCGATTAAAAAGACCATTTGTTGATCAAGTAAATAGGTTCATAGGGGGAATTTACGGAGTTAAAATACAACGGTGTAAAAGTAATATGATTTTAGTTTCTGTTAATTGAACATAATGTCAACATATCTGTGATAGATGCAGTTCTACCATGAAGTTACCAAGTCAGAAAATATTGCAGGCATATGTACTATCTGCACAGAAAGAAATTAAATACAGTATGAAACCTAACTTACACAATAAAAAAATATGTTTATGCATGGCCGAGATGATTATATTTACAAAGGCGTTAGTTGAGGCAAAAATTGCAAAATTATTTCTTGCCATTAGTGGAGTTGCGTGATGTAAGTGAGGCATAAATGAGAGTGTTACGGCAAACTTTGACGTGTTTTAAAAAAGAAGATTCAAATATTCACCACGGCCAACTTCACTCACTAAAACAACTCTAGAGACATGCTTGACGCTTTAGATATATAACTAAACTAAGCCAATTGTGTGAATGTTAAGTCTTTCGGAAACGTTTGGTAGTAGAGACCAGTCGATGCTTGAGCGTTATGAAAAAGGGGCAATGCCTCGTTTTTCTCTTATTCAGATGATCGTAAGCAAAACTCTCTCTTAAAGTTACCAAGAGAAGAAGATGAATGATCTCACCATAACAAAAGATGTTCCACAACGCAGCATATTAGGACCCTTACTTTTCATTATATATGCTAAGAATTTAATTTATTTATATATTTTATATGCCTTTATGTTTTTGCTACCATATGTGTTAGCATTATTTTCATTTTTATCATTTCTTTGCAAAATATATAGAATTTTATTTTACAATAGGTACGTACATTACGCATTATTATATATGTATGCATTCAGCCATTCGCAATACTGGTACTACAAGTGCCTAATATTAGATCCACTAAGTCACTGGACGAATATTCGCAGTTTTTAATATTCAATATTTTCAAGTAACGGCTGTCGACTCTGGTGTGACGGTCGAGGGAATAGCGATCGTTCACTCTCATTTCGTAGCTCGTCGGTTTTCGTATAGCGGCAACCTTTACTGTAACGTCGTCGGACGAATATCCGCAGTTTTCAATATTCAATATTTTCAAGTATTGGCAGACCTCTTCGGTTCTCGTATAATGGGAACCTTTATTGTAACGTCGTCGGAACTTATATAGCAACATGCTTACCAAGTGCGATTTTTCGGCTTTCTGTTATCGATCGTCGAGGCTTCGGTGTCCGTTGTCGTTTATACATATATTCGGTCTTATGTTTGTGGCGGCAGTCATCCTTAACAAGTATAATCTCTCCGCTTCTAGTTGACGGTTGTCGAGGCTGCAGCGTCCGTTGTTATCTGTATGTTTGTTCGGTCTTCCATTGTAAGGAGACTTAGACATGTTTCCATTTAGTTGTCCGTCGATGCGAACAAGTTTCACGCACCAAATTTCTATATGTCATGTCGACTTCATCTCTGCCGTTTTCCTTGTCGGTGCCCACTTTGCACATTTGTTGGCTACTAGCTATTCCCTTCTATAGGGGCAGTCGCAAAGAGCTAGAGAATATATAGCCTATTATTTCTATTACGAAAACGCCAGGGTAGCTGTAACATTACATACTCTTATTTTGACATCAGCTACTGTTGCTTTCAATCCGACGTTCAGGCTCTAAGAGATACAGTTGGGTTCCTCTAATAAAAATACAAATAACGAAAGTGTTTGGTTCGAGTACAAACACAAGCCAATGAAAGAGGGCCAAGTTTAGTAATTTGGTAACAGCTATAATGATAATAATGTTTTCCATCTTTCTTAAGGTGTACTATTTAAATTTTGTTTTTGCTTCCAATAGAAGCTACTATTGTAAACAGTTTCTTCTATATCACAAAACGTTATGTCCGTAATATAGGAACATTATTACAGTTTATAGATCACCAGTTAATAACAACGAAGCTCTCTTAGAGTAATTTATATGTAATCTTTGCAGAAAGTTTCCAAACTGTAGGACTTGTGACCACACTATTGTACAGTCTCCGTACATTTTATGTTCTTGAAGTTCACATTCAATTACCTCAAAAACAACATTTACTTTTGAAATTCATTTCTATTTTAATGGTAAACTTCAAAAGAGATCTTGACAGAACGAGAAAAATTAAACGAAAACGATTATAGGTGTGTAAAACGTGCTGGAGGTAATTGATGAGCGTTTTATTTTTAGAATTTTCCATTGCATCCGTATACAAAATTGACCTTTAGCGAAGATGTTCAACTTCTGACATATAACTTCGCCGGTAAAGGCTCATCCTTTCTCTTTTAGATTACGCTATGACCCGGCGTGAGGTAACGCCGACTCCTCCATCGTATATTTAAACCTCACTATCGCATGAGAAAACTACGAATCGTCTGCTTTGAGTTGGATATTCGTTCACTTCGAAAAACGTTACGGTATTGCTCTTCCATCTGCTATTACGAAAGATTACCGGAGAACTCGTTAATAATTATGTGTTTAAGTTAAATAGACAACACCTATAAAATAATTGTTTCAATGCTGAATAACATAGCGTCTATTTGTACTACCACAAACTGCGTTATGTGTTTACGTATCTATCGAATGACTTTTTTATCTCGCGCAAGAGGCAATAACTCAAGAATTTTAAAAGCTTTAGGCTAGTATATCGTATACGCTTAAAGAATACACCACTAACAATTTCAGTTTTACATCTTCCTTTAATCTGACACACTAAACTATTAAGAACGCTTACAAGAACGCGATAAACCATTAGTAATAACGGGCTGCTTGGTCTGGTATTTATCGACTAACATGTGGATGACGAAATGTCTAGATAGATACGTTTTTTGCCTTTTCTTGCTCGTTTAAGTAGGTGATCAACTAGATGAGAAACATCCGTACTCTCGAGGCCCTTTTATCCCGACAACATTTAAAAACAATATCGAAAGTAGTATATGGTGATATAATATATGATGAGCATTCGAAATAATCATCGTCGTAGAGCCCATTAAACAAACTAAAAACTGCCTGCGCCTGCATAAAACTAATGAGATTTCGATACTGATCAAGTACACTGTTACCCACGAAAGTTTGGATACTATTTTCAAAAAGAAAATTAAATTAACTTAAAGGCAAAAATACAATCTAACATAATATTTATTCGTAACATAAAGCAAAAATTTGAAAATAATATTACAAAAAGCTAATACCATTCTGATAATTAATTTCATTATTGTCCCGTGACTAACTTCTTCCCATTTTCCTTGTACACAGTTTTTTGTGAAAACACTAAAAATGTTTATTAATTTCAATATAAAATATAAAAATTTATATGACAATTAGTAGAAAATGGTTTTGTAAGCATTTAATATGGAAGTTTTGCTATTATTGCGCCAAATATTTTGAGTAATTGTTACCAATTTGATATGTTAATTATAACACACTGCGCTGCGCGTGTAACAATTTCAATACAAATGTTTAGTATGCTGTAAAATTTTGTGTTAAACTTAAATGAAAAGAATTGATGAAATACAGCAAATATTTATTGGAATAACACTTCTGTATTGTCCATATAAAATGTAAGAGTATGTTTTATATACAATGGATATATTGTAACATCTACGATAAAAAATAAGCAACGTTTAAAAATACACCTTAGGACAATATATAAACCACCAATTTGTGAACCGCCATATTTAGCTTTATTTTTTTTTATTTTCAGAGGTTAAAACTACTTATAGTGCTTAACAATTAAACAGTCTATAAACGGTACAAAAAGTTATGTAAAACCTCAGGAATTCCCCTGAACATGCATAAAAATCTTTATATTTTTAAACATTTATACCAAATATTATCCATACATTTACGGTCACAATTTTGCTCGTTCGCAAGTTAAAATTGCATAAAGAACTGAATTTATGTAGTCGCCACCAAATTCTGAACCACTCATTTTTCTGTTAATTCAGCACAATTATTTTATAAGAATTATTAGCATATCTATTTGTTCACAGCTCAAAGTTATGTATCACTTAATAGTGATTCAATGAAGTACATAAATTCATACAACTCATTACCAAAACTACCAATAAGTAAAATTCTATTCATTACAAACCTATTAAAATACGTTTACGTTATGTTCAATGTTCATGTTTACGTCCATATTTACAATGCTTTCCTGATAATAATGTACTATATGATAAAAATTGTAAATATTGGTACAAAATTAGTGTAAAATCTGTAAATATAACTATACTCGTTCACAAATTAGTGGTTATTAAATAATATCAATTTTTTACAAAAGTTTGAAGTGTGAACAAAGATATGCTAATAATTTAATATTGTCAGTTGTCCAAGATTCAGTTTAATCAAAACATGTTTATGTTAATCATATAATCATGTAAATACCTGCAATAAATTTTTGGTATACAGTCTTTGAGTACTGTAGATGAGTTGATGCAGTTATTATCAGTTTATTTATTCACTATGTCCACGGATGAACCGAACTGCACAAGCAAACTTTGAGAGAAACATTCATTCATTATAAAAGTGCTTCATCATAGTCCAGTTCTTTATTAGGATGTTTAAGAAGTAACACAACTCGAAAATTGTGTCAAGAGTACTTACTATATAAGTGTATATACATGGCGTGTAATTAAATGTTGTTTTAAATATTAAAAGAAAGCTTAGTTACGAATCTGAGTCAATGTACTCCAAATATGATAATTTTGTTTTAATTTACAATTTTTATTGTGCAGGTTTAACTCGTGCAGTTTTCGATATACACTCAACAACTTTAAACTCGCAGTAAAGTGCTTCATGTCAGGATTGACAGAAACAATTAACAAGGTACCGCGGTTATGTATGGGAACAGGATTAAAGCAAAACATATTTTTTACTTCGACACAATCCTAATGCTCATACCACGATCTCGCAACGACATATACAGTCATCGACGCACAAAAATACGCCCGTTCGTAATCTCGTTTTAATATACAGTAGCCGTTCATTTCACGGTCTATAATAGCGTGTGGCTACCGTTTCTTGCTCGAGGGTACTTCTTCGTTACAAAGCTGGACCCGACCGATACCTCGATGTACGGTAGGTATGCGGTTTTCTCAAATTAAAATCAACACAACGGCGATGCGATGATTGCGGTTTCGATGTGATGAAAACGCATTATACGAGTGTAGATTGTAAAATAGTATAGAAAAAGCTAATTAAATTTAAAAAATTATCTTTCGTGCCGCTGTTACGTAGTAGTGCGGAGTTGTAAATTGGAAGTCGAAATTGAAAATTTTGTGAACGATATATTTACTTTTCTAAATTGATTTATACGCCTTTTTTTGTTAAGAGAGGTAATCATCCTGGATTTCGGTTTAGTTAATTTTCTAATACGTTTCCGTGAGATAATAATAAGTGATGATTGCATACAGCTGAAGACGTTACATCTAGTTGGTACAAAAAAAAACTTTTTCTATGGATAGATTGAATTAACTTCCAATTACTAGTTTGTTACTGTGAAGATTTTTAACTTTAATATTTGTACCAATAACGTTTGGGTATTCTTGCCAAAAATTAATAACAACATAAACTAGGCAAAATAAATATTTTGGGTATCAACTTTACGTTAATAATAATAAGTAGAGACCGGATTATATCCAAAGTGCATATATTTTATTTTATTTATTTACTGTATTTTACGTCTATTCGTAGTTGTCTCACACTGATTAAAGTTATGGCGCTAAATTTAAAAAAATAATCTCAGATGGGAACATGTTTCATGTAATATATTCTTACTAAAAACAAATAAGCACGCAATTTTTGTGAGTAAAAAGTTTTTTCTACAGTAATATAAATATCTTCCATATGTCCCATTCCTTGCAATAAACGCTGCATAAATTCAAATAATGTATACTATAAATTTGCCAGTTGCTGTAGAGACTAAAAATATTTGTCGGAATTTATTGATTATTAAGCAAACAACCTTTTTTTAGTACACATTATGAACATAATGGCATGTCGAACAGATGACACTCACAATGCAGTAACCTACTGTGGGCTTGGCAAGGTCAAACACGTTATTATTTAACGATCCCACGACCTCATCTTTTAGCGATGTTATATAAACTTTGTTCAAGTGCTGCTGCACACATGCATTGTATTACTACCACAAGTGCAGTATCTACAGAAGGAATTTAGGTCGAAAGTAACTAATCATAACTGTAGTTTTAGATAAAATTTCGAGTTTATCTAATTATTTGTTTGTTGATTCCTTTTAACGTTATTATATCCTAACATGTTTGTATTTTGTAAGCTACATTAAGAATAAATTAAGTAAGAAACTCTGAGAACATTTTCGACAACGAAATGCTCTTCGTAAGAGCAAGAGACACAAAATTTTATCTCGAAAACAGGCTCTGTAAACACAAGAAATGCATCATGCACCAACGCTGCCTTCTCAGTTGGTCCGCGCGAAGTGTGTTTTGTTTTTTTTATATCGTTTTCGAGTCTTTAAGGACTTCAACATTTTTAAGCGGACTAACTTTTAATGGATAGGCATATAATGGCATAGATAAAAACAAAGGAGCGGTTAATAGTACTGCGAATCAATTAATTAAAAGCGTATAACTATAAAGTTAATTGGCTATAAAATAAATACCATCGAAAGGTTTTAAAGGTTTCTACTTTTTTCGAGTTGCTTATTCGTGTAGTTAGTTAAGAACCGGCTAAAAAAACACGAAAAAAACAAACGATGAATTTTTAACCAATTTACACAATGATGAAATTATCCCCACCATATTATATTAACCATAAAATATCGTATAAGTACATAAATTATGATCCGAAACCATGTTGAATACCTATCATCAAAAGCAATTCCTCTTTATGACCCTAAATGCTTCAATTTATTATTATCTTTCCAATAATACCAGAAGATACTAAAAGCAGAGTTTGAATAAGCCCAGAGAAACGATGCAGAAGCAAAAATAAAACATCTAATTAACGATACGCGTCGCAGTAAATCGCGGTAGGCGTCGTAAATATAGTATTTAATCGTTAGGCCGGTAGATGTCGCCGCGCGTCGTCGTAACTTATAAATGCGAATGTTGGTCGCGTATACGCGTATGTATAAGCCTACGTGGATACTTTTAATGGGACGGCGCGAGGTAATTTCAATGCTCGATCGTTCGGCGAACACGCGTTCGTCGTTCTAGGTTTTTTTTTTAATTCTCTCTTTGACCCGTTTGGAGACATGCATGCGATGTCCTAGAAATGAAACAAATGAATAATTAAACGTGCTGAGCGCGCGTTATATCGGTGTGGTTTACCTTTTGCTTTTTGTATGTCGCGTTCAGTAAGTAATTTAACAATGAAGTACAAATTATTATTAAGATATTAACTTCTTAAGTAAATCATAATATTGCAGCTACTTTTTTCTGGTTAAAAATATTAGAAATTAATGGATCTCATATTTATAGCTTAACAATTAAATAAAGAATGTTGGGCTTTCGGAAAGTAACTTCCGTTTGAGTATCTCTTTTTTTCTTTAAAAAATTTATTAACTGATCTTTATAAGGACAAATATATACCGGACAGATATCCTTTACTATATAATACTTCTAAAATGCTGCTAACAACATCACAAGCAAGTTTTAGAGGCACAAGTATGTGGAAGTTAGTTAAAAATCCTATAAATAATTTATTCAAACCTAATACTATCTAGTATCTCAGACACTTACGGGCGTTTGTCACAGTCGTGACGGCTTTCGGGTTCCGCCGTGTCACTAGGTTGTTTTTTTTTAATTAATTAAAAAAATTAAATTAATAACTGTAATAGAAGTAGAATCCAACCTCGATCATTAAAATCTACTGAACTGACAAAATTTCTCTTAAAATAATAATATTGTCCACTTATACTGCCTGTTATAACTAAACTGCTGAAACGGGTGCTTTCGGAGGAGCATGCGGCTTGGTTACTCTCAATATTAAAAATAATGAATATAATTACTTCCTATTTTAATGGGATTGTGTTGTTGACGCAGGCTTTGTTGATGCAGAGTCTACATCAACAACACAATCAAACGAAAATAGTAAGTAATTACATTCATTTATTTTTAATATTGATCAAAGGCTATGTTTGGTCGTAATAAGTAAGATGTCACAGTTTCGATATTATAAAATAGAATTTATAAATAAATTTATAAATTCTATAAAATCGTAGTTATGAGTCAAGCTAAGCGTTGTACCGCAGAAGAACGAACAATCATCTTAAAAATGCGAGAGGAGGGCAAAACATACAAATTTATTAAACAATTGTTGGGGCGTTCAGAAAACATGGTTACAAATCACCTCCAAACAAATTAGAAATGATTTGAACCTCGACAATTAGGAGGTGTCTGTTGGGACAAAATTTGCATGCACGTGTACAGAAAAAGGTACCACTATTGAGTTGACGTTATGTAGGACGCAAGTTAGACTTTGCGAAGGAACATAGAGATTGGGATGTCCAGAAATGGCGCAATATTGTATGGACAAACGAATGAAATGCGTGATTATTTGGTTCGGATAAGGTTAAAACTTATGTACAACGACTAGCAGAAAAACAAGATTCTCCTCGATATACAATAAAAACAGTGAAACATGGGGGTGGGAATATTATGGTGTAGGGTTGAAGAAGAAATGTCGCTGCGCTGGACGTTTGAACAGGACAATGATCCTAAACACACGTCCAAAGCAGCAAAAGCTTGGTTTTTGACACATGGGTTAAAAGTTATGGTGTGGTCAGCTGAATCACCCGACCTGAACCCTATCGAATATCTATGGAGTGAGTACGGAATACGCGGTATTCAATTCGCATTAAGGGGTATCAAAAGTTGGTGGAATCAATGCCACACGCCGCTGTGCTGCTATAATACACAATATAACACACGTATTCTGTATTCTGTAACTTATAGTAGGAAAGTCAATCTAATGTTCGCAAAATCTATAGAGCCATCGATATAGAACCAAACCGCTTTATAGGTGCACAGCAATCATCGATGTCTACCGTGATACTCGATCTTTTAAGTAGGCTACTAAGGGTTTAGGTTTTTAGATTTGTAGCAACTTACGTAAAAGTATGTACTTTTACTGCCGTATTTCAATAGCTTGTCCTTCAAGGAATGATTTCGATTTTAATATGAACTATTTTTCGATTCTGATTTTAATATGAACTATCTACTTTTCTTTTAATTGTCATTTCTGCTAAATTTCTTTTCGAATATTGAAATCCAATGAAGCTTAGTAGCCCTTTTGCATTGTGGAGGTTTTAATCGCTTTTACTACGTAAAATATTGTCCAACAAACCAGTTTAGTTCATCAAAATTAGGAATATAGCATAGCTACACTTCACTTTGGCGAACTTAACTCGAAAGTGTTAAAGCGAAAATACGTTCTTAGTTGAAACAGCATCTTTTCTTTTTCACATACTTAAATGTTAGGTAAACAGTATATCTGCACGTATATTTAATTTACATCTCAATTCGATAGAACGTGACTAATCTGCACGTTCCTTTTGTTAACGTATTTTTAACGTCCCTCAAGCAATATATAGCTTCGACACCTACAATTAGATGCAGGCGTGATTCATTGTTTATTTGATTACTTGCTTCTCTAAGCATCTTATTCCATGTATGGAGAGCTACAAGGTCGTAGTATGCATATAGGTATGTTAACAATTTTGATATAAAAGACGTTATAGGTATTCAAGGACTAATATAAAAAAGAAATATTTTCTATGTTCTTAGGGGAAACCCAAGGATTTTTAAAACAATTTTAGTCAGTTGTATTTGTTAACAACAATTGCCTATATATAAAATAGGCAATCATTAATTATTACATCATACTGAGACAGAAGAAGATCTACTGGGAATCTGTTTTTATCTTTCCACAAATTTATTCAATTAATTATTAAGAAATTGTAATACTTTTCAGTTTTCATGGATAGGAATTTGTTCATACGAAAACTATTTATTGGAAAGAATGAGAATCAAAGTTTTTCTTCTTTCTGAATATTGGGGAAAACTTCCTAAAAGTTATAGTTATGAATTATAGATTCAATATATGTAAAATAATTCCTAAGTAAGTGCAGCAAATTAAAGCATGAACTATTAAAGGCGTACCATTACCTGATACGAGTAGGTACATTTATTTGACTACTAGTACAACAGTTGGATGATAGTTATTGAGAGAAATATTCATAAATATTTTCAAATCGAGGTTATAACACAAAGAAATTTGCGAAATATTTTTGCTATACATTGGAAAAATGATTAATATTAATGAATCTGAAAGTAGACAAAAAATTGCCAATGGTAATCCATAGCATACTTCATTGGAATATGTGAAAAAAATTTATAAAAAAAATAATCAGTAAGTAATGACAAAAATTTATATTTTCTGCATTTAGTAGCGGAAAATAAAGAACCACAATCCAGTGAACGTTAGCTTGAGAAATCCGAGTTTTTGTCCGAGTATTTCGAACATGACTTATTTGTTCAAGGCTCTCTTTTCCTTCCCCATTGTTCACTTACGAAGCATTTAAACTTGGTGTAAATATTTTGATCTATTAGCCAACCGTTTTCTTACTACAAGCCATAGTACTCACTAAAATCTGATTCGCATGTTCAGGATTGAATTCTGTATGTAATTCTGGTGCAATTAATCTTCAAATACGTTTGCCAACGGGTTTACATCTAAAGGGATTTGCTTCAGATGCATTCCATGAAGATCCTGGGCAATTGCAGTTTTCAAAATTTTCTGTTCGATGAAATGGGCATGTGGTATTATTGATGGTAGTTTTGAAATTATTAACTTAATTATTAACTTGCTAAATAAAATAACTTGCTTCATGTATACCAGTGATTGAGGATCATTTTTCAAGTCTTATAAGTATGTTTTCAAACAATTTCATCAATTAGGCTATATTTCTATAATCGCGTGCTAAAACTTCATAAAAGTACTAATGTTACAGTTCAACCCTAAAGAATCAGTAGCCATTAATGAAAGTTGGATAAAGCTTCAAAGTGCTTAAGTTGAAATGGATTCGCAAATTGTTCACGTAAATTACGTAGTAGTACCAACTACCACGGAAGAGTTTCGTCTGTTAGAAGTACCAAGGTAATACAAATTCATAGTAATAGTTTTACAGATCCGTAAGTTATTTTTTCACGCTCTGTTCTTGATTCTCGGAAAGGTAAAGAAATCGTTGGGAGTTGGGTTTGTTTGTTGAGTTAAAAATTCAATTGTTTTGCATGGTGTGTGTGAACCCATTGTCTTAGTGGAGGATTCGTCGTTCGAGGTTGGTTTTCCGAAGCTCAGCGCAAATTTTCGATAAATAAATGGTTGTATGCCAATCGACAGTAACAATTCTTTGACCTTGTAGAGAAATCGTTGCTACATTGCCTGTTTTCGAGACAAATGTCGCGACCATCTTGTTGGAGACACTTAGAGAGCGGACGACTTTTGTCGAATTTTCTTCACCTTGGAACACACAAATAGACGACTGTCGTTTATTTTTTGGTTTCAAGATCCATCAGCACTGTCGGTGTTATACGCGTTTTTAGAGTTTCCGACATCGATGCAGTCTAGAGTTTTTTGGCATCAATTCATCCTAGGTGTTTTCTGTTCTTCGATCAACAGATGCGGTATCCAAGAAAAAACTATTTTTATAGATAATTCTTCACGCAACATTTTTTGAATCGTGGTCTTTGAAATCGCCAGTGATGCATGCCTCAATCTCGCGATATGTCACATGTCGATCTTCGTTAATGATATTGTGCACAGCATGGACGTTTTCCTGAGTGAGCTACATTTTAATGCACCTACTCTTAGATCGTTGCTTGATCCGTTCACATTTGAATTCTTCATACGAACGAGAAATTGTTAACTAGATGTAGTGCTTCATTGCCTAAAACAGAAACCAATTCGGCGACGCATTCTTGTTGAGATAATTATCTTCTAAAATTATAAAAATTACTGCGCGAGAATATTGTCGATTTAATTCTATTTTTCCTTTGATTAGTGGCGCCCTCTATGCGCCTCTATAAGACGTCCCTTGTATCAGAATGTATTAATTTAAGCGGAGAGGCAACCCGCTATTAATTTTTTTCTATATGGAATACGAATATTTCAATGAAAATTTAATTAATTATTATACTCAGTACAGTAAGCATTTGGGCAAAATTTATTCCAGCAATAGATACTGTGTTAGTAGCTGTTAGTAGATGATTTGATTTGTAGGCTTGTGTTCTCGTAGTATACAATAATATTGTATGTAAGAATAATTACATCCTATATTTTATTTAAACGAAAGAACATATTAATTACATACATATAAGACGAAAGGACACACATCGTACTCAAAACGCTGAGAGAAAAATTAACCACCACTACCATTGTTTACTTCAATTCCTTACTATAAAATAATTCCGTTGTTATAATGAAAAATTTAACCTTGAAAATAATTATACGCCAAGAATTTATTGTTTGTTCTTCACCGATGTCGGTTCGTTCGTAATCGACGCTCATATACAGACATCGCGCTTAACAATCGATGAGTCGTATTTATCCTTCAATTCGCGTACCGTCACGCTTACGTAAAAAAAACGAATGGCCGCGCCAGGATACTATTGTTCGTGCATATGTAGTAATTTCCGAATTTGTTTATGCTATAGGTGCTTGGATATATACAGTACTTGCGTACCAAGCGGCACATATTTTTGTGTAATTTGAATGACGTTTATGAAATTGCCAATTTTTAGCGTAATTTTTAGGTGTGTACGTCGACATTGTGTAGAAGTCCTTTAAATTTGATTATTTGCAGAACATACTGGGATGTTAAGTATTTAAATAAACTGTTGACCGTTATTGTTAGTCGAACATACAAGTAAATTTTCGTGACTTCTACGTAGGTATATAAATTAACACGGTGACAATAAGAATAACTAGAATTCTGATGAATAGGATTTCGCGAATTTTCATATTCGTCATTTTTATTTTAAGATCAACTTTGAATTTCTAAATTTCCAATTACAATTATTAATTGTTATGTGTATTGACCAAGGAAAGTAGCCATAAAGATAACGTTATGTTTTCTAGGTGTACATAAACTCTTCCGAATGTATTTTGTATAAAAAGGCGTAAAATCTAGTACTATAAACCAAGACATCGAACAAATCAATTCACAAGACTATAACATGTACGATACAGAGAATAACATTATTCACACAATATTCAGTAAGTTTTATTGAGAATTCATGTCCTATCTTGCAAGCATCACAGTTTTTATGTATTGCCAATTGAATATAATGTTCTAAAGATATATATTACACAACAAAAAATAATAGCCTTTCTCAGTATTTTTTTGTAGGATCAACACTACAGATGAAATTACGAAAGTTTGTAGTTGCATCATTGTTTCATCGATAAAGTGAAGAAAAGCGCTATATATATATATAAAAGTCAGAAGCATAGTATCCACAAGCGGGATAGAAGTATATAACATAAGTCGTAGCTACTTAAACATACGTCTTAACCAACTATGACGTAACTACAAACTTTCATAGTTTTCAGAGTAGTTAGTTGTGTGTCTATTGAGCGGGAAAAAAAGTAATAAGAGAATAAAGAATGCTATCTGATTATATAAGATTACACGGAATAATACCTTGGTATTTGTTATCCTAAAATTGTTTCTAACAGATAACCCAAAGGTTCAGGAAAAAATTAAACCATCAGCATTAACGACTTACGTTAAAATCATCGAAACAACGAAAAAATTAAACAACAATTTACACACCTTTGGAATAGACTATATGAGTAAGCTTACAGAAACGAGTGCACACTCATTAGCGGCGATCATATATTTCGAAAGCAGTCGGACATATCCGAAGTCGGGATTCATACGCGTATGGTTAGCATGCGTATGAATGGGTAATAGATGTCTTAAATTTCCGATATTAGAATACACCAAAATAGTAAGTAATTACTGATTCATTATTCTTAATATTGATAGTAACCGTGCCGTAAGGTACTGCGAAAGCACTCCTTTTTGCAGCCTTATATACGAGTCAATAGCTTCTTATAGCAATTACCTTTTTCGGAGAGCTGCCTTCACAACTCACCCATTTTTTTTTCAATAACCAAAATTTATATTTAATGGAAATTACCTATGCTACTGCGAATTCATGCATACGTCTTATAACTTACTCTAGTACTAGAAAGTCGTAACTACAACAAATCCAACATTAGAGCATAAAGATATAATCTAAACTTAACTGAAAATAATACTAACTATTCATATTTTGATCTCCATGCTACAATGATGATAATGTTCCTTATGGTAAAATTTTTATGTTGCATAGGCAAATTTAATCTCGGTAAGTAATTTGACGTTATCATAAATTCTCTGTCTATTGTGTTTTTCTATTATATCTGTAATCCATCACGCGACATCAGAATGGGATTTGCTAATACATATGCGTATATATAGGACAAAAAGCTAATCCGTGCAGTTTAGTATTTACAAATTTAGTTTTCTATATTTTAAAGTTAACAGAAAACAATAAGAATCAACACTGCCAACGTTCTTAATTTGTTACATGCAACATTCCTAGCTGCTGGTGACGATATCTCACCATGCCTATCACTCTTGAAGAACAAGAACTGCACGACACTTTATGATGTGGGATTGTGGGACCTCACTAAACTCACACTTTATTACCAAAGTTGTTATGCAATAATAACTTCTTTGGTACTCTTGCATAGGGTGGTTTTTTATATGTCGAACGGTTTCTTAGACAGATTTGCTTTACATGATCAAATTCTGTGTCACTCCTTCATGCCTAGAGAATATACCCTATAATATACTTGGACTTGCCTTCCGCCATAGCAGCAAACGTAAATTTTGATTTTTAGAAAAAGAAAATGGGGTACTTCCCCAAAGGAGAAATCATTGATTCTATTGTATCGCTACCACTAAATGCATTAAAAGTTGTATAAAGTAATTGAATAATGGCTACCGATTTCAAGTAAATTTGCATCAGACCAAAACACTCTAAAAAGGAACTATAAAAGCAAAATAGACGTAAATAACACCATTAACAGCATCATTGTAGCAAAATTACCGTTAAAAGACAAAAAAGTGAAAACAGAACGACTACCTACTTTTTTATATTTTTCATAATTTCGGGGGTGTTATTGTATTTAGAGGGCTCCACTTCCCACACACGGGAAATTGGGCACATAGAAAATTACCGTAATTCTTATACTATATATCGGTCTACAAACCCACAGCTTCATTTTTTTTCAGAATTTACAAATTAGCTGTGTTCCTTTGTAAGTTATTGTACAATTCATTGCTACAATTACGCTAAATATTGCTATGGCATTCTTGGATATTCTTACATGTTATTCTGGTGTTTATTTTATAATAAATTCTATTATTGAATTACTTTTACGCAACTTCCTTAATATTATCAACATTGAAATTTTAATGTAACTAGTTTCTGAAATAAAAATTTCATGGTGCCGGTAGGATTCGAACCTACAACTCTTGTTCGCTACACAAGTGCGCTTATAATTTACGTTACAAAGACCGAATGAAGGAATCGCTATTTATGCATCTTGATATAGTAAAAGTTACAGATACATCGTGATGCAGATAAAGTACTTATTGTCAATGCCATGTCTACAATCAATTGAGTTTTTTTGATGCAACTTCTGAGGGTTTTAAAAGATAATTTAATTTCGTTGGTACTACCAATGTTGGCCGCAGACACAATGTTTATTATCAGTGCCAAATAAATAATCAATTGAATTATTTTAATGCAACTTCCGTTGGTTTATTTATAATTTAATTATCGTGTATTTAATCTCACGCGGTTTTAAGGTCTAATCCCTAGTTAGTACATAATTTTACTCAGTTTTCTATCGACGTCAATGACAATATATAAAACATAATAGCCCAATATTGTATAAATATCTACTCCCAAGCAAGTTCATTTTTTTCTCTCTTGAACTCAAGTACAGATTGCAGCGCATGTTTATTTATCGTATATACATCGCCGGATCACACGTACACATCTGCAGATCCTATGTATATTTCTCACAATGATAAATTTAGCTGCGCCTTGTTTGCTTTTAGATTTATGCGTTACTCAATCCGAAGACACAGTTTGAGAGCTTCCAATACATGCATACGCGCATTCAAATAGCTTTCATCTCTTGCATTGTAAATTGATTTAAATCGTTAGTCACGCAAAGAAGTGAAGTAACCTCTCCTTCACGGCGTCGAAGAAGGCAGAGAGACATTCATGCCAGCCTGCTATAAAAATTCCAAAATGTAGCGAACGTAACAAGACGAAGAAAGTATAACTTAACTACAGCGAATATCGGCAAGTAACGTTTTGAATGATAAAACCAATTCAGGAATTGTGTATTTGAATACAAAGCTAAACCGAAAAAGATATTAAAAGTATTATTTTACCAGAAAAAGATGCAATCTAATTCTAAAGAACTTAAAGAGCCAAAAGATGGCAAGTTCTGAACAAACATTTCTTATAATTTGTAAGATATAACTTAATGAAAAATTTTAAGGTTTAAAGGTGTAAACCTCTTCTTTGATGTTTTGGTATGTATTCATAAAATTTGCAATTTTCAATGTATTTCTATTCAATAACTTCCAATGTATATAATTACTGAATATGAAAAAACCGTTTATTATTCCGATCAGTTTCTTATTATTTGCAACAAAGCAATTACACAATCATTGGGATTCTGTTGCAAGATCCATTTTGCGATAAATACTGTCGAATGGCAGATTTCCCTCTAAATGGCATCAAAATACTTTAACACATCCCTATTAAAATAAATTGCGTTCCCGAAAACATGGTAAATATTCTTCTACAATTGCCCAAATGTAAAGGTTTTTCCACGTTAAATTTACATGATTAAGTCAATTATGTAGAGAGGTACATAAATTACTATGAACCGTTTTGCTCCCAAATTGAATTAATCATTTCAATTAGTTTTCGTTAGTCCGTGCTTATTGGAAAATTACGAATGTTTAAAAGTCACTTAGAAAAGATGATGAAGAATTTTTATTAAGTTATTTATGATTTCGTATTTCAAAAATATTGTTCGCACACCTAACAGGATACTTTGAAATCTTGCATGATTATATAACAACGCCAAACAAATTTGGATTTTAGGAAAAAAGTAGGAGATCAAATCTTTTGAGAGGTGGAAGCCCATCAGCCAAATGTTCGTTCCAATAAATTTATTGATATTTCGAAATTAAGCATTAGAAAATGGGCAACCTTTGACATGTTGTGGGCCAAACTTTAGTGTGCAAATACGTTCCCGGGCCACGTTTAAAAGTAATGCATTTTAAAGTAGTGTTCATAATTTTTAGCGATAGATATCAGACATGAAATAATACGACAATGTTATTATAATGCAATTTATTAAAATATGAAAATGAAATGAAAAAAATAGGTACAACATATATAATTAAATCGTGAATTTTTGTTAATTGGTTTTTTCAAAATGTCTCGCGGGCCGGATCAAATCTTACAGCGGTTGTTGCCTGCGTATGAGTTAAACAATGGTAGAGAATACCGTTAGACAGAGACTGACAGGCAATCGCACTGCAAAATAACACGCATATCTCTCGATTTTGTTAACTTTATAGAAATCTTATATCATCCTCCTCTTACTCACAAGTAAGCCCACTGACACATCGAAAGTGCGCTCATAGTATAAGCATCTAGATAGAAGGTTTAGTAACTTGACTACTGAAGACACGAAATATACATCTAGTACAAATATAGAAATTTTGTAAGAAACGGAATGTTCGTTATTTTTTCTATATACAACGGCATTGTGTATATATAACATACCATACATATATTATATGCTGTGCTGGATTTTATTAGGTAGATAGAGTTCATTTTTAAATACTTTAAATCGTTTATTATGCCAAATGTATTTTAGAGGAAAATCTCGATTTAGTCTAATTAATGGGTATTTTGATTCGAAGATTTCAAAATATAACATATTTTTTAAATAATTATATCGTGAATGGTGATAAATCAAAAATGAATCTAAATAACTGTAATATGAGTCTCACAGAAAAGAAATTTACAAAATCGTGGTTAACGGGGGTTATAATTTTGACTCCAACAATAACAAAGCGTAAGCAAATACGAATGTTCAAGAAGAAAGTATTGAAAATTTTGGAATAAAATTAATATACTCAGGTAGAAACCAGGAATATGATGACAGTATGATGTACTATGACCCTGTAACGAAATTAATTAAATGTAAATAATATGATATTTAATTTTCCCCATACAATACAGCAGTATATACTACACAATTTGCACTATTTGCAAGCATAGTATACAATTTACTCTAGCAATTAAGTCGCTTAAGCGGTATAACGCTACTAACTTGCACGACACACCCTAAATTCAGGTGAGCATAAAAAAACGTTAGAAAACTGTGTAATAGGCGAAGTTTGCTGATACTCCTGTCGAATAATTCTTGCGAATTAATTGGAGCGTACAAAAAACAGTGTTGAGTACCGTTTCGGGATTACTTGAACGACAAAGGCATAAAGCGAAAAACCTATTTATCAATGGAAAGCTGCAAGGCTCTAAAAAGGACCAATTAATCCAGTCACGACCTCATAAATGTTTAGAAAAGCGTACTGGCTATTTAACAGATAATAAATAAAGATGTATTTCTTTCTGGTCTGGGTCGTTTGTAGGTCCATAGTAACCTTCAAAAAAAGTCAATACCCATTGCGCCAGTCTATATATGAACGTAAAAGGAAACACGTTAAATAAGATATTACTCAAATTTAAATATTGGGCTAGTGTCCGAATAGATATTACGAAACTCCGATAAACGAATTTTTATCGAAAGCTTATTTTGTATCACTTTAAAATAAAGTAGAATAGTAATTACTCCTTATCTTAAAATATCACATCAGTTTCGGAGTTTATCCAGGCAGAGATACTGATTGCACTGCTTTGTTATCTTTATCTAACATCAAAGCTTTATCTAATAGAAGGAATCAATATAGTGCAAGTTTCTTGTTTTTTTTTTTATTGTATAATAAGATTAACAATTCTGATGTGTTGACATGCGTAGATTTTCGCATACCTGTTAATAATATTAGTGTTAACATAAACTTTGTGTAGAAAGAAAATACTTTTATATGCACGTCTTTTTGTTTACTTTAAAAAAGGAAAGTTAATTTTTTCTTGTTATTTCCTTTATTTGTAATTATAAATATACTTCTAGTTAATAGTATATACAGTCGTGTTTAATAAAATAACAGTAGTGTACTTTAAAATCTAAAGAACGGATGTTTAGAATTCAAGTATGTTTATTACACAGCCTCTATACATCAGCTAATTCCATTACATAGGTGTTATAATACTCGTATAGTAGAACTCCTTTATGAATGAAAGTTCAGACAAACTCCATGTTTTATCTTAACAATGCGGATAATCTCTATTCAAATAAAGCAGCGCTCTGAAATACAATCAGTAGTAGATAAGTTCTTAAGGCTTACATACGCTAATCTAGTTTATACGTTAAGAAAAACAGTTCTAACATCCAATAAATACAAAGTCTAACAATCCAATATTTTCATTATTTGTAAGAGAATCACAATGACATTGACACGTATTCAAATGGGACACCCAACACTTTCTTGTATAAATCAACAGTGCCCTTTTTAAGAAAACGCTGTAAATACAGCTTTCTCATGGTATTGGTCAAATCATTCTGCCTGCCCGGTGTCATCAGCGTGTTTTCGAGCGGTTTTATGCTCAACACATGTAATTTTCTCTCTGCTTCTATCGCCATATCTAACCCTACAATACAAGTGATTATTCCTGGCGTTAAGTAGTGCCAAAAGAATTAAACACTTGTCTGTAATTCCATGAGAAAGCTGTATTTACAACGTTTTCTTATGTTTCAATCGGATTGGGAGAATTGTTTGGTTGTTGCGCAATTCACACAATGTAATCTTAATACGTATAGTCCTTATAATGATTATAGTCCTGTAGGTGATATTTAGACTAGTAAATTATTATTATTAATGTTGTTATTATTATAATTGTTACTATTACTATCATTATTATTCCAATGTTAATGCAAGAACAGATTCCGTACCATCCTCATTACTTTATCTCTCATAAAAAGTCATAGATATATATATATATATATATAGCTGTACAATCATTCGGTTAATCTTTTAAACGCTCGAATGCATTTATATACACTTAAAGATGCTTGCTTTTAAACGCCATTACAACGCGGTATCAATCCATTATAGCAAGACGAACAGACCGAGACTTCGATCACAAAGACTATGCGTACCTTTTAACCGATGATTGACGAATAAAAGCTCCCTTAATTGGCCTACAATCGTGGCCTGTAATCGAATTACTTCTTCTAACGCATTTTCGAACAGTCGCGGCTACGTTGAATAGTTCGTTAAGCTATTTATGTTTTAATTATGAAGCTGTGTTACGTTATTTTCAATGTTAAAAGTCTAATTATATTGTTCGGTCTGTATACGACGATGTTTGCGTTCGGTCACTGTGACGCGGCGAGATATTCTAGATCTAATTTACATGTAAAGTATGAATCGATGAATGTATAAGTTTCCGATTCATTCGTAAAAAAAGGTAATTTACATTTTACTATAAGGAATACGAAAATATGTGTACCTGTGTATGCCATTACGTAACAATAAATGACAAAAGTCGTAGTTTGCATTGAATGATGAAACGATTACTTCTATACGAATTTTTGAAAAAATAACAGGGGTTAGAATAGAATCAAAATCGGATTTTGATGTCTAACACCTTGAACATTGCTTAACTATTTTGGATAATTGGAAAAATTACAGGAATCGTAAAATTTTTAATTAATTAAAAAGCCTATTTAAATAATGAGTAATTTTTCAAGGAAATAGATAAGAAATTCATTTGATTTTCATACTGTTGTTTCTGAAAGGCTGTAATAAATACAATCAAAGACTCGTATTCAAACGATTTATGAAACAAATAAATGAACCATTTCCGGAATTGGACCGTGCCACGATGAGATAAAAATTAAATAAGAGTAACAGGAAAAAGAAATAAAAAGAAAGAAGAAGGAAAAAATGAAAAAAGGGGGTGAAAAAAGAAAGGTCAAATAAAGAGTAAGAGCAGGAAAGAGAGAAGGGAGACAGTCTCCCTTCTTCATTTTTCCTTTTTCTCTCTGTCTTTTTCCTCTTACTCTTATTTCATCTTACATCTCATCATGACACGGTTCAATTCCCGATATAGTTCGCTTGTTACTGACTCTGGCCGTAGAAGCCTACTTATTCATTTCGATTTATGAAATGGGTATCAAGTAACTGACATAGAGATTTAAAAACTGTCAATGCATAAATTGCTGGAGCTAAAGTAGATATAAAGGTATCTCTGGGATGAAAAGCAAAATGATGTAAATATGAACTTATTTTTTCTATACTTTAAGCCTCATGTTACGTTCTCCTGGCTTGAAGAAGTTTTTTTTTTAACACGTTTTTAATAAAACTCATAAATACGATATATACACTATATTTACAAGAATATAGTGAATGCAATGGCGAGTTAACCCGGTCGATGACGAATTGAAACGCACTAGTTACTGTTACAAGTTAACTTGTTCTGAACAAGTTGAAACTCTGTAATGCTTATATTGTTATCTACCGATTTACTGACTTACACCGCATGGAGTTACCTTGTAAACTTCACGGAGTTACATTGCTAACTGAAGTTACATTGTTGAGTTGATTACTTTACAGCAGTTTAGATCTTGCATTAATGCGCAACCCTAAACTACCTAATTGTTCTGTCTAGACATTTAATAGGTAATGATATTCTAGTAATAGAAAGCCCAGCAATATTTCCCGAAATACGAGATAAGAGAATAATCAGCACTAGAACCTTAATTTAGCAGATGAGGGTAATTCCAAGGACCTCCATTACATCAAGCTTTTCACCTAAACTTAACTATTACTAAGTACATAGATATAGTAGTGATTTGATTGCAATAGCAAATAATATATATATATATATATATATGTATATATATATATATATGTATATATATATATATATATAACAAAATGCAAATTAGAAATATATGAAAAGGTAAAATTTTACACAACACATTCAAAATAGAAATTTTTTCTGTTGTACCGAACACTTTAAATACCCAACACCCTACTTGTGGTGGATTATTGGAAAGATTATAGACAGTACCATCCAACAGTATCTATTATTACTTTATTATACTTCAGCAATGAGCTTTGCTAAAGAGTTACTTAAATATCTCCAAAAAAATATCATTTACTGTATTAATATTTAGTATAAATTAAATCCAAATTTCAAGTACCTATTTTCTTTTAATTTATTCAAAAAGTTGCAATGTCAGATTGATTGAAGCGTAGGAAGTGGTAGAATAGACCCATTTTGATTGTTTACTTTAACACCTTCGAAAGTTTTTAGGAAATTTTTATACTTTTCCTTCCTTTTTGTCACCCTGTACAGATAAACATAGGCACCTAGATAATTTAGTTCTTATACATAATTTGTTCCACATGCAGTGTCTAAAGAAACAGTTTACCTTCAAAAAAATTAAAAAGAAAAAAATACAGAGGTTGGCAAAACACCTACATTACGAGTTTTTCTGCACAAAATGATTTGGTTTAATCTATTTTAAATGAAATGTTTTTGGATTTTGTAAATTAAGTAAGAAACACTACATTATTATACAGATAAGAAACAAACAATTAAACATCAGCTATATAGATTTAGTAAAATCTCCTCGAATGGTCGAATAACCTTATTGCCTATAAAGGATTTATTTTTGAAGTTTAGCACGGAAATCTATTGTTAAAAATAGCGAATTTATTACAACATTGACATTTTCGCTTCCGGCTTGATAGGAAATACTTTCAACTTATGGTAGGTATACCCAGTATATTCGTACATTTTCGAATGCAGATTAAAAAAGAAACGCAATAGAAAAAATAAAAAACTATCCTTATAACAAGGTAATTAAGGCGTTCTTGAAAACACAGTGAAATTAGATTGGGACTACAATAAATGTTCATATTATGCTCCGTTTAGAGCTTGGTTGTGATGTAATCGGTTAACAAAATGTAATGTCCTTTTAATTTTCCAAGATCATCGATTTTTATACAATTGGTATTCTAAATGACTCCAGAAAAAAATCCAATCGCGATAGGTTAGAATAGTGAGCTAAACATTCAATTGCTCCTCTATGACCCATCTAGAGTATCAGAAATATTTCATTTAAATAACCACGAACGTTCCCTCGCAAAATGTGGTGGAGCTCCATCGCGTTGCGACCAAATAGTTTCGTTTGGATGATTACAACTTTGTGAGGCAAATCTTTATATCATGAATTTGTTCTAATGCCGCTGTAGACGCGATTATTTTCTTGAAATGTTAAACATTCAGACTGACGTCTTCGTCGGTTGCTATTTTTGAATGTCAGCTTCGCTGTACTTTCGCCAATTTGGCGTTCTGAATAAACAGTATTAAACAAAGCGCCAACTTCTTTAAAGGTGTAGTTATTCCCGGTGGCTCGTCTCTTGTTCTTCTCGAAGGAACAGTAACTGCACTTACAATTAGTTACATTTGCTTTCCTAATGCACAATAAATTGTGTTTTAGTTATGTCTTCTATGTTGGTTAGATTCTGATATTTCTATTGAACTAAGATTATGTATGTATATATGTCTAGGGTAATTAAGGAAATATTGAACAAAAACAAACAAATTGAGGGACACACAATTAGGTGCAATATTATAAACAGAAATTCGATAAAGATAACAGAAGAACAGTAGATGTATTATAGAGTTAAAGTGTTAAATATGGTTCTATTATTGTGGGGAAATCCAAAAGATTTGTACAAATGAGTAGTAACTTACTACCTACTTAGATAAGTAAATATTTAAATTAAACTAATATCTATATTAATACTAATATTAACATGAATATTAATACTAAACCACCGTTGGGATTAGTAATGATAAAATTGCAATGATCCAACGTAATTAAATTCCTGAAAAAATATCGGTCTCGGAGGGGACTCGAACCCAACATCTTTACGTACGAGTTTTTTTAATTACGTTGGATAATTGCAAGAAAATTCTAATTTTATCAAATATTTAACTCACCAGTAAATACAATTAAATTGCATGATAAACAACATAAATACCCTACTCTAAACAAAACTTTCTATTGTTGTACAGCTATGATAGATGATCACCAAAACCCAAAGATAATGGCATCAATGACTTGTGGTGACAATTTGAGAAGTTACAGTAAAATGCAGGTGATTTCAAAGATGACTTTAGTTTTATCTTATTAGATAACTTTTTATGTTGTTTGTCGCGTTTTTATAAATAAATGTAATCGATCTGCATTCGAAAATGTACTGTCAAATTTGAAGCGAAAAATATACGAAAATGTATACAAATAAATTCCTTATTTCTATATATCCACACAAAATTAAGTGACCGTACCAGCTCTGCATATTGCTTCCAAAACAATGGAGATTATTTCAAACGTTTAGTAACAGATTAAATCCAAGATATACATACTTGAAGTATTGGGGTGGCGTAAGGTTTGGGAATACATAATCTAATTTCATTCTCTAGAATTTTTCAGGAACTTCTTTAATTCCTGTAAATAGTCTTGTCGCCCTCTTTACATAAACATAAGTGCAATTTGAAAATTTAGTGTACCATTTGACATGCAGTTTTTAGAAAACTAGTTGCTACTATATTACGAGCCCCTCTGTATAAAATTTTTATGTTTAACTTATTTCAAGCTTTGTAGATTAAAGGAATTGCATTGCATTATTATACATCAGGCAAGTAAATATTAATAGTACATCAGTTTCACCATTTTTAATTACATATTTTCAATTTTTGCAACAATGATTAAAATCGTAAACAAATTTCCACAAAGCAGTTAAAATTACGTTTTATTCCCGCGTATTTTGTATGCTTATCAACGCTTGAACTAAACACAAGGTGTACTTCCTCTTTACAGCAAATTAAAAAGCAAGGGTAACGAAAAACCGATTATATAATGTCGAAGCAATATTTCGTATAGATATAAAATGAATTTAGTTAAAAATTAATAGGTCACAGTAAGGAAAATTTAAAGCGTATCCACGTGGCTATCCTAAATATGGTTTTTTTACAACATTGCGAGTTATAACTAAGACGTAAACATACATGTCAACAAACGCAATAATAATTACTAGTAATTATTTTCTTATCGACTTTACAAAATGTTCTTTCATTATTTTCCTCGAATTCAATTCTATAAATGTACGTGCCAAACGATATAATTATGCTCTGTAGAATATTGATAATTTCGACTAAATCGTCTAGAAACTAAGAGAATACTAGTTTTATTGTCAAGTGGATGTCCAAATTAGAGAGATATTTCTCGTATAATAATTATTTTGTTAACTGAGCTCTGCATTTTTGTTGCAAAACCTTAAGACTTTTACATAGTGAAATATTAAATTTATAGACAAAGAAAAAGATAACAATTCCTACCTCTAAATTGCGTAAAATTTCCTTGCAGTTGGTTGCTGGAACCGTATCAGATATCGACACCACCAGATCTTCATATCCTCCATTACGCAGTTCCAACCCAGTTCCGAACAGTCCAAAATAGTTCAGGAACACAAATAAGGCGAACTTGAAGTGAGCCATAATTTTTTCGCGCTCCAAACAGTTTCTTTTTTACTTCTTCAGATGTTCGATGCACTTTACAACATAGCTACGTTCGTTCGAAATCGTTATTGACTGTTTCTATTTCACAAAAAAAAAAATGTTTCTTCCACAAAATAACACTGCCAAACCGCTCTTCGTTCGAAATTAAATGAAAAAAATTCAGAAGGCTTTGAGACGATCGCTTGATATCGATTCGCTGGTATCCAAGGTAACGTTATTTTAATACACACAAAATTTTGTTTGTAACAATGACCAACGTCTATGCAAAACGTTCGTATGCTCGCTTTAAATGTTCCGCTCTGTCGATGAACCAAGGCGACCGACCTGCGTAAAAGCTGTCGACTGACTGTTTACTAACTCGGTGGTCAAACACCCACTGGCGGAAGAAGTAGCGTAATCTGGTAGTTGGTGCTTCTTCGCTCCCCACCATACCTACTGGTATCGAAGTAGACTATGATTTGAGAGCTCTTGTAACGAATGCGTTAGATATCACCCACATATCTTATAATCGACGTGATATATGAGTATATACTCATAAAACGACGCCGCATTTTCTGATAATCTTAAAGTTTAGGAACTTCTCAATCTACATATATACATAAGAAATCAGGTATTGCGATAAGCCATAGTTACGTTTAACGTTACAATGGTTACTCAATTTTCGCGATAAGTATTTACTTACATGCAGTATTGGTCATAATTATAGCAACAATGCTAAAATTAACATGAATTTACTATACTGGAACACTACTATTAAAAACGCGTTGCCTAAATTAAGCAATATATTTATACTGCAACAGAAAGCTTAACAACTGAGGAACACTCGACTATTTCTTTCGAAAAATTATTTATTTGATTGAACAAAATTATAGCGACATACACAAAAAAAGAGAAACAATTTATTTCAGCTAACAATGTAACAAAGAAACCTAATATTTTGTGAAGTACCCTTTAACCTTAATTACCTCTGCACATTTACGGGGCATAGATACTAAAAGTTTAGTGATTACGTCATTATCTATAGCTTGCCAACATTTTTGTAAAGCTACGAATCATTAACGTTCGCATAAGTTTCTTGACGAATTCTGCAGTCAGCAATCTCCCATAAATTCTCAATTGGGTTGAGATCGTGATATTACGACGGCCATTGCATTACAACTATTTTTTCTTTCACAATCCACTCCTTAACCAACCTGGAGAAGTCCTTCGGATCGTTATCGTGTTGAAACTGATGTTTTAGTGACATAATTTATACAGTATATGGAAGTAACTTATCAATTCGAATGTCCCTATATATATATAATGGTCCATTGTGCCAACAATGCGGTGTAGAGAACCCATTCCATAGCCGGAGAAACACCCCCACACCATAACGCTGGCACCTACGTGTTTGGCAGTAGAACAAACATATTTTTTATTCAATTTTTCACCACGTGGACTCGCACATAACATACACAATCACTTCTAAATAAATTGAATTTGGACTCGTCACTGAAAAACTAGTCGCTTCCACGTGTCAAATATCCAGTGCAGGTGATCTCTTGCAAACTGTAGTCGGTAACGTCGGTTTTCCTTCAGCAATAACGGTTTTTTCGCAGGACGTCTCCTTCGGATTGTTCTAATACCAATTTCAATTTCTCCATTTTCTTTTAATTATTCCAATATTCTTCGGGACGAGAGAAAGGGGAGCTTTTGCTAAATTGTAGATTTTTTTTGTTAGCGCGATAGGAAATTTTCTTAAGTCGTCGTGAATTTTTTAATCACTCGCTGTTACCGGTCTTTTTACATCTGTTAATAACACGAGACACAATTGACCGATCAATCTGATAATTTTTTGCAATTTGCGATTGTGTCATACCCGTAAGAAAGGCATGAATAATTCTTCCTCTAATATCATCGGAAATTGATTTGCCCCAACACATTGCTATCAGAACACTAAACCCTTGATGCATAAAAACCGTGACCTCCAAATGTCTTATTCCTTTACGTCATATAAATAGGCGATTCACCCATACTTCTGTGTTGATATATTTTTGTCCGGCGCAGTAAAAATAGACCTTGTATAACCAGTATCCTTTCAATATATGTTATTACTTGTAATCTGTAAATATAACTACGAATATCAATTTTACACGTGGAAATATTTTTATTTTTATAATAGTGCAAATATTTAATCTGTTGCTGTAATTATGGCCACTACTGTATACTGAATGACATACCCTGCGTCCCAAGATTAACGCATGTAATTGAGATTTTTGACTTTAAAAATACAAAAAAATATCGAGTAGTATTTTGTAATGTCCATGTTTTTGCAATACTTGGTTAACATGTATACAAATGGGACACCCAACATTTTGTTATATAAATCAGTAGTACCCTTTTTAAAGATAAATTCAATGATATTTGACTCTATCAAATTTTCATATACAGGAAAAAAAATTGTTAAATAGAAATTTACACAACCACAATTTGACATTTATCTAGAAGAAGATTAATAAAAAGCTATATGCAGTTCCTGTCCATATTATTAGGGCCGCATGCTAAAATAGCGATTTTGTTAAAATATATAATGGAAAACGTATTGTACAAGTATAAGTTTATTCAGAACTGTTTATCGACATTGCCACAACTATATAACTAATATTTTGTAGTGCCTCCTTTGGGTTTTATAATTGCTCTTATTCCTTTTGGCATACTGTCTATGCAAGCGTTAATGGTAGGTCTAATTGTATGCGTCATTTTGCCACACATCCCCAATATTTCTTACTAATTGCTCTTTTGTAGTGTTTCTTCTCGAATACACGCGTGATTTTAGAACACTGAGAACTGAGGTCGGGAGAATTTCCCGGCCAAGGTAACACTGGCGGAGCGTGCGTTTCCGAAAAACTTTGGATAGATTTGGCCATGTGGCATAGTGCCTTATCGTACCTGAATGTATAAGGATCTAAATCATTGATATATGGCATCAAGATATCCTCCACTGCACGCTTATATTGGTGTTGATTCGTGGTGACTTGGCAAAAGTACACTGCTCCAGGATCTTCGACTGATGTACAGGACCATACTATAACTGACGAAGAGTGTTTCACCGTTTTTAGTACATTAGCTTCACCAAACCGTTCAGATGGACGTCGCCTAACGAATTGAGCTCTTTCGGTCATGGCTTCTAATTTTGACTCATCGCTCAATACGATCTTTAATGAAGGACATTGTTCAAACAAAGAAATTTTGCTTGATTTACATATTCATTTAAGTTATTTTGTCTTACCTTTAGCCAATCTTCAATTGTGTAATGTTGATGTTGTTTTGCCCATTCATAACGTGCTCGTTTCATCATTTGTGTTAATCTTAGCTTTTGGATGGGGCGTCTGCATTTTAATCCGGCTTCGTACAATCGTCTATGTACTGTATGTCGATATTTGCACTCTTTGTTGAGCCATTGTGACGTTACATTTCCTATTTCTTTGATGGATAAAACTCGATTTTCAGTTGCTAGTTGCAGGACACGTCGATCATCTCGATTAGTAGTGATCCTATTCTTGCCGCAAAACGCTCTTCCGGTACTTGTGGTGGGCATCTTTTCTCTCATTAAAACGGCGATTTGCTACTCTGTTTGTCAGGATACTTCTTCTTTCTTTGCAATTGTGCGTTGAGAATTCACTCAAGTACCCAACAAACCCTCAATACGCAGTTTTTTCTCGTTTAACTTTTTTAGCCATAACGAAAATATATGAAGCGTATACAAGCAATAACTTAAAGTGCAACACTGGCACGTAAACACGGAAAAAACGTTGTTATATAAACAGACAAATATTCTTTCTACAATAGTTAGCGATCCTAATAATTATATAGTTTAGTTATATATGTAATCGCTTGCAATTAGAAAATTTGTTTTTACGCTGCTGGATACAGTACGCCGCTCTAGTTTATATATCACCCCCAATTAACGTCTTTATGCGTTCAGAAACATAAATAATGTGCTAAAACCGCAATAGAGTCACGTTTGACTGGTAGAGAAAATTATTTTAAACTTATATAATTGCATTTTTCTTTTCAGTTTTATATATTTCATTGTATACCTATTTATTCGAATATTAATATTTGTTGTTCATTAACTGAAGCAATCTATGAAATAGTAATGTTATAGTCTATTCAATATTTTGTATTGCTCTGTAAATTTGCTTAAGTAAAGTATTTTAATATTATACATAGTGAGATTTTGAATAAAAACAGCGAAAGCTTGGTTAACAGTAAATTGAATTAATCCATTAATTTTGGTGTTTCCAAATATCGCAAGATCACGTATACTTTCTTAATCTAAATTTAGACATGCTAATCTACTGTAATTAAAGAATAAGAAAGTAATATTTTATATCGTAGCTTGACTATTTTCTCCGATGGACTAATCTGTTAGCAAAAAACTGATTAACTACTTCATCGCTAATCTTGTGTAAGTTGGTGGCAATCTCCAATATATAATATAATATCGACGTAAAAGAAGAAATGGGACTTTAGAAAGTGCACTATTGATTGGTTTCTCGAATGTATGTCTGTATCGTTCACTCGCGTATCAAAGTGTGTCTGAATAGTGTACTTTATGTATAAATGCATTGAGAACAATGTCTTCGATGTTTTGCATACAATACCACGGAATTGACAATTGTAATTGTAAATCGTGAAGTGCCCGCGTTCGACGCCATGAAAATATTTTATATAGGAGTTTCAATTGCTGCATTATATATGCTCGTAACGTAATTCTTTTAAATGCGACCACATCGAGATATTTTAGTACGCCCACCATTTTCGAAATCCATATATAAATATATTTTTAAACACATCCTTTCTATGAAATGTTTATGCATTTAATTAGCATTATATTTACATATTTTGTAGAGTTATTCCTTTAAAAATCATATTACAGATTTGCCCTCTAAATATAAATAGAACTGGTGTGACTATAATGAAATATGTTCTACATGACAGGGGAATTGCAACAGATCAGTGGACATACCTTCCAACAGAAAATCGCATCGTTCTCCATGTCTTCGTCCAATCTTCATGCGATCGTCATGCTTCCCCATACAAAATCGAAATCATCACTGATCACCACCCCATGCCACTCCACGTTCTCTTACATTTGCAACCCACGTCACTCCAAACGTTCCTGTCGATGTTGAGCCGTGATTGACAAGATTGCAATCCGAGTTGGTCATAAACAGTTTAAAAGGTTACAGAAACATTTCATTGCTTAACCATAAATCAGCAATTAGGCTGTTACTGGATAATCAGGCTCTTAGTGCCATTAGGCGAAGGTGGGGGTTCCGCAACTCACTAGTTCCTTTTCGGTCTTCAGTTCGTTTTCGGCGACTTTCCTTAGTCCATGACTGATAGCATCGCATGATGACGGATTGGTTCCTGTTAAAGCGATTTGTAATTTCCCTGAACAAAAACCCACTGCTGGTGATAATTTCCCAGTTACCACAATCGAGGCATAATTAAATGAATAAAAGAAATGTTAGGGATGTAGGTTTCGATAGTGCATTGCCAAGGAAAGCAGTTTTGATAGAAATTTTGGACATTTAGACTTGGTATCACATTTAGCCTGTTTTGTTAATTACTCCACTTCACCTTATTTAAATTTTGAAAATGTGTATTTGTGAATGTGTTGATTTCACTCCAGCAAATTATTTTCTTGAAGCTTTAGTTGTTTTTACCATAACAACAGTTTGAGTACTGTCACTGATCTATATTCCCAGTTACGGGATAAAACCTTCATTATTGTCTACTATTGATTATGTCTCTACACGTAACTTACTGTTGGTATGACAGGATACGAGGTGATTAAATTATTACAGTATAATAATTATTATTGTACATTGTATTTTTTCTTGACTATGATTCCTTGTTTTTGTACTTTGCAAGTTACTTTGTTGCTTTGTTTCTAATTCTTGTATTACTATACTTGCTAACGACAAGATAAAATGTGGTTGATGCTGAGGGCTGTCATCTTTTTATTTTAAAATAAAAGATTTTAAAGGAACCTTATACATATCAATACGAGAGCGATCTGAAATGCTTCCGGAATTAGCAAGAGATGACGCACGAAGATTGAAGTGAATTTATTGGTCGGCAAGGGCAGAATTTCAGACGTCTACTGTCAATAGTTGTTGTTTAAGAGTGTTTTGTGTAGCAAGTTAGGCGGTTTCGTAAAAATGGATAAAATTGAATTTCGTGCAGCGATAAAACCCTTCTGGATGACTGGGAAAACAGCCACGGCAATTCGAAATATTTTGCTAGAGGTTCATGGCGGCTGTACTCCATAATCTTCGACCATCAGTTTCTGAGTAAGTGAGTTTGAACGTAGCCGCACAAGCACAAGTGACGAGCCACGCAGTCTAGACAATCAAAAATCGCTACCAACGATGAAATGGTCGACAAGATTCACGAAATCGTGTTAGCCGATCGCCGATTGAAGCTGAAAGAGATAGCAGAGACAACAGGCATCTCAGAAAAGCGCTTTGGCCATATCCTACACGAAATTTTGGGTATAAAAAAGCTTTCGGCGAGATGGGTACCGCGTTTGCTCACAGCGGAGTGTGATCCTCATCGACTATCTGCAGAAAGAAAGGACCATCACGGGGCGATACTACACGGATTTATTGACCCGATTCGATGCAATATTGCAGGAGAGATGGCCTCGTTTGCAGCGGAGAAGAGTCCTTTTCCACCACCACATAGCATCGGCTCATTCATCCCGCATCGACGTGCCCAAATTGAATGAGTTGCGCTACGGATAAGTTTCTCATTCCTTATATTCACAGGAGCAAGCCTCCGGCGACTTTTACCTATTCCCAAACCTGAAAAAATCACTGGGGGAAAGAGATTTGCCTCAAATGAATAGGTAATCGCCGCTGCAGACGGCTATTTTACAGACTTCGAAACATCTTACTTTTTCGACGGCTTGAAGTGACTGAAGCACCATTCGAAAAAGTACCCCGCTTGGGCAATAATTATTTAATCTAAATAAACTACGGAATGCCAATTTAAATAATAAATCTAGACTACAGAATTTATTCATATGGGAACAAAATGGTTACGTGAAATGGTAAATATGAACAAATCATAGTGTAATTTGTGAATCCTTTTTTGAGTCAATATCTGCGATTCCTTTTGAAACAAAGTTAAACTAATTCTTGTTGGATTGAATTGAGTGTTATAATTTTTTTTTGGATGTGCAAATATTTCTTTACCCTAGCGTTTAATAAAAGAAACCATAAACATGCTGTTATTTATAAATCTAATCCGACGTAATATAAGGTTTTAGCAAAAGAATTCTTTCTTATCAGTTTTAACATCTGCATATCTTTACAACAGTAATATTTCATTTGAAATGACAAATTTCGTTTCATAACAATTAGTCATAAACAAAATTTTCACTTTCGCAGCTTATAGCTTAGGTACGCTTTTACTTTTATCACCGATTACCACGTTATAATTTCCACAAACTCTAAATATTTACGTCCTTACTCATACCTTCCCTTTCAAATATATTTGCCCATTGTCTGTAATGACTTAACCCTTCGTAAAATTTACAATCAACTAACAACATAAACCTAGAAATTTTAATGGTAGCGTTCCATAAGATACTATTACTCGAGAAATCTTTTCCTAGGAAGATCAACCGAAGCTGTCGTTAAGTCCTGTTAGGAGAAGTAAATAAGATGAGCGGTGCTATTATTGTCGACGATGGAGAATCGAAAAGGGTGTATAAATCCTTCTTTTCAATGCTCCGTAGGTCTTACATTCCGTTTTACTACCGACAATAAATTTTCAGAGATCATAATTACTTCATGCTATATTCAAGCGCTTAAGAACCCGCTAAAACTCTTATGTAACGAAAGCATGTTAACGAGAAGCGGTTAAAATTAATAAGGTTTGCTTAAGTAAGAGTAATTTACTATAGAGAATGTAATATTTGCAAATGAGAATATGTTGTGATGGGAGGCGCAGGCATACATACGCATAATAGGTATAGTATGTTCTTCATATTTGAGCCCACAGCTATCTTAGTTAATATTGGCTCTGCAAAAATCTATCTAATCTTTTCTAAACGATTATTCGTACCGTAAGTACCACGCTTCAAGCCTATTTTGAAGTATACAGAGTAAGCCAAGAAAAATACATATCAAAGTTTTCCCAAAGAAAACCTGATACCCTGTAGATCAGCACACGTTTAGTTTCTACTAAAAAATATGTGAGTACTAATTTTGCAAATAATTAATTGGTCTTGGAATTATAACTTGCATATGTTTGTTAAATGCAAGGAAATCGTAATTTTATCATCACTAGAGACTGGATTATATGCAAAGTGCAAGCATTTAATTTAATTTATTTAATAAATTTTACGTCTGTTTATAGATGTCTTACACTGATTAAAGTTAATTAACTTTAATCAGTGTAATACATCTACAATTAAATAAATTGAATTAAATTTCTCTCTCTAATCATCACTAGTACCAAAGGTGGTTTCATATTAATATTAATTTAATTGGTAAGACCTTGCCTTTAATAACATTATGTCTGCTGAAATATTATGATATATCTACAGATATTGTGACATCTGGGTATTAAAGGCGATTTGAACTCACATTCAGGCGCCGTGCAGTTGGTAGCACAATACACACAGACGTCGTGGGTTCAAATCCCACTTTTACTAATACTTTTCAGGAATTTAAAACGTTGCTTAAATGCAAAGAAATCGTAATTTTATTATGACTTATCGCTATTTGAAAAGCGTACTAAAATTATACTTTCGAAATGCTCACATACTAACAATAAGTATCACTACAACAAACGTTTATATATTATATAATCTTTTTGCTTAGTTAAAGATTCGTTAAATGTCGATTTTTCTAGAGAGCAGCTTGAAAACCTTGATTAGAATCCAATTAGCCATATATATCAAGCGTACTTCCGAACCTATCAAGCTTAAATCATAGACACCGACGTGCAAGCATACAGGAATAGAAAAGGGTTAGTAACTTCCTCCTTACGTAATACCTTTTTCGTTTCCTACCCCGCTATCACACGTGTTCCTAGTTAGAAAAAGAACTCCGCTACACTTGAGCTTCAAGAGCTTGACGGGACGACGTTTTTTATTTCGGGAACGGACATTAGTAGTTCGAAACTAATTATATGCCGACTGTTCAATTTCAAACCGTTTTTCCTTCCTTTGACACCGTGATTTATCTCAACTTAATACTGGGATGACTTCTTAAATTATCCTTAAATCGTCTGTTGGTATTAAAACGCCGTCTAAAGCGTAGCATGTGCTTGCCAGACGAATGAATTATATTTGTTCATTTGAAAGTAATTGCGTTAATTCCATTGGTCGTCCTTTTTAAAAAATTGTAAAGTGTTTGTGTATCATTTCAAAAGTAGCATTAAGATTGTTCTAATGAAAGTCACGTAGCTTTGTCTGTATAAAAGCGAGTACGTCGATGTAATTACAAGCTGTTTTCACTTAGATTTCGTTTTATTTTACGAACAACAGCTACATGTAACATTCTTACTTAGAAGTCATAAATCTCACACTCCATCTACGGTACATCAATGAACTTGCTTCGAAATAAAACAACTTTTACAAACTTTCGATATTCTATGATTCAACGTGTTTGTTGACAACCTGTTTATTATTGATAAATTTACCCATTATATTTGACTGATTGATGAAAAATTTCATAAAGGCGATGAAGAAAGATGGTAAAGGTTTCTTTATTTAAGAAACAAATTTGCAAGAATAAGCGAAGCTAAAATAAAAGAGGAAATATTTGTGGGGCCCCAAATTATGGAACTAATGAAAGAAGTTTCGGCAATACTTTAGATAAAAGAGACACACGCCTGCCAGACCTTCAAAACTGTGATAATAAACTTTCTCGAGATTAAAGAAGCCGAGAAACTGTGAAGGGGTGGTTGATGAACTGCTGCAAAATTACAAAGATTTTGGAACAAATATGTACCTGAAAATTTGCTTTCTTCCATTCACACTTTTTTCAGACAATGGGAGCTATGAATATGGTGAGAGATTTTGCCAGTATATCATCCAAATTTTCCTGCAAGAGAAAATGTAAAGAAAGCATGTTTGCGGATTATCGCCGCTCTTTTAAACGAGACGAGTCAGCAATGAAATGCAAGCAAAAATCGAATAGAAATATGTAACGTAAATAAATTACGTTTTGTTATTTGCCCGAAATCGTAAATTTAAATTTCCCAAATTTCGAACGTATTTTACTCAAAGCCCTTCCTTGCCTGGAAAATTTGGAAAGCAGATTCTGAATTAACAGGAGAAATTCTATAAAAATCACCTTCTTTAGTTCACGCAACATTTAAGTAGTGTAATTTTGTATATCAGTGTTGTTTTTGTAAATACGAGAGTTGCTCTACAAAAACAGGTCAACCTCCTTAATATTCTTTATTGTCGGTAAAAGGTTTCAATTGTTAATCATAGTTTCTAAAACAGAACGATAAATAAATGCTACTTTTCTACCTTGTTGCTTATTTACGACCAATATTTCTAATATTTAAACGTAACCGAATGGTTCATGACATAAACTCTTCTTAATTTAGTATTCCACGAAGTTCTTATAAATAATGTTAGTCTTTTCTTATTTCAATAATTTATCACCTTATTTCGTTATGCATTACCGACGTGTTGAACCATTATATCTATTTTCGGAGTATCGTTAAAACATCGACTACGTAAAGGTAAGTGAGCCAGGTATTTAGATCGATCTAGGTTTATTATAAACTTGACCTTATTGTTGTCCTTCTATTTCAGATACGACACTACTTGTAATTCAAACGATGTACTAGAGCACGCTACACGTTGAATTTTCATTATGATTGATTCAGTTTATCTTGTTTTATATATCTAGGTTATTCAATACAATTACACTTTCCTAATTTAATGTTCTACAAATTCTTTTTTATTGATTCACCAATTTTTTTTTATAAAAAAAGACACGCAGGATATTAGGTCATTGTTAAGTTCTATATAATATTGCTAATAATTGTGCGTACCTAACAGGAACTACACTATAATCTGTTAAAGTAGAAAAGAAAAAAATCTCTTTTTAAAAGTATGTCAAATCAAAGTAAATATATATTTTGGTATTGTCTAAACAACCTTAACTTTCATTTACCTTTAGTACCGTACATTAACATTTTAGATAAGTAACAGGTAAGAGAGTTGAAAAAAGTTATAGCTAGCTGATTACGAAGCCGGAAATATTTCAGCGATACTGGCATTACGAACACAGGAAAGGGATATGCACGTAGTTTTCAAAGCATACGTATACACAACTTTACCTGTGTACAATGACAATAATAACTTTTTATGGTTGAGAGAAATGAATGAATAAATAGGAATAATATTTTTAGGACGCAGCAAATATATCACAGCACACAGCGGACAGCATAAAATGTATGCATATACATATCAAATACGAAAACTAATCAATGATTCAAATTCCGTCTTGGAAATGGTTAGAATTCACCGAATATGGATGTATATAATATCGGTGCCACGTATCTCTACCAACATGTCATTGGTTTGTGTTATATTAACCATGTAATCTAAGGTACAACATTTTGTGCTTTATTTTACTACTTTTTTATAATTTATTTATTTTAGTCAAAATCATAAGTGGAAGGTGGGTGAACTACAGAATGATTCGAAAGAACTTATTGTTCATCGAACACCATATAAGATATTGTTTTCTATTTAAAATTGACATGATTTTTAATTGTTGTAAATACATTTGTTTTAATTTTCTTAGACTATGAATAAGCTATATATTCATCTGTTTTCCTTGTAATAAACAGAATAAAATTATATGTTGTTGTAGGCTTCCGCGATCGTTGTTTTCTTTTAAAGAAATTAGGTTTCCCGATTGAAACCATGTCGTAATTCTATGAGTCTGCCGACTTTCGCTCTCCGTTGCACAGAGCTTCTTCTGTGCTGCTGCATGTCGTATCGCTGCTGTGAGAAGAATTCAGTCCGCGACACTTCGTCGGACTCATGCAATCACGACGCAGTTTCAACCCAGAAACATAATTCCTTTAAAAGAATAAAATTATATATCAATAAAAAAATTTAAAAAAAGCTTAAACTGATGTATGCTTGTTGTTTATATTTGCTTCTCGTTCATTTTATTTATATTCAGTTCACACAAAATCGGTTCATCATAAGTATTAATAACCTATACGGAAATCGATTAAAATGACATAATAATCACGAAGAGTAACAACTTATTATTTCAAATAATGAATTGTATGAATAATCTGGCAACGTTTAGTGCTATCTCCATTCCTCGAAACAAAGGCGACACAGTCTATAGACTATAAATGCACAGATAAATGCCGAAGACTCTACTATAAAATCATTTGAAACCAACAAATATTGCTATCTAAGATAGGACTCCGTCTTTTACAGAAAAAGTAATACAACGGGTTTAATTATTATACAAGGATTAAACGAAATTCATGGTAGGTAGTGGTACTATGGCATCTACTGTACACCACTAATATCATTATAACACTTTGCAATATAAAATGTACACAGCCTAAATATTCGGATTCTATCTATTATAACTATCGCAATTCTTCTTATTTTAATACTATTTTTAATTAATACTTTTATAATATACTTCCAAGGAGAAATTCGGTAATTTTTATAGCGGGGAACTAAAATTTAAACACACTAAAGCTGAGATACACAAACATTATTTAAAATAAAAACAAAGCATATTAAGGACAAATATAAGTATGCTGCTTATTTATAGTCCAATAATAAACACTAACGAAAGCTTAACATAAAAAACTGATTTTGTCGCATAGATAACGGTAAATTCGCGGGAAATAATAGAAAAGTTTGTGTTGCAACCTTTTTTGGGAATTTTTCCAAAGAAGTACCGTTTTATTTGCTAATTTAGTCACTTAAACATTTCTGGCAGTCAGTATTGCAACAGTAGTATTGCAACAGTATCAGGCAAACATGTTCACCTGAAAACTATACAAAACATCTTATTGCTGACAAAAATCTAGCGATTTCGTCTAGGATTTGTAAACAAATATAAGGATAAGGAGGAGGGCTTTTGGAGAACAGTCCTATTTACAGATGAATCTAAATTTAATATTTTTGACAGCAATGGTCGCGCAAAAATCTGGCGCAAGTCCGTCACAGCAGTTCAAACCAAAAATGTAATACCTACCGCAAAGCATAGTAGCTGAAGTGTGACGGTTTGCGGAGCGACTGGAGCAGCAGAAGTAGGACATTTAGCTTTTATCGATGGTATAATGGACCTGCATGAAAGTATATTAGATTTACATTTGCAGCCTTCTATGAATAGTTTGGGCATGGAAAGAGATTGGATGTTCCAACAGGACAACAACCGCAACCATACCGCGCGTTTGGTCAATGATTGGTTATTGTATTATGCTCTACATCAGCACTGTAGTCTTCTCCAATCACCGGACTTAATTCCAAAAGAACATGTTTGGAAATTATTAGCTAGAAAAATTGATAATGCAGCTTCAAAAAGCAAAGAAACCTTTAAGGAAGCTCCAACAAAGGCCTGGTCAGAAATCACAATACCCGAAACAGAAAATTTAGTTCTATCTGCCACATCGTCTAAGGGCAGTCATTGAAGCTCGGGGCGGACCAACCAAATATTTGTTTAAGTTTATGTTTTTCAATTTAATGAAAATTAGGCAAAAGAGATATATTTTTTGTATTGTATTTAAATTTTAGTCCCTCGCTGTATATAATTTGTATTGTATCAAAAAAAGGATTTATTATCTTTGGTAATATACTGGAAAGTTATATAATTAAATTTATTCCAGCGTAGTCTTAATCGTTATCTTCAAAAATTTTGAATAAAAAGTAATGCACCACCAGCAATGCGTACCTTATAATAGCAAATTTTTCTTTGCGATTCGTACCATGGGATCGACATGTAATCGAACAACTAGTTGACAAAGAAAGCGCGTTTCATTTTTGTACCGAATCTGAATAAATTGTCAATGCAAGCAATTTTCTCGTCCCCGTTCTGACATCGTGATGCGCATTAAGTTCTGTTGTTCATTTTATTTTATGCCTGGCATTTCCAGTCATAACGTCGTACTTTACATAAACAAACGTATTATTTGCAATGGCGCAACTGTCTTTATAACTGTTGGTTTTGTTTATATAACTCTGCAGCGGTTATAATTCCGCTAACTTACTATCGTAATTTGTACAGAATGTAGGTATTATTTAGGACATAATTAATAGCAGAGGAAAATAAGGAAGAGATATTTAATTTAGTAGTCAACTTATAGTTTTAGAGTTACTTGGTGAAAGTTGATTTAATTACAAGATTATAGCCGATCACAGAAATAAATTGCCGTATACAATTACTAGCTCATTTAATTCATTACTCAATTTTGAACTTGTTTCCTTAATATTACACATATAACAATTTTGAAGCATTTCACTACTTTCTGTGTCTACTTTCCCAAATAATTCGCTTTAGCTCATCTAAAATGTTCAATGTAAATTATAATTTACATCAACTATGTTAAAAAAAAATACTTAAAATCTAGTCACAACGTGTTTCTTCTTGCATTTCTAACTACGAGGGCGACCTGAAATATTTTCGGGCTCGACAAGAAGAACACGGGTGTTGGTGTGGTTTTTTATTTTTATTTTTCGATGTAGTCTCCTCGAAGATCAATACACTTTTTCAAACGGTGCTCCAGTCTCTTCAAGCCTTCGGAAAAGTTGGATGTTTCGAGGTCTGCAAAATAGCGATCTGTCTCTTGAGAGACTAATTCATAGCACAACTCATTCAATTTGGTCACGACGATGCGATGAGAATGTGCCGGTGCATTGTTGTGTGGGAAAAGCACTTTTTTTTCCGCTCCAAACGAGGGCGTTTCTGCTTCAATATTGCTTCGAATCTGGTCAATAAATCGCTGTAGTAGTACGCCGTGATCGTCCTTCCCTTCTGTAGATCGACAGGACCACACCTTGGGAATCCTTAAAATGGTCGTCTCTTACTCTTTTCACCTTTCCTTCTATTTCACGTCCCCCCTTTTTTCATTCTTCTTCTTTTTGTCCCTTTCTTTCTTTTTATCTATTACTCTTATTTCATTTCTATATATATATCTCATAATGACACGGTCCAATTCCGGAAGTAGTTCGTTTATTACTAACTCTGGCCGTGGAAGCCCACGTTCATACAGGCAAACTTCCAAAAATATCGATTAGAGAATGATTAAAAACCTATTATTTTATGACCCAACATAGTAATTTTTAGAATAATTCTCATCACCACAAATAGGATTATTTTTAGCACAATATTGCAGGTAATAAATTTACAGTACTTTTTTTGGGTGGAGCCAGGCTGCCCAAGTGTATTATGTATTGATAAATGCTTTAGTTTCTAAATAAACCTGCTTGTGTGTGCTTTATTATCAAAAGCGCATCTTATTGTGTGAATCTGATTAAAGTTATTAAATTAAAAAGACTGTTAGTGATATCATCCGGAGACATTAACGCACGGGCAATTTAAGAGATCGAGCACGTGCAGGTCGTAAGAGAATAACAACTCACGCCGACGATGAGAGTATAAAATTGCTGAGCAAGCGAAATGGGAGACTGACAGCACCAGAAACCGCCGCCGGAATGAATCGCGACCATGCAAGGAAAATTTCTGTTACCACAGTGAAAAGATGAAAAACTGCAAATCTTCACAGCCGCATTGCAATAAAAAGAAACCACTACTTGGACGAGGAAACAGGCAAAAACGGCCACAATGGGCAGAAACACATAGAAATTGGATAGTGGATAATTTGAAAAGGGTGCTGCGGACTGATGAGTCAAGGTTTGGGATGTTCGAACAATCAAGGAGCGTTCTTGTAAGAAGAGCGAAAGGCCAACGAATGTTGCAGGATTATGTAGTGCCAACTATCAAGGAAGGAAGAAGTTCTGTGCTTGTTTGGGGTTGTTTTTCCTACGCCGGTACAGGAGACTTGAAGCGAATCGAAGGTATTTCGCGAAAAAGGGTTATTTAAAAATACTGCAAGAAAATACAATACTATAGAGGCAACGTCTAATAGGTGAAAATGTTGTATTCATGCAGGATAATGATCTCAAACACTCAGCAGTGATATGTAATTTCTTAAATGAAGAACAAAATAATGGCATGGCTGCCGCAAAGCCCCGATCTAAACCTCATCGAGCTGTTATGGGTTGAATTAGACAGGAGGGTCCGAAAAGTATGCTCTACCTACGTAGGCTACCTGTAGAACATTTTACAAGAGGAATGGACGAATATGCCAAATAGAGTCCTTGAAAAACTACTATAGCGGATGCCTCGGATTCTGAAAGTTGTTCTTTGCGCAAAAGGGAATTTCCTTGATGAATGGATTGTTTAAGAAGTTTTTGTTTATTTTACGTTAGAACTACTTTTTTTTTTACTTTTATACTTTAATTTTAATCGCTATTAATAAAATGCGATAAAAATTTTAAGTTTTGGAAAAATAAGTTTGAATATTCTCTGGTTATTTTTTATTTAATTTATTTGCGTGTCCGAACTGATACGGACGGTAGTGTATACATACTGACGATTATCCTTTACTAAATTCAAATATTTTTTCCATTTGCTTACATTTCTAAGATAACCTACGTACTATGTCTATGTAACACAAATCAAAACCATGACATTTCGGAGACTATCATAAACACCGCCGAATTGAGCTAACTTTCATAATCAACTAATCTCTAGAATGGATATTTTCCCAAGGAAAAACGATTTCTTAATATTTTGTACATCTTTTAAGCATATGTTTTGAAAACAAAAATGAAATCATTTCTTCGGATTCATACAAAGGAATACACTTGAGGGTTTTGTGAAGCTTGAAGGAACCTCTGGAATATTCTATGCTATATGTGAAAATGTGTAGGTGTTTCAATATGATTTTCGACCCAAATACTAACCAACACTGTCCCGAATCGCTCGACAAGAGTACTATAGTTACTAGCAAGTAAATTATCAATAACAGGTACATACATATTTTCTACACAATGTAGAATTTCAGATAGGTTCACCATATCGTAAGAGTATTTAAATTGAAAAGAAGAGAAATCCAACAGATAATTTATCGTGTTTCGTTGTAGCTATTATTAAAAATTATGCGTCTAGGGGAAATATCAAAATATGCTTTATTTTATAAAGCAGTTCTTGGAAGTATGCAGCTTAATTTCTGTTATATATAAACTTTGGTATGGATGTATATATACAAATTTAAGTCAAACTATTTTAAAATATCTCATGGTTAGACACTATATAATGAAAAATTTTGTTTATTATCATTGACGCACCCTTAAATGTCTGACATAATTAATTCGGAACTCAAGTTTGATCTCACAGTAAATTATTTACGTACAGATTAACGTGGGCATCTCCTATTGACTGTTTTGATTTATTCCATGATTTATTTCACATGAAACGTTTACATTGAAGAAATTGATTGACCTGCGAGTTAAGTATTTGTTAGTTCAGAGACTAGATATGTTTATTTTGCTATATTTTCTCGTCCCAATATTGACGGAGCACGTCATTTACTTCACTTATAATGTTTGTATAGGCCGCGTCTGTGTATTTAGTTGGTATGAATTACAATAGCCACTCGAGCATCGCATATATGTTTTAGAAAAAATTCCCTTTATGAAAATTCCGTGAAGTCTATTCTTTTCGCATTCTACCGCACAACAATAGTATCTATAAGGTCTGTCATAACATGCGATGGAAGTACTAACCGAATATATTAAGATAAGAGATTAATAGTGTGTGAAATTTAATGCAATAGTTCTTTCGAAATTGTAAAAATGAACTTACACCATGTGGTTATATGGCTTTCAAATTAACATAATATACAACGACGTAATTCTTTGTATTCACTACTTATAATAAAGTCTTCATAATAGGAATACTTTGCTTGTAAAAATTGTTTAATATCCTTTTTGTTACTAGTTTTTACAGGACGCTTGGTAAACTATCGCAGATGGTACAGAGCATTGTACATTATGATGATATTGCCTTCTAGTTAATTTGGTAGCAATGTAGCGCAAAATCGTTCGTTAAATAAAGATGAAGCTATATTTTCATGATAAATCAAATTTGATGCATCCACGCTACTGGTCATAAGTGTTCACCCATCCTTAAAATATTACAAAAACGAGTCAAAAGCTAAGTACAAAATAAATCTTTATTCTATACTTATACAATGAATTGTAACAGTTATAAGTTTGTCAATTTGTTAACAAAGATAATTATATTTATGATTATCTTTGTTAATTTTAACTGTGCGATTCGTCAGTGTGTCCACCTTTCGCTTTTATCATTGCCACTCACAATTTTGGCATCCTCTCCAGCAGTCTTGCCAGTGCTAACGACTCTACTTATCCTGTAGTGCCGCCCAAGGTACTATTGTCGTAGTAGTGTCGTCTGCAGATTTTCGAACCTGAAAATTCGATAGGATTGAGATCCGGACTTTGGGGCGGCCACCTCATAACAATAATTTTCTCTCTATATTCCTGTTATTCCAAATACTCACGGCATATCTTTGTAGCGTATTTTGGATCATTATCATGATGGAACACGAAGTTTGCACTGATTAATCGTGCTCCAGCTGAGATGGCATTTATCTCCAAAATCTCCCTATAACCTTGTTTTCTAAGAATACCATCTATTTTGACCAAATTGCCCACAGAAATACCTCCAAAACAACCTCAAACATGACCGATCCTCCTTCATGTTTTATTGTTGGTGTAATATAGAATTCAAGTACTCGTTCCCCTCTCGATCTACGGACAAATGTTCTTCTGTTTGAACCATAGGTGAGATATTTAGATTCGTTGGTCCATAAAACTTTCTTCCACGTTCTTCTTACGTCCACTCTTTATGTTTCCTCGCCCATGCTAACCGTTTAGCTTTCTTTGCTTTGTGTAATAACGATTTCCGCATATCAATTCTTCCATGCAAACCAGCTTGGCGCAAACGCCTTTTGACCATGGTTAACTCGTTTTAGGCGCGACATATTTATTTCGGCACCTATCTCTGGCGCTATTTCTCGTCTATTTAGTTTGCTCGTTATTACAATTGCGCGATTTTTTGCTGGTGTTATTAGTTTTGGCCGTCCGGGTCGCTGTTTATTGGATTCACTTCTTTGATACTTTTTGGCATTACAATTCACGGGTCTACGGTTTATTTTCAGTAATTTAGCAATTTCACGATCGCTTTTACCGATGTTATGATATGCCACTAATTGAGCACGCGTTTCCGTAGGTAATTCTTTTCTTGCCGATATTACTTTAACATTATTACTGTTTTGAGACACTTTGCACAAATTCTTCACTATTCATTGCTTGCAATACGAAAGCTGAATGCAAATTAAATTTCCATTATATTAAAATATCCGTGTCATCTTTTTTAATATTTTATGGCGGCCGTTATAAATATTTCCGAAAAACTGCTCCTTAGTTAATTCATTTATCTGAATGTGCCTGATCCGCAAAATGGTAATTTACGGTATTTTAATGCCAGTCGGCTCATTAAATGCACACACAACGTTACAGAAAAAATATAATGTATCTCGTGCTTATAGTTTAACAACGGAAATTACAGGTGGTTAAACACTTATAACCGGTAGTGTATATTGTATGCAGATAGATTATCCAATCTATTACTGTTTTGATCCCATGTGGGAAATGATTATCTCCTTTGTTTGTGAAGCATGTCCAACTGATACGTGATCAAACTATCCTCCAACCTGTAGAAATAATATCGTGACTATTGCACCGTCATATTGATTGTCAAATAATCATGTGGCAGATTTTAAGATTCGTCACAATCGTAATTGTTAAAATAAGTGAAAAATAAACGGAGTGGGAGAATTACGTGTATGCGTGCTTATTATTTAGTTTAACTTATTGTTTATACTTGAATCTAATTTGAGATTTGTTTATACTTCAATAAAGTTCATCTTTGAACACGAAGAAAAACTTGTACTTTTTACATGAAATTAATTATTACAAATTCTTCAGTTAATTTCCTTCTTAAACATTAATCTAAACTTATTTGTTATACGTGAATTAAATCCTGTTTTAGACATAATTTCCTAAATGCTATCCTTTATTTACATACAAGATAATCCATTCAACTATACCTATAAGGGGGTCCAACAAAAGTATTTGGAAAGTTATTTTCTTATACTTTAAAACATATATACAGCCTTTCCCCTTTTAAATTCAGTTGTTATCGTATTTTATGAACTTCCAATCTCTATCAAACAAATAGGTAATTATTCGTAATGGTTATCGAACCCTAACATACTTATCTGCTACACTGCATGAAAATAATATCCGTTGGCTGCAGACCGGAACTGAGTAGAGCTTTGGTAACAGCACATGTAGGTAAATTGCGTTGAAGCTATTTAATTAAACTAAGAGCCGTTTTACGGTTTCGTATGGAGATATATAACAGGGATTTGCAATTTCAAGTTAGATTTACGTTGCTTGTTCTAGATTTTGAAATTAGACAATTAC